>OX336388.2:1635177315-1636404482 GCA_946902985.2 Meconema thalassinum
AGCTCAAGCTTTCTATTATTATACCAATGAAAACGTTTCTGATGCAACACTATCACAGACATCTCAGACTTATATTATGGAGACATAAAACTTAATTTTTGGCATTTGAAAATTATTTTACTCTCATATGCTATTCAATATATGTCTACCAATCAGGGTATGATATACAGAGAGGGCTATGTTTTGATCAACATTTAAAACTTTCCAATAATCAACATCATATTCTAACATACATATATATTTCCTGAAATAATTTAAACTTAGTATTAGATCAGTGCATCATTAATTTGCTTCAATTGAAAACTCAAGTCCATGCACATTCAACAGAGTTAGTACTTACGGACCAATATCAGTTTATAATGCCGCAATATAGTAAAGGAAAGTGATCACTGTATTAGCAGTCTACGCATATGAAAGTTGATCGATTGTTGATTGTGGAATTTACAGTACATTTTAAAAATATGTACTGTACATCTGAGGTAGAAGCAAACACCTTATAATGATGAAACTGATCACACTCGCCAGAAATTGGTGAACAGCAGTGCTAATGTTATCAACTACCGTAGTTAAGTTACTTTCTCTACTAGTGCACACAGAAACTGTCATAGTAGCTCGCATAGAGTACCTGCAAGAAGAGCTTGCCGAAACTCAACGATGCGCAGAGACCAATATCAATCGGTGTAGTTAAATGCTCATTACGCGGCTCCTGTGTGTGCCCCGAATGATGATTGCCGGGCTCACTGCATTTTTCAACCCTGCGGGCTCGCTGCGAGACGCGGTCTACAGTTGTAAATCAACTTTTCAAGCGTAGAGTAAAAGGAAGCAGCAAACAATATAGGTTACTGTGTCCTGGCTCAGGTAATAACTACTGTGTAAGGTATTACATACTCACGCTGAGATCTCACTTGAACCCCAGTCACAGTTTAGCATGCCAAGCCTCTGGCTGGGCAGACGGTTCGTTCAGAACTGCTGCCAGCGAGCTACTGAAGCGAAGTGGGAGGGGCGTGTTCTTCCTCTACCGAGCCCACCCGAACATTGCCGAAGATCTGCGCAGGATTCTGTGTCAAGCTCTTCTTGCGCGTATTCTACTTTACTGGTTAATCATGATTCTTTTACTGAAATTGTTGTTCTATTGCTAGTATTACCTGTAGGCCTACTTAAAATTATGAGAGTTCAATATTAATTTTCATTAAACAGACAACTACTGTATTTTCTGCGAGGTTATTTCATTCTTTTCTAATACAGAAAGATTTTCAGCATCCTATGAAATTGAAGTCTCAAAGAACCAACAATAAAAAAGACTGGGCTGTACTTAAGTTCAAATTCCTTGACAAAGTTGATTGTAAGCTGCCTAAACTTTCAAAGTTTCTGGAACCAGCTGTTTCTGAAATAAAATAATTGACCTAAAGTGGGTGGATTTTCATCACTCATCTAATAAAATGACAGGTAAATTGTAATTATTTGTGGGGTAACATAGACATATATTTGTTATACTTAACCTTTGCAAAACAATATTTTAACAAATAAACTTTTGTGTTTTGTAAATGCTATAAAGGTCATCAGACCTTGTATTCACTGTGGGTGTAAAATTTGTATCATTGTAGTGACTGCTCTGGTGAGTATTTGTAATAATCCGAGTTAGGATTGACATGACCATCACTCTGGGGAAAGCTACCATCCCAACATTACCTGCAGTTGAAGTGGAAACCCATTGAAAATAATATCAAGGATGGCTAATGATAGGATTCCAGACTACTTATCACCCAAATCTGAGATCCTTGGCCACACTACCAGCAAATCAAAACACTGAACAAATGGCTCAAACGTTTCCTGACATTCATCACAAAGAGGCCAATTTCAAGGACATCATCCCCTTGCCAGTCTATATTTCACACAACAGGAAGTTCGAGACAGCCTATGGAGAACCCACCCCAGTGCAGCGATAGGCCCAGACATAATCCCTGCTCGGATTCTCCTCCACTGTTTAGACACACTGGTGCCCATGTGCAATCTTCAACCAGTTCATTAACACACTGCCGCAGGAGTGGAAATATACTAACGCCGTTCCCAAGTTCAAAGATGTGGCAAGGAAGACATGGACAACTATCGACCTATTTCTCTAATGTCTGGTATCTGTAAATGTTGCTGAATGAACAAAACCTATTAAATCCAAGCCAAGGAAATCTTGTACAAATTTTTTGACTAAACTGATCAATTGGCAGAACTCCTTGGATCAGACTAATGTCTCACAAGTAGACTGTGTGGCTCTGGACTTAATAAAACTTACAGCCTTGTCAAAGCTTAGCAAATATACACACATCAAAAAAAGTTTTGCATCACCTCGGTTCCCAGATCTCCGGCATATAGACGTTGACTGTGTATATTGTATCCAAGATACAGTCCCTTTGACTGTTCATAGATGTCACTAAAACTGCTCAAAGATGTAAACAACCATGCATGAGCAGGGCCTATTAGACGGAGGGGGTACGACAGCCGATCAGTTCCAGTCATTCCACCAGGACGAAGGTACGCTGCTCATGTTGTCTGTAGTTCTACCATGCCTAGAAGGTCAATACCGCAGTTCGATCGCGTCCGCATTGTTACTTTGTGTCAAGAAGGGCTCTCAACAAGGGAAGTTTCCAGGCGTCTCAGAGTGAACCAAAGCGATGTTGTTCGGACATGGAGGAGGTACAGAGATACAGGAACTGTCGATGACAGGCCTCGCTCAGGCCGCCCAAGGGCTACTACTGTAGTGGATGACCGCTACTTACGGATTGCCGCTCGGAGGAACCCTGACAGCAATGCCACCATGTTGAATAATGCGTTTCGTTCAGCCACAGGACGTCGTGTTTCAACTCAAACTGTGCGCAATAGGCTGCATGATGCGCAACTTCACTCCCGACGTCCATGGCGAGGTCCAGATTTGCAACCCCGACACCATGCAGCGGGGTACAGATGGGCCCAACAACATGCTGAATGGACCCCACGGAATTGGCATCACGTTCTCTTCACCGATGAGTGTCGCATATGCCTTCAACCAGACAATCGTCGGAGACGTGTTTGGAGGCACCCTGGTCAGGCTGAACGTCTTAGACACACTGTCCAGCGAGTGCAGCAAGGTGGTGGTTCCCTGATGTTTTGGGGTGGCATTATGTGGGGCCGACGTACGCCACTGGTGGTCATGGAAGGCTCCGAAACGGCTTTACGATACCTGAATGACATCCTCCGACCCATAGTGCAACCATATCGGCAGAATATTGGAGAGGCATTTGTCTTCATGGACGACAATTCTCGACCTCATCGTGCACATCTTGTGAATGCGTTCCTTCAAGATAACGACATCGCTCGACTACAGTGGCCAGCATGTTCGCCAGACATGAACCCTATCGAACATGCCTGGGATATGTTGAAAAGGGCTGTTTATGGACGTCTTGACCCACCAACCACTCTGAGAGATTTACGCCGAATTGTCGTTGAGGAGTGGGACAATTTGGACCAACAGTGTCTTGATGAACTTGTGGATAGTATGCCACGGCGAATACAGGCATGCATCAATGCAAGAGGACGTGCTACTGGGTATTAGAGGTAGTGGTGTGTACTGCAATCTGGACCACAAATGCTGAAAGTCTAGCTGTATGATGGTACAACATGCAATGTGTGGGTCTCATGAGCAATAAAACGAGCTGAAATGTTGTTTGTGTTGATCTCTATTCCCTTTGTATTTAACGGTTCCGGAACTCTTGGAACCGAGGTGATGCAAAACTTTTTTTGATGTGTGTAGCATATGAAGCAAACTGATTACATGGTTGTCATAATTCCTGGTGGGTCGAACGTAATGTTTAACAGGGCCAAATCACCGAACATAATGGTAACTTGGTATCACAGGGGTCAGTGATTTGGTGATGTGATGTAAATAAGATAACCTTGAATGTGAACAAATGTAAATATATACAATTAAGAGGGCCCAGACAGTCTTTCACTGAGCGGCAAAATTCTTTCTATGTGCAATTCACCGGAAATGCTGGGAATACACATAATCAGCAACTTGAAGTGAAATGTAAACGTTGAGGAATCTAGGTGCAAAAGCATTTAGAAATCTAAGATTTGTACTAGGTAGTCTTCTAGGATACAGAAGTTGTGCATCTCTCCACAATACGGCCCATCCTACGATATGGCCTTCCTGCCTAGCATCCCACTACTGAGGTAAACATGAGGAAGTTAAGTGCAGTCCAACATAGAGCAGAGTGACACATTTACAAACAAAGCAATAAAGTTGTAACTAGGCCATTAACAACATATGTATCCAAATAGATCTCACCTTTCTTTGAAAATCATGGACTGACACTATTAAACTGTTCCCATTTCACCCCTCCAGCTATCATATCTCTAAGTTTCTAGAGCACAAGGTGTCAACTAGCTTTCCTCCATTCACTAGAACAACAGCTTACCAATTCAGGTTCCACAATTGCTCTGTTTAACTCTGGAATGACCTGCCTCATGTAATAAAAGGCCTTCCTCTACATCAATTTTGCCATAAAGTGAAGGCTCTAAAGGGACTTAAAATGCATATTAATTGAATTTATATACAATGTAACTTTGTATGCATGTGCATGTATATGCATTCACACCCACTTGTCTGTGTTCTCAATCTTCCTATTATTTAAGAATTGAATTTGTAAATTGTATACTAAACATATGTAGATTTATTTAGAGTAGGCTATTTTTAACAAACGGAGATGGAGACAATGCCGTGTATGTGGAGCATGCCCTTTCTCTAACTGCTATCCATAGTTTGAAGATATAATTTCTGGAAAATATATAATAATAATAATAATAATGAAAAATGAAAATCCACAGCCTGCTTCCAGTCTCCGACCGGGTCAGGAATGGAATGAATGAAGCCCCCATCTAGCGGCGAGGATATGAACTGTGCCGGCTGCCGAGGCCTGACGCACTCCTCTGGGGCAATGAATAAATGAATGACAGATGAAATGAAATGTTAGTGGAGAGTGTTGCTGGAATGAAATTGTGACAGGGAAAACCGGAGTACCCGGAGAAAAACCTGTCTGCCTCCGTTTTGTCCAGCACAGATCTCACATGGAGTGACCGGGATTTGAACCACGGACCCAGCGGTGAGAGGCCGGCGTGCTGCCGCCTGAGCCACGGAGGCTTTAATAATAATAATAATAATAATATTTTTTTTAAATTTAATTTATTCTTTAAGTACATTGAATTCAACGAGAATATATCCCACGAATCGGCAGAGAATCTATTCCAATCATTTGTGGGATATATTGTCTTCTTTTTCTTTAACATTTGTCCCACAAATTAGCAGGGTCTGTTCTTTTGGTTCTCTGTCGCCATATTACACGATTGTGTGCCATGTTCAAGTAGGGGAGGGTAGATCTAATTGGTTTGAAACAAGCAGAGGAGTCCAACAGGGAAGTGCCTTGTCACCATGGATCGGATCATAAAATCTGTCAAAGAACATTACAATGAGCCTAACACACTGGTATTTGCAGATGATGTTTTGATATGGGAAGACACAGAAACAGAAGTGCAGGAGAAACTTAACTTTTGGAATGACAAGTTTAAAGAATTTGGACTAAAGATCAGTCAAACAAAAACAGTTGAAATGACTATCAACAGGAACGGCTAATGTTCCAACATCTTTCTAGAGGGAACTCAGCTGCAATCTGTTTCTAACTTCAAGTACCTTGGAAGTGTTGTCTCAAAGGACAACTCTATAAAGTAAGAGATCCCAGGACCCCAAGTGCCTCTCTTTTTTTATTGTCAAGTGAGAAATCTACTATGGGATGACAAAATACCCCAGAAAGCAAAATTAAGCATGTTTCATACCTACTTCATTACAATTCTTACCTATGGACTTGAAACATGTATCCTACTCAACAAGGCTTATAGTAAAATCCAGGCAACAGAAATGAAATTCATCAGAACGATGAACCAGAGGACCAGGAAAGCTAAGAATAGGAATGAAATTAACAGGCAGGAAGTTGGTATCAAAATACCCATCACTGAACTCCTAGGGAGACACAGATTACAGTGGTTTGGACATGTCATGAGAATGGACAGAAATAGAATACCAAGAAATTATTTTGACAGAGAAGTGAGAGGGAGGAGCCCGGTAGGAAGGCCAAGAAATCGATGGATCGACACAGTGAAGTCTGAGATCAACAAACGAAATGTGAAGATGTAGAAGAACAGCAACTCTAATCCAACCGAAAGAAAAGGCGAGCGCTTGTATACCACACACGGGAAACTGGAGCTGAGAAATGATGATGATGATGTAGGGTGTCAAGCCAACGCTGTCTTGGTCGTCCTAATGGTCTCTTCCCATCTATCCGCAATGCCAATCCAGTGTGTGCAACTGTTGTTTCAGCAGCTCATAAGACATGTCCACACCAGCGGAGACGGCTTTCCCTCATATTTTCAGTAAATGGGGATATATTGTATTACATTATTCATTATACATTACATATGGAAGCCTCCGTGGCTTAGGCGGCATCACGCCGGCCTCTCACTGCTGGGTCCGTGGTTCAAATTCCGGTCACTCCATGTGAGATCTGTGCTGGACAAACCGGAGGCAAACAGGTTTTTCTCCGGGTACTCCAGTTTTCATTTCATCTGTCATTCATTTAATCATTGCCCCAGAGGAGTGCGTCAGGCCTCGGCAGCCGGCACAGTTCATATCCTCGCCGCTAGATGGGGGCTTGATTCATTCCATTCCTGACCCGGTCGGAGACTGGAAGCAGGCTGTGGATTTTTCATTATACATTACATATATGCCAGGCTCAATCATAGCCTCCAGCCTCTATAAGGTGCAACCAATGCGGTCAATTGTTTCATGCCCATATTGGCCTGATGAGTCACCAAAGACATTTCAATGCCTGAATGGATATTGAAGAATTGCAAGAGAGAAATGAATACTCACACACGAGTATCAGACGACGAAACATACAAGAGCTACAAATTGAATAATAAAAATAAGATAAAAATATACAGTACAATGTAAAAATATGTAAATAACCAGTATACTGTATAATATTTATTTTCTTAATTTTAATTTTGTTGTTTGTTTTTTCCTTATTTTATTAATTTATACATATTTTGTATATATACACTAGTGTCCAAAAGTTAAGCATAATCACTAAACGAGGCCATACCACTTGATTGGAATGTCAGACAGATTGCTGAATCACACACCATATGTCACACAACTTGTCCAAAAAAAAAAAACAAGTGTCAGAAAGGTTCTGATAGCTAAGGTACACCTTTGACAACAACTAACAAAACTTGGCAATGTCTTCCACAACAAAATATGCTGTTATTAGGGTATATGGTTACCCCTAACGGCCACACATGCTTCTCAGCGACGTGGCATGCTCTTGTGACAGTCGATCCCATTCCTAAGAAAGGGCAATGCGAAGGAGGGTCCTTCCCCAATGCATCCCAGGCATGTTCTATAGGATTCAGATCCATAGACCTCA
The DNA here is from genome assembly GCA_946902985.2 of Meconema thalassinum. Lineage (NCBI taxonomy): Eukaryota > Metazoa > Arthropoda > Insecta > Orthoptera > Tettigoniidae > Meconema > Meconema thalassinum. The sequence continues at coordinate 1,635,184,824 of OX336388.2, forward strand.
CTGGCCAGTCCATGTGATGAATGTCTTCCCCAGCCAGAAATTCATCCACCTGAGCAGCGCGGTGCGGTCGGGCATTATCATCCATTAAGAGGAAATCTGGACCAACCGCACCTCTGAAGAGTCGAACATGTGGTCTCAGTACCTCATCCCTGTATCGCAGAGCATTCACAGTGTTCCTCGGACCACCCATGAAGATGTACAGTTCCGTACGGCCATTCAACATGATGCCACCCCACACCATGACGCCACCACCACCATACTGGTCCCGTTCCATGATGTTCCTGTGGTTGTATCGGCTACCTGGTTCTCTCCAGATTAATGTGTGACGGGAATAGTTCTGCAAACTGAAGCAGGATTTATCTGTGAAGAGCATATGCCTCCATTCATTCACGGTCCTGTTTCGACGTTGACAGCTCCACAGTAAACGGGGCAGTCTCTGTGCTGGAGTGAGCAGGATGCACACCGCTGAACGTCTGGCAAACAGCTATGCTATTCTGAGCCTTCGGTACACAGTTTGCCGGGAGACAGCAATCCCTGAGACGGCTGCAAGCTCAGCCGACAATAGTCTTGCAGGTGCACTCTGATTACGTTGGGCGGTTAAGGCCAGATATCGGTCCTGCTGTGGGGTGGTTACTCTTGGTTGACCTGGTACTGGCCTACGACTAACATCTCCTGTGTCTCGAAATCGTGTCCAAAGCCTGGAAATGACACTTTGTAGCACATTCAAGCATACGGCGACTTTGGTTTGTGTCTGGCCTGTTTCCAGGCGGCCGAATATTCTACCCCGCAAAACTGGGTCCTAATGGCGTCGTTGTGCCATTATGTTGTCACATTCACCACGTGGCTACACTCCGCACACTATAACAGGGCAAACACGATTGAGGGAATATGGGTGCAGGCACTGGCTGTGCTTACCTTGCGGTTACACCGCTAGTCAAAGCAGGAAATACTCCTTTCCTATACAGAGCGAACACGTAAGGTTGGTAGGTGCATATGTCGTGCGATTTGTGGTCTAATTTCCTGTTGCCCTGCTTATTCGTAACTTATGCTTAACTTTTGGACATGAGTGTATATTAATAAGATTGTAGAGTTGTTACAAAACTTCTATTGATATTCTATAGACAAGCATGCAAAGGAATATGTTAAGCTATCAGGTACAGGGAAATAAATTGATAAAGAAAAACCACCTGACCAATATATTCCAACTACTACTAGCCATTTCATTTAATTAGAAAGTCATCAAGGAGCAAAAATTGTATGCAGTTAACTTTTTCTGTAGTTTTGAATTTATGTTATAAATTTGTCATATAGGATATCATTTTAAGTAGTTATTATTAATATGCTATATTGTGTTTTGATAAATACTGTAGTACTTTTTTTTTAATGAACTGCCCAAGTTTTCTTTGAGCTATTTCTTATTTCAGAAATAGTAATTCAATCTTTTGTATACATAGCTGCTTATGCAAATTTCAGCCTTTTAACTTAAATCAAGTAATAACTTCAGCCATTAACTGGTTCTTAATTTTAGTTATTCTTTTCAAGTCACCTGGTGGCAGTAATGGTTTTAAAATGTAAAAATCATGATCTGTCCTGTTTGCATTCTTTTCTTTATTAAATGAAAGTAGTACTAAGTACTGTTATTGTAATGTATTTGGCAGCAGTGACCAGGAAGCAGAATCCTCCCAATGATGCAATACGAGTGAGGGTTCAGTGACCAACAGCCCAGGATGAATTCAGTCCTGAGGAATTAACTCACAAATGAGAGAATCCAGAAGCATCACTTGATTTATTTTCTTTCTGACCTGAATTGAGCGATTCAAACTGTCCCACTACACCAATCATTCACAGTTTAAATCCTGTAATCAGCGGTATGAGAATTTGCACACTGGCCGCATTCATCTTTAGTCTGTAGTAGTTCAGTTTTCTGCCAGTGGGCTTTGGACGTGCATCGGGATACCATACAGTCTGCAAGCCTCAAATTCCAGGCAGGAGCGTTGATACGTAAATTATCAGTCACGCAAAGAGCTAAGCCAGGTCACAATCGTGGATAAACCACAAGCTGTGCGCTCTGCTATTGGCCAGCAGCACCTCTAGTGGGCTGTTACTAGTCTACATGCACGAATTTTCAAGGACACCAGCAGATATCAGTACAACATATGCATCAATACAGAGCATCATTATATAGGGGAAAACATTTTCTGTATATACATGCTTAATGTAAAGTTGTTGTTCCCAAAAAAGCATGTTATTCAATCTTCTATTGGTTACACCATGCACAACAGTAGGCATGGCATTCTTCCTGAGCTACTAATAACAGCTATTTTTAAGTGGTTGCAATATCTCTAGTGATAATTTGTGTTTCCAATAGAATTTATTTATTTATTTATCGTATGGCTTTTAGTGCCGGGAGTGTCCGAGGACATGTTCGGCTCGTCTAAGTCTGTAGCTGCTTCCAGCGGACACCCTTAGGGTGAGCTACAAGTTCCATCCAATTTCAAGTAGTTCAAACTTTCGCTACCAGATATCACTGATACCTAGTGGTAAACAATGGAACTTTGATACAGCGTTCCGACGAAATCTAACCTAACAATTTAGCTTCACACATGTTTAGTCCGTGGAGGATCTTTTACATGCCATAAATCTATGACGTGGGACCGCCGGCTTTACTTCCTCCCTGAAGGAACGCTCTTAAAAAATCCGACGACTTCGGCCTGGTTTGGACCCGCTATCTTGGGCACAGCAGTTCAGCATGCTACCAACTACGCCACCGAAGCCGCTTCCAAAAGAATAACTAGAAACAAGTAAATTTTGAACTGCTGTCAACTGAATAACTGATGAGGTATTTATTGATAGATGATTCACGTGTGATCTTATACTAATATATTATGTATGAATTATCAAGTCAGTATTTTATCATGGAATTGGGTAATAATGCGTTCATAGTATAAGTATGACAGACAGTAATGGGTATGACTGTCAATACTGTGGTAAGGGAAGCAAAATATGCCAAGCAAATTGGGAGCTGAAGCCCATCACATCTTGGCCAACAAGCTAATGTTTTAGGCTAGTTTTGGCTCAAGTTCTTTTGGCACGACTATTTCATTTTTCTTAGCAGAACAAAGAGAGAGTTTGCTCAAGTTGGTAGAAAAACAATCTATAATTCCACCAAAATGAGGTTTTTAATGATGATAATTTGGGTGACCATATAAGACCACAGACACCACCATGCAACTGGAAAGTCTCAACTGGGACTAATTTGGATTATCTACCGCACATCACGAAACTAACTCCAAGTGATATTCACTAGTTTGTCCACAGGAAGAAACATTTGTTTGGGCAATAGATCGACAACAATGAAGTCAACGAGGACATCATACTGAAGTTCAAAGAATTGGTAGCAGATCTCTAAGATCAAGATACAAAAGTTGGTTCATAAACTTTAAAAATACTTAGGAATTGGCTGAAACCATGTGGAAAAATGAAACATTTAAGTAATTCTCAATTAAAGTTTTGAAGATTTTAACGTCTTTGGATACACCTGTATCCACTGCTGAACAGATAAAGCAATGTCCAAGGGACACAATCTTGCAACAATTGGTTATGCATAGGTATGTGCAATTGACCACAATGACATGGAAGACATTAGTAATGAGTGTCAATTGTCACACCATTGAAGATATAATACAGTAGGCCTATGTGCAGTGGCGTACCAAAGGGGGTGCGAGGTCTATTTCATTTTTCTTAGCAGAACAAAGAGAGAGTTTGCTCTAGTTTGCGCCCCGGGCGCCGTAAAGGTAGGGGGTGCCAAAATCGAAAAACATATTTTTTGTTTTAAGAAGAAATATTTTTTTAAAGGAAAATATATGGTTTTATTGGTCAAATTTTCTTTATTAAGTTGTTAAATACTGCAGTAAGATTATTTAGAAATGAAATAAACATTTTATTTTAAACTATTTATAGACAATACGAAATAGTTCGTGGGCACCGACCACACAGGAAATGATTACGAAGTACGGGTGAAAAGAGCGCCTGAGCCGGAATCAGAGCAGTGATGCAGAGGGGATGCGTGGTTGATGCCGGTGCCGGCCGGCGCGGGGTGGGGGCATCAAGTCACAACAGAATTGACGATTGCTAGTTTGCAACTACATTTTCCATCCAGCCCGAGCCGAGAAAAAGTTACCTTACAAAAATGAAAACAACTTTGTTTCTTGGACAAATAAAATTTTGAAATTAATAAACCAGTTATACAACATTCCAATGTATATTGTGTTAAAATTTGGATTCGATCGTATGACGGGTTTTTGAGATAATAATTCTTAAACGTGACGCATGGTTGAAACACGCTTAAAAACGGGCACTTTTTGTGTTCCAACTGTGATAAAAAATATTAAAATATAAATTAAAAATTCCTAACCTACATGAAATAACGTAACATAGAATGACAAAAATGATGATGTTATTGGATGTTATGTAGGCCTATTGGTTACTTCACAAACAACCTTCAAACTCGAGTGCACATAATATTTTGGTCAATAGTAGTTATTGTTTTAAGGGGAGGAACTACAAGGTCATCTGCCCCTATTTGGGAAAGCTATTCACAGTGATACTAATACACAACAAACTTACAAATGTATCTCTCCCAGGAAAAGTCTATCTCTATCTGATGCAGAACATGTAGCGAGAAAATCTTTGAATTATATACGCCTCACACAAAAAGTTTATCTGTATCTGATGCAGAACATTTAACAAGAAAATCCTTGAATTATATACGCCTTACAGTAAAATTCCCTCCTCGACATCAAAGAACATATTCTACAGAGTTCCTCTCAAACAATTTCCCTCAGAATAACAAAATAGAAAGGATGTAGCAATTTATCAGGCTGTGCTAGTCAAATGTGAAGCAATACACATATCCCAGACAACTGAGCTGTTCATAGGCAGAGATATGTGGGAGAACAGCAAGCTGTGATCAGAAGGAACTCATAACTTATGGTATAATTATAATTGTTGTTTAAAGGAGCCTAACAACTAGATTATCAGCCCCATAACATGGGATGTAGTTTGAGATCAATGGGCCCCAAACTAACTTCTACCTAACTCCCCTCTTTCATCTTTTCTATCTGATCTCCCTTGATCCATTCCTATTCACTATTATAGCATATGGTTCATGGTGGTCACATCCTAGTTCGTGACCTGGTAAGTGGTCCCGACAGTCACAATACTATGGAATAGGAGTGGGCATCTTCAACGTATTCTGAGGCGTGGCCCCCCTTCTGCTAAGGCAGCTAGGACTTTCCAACTCACCAGTTTGTTCCCTGAATCGTCAACGGTAAGTAAGGCTGGAAACATGGTTCAGTCGTACTTCCTGGAAACCGGTTAAAAATGTTTGGTGTTAATCTCTGACCTATGGGAGTGAAGGAGTCCCACTCCCATCTGACAGATCAGGGACTCATTGGAAACGAACTGGTATTCAATGAGGGAAGTAATGGAAGGAGAAAAGTAGAACTGAGTCAGCAAGTAGGATGGGATTGGATATTCTAGGCCAGGGGTTTCCAACCTGGGGGGCGCGTCCTTCTAGAGGGACGTGGGGCTTTATCAAGTGGGGCGTGAAGTGATTTCCGAATTAAGTTTTTTTAACTCGAATATTACAATTTTGTAAAATAAACATTTTTCGAATCTCTCCAAGCGATTGTCACACCAAGTCTATAGTTCAAAAGCACTGGTAATTGCCAACTGTAGGCACAAACCTCTGCGGAGCCGCGAGGTTGGAGGTGAAATAAGGAATTTGCTGTGTTGTAAGGAGCAAAATCATACCAATTTTATCGTATCGTTGGCATAACTTTGTGATTTCTTTGAAGCTTTGAACAGTTTGAACTTAAAGCTCCAAGGCAACAAATCCAATATTATGCATTCCTGGATTAAATACAGTTACAGAAATGCCGGCTTCAGTTGAACAACTTATCCTTTCACCGCCTTAATGAAATTTTGCCGGAAAATGAACATGATCATAATAAACTTAGGTGCAAATTCAGTCACATTTGGATTCCCTGGCACAAGAATTCAACTCCTACTTTCCTGATATCTCGTCGGAAGGATGGTCCTGGATATTAACAAGAAATTCGTTTGCCATTGACATTGAAGCACTGCCAGCACAGCTTCAAGAAGAAGCCATAGATTTGATGTGAATCAAAGCTAAAAGATGATTCTAAAATATGAGGACAGGGTGACTTTTGGGTGAACTGTCATGCAGTGTATCCTGTAATAGCCAAATCTGCACTGTGTGTCATTGTCCCATTTTCAAAAACAAATTTATGCGAGTCAGGATTTTCGACGCAGAGTGTCATAGAAACAAAGCAGCGCTGTCGGCTTGAAGTTGCAAGTGATCTCCGCTGTGCTCTGTCAAATATCAAACCAAACATACCGAATCTTACCAAGAGAAAACAGTGTCAACCCTCTTAGTAATATTTGTTGACTAATTTAAGGATTTGTTGTAAAAGTGTGTTCTTTGTATTGTGCTAAAATGAAGTTAGTGTGTAACAGATAGGCCTATTCCATTATGTAGTGTTATTAGGTTAGGTCTATATCCTCCGCGTCAATCGAAGAGGTTATAGAAGCGACGAGTGGAGGGGACGATAGAGGGGGAAGGAGGGGGGCGCGATGAACTCCCGTATCTGAAAAGAGGGGCGTCAGCTGACAAAGGTTGGGAACCACTGTTCTAGGCATTAGTGAAATTCAGATAAAAGGAGAAGTAGGAGATTACAAGGTGTACCTATCAAGTGTAAACAGAGGTGGGGAGTAGGGCTGTATGTCAAGAAAACCACAGAACATAGTTTATGTAAGGTATGCAAATAAACGATTAATGTAGATACATTTGGAAATCTCAGTATCAAGAGAAAACAAACTTAACATAAATTTAAAGAAGACAAAGGTAATGAAGTTCCGCAAAGGAGGACGAATCTCATCGAAGGACGTTTTCAGATGTGGAAATCACACACTGGATATAGCAAAGTCTTACAAATACCTAGGGGTAACTCTACAGGTCACAGGATTTACCTTTACAAGGCACGTCGAGGATAGAACAATCACCACAATTAAGACCACAATGGAAATAAAAAAGACGTAGAAGCTTATCACTGGCGACAGCAATTTCACTGTTCAAACTGAAAATTGCCCTAATAGCATCATACGCCATCGAAGGAATATGTGCACACCTGAACTACAAGAATGTCAAAATCCTAGATAGAGTCAAAACCAGATATTTAAAGAAGACGCTTGGTGTATAGAAGTACGCTCCAACCCGACTAGTATATTAACTGGCGGGAACATTTATAGAAGACATGATGTTAACATATAGCTTGACCTCAACCGAAGCATGTGACATGTTCTTGGAAGAACGAGTCGAGAAAGCAGCAGAAAACGACCCGGCTTTCTACCGAACCCCAGCCATGAAAGAGGAAGAACGGAAAACAGCCGGTTACGAACTCCGCCACCTTTACACAAGAGGGGCAATACATGGATTCCACCATCGAATCTACAGCAGAAAAGGTTTCCACAACGCCGACAATGAATGTGTCTGCAAACTCTGCCACCAAGCCTGCCCACAGTATCATCTGTTCGAATGTGCCCAAAGAACTCTGCCAATCTCACATTATGGAAAGGACTGATGCAAATGACGTATTCTATAGCATAACTATGTACACATTGTGTTTAGTTCAATAAATATTTATATATATTTGGAAATCTCTGGAACTTGGGTAGGAATTGTTTGCCCCCATGTGAAGGGTCAAAGCAAGATGAAATAGACAGATTTTCTGAGGCACCGAATGGTGTGGTAGTGAGAGTTATAGTGTAGTGCTGAGGGAGGATTTCCATGCTGGGGTAGGCAATAGGACTGAGGGGTACGAGAAGGTAATGGGTAAGTGGGGTAAGAATAGGAAAGCGAACAGGAATAGTAACTGTTTACTGGATTCTTGCGCTAGCATGAGATTGGCTAGCTTTTGGAAAATCATTCTCAAAGCATATGGAAATTTTCAGATTCACACGGGAGAATAGAAGAGCCAGGCCAATAATAGACCATATCATTACTGACTTTCAATTTAGGAAATTGATAAGGAATTATAGGGTGTTCAGGGGCTTTCTTTGATGAAACTGTCTACAAACTGATCTGCTGTGAATTGAGCATAGTTCAACCTAAAGTTTAGAAAGAGGGGGTTGTTTGCACATGGGTTGGGGTTGAAAATCTCCAGGATAAGAAACTTAGGTAGAAATACATGGAAATAATTTGGGAAAAATTCTAAAGAGTGGATGGTAAAGAATTGCAGGACATTGAAGCAAAATGGTCAGGATACAGGGATGGAGTACCTCCCGGCAGATGGGGAGCATTATGTAATGGCCACGAACAGAGTCGAACAAATAACAGTGGAGTCTAAAAGGAAATCGTGGGAGATAAACTGGAAACATTAGGTCAGTGGCAGGAAAGAAACTTAGGATGGAGGAGAAAGAGAAGTGAGCAGTGTTTTGGATAATTCTGGGAAATTCATTGTTTATGCCAAGGAAGCACATAACTAGGAAGATGGTAAGAATACTTCGAAACGTATTAAAAGTAAATGGAAAATTTTCTGGCAATGTGACATATTTTGAGGTTATACAGTAGATTGAGGAAATGTCTAGAATCAAGGTTGAGGAAGTACAGTACAGAGGATGGCAAATAAACTACAATGTCACAAAGTAACCTGAGAAATTCGTCCAGACCCTCCAAGTGGCCAAAAGCAGTAGCCTAATCATCGTAATTTATAACAAAGGAAACAAACAGGAAAAGTTGCAACAATTCTCGAGGTATTTCTTTGATAAGCTTCCTGGGTCAAGTGTACTCAGGCATTGTAGAAAGGAGGGTACGATCATCAGCTGTGAGTACAATGATTGAAAAACAGTGTGGCCAGAACAGGGAAGTCAGAATCAAGTTTTTAATATGCACCAAGTTATTGAGAAATGCTATGAGAGGAATAGACAGTTGTGTGTGTGTTTTATAGAGCTACAGAAGGCATGCGATAAGAGTACCAAGGGAAAAGATGCGAAGTATGGATTATGGTATTGAGGGAAGGCCACTAAAGGCAATCAAAAGTATTAATTTCAATAATCAGGCTGCAGAGTGAGTTGATGGTAGGATGAGTTCTAGGTTTATAGTTGTTACAGGCAAGGCTGTAATCTTGCACTGATACTGTTTAGTGGATCATCTGCTGAAGGGATGGGATTCAGTTAAGTGGAAAAGAGATAAGCAGTCTGGTTTCTGTTAATGACCTGGTTGTGACGACAGACTGTCAAAAGCTTACAATATTACATGTTAGAATTTGAACAGGCCCCTAAATTTAGGAAACTTACTGTATGCTCTCTCATAACAAGAACTCTTTTCAACTCTGCATATGAGTGAACTCAATCTTCCCCACCTCACCCCACCTCAGCAGTTTCTCTTTTCTCCCATTCCCATCTCCCCTTTCCCTTCTGAATTCAATTCAATTGGCATAATATTTATTTAGAGTTTGTTTTAAGAACATAATTAAAATGTTGAAATCAGCTATCATGTGTATGATGACATGGTCAATCAAGATTTTTTTAAATAGGGAGTTTGTTTTATTTGTAAGCCTGTGTCACTTCTTTAACAGAGAAGCAGTGCTTTCACTGCCAAGTAATTTATGCTAGTTGGGAGCATTGGAAGATAAGTACCAAGGCTTATCTGCTAGCATATTTTCGTAGCTTGCTATCGGCAGATGCTTCACTGTCTTGCTTGACACATGCTTATACTGTGCTTCAAAGTGGATTTAAATGTCTGCTACAGCTTTTCTGTCCTAGTTTTGCACTTTATCTACAATTATTTACATGGAAGATATTGTGCATATCTGGATCCAGAGATGCCATCAACTATACATAAATTAGGTTATCATCATCTGCACCAGAAGAATAGAAATGGAAAATTTTGTTTGATTCTTAGTATCATGAAAGATCTTTAACTCTTTGACTGCCATGCGTATCTATTTGATATACGTCTAGTGCACAAACTGGGGCCATGTGTATAATTTTGATACATGTGCAAGGGTCTGGTTAGAGGCGTGTGTATCACCCGAATACACGCTTTCCACTAACGTAGCATGAATGCACGACCTCGGGTGGCTTCGTGGTATAGTGCAGTCAGCATCGAGACTTTCTCCCGCTAGATGGCAGAAATATTACTTTTCATTTTCAAGATTTTGAAGAAAGTTTGGATGCAGTCTTGAGTATTCTCCTGCTACATGGCAGGAATATCACTTCACTATTTTGCATGTATACATTTTTGAAAAGGTTGTCTATAGCATTAAATTATAATTTTTGTTGTAATAAACATTCCTTTGACGATAGAGGAGTGCATATTATGTAAAAAAAATATAGGTACACATGGCCAGCTAGTGTCAAGTTTTATGGATAATCACATTACCATGCCATATGCATCAGTGATAAACACCCTTATTTGAAATTGATACGGCATACAAATTGAAGAAATCTAATTTTTCACTTCGAATTAAGACAAAAGTCTACAAAAAACAAAAACAAAACCTTGCATGGCTTGGTAGTGCAACCTATGATATTAGGCGTGGCAGTCAAAGGGTCAATGAGGTAATCCTGTAAAGAACCATCACCAATGAAATAACATTGCCTCTCATTATATACCTACAGGACACTAACAACCCAATATTAATGATAAGAAAGTGTTCCCTCTGAATGATATAATCAAATGAACATGAGGAAGCTTCCAGAAGCTTCACCTCAAAGGTCGATCAGTTTCCATGCAACCCTTATTAGCAAAAAGCTATGATATTCAAAATAATTCATTCTCTGTCAACCATCCTTAAACAGTTCAATGACAGTTAATATGAAGGAAAAACTGTGCAGAAAATCTTATATACTATTTGTTATTAAAATTCAATAAAAATGACCTTAATGTAAACTAACCAACTAGTGGATTTTTAAACATATTATCAAAATATTTCAGCAATAAACATATTTGTAAAAGATTTTTATTGCAAGCAATCAATTAGTATGTACAGCTAGATAAACTTCCTTTTTCCCCACCTAGAAGCAATTGTACATCTTTACTAGGAATTTTTTTTTCAAACAAAATTACAGTATCATGATCTTGGATATGATATAAAACATGATTTCCTCTTTCTTTTAGGTCTGTATTGAAATAAGTCATAATTGTCAAATTTATTTACACTAATAAAATAATATTGTGTTCTACCTTGCCAATACAATATCTGGTACTTGATTTTAAAGATAGTACACGTTTTGGGTACAAATGGATCACTACTTCAGCTGATGTTTTTCACTATTTTAAACATACAGTACAGTAGGCTACATTCATTAAGACTTTCACTTCCAATATTTCACTTTAAAGGCACTACAAAATAGAGTTTTAAAAAATCTTATTTTCCAATTTCTTTTCTTCTGGAATATTCTTTAGTATTGTACTTGAAGATCTGTGTACAATTGACTATTTCATTAAAAATTGTTTTGTTGCAGTAAGAAGCCTGTGAAACTGTTCGAATAGAGCCAAAATCAACAAATTGCTTTTAAACGAATCTAACTTCGTCATAGCCCATCCCAAGCCCGGTTGAGAAAGGAGGTGGGGGAGGAGTAACATCTCATTAAAAAAACTTAGGTTGACCTGGCCTAAAATAAAATTTCTAAAAAATTCTAAACTAAGAACATGAAACTTGCAATAAAATTATCCAGAAGTCCCCAAGAAAGGGAAAAATGACAGAAATTGCCAACGAAAACATCATCTCCAGCCCCATTACATGCAGTTTTCAACAGCAACACTAAAGAACATTTAAGAAAAGAATAATTCTATTATGACACCCTTCGAGAGAGAAATGTTTTACTGAATGTATAAAATAGTGAAAAATATTACCTGAAGAGGGGCTCCATTTGAGCATGAAACATGTACTATACTTAAAAATATATTGAATTGACAAGGTGGAAAAACAAAATATAATATAAAATAATATAAAACATAAAATATTATTTGCTGTGAATAAATTTGACAATTGTGATACTTAGTCAGTTCAATTATGCAGTGTCTCCTATATGAATTTTAAAAAGTATGGGATAATTTGTTATACTAATTAATGCTTATAATGAACTTTCTTTCATATATCTTAGGTATTCTAAATACTATTAAGCTTGAAAATTGTACAACAATTTTGTTTCTTCTAATCAACAATTATTATCACTATTAACACTACACATAATAATCATATAAAATACAATAAATATTTCAAACCTACGATCATTAATTATATCTAAAAGCCCCTTAGAAATAAAACAGCCATCAACAATAGATGCATTATAGACTAACAATATCAAACTTATTATGGTATGTATTAATACATCTAAAAATATATATTCTATAAGTTCTATACAAACAACAAAATAGATGGTTGAATATGTTAACACAGGACTTTGCATAAAAAGAAAAACAATAATCAAACAAAAATACAGCATACAAGAATGTACACATATTTTACAATAGGAACAATCTGTTAAGTTATGATTCTGGCAATGAAGTAAATTGACAAATTTAGCACTGTGTTAATGCTAGCACAATGTTGCCAAACTTCAACACTTTAAATATTGGTTCGAAGGAAAAGTCACAAGGGAAATATACTGTACATATTCAAGGCATATTTTTTAAGTAAGTACCGTTCTGTTTTGAGATTGCACCGTTGCAGTCGGTGTAGGCGCAGATGTTGGGAAGCCACCGACGTCATTGCGGCAACAACCGACCGTGTATACATTTGTTTTAGTGTATTAAAAATGCCTCCGCCGATTTGTGAAATATGTATGGTTATCCGTTTTATTAGTGCTAAAGGTGTGAAAGCAGTTGAAACTCACCGTCAGGTTTGAGAAGTGTACGGACAAAACATCATGAGTGATGGAATGGTACACAAATGGGCAAGAGCTTTCAAAATGGCCAAAAGAATGTTCATGACGAGGAACGGAGTGGGTAACCCTTAGTGATCACTGGCGAGTTGGTACAGCAAGTCAACGACAAAGTGAGAGCGAACAGACGCATCACGATTTCTTCGTTATCAAAGGAGTTACCTCAAGTTTCAAGAAGTGTTATCTACGACATGGTTACGGAGCGCTTAAAGTATCGAAAATTATGCTCACAATGTGTGCCAAAAATGTTGACAGGCGCACAAAACTGAACGTTTAGCCAGCACCTTGACTTTTCTTGAGCATTATAATAACTTATGATGCTGAAGGTGACGATTTTTTAAGCCAAATTGTCACAGGAGACGAAACATGGGTGACCTACATTACTCCACAAAACAACAATCCATGGAATGGCGGCATTCAACATCGCCCAAGAAAGTGAAGTTCAAGAAGACAATTTCAACCCGGAAAATCATGTGTACCGTTATAACAGCTTAGGCTTTCACGGCCGGCGTTCATAATTAAGCCCGAAAAACTTGTACTTAATCATGTGTAACGTGTTTTGGGACAGGAAGGGGATGTTGCTTGCAGATTTTTTAACACAATAAATGCTGAAAGATATTGCGAGACCTAACCAAACTGCGCCGTGCAATTCAAAACAAAAGGCACGGCATGCTGAGTAAAGGGATTGGTTTGCTGCATGACAATGCCCAACCACATGCGGCCCACCAAACTCAAGATCTCATCGCATCATTTGGCTGGGAGCAATTTCATCATCCTCCATACAGACCCAATCTAGTGCCCAGTATCTACCATGTGTTTCTGCAACTGAAGAAGCAACTCTGAGGTCAGCGCCACGATGAACATGATTGCCTCAAAATGGCCGTGTTGCAGCGACTTAAATCAGGCAGCAAACTTCTATGACTACAGAATACAAAAGCTTATTGTTCGATATGATAAGTGCCTTAATATTGATGGCAATTATGTGGAAAAGTAGATAAAAGTATGGGCTTGCATGTAAAAATAAAATTCTTACAAAAAGTTTACTCGTTTTTTTTTTACATCAAAACGGTACCTACTTAAAATATACGCCTCGTATAAAGAAAAGAGAGAAGGGGAGGGGTATAATTATTGTCATATGGAATACTATAGTGAGGTCCTTCTCTATAGAATGGAACCTTGCAGGCACTGTGTAGTGGGCAGGCCACTGTGTGTTACAGCATATCGTGCAAGGCACTGGTGCTAGCAGCAGCGTAGTGCTCAACTAGTTAACCCATTCACACTTTTTAATGAATTTAATAATCATTACTTACATGAATTTCCAAATAGTTGCTGGAAATGCTGTCCATTTTCTAAACACACGTTGCAACATTGTTGGAAGTTTTGATACACTCACTGTAATTCATCCTCACTGATGTTTTGTATCAGTACAGTTATTTAATTCTCAAGAGCCTCTAGGGTATGCGGACTGTTTCTGTATACCTTTCTTGAGAAGATAAGTTTCCATTACGAAAATTTGTTGTTTTATTCCATACCAAACCATGTTCACGGGATTCGAGATAGGCTACAGTACTTTACAACAAGTCTTAATTATCTCAACTAAGTTATCTTACCAGCTGCATTTGTAATCAATGTAATGACAGCATCTGGTGCTTCTCGACCTGCTGTTTTGTAATTGGTAGATGCTAGTCATCTGGCCATAACTGAACGCTCTACGTCCGTCACATGGGCCGGGCGAGCTTCCGTTCTATAGAGAAGGGCCTCATTGTATAATAAGTATGACATTGTGAATAGAAGCACGATTGCTCAACTTAAGATTACATCCAAGGCAGCACAAGGTGCATGTAAGTAGACCTCCATATACATAAATGAAAACCTATTACTCTGCATCAGCTCAATAAATCATACTCTTCACTAAAACAGTATTAAACAATAAAAATTACTGTTCAAACACTGTAATAAAAATTGCTCAATATATCATACTCTTCACTAAAACAGTATTAAACAATAAAAATTACCGTTCAAACACTGTATTAAAAAATGGTCAAGATCACGATAAAATTCTTCAACTTCACCATTCCTTTTACAAGCAGATCAGATATTTAACCATCTTGAATGCATCAATCTGACCTACCTTTGTGTTCTCAATGTAGTCAGTTCTATTAAAATACCACAAACCTCCCTCAATGAAGCAGGTATCGTCATTTAACCCAGTTTGCCAGTTAGGATGGTTATAAAGGAACTCTCTCTAATGTTGCCGGTTCACGAAGGTTCAATCAACAATAAATGAGGCACAGTGAGGAAAGGACTTCTGATAATTTGAAGAAGTACATGGCTTGGCAACTGATTGCAGCAGCAATAAAAGGGGACGGCATGATCACCACTAAAGAACAATCCTCAGTAGAATGCATAATACAGAAAATCCAACTCTTTGCTGCACAGGCAGTTGACACAGAAGAATGATGAATATACGAGTCTACAGTTCCTCATTACAAGTAAAACTTGGGAGGAAATAAGTCATTGGTTTGATGGTGGGAGTGCGTGGAGCTATTTACGGATTCCTCACGGAATTTTGGAGGTCTTTCTCCTTCATCATCATCTTCCTACCAAGTATTGGGCCAAATGTCCCGTTACGGTCTTGCACTTTCCCTCCATCTCTTCATCGGACGTCCTATCGATCTATTTCCCCGTGGCTGGTAGCGAAGGCTCTCCTTTGGAAATCTTCCAGGTTCCATCCTTTGGACATGATGCTTCCAGTTCTCTTGGTAGTCACAAATGTGTGCAGTTATTGGTTTCACTTTTAGTTCCTTCAGCAAATCCTCGTTTCTCTTATGATCCCATTTAGTATAGCCTGCTGTTCGGCGCATAAAGGTCATTTCGCGTGCTGTGAGTCTGGAGATGTCCTGACATCTTATTGTCCATGCCTCGCTGCCATAGCATAGGGTTGGTCTGGCTAATGTGTTATACAAACGCAAGCGTGTATGCCTTTGGACAAGAGATGGCTTCATGACATGATTGATGATTCCTGTTGTTCTGGTATAATTAGTTATTTTTGCAGTTATGTCTCGTTCTTCTTGAAATGATAAATGATATCCTAAATACTTGAATTCGTTAACTCTTTCTAAAATTTTACCATCCAGACAAATTTTACTGGGGATAGGGTCCTTACCCTTAAAGGTCATTACTTTAGTCTTTTCAGTAGAAATGCACATGCTGAATTTTGATGCCACTTTCTGGAGGTTGAAAACTGACCACTGCAGATCATCTTCAGAAGCTGCTACCAATGCAACATCATCAGCAAATAGTATAGCATCTAAATTTTTTAGATGCCTGCTGATAGGTACTGAACCATGTCTTTCACACCTCCGTTCCTTTGGAATAGCAATGGAGAGAGTCCACAGCCTTGTCTTACCCCTCTGCTGATTGGCTTCCACTCGGATTTATGATTACTTAACCTTACTGAAATAAGAGTACCACTATACATGTTGGAAATGTTATCAATTAACTGTTGGGGGACACCATCTCTGGCCAATATGTCAATAAGTCTTTCTCCTTAAACTCAGCAATTCTGAAGAAGGTCGTATTAATGGTCCTGAAAGGATCTCCATCTTTTGGAACCATTAACTCTAAGGAGTCTTAACAATTTTAATATTCCAAACTTTAAAGTGCAGTCCTTCTGCGAACACCAATACTGTAATTGGTGTCAATTATTGTAAATGGTATACGGTACTTTGTATTTTTGGCAACCCAGCACCACAGCCATCGTAGAAATTTGTAAAGGGACAAAGATACAGGATGCAGTTATGGATTGGTTCCAATAGTAACCAAAATCATTCTTCATGAAAAGCGTTAATTGCCATCTACTCAAACTGCACTTTATTTTCCGTAATACATATACAATTGAAACTTATGAGTATGGATGACGACTATGCTGTTCGTCGTATGCTCATTCAAGGGCCAAACGCTCTGAAGCTGGGTGTCTAGATTTCATTACGAAGTATATATATAAATACCTGCCAACTTTCAAAAAGGGCTTTCAGTAAAACTCGTGCGCGCCGAAAAATCTAACAAATTTCGACATACCCCGGCTTAAAACCACCCTCCTGGGCTACAAAATACAGTAATTCTTGCTTTGAACAGGATATTTCAATGAAATCGTATCTACTTACATCATACGCCAATTACTTGTCGACGAGCATGACCCTCAAGAAGCAGGTGTGGTGAATTTTTGTTTGGAGCAAAGATATAACAGGACTTCCTTGAAATAATATACCTAAGTAATACACTCATCACTCACTGGAAATTAATTCTACTTTAAAATTCATAGCTGTGGCCTATTTTTAGCTTCCTGCAAAAAGTCTGGAGAAAAAGTGCTGGCATAACAGGGACCAGAACTCCTCATCTTAAAAATAGAATTAGACTCCAGAGATTCATTTGACATGACAAAATTCATGAATTTTCTTCACTTCGAAAAATTACCGGTTCAACAGAATTAATATAAAACACTGCAGTAACCGATGACATTATAAGGGTCTGATTTAATAGCTCAAGTTGTGGCTTGTTTTGCTACTTCAGAAAGTCAATAGCATATGTGTTTGAATTGCTTCAGAACTTCTGTCTGGTCTTCAGAATGGAAATGGCTTCCAGAGTTCCATTGGACATCAATGCCCAGAACTGTGTCCTGTTCTTCTTAATCAGGCAAAAAATTCGTTCACATTCCGTCTTCGCAGTCAAGTACGGAAAAATATTGAGATTTTACACGATAGGACATGTAAAACGAATGGAGGAGAAGAGGATACCCAGGAGAGTACATGAGACGAAGTGGGAAGGAAAGAGACCGAGGGGAAGATCGAGAGACAGGTGGCTGAAGGGGGTGGAAGAAAGCGTGAAGAGAGGAGAAGACTGGACAAGGGTGGAGGCTGAGAGATGGTGGGAAGACAGAAGACGTTGGAGAGGCTTGTGTTCCAAACAGACCCGGCCAGTGGCTGGAAACTGTGCAAGATGATGATGATGACACGATAGGAGCTGGTCTCAGCCGCAGGACGAGATTCACATAGTCTTCACGATAGAACATGGTAAAAAATCACGAATCGCGATTTACATAATCAGTGTCCTTTTAGTCGTTCGACAAGATTTCCATTCTCCTTCAGATCGGGCACGGGAAAATATTGCATTATCACGCAATTGCAGTCCGCTTGACAAGAATCCAGTTGACCTCGCCATCGAATGCGGTGGAATATTGCGATGTATCGCAATCGCTGCCACTCTCGCCAGTTTTATGAAATTCATGTTGTCCTCGCGGTTGGACACTGAAAACACGATAATATGCAATAGGCGCTGCACCCGGCCGTCCTTGTGATCACAAGTTTGAGATCGGGCATGCATTTAATGATTTTACGCAACTAGCGTCGATCTCGGTCCTTTTGACAAGATTCCCGCAAGCAAGTCATGTGGTCAGGCGGTCGTCTTGAGGACGTGAGTTTGGAGGACGAACGTTTGAAGTAGGTATCGAATTTTACGAATTATTCTGCGAGGATTATAATAAATAATACAAGAGGGCACATTTTCTTCCGAATTCGAATCACGAGTTATACAAGTTTTTGAGATAACCGGTCAGATTATTTATCCGATAGAACCAACGTTCGAAGGAAAAATCGACATATAACGAAACTGGATGACGCAAATTTACAAAACGGATAGATTTTTAAAATAAATGTATTTCGAAGCCTTATGGTTATTTTTTCGAAACAATATAATTTCGCAAGATTGCGACATTAAATTATTTTGCGTTATTTATGGACTTATATTTGAGCTAGTCTCCAAATTTAGAGGTCAATAACAGAAAAGAGAGGTTTCTGTTTTGTTTCGAAAGTTTTCGCGAATCAGGGTGTGTACTGTAAGGATGAAGTAAAAATTAGTTACTTTTTAGGTACCTTTTAGTTAATTTTAGTTACCTTTGAATTCAAGATACGTCTGCGGTCTGTAAGCATAGGCGCTCATCACGCGGTGAAGAAAAACAAAAATGAACTGTTTTTAAAGAGGTAAATAAAATTCACACGATGTTATAAAAATTTAGAAAAATAATAAATACATACTAGATATTTATCATCAAACGAGTTGTTTCAGCTAATATGTCGTCTTGTGCACAATATGTTGTTATAATTACGGTACCAAGAGGTTGCTTCGCTCTTGACCATTTGGCGAGATTTCCTTCGTCCCCGCAGTAGATCACGAAGAAATTTATGAGATGTTACGCGATCGTCACCGAATTCTGTCTTCGCAGTCAAATACGCAGAAATATCGAGATGATACACAATCGGCGCTGGTCTCAGCCGTTTGACGAGATTCCCGTAGTTTTCACGATAGAACACGGAGAAAAATCGTGATTTAGGTAATCAGTGTCACTTTTAGTCATTCGACGAGATTTCCATTGTCCTTGAGGTCGGGCACAAGAAAATATAGCATTATTACGCAATCGGCGCTACTTGCTGTCCGTTCGACATGAATCCAGTTGTCCTCGTCATTGAATGCGGAGAAATATCGCGATGTATCGCAATCGATGCCGCTCTCGGCCGTTTTACGTTGTACTAGAGATATTATGCAATCGTCGCCGCACCCGGCCGTTCAACGATTGTCTGCCTGTCTATCTGACCTGACAGAATGGCGGAGGCAAGCTCAAGGTTGGGCATGGTTAAAATTCACGAGTAGTTATGAACATGTTTGGTCGGCGCCACGATTCCCTTCGTCCCTATACTGGGGTTGGGAGTTCATCAGTTCAGGGTGGGTCACGAGGAGGAATTAGTATCACGATGCTATGTAGGCTGCCATTTTTAAGTGGGTAGATGCACTTCTCGCTCCCCGCACGCTTTTAAGTATACGGTCATGGGAAAAGTGGCAAGTAGGTTTCGTGATGGATGCCCAATCCCCTTTGACAGGATTCCCGCAGTCCTCGTGGTCACAAGTTCACGATAGGGGACGGATTTTATGATATTACGCAACTGACGTCGATCTCGGTCCGTTTGACGAGATTCCCGCAGGCAAGTCGTGTGGTCCGCCGGCCGTCTTGAGGATGCTATTTTGGAGGATGAACGTTCGAAGTAGGTACCGAATATTACGAATTATTCTGAGAGGATTGCAGGAATAATACGACAAGAGGGTACGTTTTCTTTCGACTGAGAATCACGAATTATACAAGTTACCAAAATAATCGGTTAGATTATATACCCGATGGAACCAAAGTTCGAAGGAAAAATCGACATAACTTATAACGGAATTTCGAATTAACCATACTGGATGTCGCAAATTTACTAGACAAATTTTCAAAATAAGTTTTAGACTATGTATTTCGAAGGTTTTTCGAATTTTTCTTTCGAAACGGTAACATTTCGCAAGATTGCGACATTAAATGATTTCGCGTTATTTTTGGACTTCAATTTGACATAGTCCCCATATAACAGAAATGAGAGATTTCTTTTTAGTTTCGGAAGTATTCGTGAATAAACGTCTCGCGAAAAGTCAGGTTTCCTAATACAGTAACACAGAAAAATATTTCATACGAAACGTAAGTCTTTTTGATGCCGAAAATATACGTTGAACCGATCTATACCACTCAAGGTATCCTCAGTATGTATTTCCTTGAGGTTGGGCACGTGGAAATATAGCTTAGTACTATGCAATAGGCACGGCGCCGCTTGCGCGAGTTTAAATGATTCAACCCGCCTTCAGAAAATTTTCGTTACCCGTTTGTAAAATTTGTTACTTTTTCGTTACTTTCGTTACCCATTTGTAAAATTCGTTACTTTTTCGTTACTTTCGTTACCGGTAGACACCCTGCGAATAAACGTGTCAAGAAAAGTCAGGTTTCCTAATAAGAATGAAAAATATTTCACACAAAACTAAAAACTCCTCTTGATGCCGAAAATATACGTTAAACAAATGTACCGGTATTCCATTCAAGGTATCCTCAGTACGCATTTCCTTGAGGGCGGGCATTGGGAAATATAGCGTACGCAATCAGCGCCGCTTGCGTGAAACTTGCTCCATTGTAATCTGTGAGCCTACCGGCGCGAGTATAAATGATTTAAACCGACCTTAGCGAATTTTCGTTGCCTCCAAATATCCAGACAAAAATTAGCTACTTTTCGTTACTTTCCTTTACCGGTCGACACCCTGATAATTCACATGTTATTCCGTAACTACAACATGACCTACGCTTTGTAATTCGTGGTGAAGAAGAAAAGAACTATTTTTATACAGAACGATAAAGGTTATTGAACTAATCAACGTATTAAAGAACAAGCAAACAGTTATCCCCGAGCTTTCAATCAACACAAACAAATCGATATCGATCGACTAGGATTCAGGCAAATCAGGATGCATCTCGTATTCCCAGACGAAGACTGTATTGATCGGATGAATATAGTTCAGAGCGATGTATCGAATGTGCACTGGTCGCACAGCAATATATCGGCGGCATGCGGAAGAATGTTCTGGCGCGAATTTGAAGAAGAAGATCTTGGTACGTAAATCCGTAAAATATTATAGTTCATCCCTAAAACCATAAAACTGCCTTTACGTAAAAAGTCAGCAGGTATGTATACCGCTATTTGCTCGCGTATATCTCGCCCCCGCGTATATCTCACACCCCATTTTTTTAGTTGAAATTTCAGGGGAAAAAAAGTACTTGCATATATCTCGCATTCATTTTTGACGCCGTCATATAAATGACCGTAATAACCTTGAGGTATAAACATGTTCGATTTAGCGCGCCACAACAGACGTCATTGTCCAGGAACTTACCCGAAGCGATACAAACAGGACGAGCGAGCAACGACGAGTTGATTCGAACTTGTCCGATGCGAGCCGATTAGGGATCGAGACGCTGCGCTGCCATGTACACGTTTGAATTTGCGATTAGCGCGCCACAACAGTCATCCGTAGGTTCATGAAAAGAAAGGGCTTGTGTCTGCGAAGGCGAACATCTCTCTGTCAGAGAATGCCGAGTGAGTTCAATGACAAAATTATCGAGTTTCATCGTCATGTGATAGTAATGCGGAAGAGGAACAATTACCTGCTATCTCAAGATTAATTGGAGGATTATCCATTTCGCAAGGTCCGTATTGACGTGTACAATGACAATTTAATGGGTTAAGGGGGAGTCTCCGCCCAATCAATACAAATTTATTATTGGCATCTATTAATTTATTGCCATTAAGGACATGTTTCGGGCCTCATGGGCCCTTCTTCAGCCGCAAAAATTAATAACATATTCACATCCATCATAATACACAAAACACGTACACTTTAAGAAAAACATTAAATAGATACTAAATTAATTCTAAAATATTAACATATCATGCTGCAAAAATTAAAAATGACATTCAAATTCATTCTCTCCTCCCCAAGTTAAGATACCCCCCCCCCCCCCCCCCCCCTGCACACATAGCCTGCCAATTAGCCTCAACCCAAGACAAACTGTTCTGTATCAAGTCATTCCTTACCCCCACACACGTCTCCTCCCTCTCCCTCCCCTCCTCCTAGTCCCTGACCTGGCACAAGGTCGGACCAACACTCCTCACACAGTAACGTGCCGTCAGACGTAACACAACCTACACTTCCAAGCAAAGGTAAGCAGTCCGGCGCATGAGTCTTCCTTTCACATGTGCACGTATGTAGGCGACTTTAACATTTCTTTTTCGTCCCATTACAGCCTCCAGGTGAAAGCTGACAGTCGTATAATTCCTTCAATTCGAGCTTAGTAAGTTATTGCTACTTCTTTCGTTTTAGCCTGGTTTTTCTGACGCATTCATTTTCTAAAACCCATCATTATTTCTTTATAGTTGGGAAGCAGGCTTAAACTCTGGCTGGTTCACCCCATCACAGGCTCCGTATGACGGTTTCTTCAAAGTGTAATGTCTCAACCCAATCCGACAATGTGAAAATAACAACGGCCCAACTTTGGTTCAAGACAATTTCCCGGGCCAAGGTCATGAAGATTAGCTTTAAAACAGGAACCCGTAACACAAATGGAGAGCCAGCAAGCCCACTGGCCACATTATAATTACCTCCAATATATATTTTTAAACATTTTTAACCAAAATTTTTTCGATGGCTTGTTGAATAGGGCACCTGATAGATCTTAATATGGATAAGGTCACCATGACCAGACGTATCTATTTTAGCTGTGCTTGTTTATCCTTTTATAATGTGGATGGAATGGTTTTTTGGGAATGAATTTGAATGTCATTTTTGATTTTTGCAGCATGATATGTTAATATTTTAGAATTAATTTAGTATCTATTTAATGTTTTTCTTAAAGTGTACCTGTTTTGTGTATTATGATGGATGTGAATATGTTATTAATTTTTGCGGCTGAAGAAGGGCCCATGAGGCCCGAAACATGTCCTTAATGGCAATAAATTAATAGATGCCAATAATAAATTTGTATTGATTGGGCGGAGACTCCCCCTTAACCCATTAAATTGTCACCGCTATCTCAAATCGGCAACGCAGATCAGACTCCGATAAACTTCGACATGCCATCCAACACTACCATAAACAAGAAGGGAGAATCTAGCGCCCTTGTGCGTACAACTGGGTGTGAGAAACAAAGCTGCACAGTCATGCTAGCAGTAACCGTGGAAGGAAGAAAATTGCCACCATATGTTATTTTAAAAGAAAAACAATGCCTAAAGCGAAGTTTCCCAAAGACATTCATGTTCATGTTCGCGTGCAAGAGAAAGGATGGATGGATACAGCTCTTATCCAGGACTGGGTCCGTACAGTGTGGGGAGCACGGACAGGTGCATTGCTTCGACGCCCGGCAATGCTAGTGCGGGACAGTTTCCGCGGACACTTGGTGGAAGACACGAAGAAACGTCTTCAAGAAATGAAAACGGATCTTGTTGTAATTCCTGGTGGACTCACACATTGTCTTCAGCCCTTAGATGTTTCCGTCAATAAACCCTTCAAGGACAACATGTGTAAATTGTACGCCGAATGGATGGCGGGAGGGGACCACGACCTGACGCCAGCAGGCAAAATAAAGAGGCCGTCAGTTGAACTCTTGTGTGATTGGGTTATACGGGCGTGGGTTATGGTGTCGCCGGACATTGTTGTGAAGAGCTTCTTGAAGACAGGCATCGCAAATGCATTGGACGGAAGTCAGGATGAAGCCGTGTGGGATGATGACCAGAATGAAGCACGCGAGAGTACCTCGGAGATCGGTAGCAGTGACGGCAGTGATAATGAATAGGGTGAGTACCGTATACCAGTTGCCTTGTTTCAATAATGAAAATGTTGTGTTTTTTCGGGAATACGGAAATTCCGCGCGTATATCTCGCACCGACAAATTTCACTCGTATTTTCGGCTCGCGTATATCTCGCACCCCATTTTTTTAGTTGAAATTTCAGGAAAAAAAGTGCGAGATATATGCGAGCAAATACGGTATTTATGATTTTTACTGTATTTGATTTCTTGGCTGATAACGATTTACAGTATCTGTGGAAATGTCTATAACAGCATTGTGTTGACAGGGCAGGCAGCAAATAATTATTCTTAGTAAAAATAAGTAACAAATATTAGTCAACAAGCAACCATAATAAGGAAAAACTGGTTTGTTTTAAGTCAAGAAATAAATGATCAAAGAATTAAGAAATCCAAATGCTGGACATTCTGAATCAATCAAACAGGAACCAACAGAGGAAAATATTGTACATGACTTTGTTTAAGCTGCACTCTGGGAGGAGAGAAATAATTCTGGAATGAAAAATGCCAATTATAAAGATGAAAGTTAAAAAGGCATCTTCCTGCCCACAGCATAAAAGAGGAAAGAAACAATGTTGCAAATCTGGATTTTCATATTCATATTCATATTCAGACACCCAGGCAGAATAGCTCACATAACGCTCTCTCTAAATGCTACAAGAGCATGACAGCAATACATCCAGGTTTCAAAACAGGGTCAACTGGTACATGTTTTGTGTTCTAGATGTCTTGATTTCCAACAATGCAGGATATGAGCCATGCAAAGCTGTTTTTCTCCAAGTATCTTCTGACGAAGTACTTTCACGATTTGATAAAAAATTACAAAATGTCAAATGAGGTCTTGCCAGCACAAGTCACAGTTTACAGCAATAAGAAGAGTAACTGACTAAAGAGGATATATGGTCATTTTGCTTCTAGCAGTAAATGATTGTAGTCAGTTCATCATGCTGGCTGAGTCAATAAGATGTTACGCCCCTTAAAACAACAATTATCATCAATAAGCTGACAATGAACAAGATGAATCATTGAAGTTTTAGAACTACTGCACTGATGTAAAGTACTGTAGTGTAAGCCATAGGGCAGATAACCTTGCTGTTCTGTTTCTTAAATTGACCATGACCACCACCATTACTTCTAAGACACTATCACCATCTCCACTTATGGCAAGGCATTACTAACTATGAAATTTATATATATTAGTCTTCAGAGAGAATGAAAAACATGATCAAACCAAACAGTAGAAAGAACTTGACAGTTTCTTGCTTGGGATATATAAAAAATGAACACTGGGGTGATTGAGAAATGCAGGTTCCAAGCTCTAAAACCACACCACCTTCAACCAGAAGAGACAGAACAGCAGAAATAATGGTAACTTATTGGGCTCATTAGAGCATATCCTGAACAGTCAGTTAATTCAATACTCAAGAAAGGAAGGAAAGAAAGAAAGAAAGAAAGAAAGAAAGCAAGCAGAAACTCAACAGGTAAAAATGTGCTAAGCACACACCAGAACCTAAAATAGGGGTAACCTGGCTATGTCACATTCCACGACAGGAATGGGAACTACATATTTGAAGATCCAGTCTTCGGTAGGTGGTCATCCGAGCAGTTTTCCCCCACTCATTTTAAGAAGGTATTCTATTTACAGTTCCAGGGCACCTAAACCCTAATATTTACAAATCACACTCGCTATTACAGTCACTACAGATATGCGATGAAAAGTCACAGGACTGATAACTAAGAATGATGATTGTAGTTTCAAGGGGTACAACATCGATGCCATCTGCCCCAAATAACCAAGACAACATAAATAAAGACGATGTCCACCAATTATGGGTCCATTTCATTTTTAGGATACTTAATATATGTGTATGTTTTTGCCCACAATTTTGCATGGCAATTTGCTGCTTTCCATCTGCCATTCTCCAGTTTGCAATTTCCTACAATGCAGGACAAGTTGTTTGGGGATAAAATAATGCTGCTTTGCCCTGTAAATCCAATACCCACAATCAATATTGAATTATGGATATTACATGATTTAAACTATAATTTAGTTTATTTATGAACGACAAGAGCTCTATAGAGAGATAAGTCTTGGAAACGTGTTCAGAAAGTGGTATTACAGAACAGCTAAATGATTCTATAGCATTTCTATATTTCACAGTCATATTTTGTTATTTGTTTACCAATTTTAATAGCTATTACAAAGAACATAATTTGTAATAAGAGAAATAAAATAAAATCTCACAATACTTAAGCATAAAAACACTACTGAAACTCTAAAAGAAAATAATAATAATAATTTAAAAAATAAAGGGAAACAAGTAACCATATCATTGTGCATAAAACAATACTATTTTGAAATAAGTTAACAGAAGAACATAAAAACAACTGATTCTCATCATCAACCAAATAATTAAAAACTTACAAATATCAACTTAGAAATTACAAACAGAATTTTTACATTTAAACATAAACTGTAATAATTCCAGTATTCAGTGTGTTAGGGATGTGAATGATAACTACTATCTACTATGCCACATATCTTGGTTAGTACAAACATGGCAACACTGACTAGAATGGGTGATAGATAATACAACAACAAAAACCACAGGATCAGAAATTTTCACACGATAAAAACTGACACACTAAACCTGCATTAGTCCAGAGTAGAGAAAATCTACTTTTCTGTATAGTATGTAGCATTTCACACAAACTTATATAAAATATGATAACTAGAGTCATAACTCCTACATGCATTGGAGGGAAATACTCTAAACTTAAGTTTCATACAATATATACATACACATTTAAAAAAAGCTACTTTAATATTGTATAAATACTATTAACACATGACATATACAATATACTTGATACTAAGTACTAAAAATTAGCTTCAACTATTACAGAGTGGGGTTCTTCACAGGTTCTGAAGATCCAGTAGAAAAGGTCAGTTATCCATTGACACAGCTTTCCAATTGTCTTCCAAATAACAAGTTACAAATTTGCTGCATTACATTTGGGAGTGGAATATACAATGTTTAAAAATCAGAAAGCTCTTGATAGAGAAACTATACACTCGATACAACAATGGTACACTGTGTAGCGCGATGTGTTTCCCTGCAAATGCTCAGTACATACCTGGGAGACAGGCTACACTGAATTTAAATTTCATCCAATCCCCCATTTGGGTCACCACCTTTTATTTTCTCCAGAACTTTATTCACAAACTCAGTTGTGCAGCCAGCAATCTTCAGTTCTGTGAAAAGAAAAAGACCAAAACAAATTAATGCATAATTGCACTATAACAAGAACCTGAATCTTCTTCTTGCCTGTTTCACTATCACTTCTTACAAAATACACAAACTCAGTTAATGTAATCAAGCTAAAAGATATTGCCTGTCTCCGAGTACTTCAATGGCTGTATTCCTAGACTGCTAACTACAGCCCCAAATGTGCACAGACTGGTAGTGCAGGCCTTTTCTTAATAATTAAATTAACATAATATGTTGCTTCATTTAAATTTGCATAAAGGTACTTGAAGAGTGGGTAGATAATAGGAAAGGGACTAAATTAAATTTTCTGGTGGGGGAGGGAGGTGAATGTGACCAATTTTGTACAAAAAAGTGAGAATAGTGAGTAATTTTATCAAATAGTGAGAAAAGTGGGGCTGCTTTGAAAATAGTGAATAATAGTGAGAAAAGTGAGTCGCTGGAAGCCCTGAATATATGCCCTTTAGGTTGTGCTTTCATTTTTATAGCATCTCGTGTTGTCGGAAATCCCTCTGCCTTCATTTCCAAGACATACTCTAGGATTTCTTTGTCCAAGTCAGGGAAGCGCTCTTTCCTAGGTCCACGAAAAGATTTTCTTGTTGTATGCATCCTTTTTTTTGTCCTTAGTTTGCTGCCATCTACGCACATTGCACTCGCTCACTCCGTATTTCCGTCCTGCTTTAACATTTGGTATTGTTTCAGCATAACAAATCACTATAAACTAGAACTTTGAATCGTAACTCTTCCTTTCACCCGTCGGAACTTGAAATTTCTTCGTTCCACGAATTTCTGTCATCACAATGAATGCCGTATTTGCTCGCATATATCTCGTCACCGAGTATATCTAGCACCCCATCCTGACTTAAGTTTGCCAATAATGTATAAAATGTACGAAACACTCTGTCAAGAAGAAGTAAATTGTGAAACCTGAAAAAGCCCGATACCTGCATAACGTATGACAGGCTGCAAATTTTTAGTTACGAAGATGATGGATGAAGAATTCATTGATCTCCAATCACAAAAGTACTACCAGAAAACCGTGCTAGGGATACGAGGAATGCAGGTACTGCTTTATGAAAAACCCAATCCAAATCATCATTTTTATAAGACATCAGCAGAAGGTTTTCTGCCTACCAGGAACTGCCAATGAGACAACAACGAACAGGTAAGCTTCCTGCACAACTTCCCATCCTTCAACCGATTGCTGAAAAGCCAAAGCTTAAGTACAATAAGTATGAAGATCTGGTGGAACTTCTGCAGTTTGTGCCACCGATACACCACCAACCATCAAACAAAGACCGCTGAACTACCACATCGTGGTACTCCTGCGGATAATTAAGATGATGTTGCTACTGACTTGGGCAACAACATCTACGACACAGATGATAAGTACTACATGTTTAAAAGTGTTAACCTCTCATTTCTTGTTCTATAAACCGAGTAAGTTAAATTTTGATAAAATATCTTTCTTTTTGAAACATGAAAAGCAATTATTCTGATTTTGTACTGTGTGCCTTTTCACTTTTATAATGTTAAGTTAGAGGTAAAGGGGGCCATGTGCGGATCCTTCGCTTATTTATACATATAAAAGATAAGCTGGATGTTGTAACTGGTTATTATCATTGGTAATAAAAAGCTAAGTAGCTGAGCATTCATCTTATATGGTCAAAATGGTGAAATTCTTATTTTCCCTATTACAAGACATTTTCAACTTTGACTTACGTTTTCTCAAGACAATGATAGTGTTACTTAGACCCCTTGACTTCTGGGGTCCTCATATGCATACCTGCCAACCTTTCAAACTGAAAAATTGGGAGATTTTGAAGACGAATGATGTCATATCATATTTCTTCGCCATAGTCTATCACCGAGTAACCAACAAAATCACTCAGATCAAATAATCGCAATAGCCTACTGGCATATTAATGCCAACAACATCTAAGTTATACACAAATCATTTCACGTGTGAAACGCATACAATATTCCTCTCACCCTCAGGCTATTTTGAAAACTTCTAGAAACACGCGCTAAATTAACCATCGACTAATTCAAACACAGAGATATTCAAACCCAACTGAGCGGTACGAGTAGTTATGGAGAATTACTGTATCAGTAAACTAACGATACGAAACGAAACTGCGGTATCGAAACGTACTTCATCCCACGTAAAGTCGACCTTTGAAGGATGACTGAAGTTTGTCATCTCCGAAATTACGCAGGAGATTTAATACGTTAAGCGGGAGGGCTGGAGAAATGGTATAAAATCGGGGGAGTCTCCCACCTAAATCTGGAGAGTTGGCAGGTATGCATGTGTGTGTTGCTGTGTATTGGGTGTGTTCAGAGTTCTTAATGGTACAAGTGAGGGAGGAAATTATGAAAACAGTTATGTTGTTATACATCATGAAGGCTATAAGAAGTATAGTAGTTTTAAATGTTGTTGACTGATGGTAGTAGGATTGGTCACACGTGATGATCATCACTAGGCCTCGGATCGATATGCTCGATAAAATCTCCAGATATGCTCGAAAACCATGTGTTTTATGCTCGATAGATATAATAGACTCGGTCATGGTTCCGTATTGATTAATCAAAGTATAATAAAATTGGGGTATCCGCCCAAGTTTCTGTACTAAAATTTTTCGTTTTCTTGTTTCCTCCACAGGGTCTCTCTAAGGCTCTTTTTGCCACTCAGAAAATGGATCTTTTGGACTGATCTATACATGACTTCAAGTTTTTAAGAAATTCCCCTTGCTTCTATTCTCAAGAGGCCCGGTTTAACTTGGCCTGTTTCGATCCTCGGCATAGGCGAAATATTGATCTTCGAACTTACAACAATCCTCCTTTTAATAGGAGTTCACAAGACAATCAGGTCCAATAGGATTGGTTTGGTAACAACATATTCTACGATTTTCATGGAATGAACTTTTGCTTTTAGACAAGATACCCTGCTGGTATTTTTGTTTTCATAGGGACACACGAAAGATTTGTCTTGACAAGCACTTTAAGTGCCCCCCTTTTAAAATGTTGTTTTAAAGCGTTTTTCATATTGTCGCCAGTTAACATTTTTAAATGTCTCTGTAATTTGTCTCATTCAAGTGTTTTTTATCACCACATCATCTTTCCATGATTATGTTCCATTTTCATCCATTCTTTTTACATGTTAGTTTCACCTTTTATCTATGTATCCTATGATTATACTGATAATCTGTATGTTTTTGGCTGATGAAGGGGCCATCATAATAGGCCCCGAAACATGTACCAAATGGTTTTAATATAGACCCATATATAAATTTTGTGTATTGATCAGGCGGATACCCCAATTTTATTATACTCGATAGATATGCTCGATAAACCCCATTATATGCTCGAAAAAAACATTATATGCGGTTAAATATGCAGAATATGCTCGAAAAACACCGTTAAAAACTATAGAACGGAAAGTGAAACAAAAAACACAATAACATACCTTTATATATGAGCTTTATTTTCTAACTGTATGTATGATACACTGCAATATACTCGCCTTCAAGTTTTTCAAGTAGGATATAAGAGAAGTTTTCTTATAAAAGTTACAGTTTAAAAGTTCTTTTACAAAATGTTCAGAATAAGGCGAGTCAATGAAGTAGATCTGCATTGGTCTGTACAACAAGAATTTTTTCTATGTTTTCAGTTTTGAATGATTTTCTTAAATCAGTCAATAAAAGTTTCAATGACGAGAACGACCTCAATAAAGGCTAAAAACCTGCGGTTGTATTATTCGCACCAGATAGGCTTTTCAATAATTATTTCTGTTTTCGAACCTTAAGGGTCAAGGCCCGAATTCGGAGGGGGGGTCGAAGAAAAACAAACTATTTAGATGAAAACCACAAGAATATGCATTTATATGCTCGATAAATTTCAATTCTGTTGGTCCCAGAGAGGTGAAAATACCACCGAAAGGCTTCTTTCAATGTGTACTATTCAGGAAAAAAATATGCAAATATGCTCGAATCCGAGCCCTACACTATCCGTGTTAGTTCTTTATAATATAAACTCCCTCCTTCTTGTGTGATGACTGATGACTTAATTGTTTATTACTTTTAATGTTACATTTCAATAGCACATGTGCTTCCATGAGTATCACTGTAGCAACTCTTTCAAAGGAATTAGTTCAAAATGTTAACCATACAGCCAAAACATTTTCAGGAGCATGTAAATAAACCACACTCACCTACGATTTTCAAAATTCAATGTTTTACTAAGTAATTAGACGTTAAATTTGTGGTGAATTACTCTACAGTACTATATACTGTCGGGGAAATAAGTATAGATACTCAAGTTTAGAGGTCAATAAAACCTTTACCCTTAGTCTTGCGTAAGAACAACCTACACCAAAATATTCCTTGTTTTATTTGTCATTTAACGATATAGAGTAAATATTTGCATTGTATCTCGTTAAAATTTTATAGCAGATTGAACAAAAAAAGTACCGGTTTTTCTTACCAAGTTTACGAGGCGCTCACTTAGAAAGATCATTACGTTAAAAGTATTGATCTGATCGTAACAAAATTTTAATGCCACTTAAAGGAACTTATTGTTAACGAGTATATGAAGTTTTAATCTGATCTGACGTTTCTTAAAATAGTTGTTGTGAATTTTGTAAAACAATTTTTTCTCGGGCCTGGGTGGTCATAGCAGTATGAAATATGGCTTGTTATGAGGCTCATAGCAATGCAAGGCTTAACGTAAAACTACATTTTATCTACATGTGATTATTGATTTTATATGGATTGATATTTAATCGGACCATTGAGGGCGGCGATAGTACCGCAGCAGCATGGCAATGTTGCCAGTTGCTGCGCGCTCGTTCCTACGCACACCAAACTCTGACCTTTGTTCTTCGTTGAGACATTAGCAACAAGCAGCAGCTAGCACTGTCTGTATTATCTATTGCTTGCACATCGATCAAGATGCCAGCTAATCCGCAGGTAACGGAGGGAGAATTTGCCATGATTATAAGTGCAATATGTTTTTTTTAGATGCGAGAGAGAAAGCAATAATGATAAGAGGGTTTAGCAAATACTGTAGTATCCAAGTGTATGGGAAGGTCGATAGCCACGGTGAAGAGATGTGCCGCTGCAATTAAAGATATTCCTCTTCCTCCCAGAATCCAAAAGTATGAAAGTATGACGAAAGCAGAGCTAATTGTTCAAGCCAAACCTCACTTCAGGGCACCTAAAAAGAAGCTGGAACAGTTAATCAAGAATGTTCGTCCTGACGTCGAACTCGTCTGGTTGCCAGTTGCTCATTGTGAGCTCAACCCGATAGAGCTGGTTTGGTCCTACGTGAAAAATAAAATAGCTAAAGTGAATATGAGTAACCAGGCGGAGAGAGGAAGATCAATGGAGGTGATGCGAGATCTCTGTAAAGAAGCCTTGAGGTCTGTAACACCGGAGCTATGGAAAAAATGCATCGAACACACCAAAAAAATAGAGAAACATTACAGGGAAAAGGATTGGCTAACAGAAGACGTCCCCGTTGTTGAGCCACTTGTTATAAACTTAAATGACAGTTCATCTGATTCATCGGGCAGTGATTTTTCAGACAGTTAATAAGGGAGCAGTTTTATAATCTTATAATCTCAAAGTGTAAATTACTTCAAACAATCTTATAATAATAGCTTTTCAGCTGACACACCATTTTTAAACCTGCCAATGGAGGTCCAAAGCCCTCATTAAAAAAGGTGTTGGGAAATATTTAACTTCTTGCGGAAATGAAATATAAGACACGTTTCTATAACTTGTAGGCAAAATTAGCATAGAGGCTATTAGCGCTGTACATAAGGGACGCATATTTCAGGATATAAAAAAGAATTAAATAGTTAAGTTAAATAGACGTGAATGATAACTTAGTGTATTTTATTTTTATTTTATTTTTTTCTCAATCGCATTACCCTCCAGGGTTGGCTATTCCCTCGGACTCAGCGATGGATCCCACATTTACCGCCTCCATTTTGAAACTTCGGGATCGGGTATACAACTAGGGTGTGTAACCAGCACTTCGCCCAGGTGGCCTCACCTGCAAAGCGAACAGGGACCTTATGAGGGATGGGAAGATTGGGAGGGATAGGCAAGGAAGAGGGAATGAGGCGGCCGTGGCCTTACGTTAGGTATCATCCCGGCATTTGTCTGGAGACGAAGTGGGAAACCACGTAAACCACTTCAAGGATGGCTGAGGTGGGAATCGAACACCCCTCTACTCATTTGAGCACTCGAGGCTGAGTTGACCCCGTTCCAATCCTCATACCAATTTTCAAATTTCGTGGCAGAGCCGGGAATCGAACCACGGACCCCGGGGTGGCAGCTAAGCACTCTGACCACTACACCACGGAGGCGAATATATATTATAATTTTTGTATTATAATTCGTCAATTTCACGTATGGTTTTTAATTTATTTTAATTAATGTCATTTTTCAAGTCCTCGTACTGCAGCTCCTTCACCAAGATTTTACTCGTATAAAATAATATCTTCCTTGTCACGTGAGCGACCCATGGTTTAACCCATTGACATTCACTTTATCTTTCCGTTTCTTTTATATACCGGTATTGCCACCACAGAATTTCAACTACTATAATATAGTTAAGTGAACACGGAACTGTCCTTCATCCATTTTGCTGAATTATGATAAAATATTTGATGTAGTGTAATGGTGTGATAATTGCTTTGTATAACTTTGATAAAAGTTCAGTTTTATAAAATACTAGCTGAAGTACCCGTGCTTCGCTACGCGTCATAAATAAATTAAAATGTGAAGGTGACAGTTAAAACAGGTGATAGGCGAGGTGCTGCGCAGAGGGAGATTAAGAATGGAATATTTTGTCCAACTACAAAGCTCGGCGTTGACCGTATTTATAGCACAAATTTAGGTTTTACTCGCTAACCGTTGGAGATACCTTTCGGATAGAAAATGTAATTTTAAACCTCATATATGCCATCAAAAGTTTGCTATTTCTTAGCGTTCTCTTTTTATTTGAAATGGAAATATGAAAGTTTGAAACCAAAGGGTGTAGTGACGTCACTAAAATCGTCGCCAACCTTAAATAGTGCAAAGTATTGAAATAAAAAGTAACCTATATGTTAAGCAGGTAAATAAGCTACTTCCATGTAAAATTCATGTAAATCGGACCAGTGGTACTTGCGTGATTGAATAATACACAGACACACACCATTTCATTTTTAGCCTCGCTTCGCTCGCGTCATAGTCGTGTCATATTGTTCTTCAATGAAATGCAGGTTTAACCCCGTTAACACCCCTTTAGAACCTGAATATCCAAAAATCCCTCCTTAGTCGACGTTTTCGGCACACAACAAACATATACCCAAAATATCATTCTTCTAACTTGAATAGTTTTGGTTGGTCGATGAGAGTGAACATCCAAAAATCCTTCCTTAGTGGACGTTTATCTTCCATAATATCACCCCTCCCCATAGGCCCCTTAAATTGCATTTATGAAAAAACGGTCGAACTTCTATTTATTTATTTATTAATTTATTTATTTATTTATTTATTTTTAAGCTGATTGATTTCCTCCGAGTTTCAAACTCCTCGCCTATGTCGTTTAAGAGATACACGCTCCGTTAGGAATCTTTCAACCCCCACTTTTCATCCCTTTCACCTCATAATATACACTACATCGAAAAACCATTAGACATGTGTCAGCTTATTTTTAATGATTAGTATATATGCCAAGTATCACATCCCCAAATGTAACCACTCGTGATATATTGTTATTCAATGAAATGCACGTTTACTCCCTTAACACCTCTTTAGAATTTGAATATCCAAAACTCTTTCCTTAGTGGACGTTTTCGACATACAACGGACATATCCCCAAAATCTCATGTTTCTATCTTCAATAATTTTGGCTGGGCGATGATGAGTGTGTGAGTCAGTCAGGACATTTTCTTTCATTTATTTTTGATAATTTCATCCCTCCCCATCAACCCCTTAATTTGGATTTATGAAACAAACGGTCGAACACCTATTTACTTATTTAAAGCTGTTTTCCCCCTGAGTTTGATGAGTGAGTAAATGAGTCAATCAGTTAGGACACTTTCTTTCCTGTATTTTCCCCAGAATTTCACCCCTCTCCAAGGGCCCCTTAAATTGGATTTATGAAAAAACGGTCGAACACCTCTTGACTTGTATTTTAAGCTGTTCTTTTCCGCCGAATTTCAAACTTCTCGCCTATGTCCTTTAAGAGATACACGCTCCGTCAAGAATCCCTCAACCCCCAATTTTCACCCCTATCACCTCATAATATACACCACATCGATAAACCCTTAGACATATGTCTGATTATTTTTAATGATTAGTTTATATACCGAATATCACATCCCCTAAGAAACAACTCATGACATATCGTTATTCAATGACACGCACGTTTACCCCCTTAACATCTTTTTAAAACCCGAATAAACAAAAATCAATACTTAGTTGACGTTTTCGACATACAGCGAACATATTCCCAAAATTTCATTTTTCCAACTTTAATAGTTTTCGCTGGGCGTGATGAGTGAGTGAGTCAGACAGGACATTTTCTTTCAATTATTTTTACCAGAATTTCACCCCTCCCCATGTGCCCCTTAAATTGGATTGATGAAAAAACGCTTGAACACCTATTAACTTATTTTTAATGCTGTCTTTTTCCCCTCAGTTTGGTGAGTGAGTGAGTTAGTCAGTTAGGACGCTTTCTCTCCTTTTTTCCCCCAGAATTTCACCCCACTCCATTGGCCCCTTAAATTAATTTATGAAAAAACGGTCGAACACCGATTTACTTATCTTTTTAGCTGATGATTTTTCACTGCGTTTCAAATTTCTCGCCTATGTCGTTTAAGAGATAGGCCTACACGCTCCGTTAGGAATCCTTCAACCCCCACTTTTCACCCCTTTCACCTCATAATAATACACCACATCGAAAAACCCTTAAGACACATGTCTGCTTAGTTTTAATGATTAGTTTATATGCCGAGTATCACATCCACAAATGAAACCACTCGTGATATATTGTTATTCAATGAAATTCAGGTTTAACCCCCTTAAGACCCCTTTAGAGCCTGAATATCCAAAAATCCTCCCTTAGTGTACGGTTTTGACATACAACGAACATATCCCCAAAATGCCATTTTTCCAACTTTAATAGTTTTCGCTGGGCGTGATGAGTGAGTGAGTCAGACAGGACATTTTCTTTCAATTATTTTTACCAGAATTTCACCCCTCCCCATGTGCCCCTTAAATTGGATTGATGAAAAAACGCTTGAACACCTATTAACTTATTTTTAATGCTGTCTTTTTCCCCTCAGTTTGGTGAGTGAGTGAGTTAGTCAGTTAGGACGCTTTCTCTCCTTTTTTCCCCCAGAATTTCACCCCACTCCATTGGCCCCTTAAATTAATTTATGAAAAAACGGTCGAACACCGATTTACTTATCTTTTTAGCTGATGATTTTTCACTGCGTTTCAAATTTCTCGCCTATGTCGTTTAAGAGATAGGCCTACACGCTCCGTTAGGAATCCTTCAACCCCCACTTTTCACCCCTTTCACCTCATAATAATACACCACATCGAAAAACCCTTAAGACACATGTCTGCTTAGTTTTAATGATTAGTTTATATGCCGAGTATCACATCCACAAATGAAACCACTCGTGATATATTGTTATTCAATGAAATTCAGGTTTAACCCCCTTAAGACCCCTTTAGAGCCTGAATATCCAAAAATCCTCCCTTAGTGTGCGGTTTTGACATACAACGAACATATCCCCAAAATGCCATTTTTCCAACTTCAATATTTTTGGCTGGGCTATGATGAGTGAGTGAATGAGTCAGG
Source organism: Meconema thalassinum (assembly GCA_946902985.2). Lineage (NCBI taxonomy): Eukaryota > Metazoa > Arthropoda > Insecta > Orthoptera > Tettigoniidae > Meconema > Meconema thalassinum. The sequence goes on from OX336388.2 coordinate 1,635,222,195, forward strand.
ACATTTTCTTTCATTTTTTTCCTTCAGAATTTCACCCCTCCCGATGAACCCCTTCAATTTGATTGATAAAAAACTGTCGATCAGCTATTTACTTACTTTAAAGCAGTTTTTCCCCCTGAATTTGATGAGTGAGTCAGTCAGTCAATCAGTTAGGACATTTTCTTTCCTGTCCCCCCCCCACAGAATTTCACCCCTCCCCATGGGCCTCTTAAATTCGATTTATGAAAAAACGGTCAAACACATATGTACTTATTTTTATGCTGATTTTTTCCCGCTGAGTTTCAAACTCCTCGCCTATGTCGTTTAAGAGATACACGCTCCGTTAGGAATCTTTCAATCCCCACTTTTCACCCCTTTCATCTCATAATATACACCACATCGAAAAACCCTCCGACTCGTGTCTTCTTATTTTTAATGATGAGTTTATATGCCGAGTATCACATCCCCCAATGAAACCAATCGGGAGATATTGCTGTTCATTGAAATGCAGGTCTACCCCCTTAACACGCCTTTAGAACCAGAATATCCAAAAATCCTCTCTTAGTGGGCATTTGCGGCCCTTGGGGAAGCTGCATACCAAATTTCATTCCAATCCGTTTGATGGTTTCTGAGATTTCGTGATGAATGAATGAGTGAGTGAATGGTATTTGACAAATATATAGTAGAAGATAGTGTCAAGTCTTTGTTATGCTAAACTCGGTTGACAGTGCTGTGTGAGAAGTTGAGTAACTAACGTGATTTCAAGTAAAGATCCTCATTTTCTATACCGGTAGTGCAGAGCGCAAATGGCATCTAGTCGGCCGTGTCTCGACTTGAGCTATGTTGCCATGGAAACTATCCGCCTTGCCATTCCTTCATGAGTATATTTTATGATTTGATTAGCATGTGCTGGAGTGCAAAAGGGTCGAAATCAGAAGAATGAGAAAGACTATCGTAAATTCATGTAGCCAGCGGTTCCTTCTGGGTCCTAAACTATGTGTATGCAAATTTTGGTTGAGATTGGTAGAACGGTGTAGATTTGTATACGGAACAGATCCACATACCCACATACATACAGACTTTCACTTTTATATATTAGATTTGATACAATTTATTTGACACATTTCTTTAGAAGTGTAATACCGGCCTAACACAAATTACAATACAACAACAGAAATTCACAGACCTTACGGCTTGGAACGCGCGCGTATTATGTTTCACAGGGCAACGTCGCTAGAGTTTCTTCGACCGAGCGCATTATTCCCGTCGCTTGCTACGATACATTCTTCTCACATCACCCGATTAAATATCAATCGATATAAAAGCAATTATCAAAAGTAGATAAAATGTAGTTTTACGTTAAGCCTTGCATTGCTATGAGCCTCATAACAAGCCATATTTCATACTGCTATGACCACCCAGGCCCGAGAAAAAGATGTTTTACAAAATTCACAACAACTACTTAAAGAAACGTCAGATCAGATTAAAACTTCATATACGCGTTAACAAGAAGTTCCTTTAATACGTATTAGAGTTTCGTTACGATCAGATCAATACTTTTAACGTAACGATCCTTCTAAGTGAGCGCTCCGTGAACTTGTTAAGAAAAACCGGTACTTTTTTTGTTCAATCTGCTATAAAATTTTAACGAGACAATGCAAATATTTACTCTATATCGTTAAACGACAAATAAAACAAGGAAACTTTTAGTGTAGGTTGTTCTTATGTAAGACTAAGGGTAAAGGTTTTATTGACCTCTAAACTCGAGTATCTATACTTATTTCCCCGACAGTAGATACTCTTTTTAACTTATTGTAAACAGGCAGAACTAGGCTGTATTCACAAAATCTTGATTTTAAGTTTGTCTCAATGTTAAGGATCAATACTACAGGTCCCAGGGTAAACATTAAATGGTTTCACTGCATCTCTAAAACCTTGATGAAATTAAATATTAACCAAGATTTGCCAGCCTTAATGGGGTTATTGTATGAGTGCATGCATACTCATTGAGAACATGTGTGGGAGTTCAATAGTTTCTTTCTGTCTGTGCCTGTAAATATGTAGGCCTATTTAAGAAATAATCATAAAGGCTAGTAAGCAAGTTTTGTTATTGTATTGCAAAACAATTTGTTGTACCATAACTGGTATTCCTATAAAATAAGCACCAAAATAAAAACTGAAATGATCCAAAATAAGCCCCAAAATTAAAGTAAAATAAACATCACAAAATCACACCCTAGCATATTAGCTATTAAAGATGAACAAAACATAAATAAGCCCCAAAATTAAAGTAAAATAAACATCACAAAATCACACCCTAGCATATTAGCTATTAAAGATGAACAAAACATGCAATCCTCCTAATTATAATTTTCAGTAGTTAAGTGTATTAAAAAGATTAGGAAGATAAGTTAAGGATTGGAACATGGAATGTTCTTACATTATTGCAGGCCGGTAAGGTGGAAAATGCCAAGCAAGAAATGATGATTAACAGACTGGATGTATTAGGAATGTGAAGTGAGGTGGGGGAGTAAAGGAGAATTGGAAAGTGGTAAATACAAGTCGTTTAATTCCGGTGGGGTGAAGGGTGGTAGCAGTAGTGTGGCGATTATGATAGGAAATAGGAACGCCAGGGGAGAAAGGCTGATTAATTTTTGTAAGGAAAATTCACTTGCAGTAGGGAACACCTTATTTGAACATCACAGAAGACTACGCTATACGTGGGTATTAAGGCTGAATAAGGAAAGGTACTAAATCGCAGGGGCGTATTCTTAGGGCCACCGGTGGTAGCCCAAGAAAATTACATTAAAAGTAAATAACACTTTATTACAGGTTCAACAAAGCATTCAAACAATCGTGACTTTCATGCACATTCTTCTTTATCGAAAGAAATAATGGTTAGTGGCTAGTCAACGCAGCAGAAACCGACCGAGAAAGCGGCAGCCTTACGCCGCTCTCCTCATCTCTCCGCACCCACCCTTGTTCCGTGCAAGCCCAGCGCTCATAGCGAGTGAGTTGCCGCTACGGCCAGCGGTTTCTTACTATACTGGACAGCGCCTTTAGAACAAGAATAAACACAGCTTGGAGCGGCGATGGTCTGAGTAACACGGAGCGAAATAGGCACTAACACATTTATACCACGCAAAATAACATCAAACTACCAAATATTTAAATGATTGCATACACAACATCAAATAAAAATTATTCGCTTACCAACTTGAAACCACCAATTTTATATACCAGATTCAAGTTAGACCCCAGACTAAGGAGCGCTTAGCCGCACCGCATAACTGGCCCACACGCCGCTGGCTCGCGCAGCCAGAGGCTAATTTAATTGAGTACCAGCGGTTTCTTTGAAGTTAAAAGCGTTTAAAGGAACAAATAGCCTACAATAAATACACATTATCTCGCGCATATATGTGAATATGTTTTAGAAGTTGTAGTATTTTTGATTTGTGATTTATTTAAATGTGTGTATGCTGAAGAATCTTTATGTAGTGTTTTGTTTTAACTGTGCCAGTTGTGATTCTGTAAGAAAATTATGGAACAAACACATGCGGGGGCTTTAAATGCCAATGACTGTATAATAGAGAGTTTGTTAGAAGTTCCTTTCAACCGTCGTCTATACAGTGAGAAAGTTCATATTATACATATGACAAAGCCTACACCTGAACTGCAATTGTGTGCCAATGTATACACGTCATTTCACATCATCTACATGCTAGGTGGAATAGGTTATCTGGCGGTTCTAAACTGTCTAAATTGTATTGCTGGCCGTGTTTGTTATTTAGTCGTGAAAGGAACGGTTTTCAAATATGAACTCTTTTCGCACGGCAGTTCAAAAGCATGTTTTGTGTAATATTAAGCTTAGTGGTAAACCAGATCTTCAGACCAGTATACGCCACTGCTAAATCAATTACATCTTAATACAGGACAGATACAGGAATTGTCTGAAAAATGCAAAAGCATACCCTGGGGCAGACATAGATTCAGACCACAACTTGATAGTGTGGACTTGCAAATGCGGTTCAAGAAAGTGTGACGAGGAACTTCAAGAGTGAAATATGATCTGGAGAAACTTAAGGAAAAAGGTCAAGATTAGGAGTTGGAAGACACTTTTATGACAAAATGGGATCGAGATAATAAAGAAGGGAGCGCGAATGAGAAATGGAAGAGGATGAGACAAAACCTTAGTTGTAGGGGTGAGGAAGTGTGACAGAATAAGGAAAGAATGGGTTACTAAGGCTAGTTAGTTATTGTTGTTTTAAGGGGCGGAACTATTAGGTTATCTGGCTATGCTGAGTAAGATGGAAGTAAGAAGGAAATGGAAGACAGTTGGAACTGTGGAAGGGAAACTAATGTACAGAAAGCTAAATAATGAATTAAGGAGAGAGACAGAACAGGCAAGGAAGACATGGTTGAAAGAGAGATGTGATGAAATTGAGAAACTAGAAAAGGAAGGAAACTATATGATGTATTGATTAGCCGCAGATCTCGTTTTTGCTGTAAAAAGGAATAGGACAGGTACGGGAATAGAAAGAAGTGATGGTACATTGGTGTATAAGCCTGATGAAGTGAGGAAAAGGTGGCAGGAATACCGTATTTGCTCGCGTATATCTCGCACTTTTTTGACCGAAAATATGTGTGAAAATTTTCGATGCGAGATATACGCGGGGAATGATCGTATTCCCGCAAAAACACAAAATTTGCGATGTAACAGTAGGCCTGCTTGCGCAACTGTTGTGGCCCGCTAATCGCTAATTCGAACGTGTCTCAAGGCGGTTAATTTAGCCAACCACGGCCGAAGACGCGGCGAACGATGTACAGCGTGCTAACTCTCACGCTGCGCCGTATGCTTGCACGCGGCCGAGCTCTGATGCGACACAATGCGTAAAGACGAAATCATTGAGATTCGAAAAGACTGAACTGCGCTTCTCTGCGATGTAACAGTGGGCCTACTTGAGCAACTGTTGTGGCGTGCTAATCGCTAATTCGAACGTGTCTGAAGGCAGCGAATTTAGCCAACTGCGGCCGAAGACGCGGCGAACGATGTACAGCATGCTAACACTCACGCTGCGCCGTATGCTTGCACGCGGCCGAGCTCTGATGCGACGCAATGCATAAAGACGAAATCATTGAGATTCGAGAAGACTGAACTGCGTTTCTCTGCTATGTAACAGTAGGCCTACTTCCGCAATTGATGTGGCGCGCTAATCGCTAATTCGAACGTGTCTCAAGGCCGTGGATTTAGCCAGACGCGGCGAACGATGTACAGCGTGCTAACACTCATGCTGCGCCGTATGCTTGCACGCGGCCGAGTTCTTATGCGACGCAATGCGTAAAGACAAAATCATTGAGATTCGAGGACTGAACTGCGTTTCTCTGCGATGTAACTGTAGGCCTACTTCTGCAATTGATGTGGCGCGCTAATCGCTAATTCGAATGTGTCTCAAGGCGGTGGATTTAGCCAGCCGCGGCCGAAGACGCGGCGAACGATGTACAGCGTGCTAACACTCACGCTGCGCCGTATGCTTGCACGCGGCGCCTCGATCCCTAATCGGCTCGTATCGAAGTTCGGATCAACTCGTTGTTGCTCGCTCTTCCTGTTAGTAACGCTTCGGGTAAGTTCCTGGACAATGACGACTGTTGTGGCGCGCTAAATCGAACGTGTTTCTACCTCAAGGTTATTACGGTCATTTATATGATGGCGTCAGTAATGACGAGATATATGCGAGTACTTTTTTCCCCCTGAAATTTCAAATAAAAAATGGGGTGCGAGATATACGTGGGGGCGAGATATACGCGAGCAAATACGGTATTTTGAGTGCCTGTATGAGGCTGACAAAAGACCAAACAATATCAATATAGAAGAGGAGACAAGAGTGCCAGAAGATGAGAAGGGATGTTGTATCTTGGAAGGAGAAGTAGAAAGTGCTCTAAGGGAGGTGAAGAATCGAAAAGCAAGAGGAATTGATGGATTACTTGTGGAGTTATTTAAGAGCCTTGGTATTAGTGGTGTGAAAGAGCTGACATATCTGTGTAATGACATATACGATGAAAAAGGTGAATGGCCAGATGATTTTCTCTCGGCAGTAATGATACCGATTGAGAAGAAACATAATGCAAAACAAGATGTTCAGTAAAGAACATATAGCCTACTTTCTCCTCAATGCATGGGCATAGTTATAACTCTTTGTCCTTTTTAAGGAGTAGGCCTATAATTGAATGTTGGTTGTAGTAGCTTGTTGAAATACAACGTGCTATACGGATATTATACGTTGATTGATTGAATCCTCACCTGAATTATATATACACACAATAATACAGCCATCAGTATAACACAGGTTATCAGACAAGATTAAACACTCACCCAAGTACACGGGTCTAAATGACCACGATTTCCATGCATCTCAAATGAAACAACAGATTCCTACCGAAATCCTTCCTCGTATGAAAGTGCACACACTAGTAAGCCTACAGACATCACAGTGACACAGGTTATCAGACAACTTTTACACACACCCAAGTACATGGGGCTACAAGACCATGATGCAGCAAAACCCCTAAAGAATCAACAACAAAAACAACAACAGTAAAAGACTCTACTGCGGATCAAGGACAACAAATTTTAATCGCTGCAGTCGAGTGTTGAAATATGTGGTGTTATAAGTATATAATATTTTTGATCGCAAATACACACTATATACGCTTAACATTATGACGTGTGAGTAGTTATAAATCAAGAAATAAAAAAAATAAAAAGGAATTTAAAAAATTTGAACCTGTTGGGATTTGAACCAGGAACCTCCAGGCGACGAGTCAGAGACAGTACTATTGAGCTAAAACATTGTTAATTACAGGTTTAGTATAACTGCCTAGAATATTTTGTCTTGCAATGAACGATTTAATTAGCGTTCTCTACCGTTTTTATAAACCATTTGATACTAAATATGTATTATTTTGTCCAGAACATTTCTAAAAGGATATAAACTTTTGAAGTTACGGAAATATATGGATTTACAAGCAAAAAATAGCCGCCATTTTGACAACAGGACGGCACGGAAAAGCATGATACGGCACGATCAGCCTGAACTATGAGGAATAATATTCTATTTTAAAATGCTAATATCCTACCGGTCACCTCCTTGAGGACAGTTTAAACCTCCCTATGTACGATGAAAGTATTGGGCATGGCCAGGCCTGTTGTATCGTAAGTTACGGTTTGGCTATAATACTTACACGATTCATACATCCGCCATCTTGAAACTAATTGGAACCTAGCCTTAGTAACCCATTCTTTCCTTATTCTGTCACCTTCCTCACCCCTACAACATTAAGGTATATTGTTGCAAAATTGAGTCGAGATCGGATGATTAGGATAGTCGTAATTTGATTTAAGCTCAGAACATTTGGGTGGGCGCCATTTCTTTTTTGTTATGATGGCGCTGATATACAACAAGACACTGACTGGTCCCTTGCTAGTACTACCTCTGTACGGAAGGTGGTTCGATTTGGTTTCGTTGTGCTTGAATTGATAGAGGGGATCGATTTGCACAAACACATGGCCGCCATCTTCAAACTATTGGGCTGATGACCTTGTAGTTTGGTTAAAAGACGCTTCCCACATGAAGGTATGTTGTTGCAAAATTTGGTAGAGATCAGATGATTAGGTTAGTCGTAGTTTGATTTAAGCTTTGGACATTTGGGTGGCCGCCATTACGTTTCCGTCAAGATGGAGGCAATATAAAACATGACATTGAGGTGCCCTTTGCTAGTGCTACCACTGTATCTAATTTCATTTAATTAGGTTTCACCATGTTTGAATTAATAGGGGGGGGGGGGGGGGGGCGGGGAGGTGGGGGAGACAGACATGCAGAGTACACTCACAGACAGACACACAATTTTTTGGCCCTGTGTAGATCTCATTTGTCTACTTTCAATTTTTTGCAAAAATCGAAATTAGGCAAAAAATATGAGGATTTTAGAACCATCAGTTTGATTTCACATTCAGCCAAAGTTTTACTGAGAGTGATAAACAGAAGACTATATGGAAGACTAGACAAATGTCTTGCCGAGGAACAGTTTGGATTTAGAAGAGTGAGGGTAACAAGGGATGCAATCTGTCAGTTAAGAACTATTCATGAAAGATACATTGATGATGATTATGATAATTGTTGTTTTAAGGGGCCTAACATCTAGGCTATCGGCCCCTGATGGTTTGGGTGATCGTGAAGATGAAAATGAAAAGCGAACTTAAAACTAAAACTAACTACTAACCTACATACTAGAGGAAGAAATGGAAAACTAAAGGAGAATAAGGCAAATAAAAGGACAGAAGGAAAAGAAATGCCCTCAACCCTCGGAGAAGGCGGATTGAGGGACTTGGAAGGAAGGAGAGCCATGAAAGGCATATACAAAAGTGAAAGAGGAGAGGGTCCGCTCCAAAGGTAAGGGACAAAAGCGGAAAACGGACCCAGCTCAGGAATCCCTCGGGGTCGCCAACTCCCGAACTCACCAGCCGTGAGCCCCTGAGGGTGTAGCATTATCTAGGGTGCACCAGAAGTGGTGGGGCTAGATACACCCGGCCTCCTTGAGGGCCTTAAGCAGAAGGCAGGAGAGAACATGAAAAGAAAGAGAAGGCTGACCCCTCGCAGAGGGAGGGAATCAGAAAAGATGAGACAAGGACCAATTAAGGCGGGAAAGGAAGAGACTCCCTAGACCTCGGATACCCTAATACCGTCGGGGTCAGAAGAGAACAAGAGTTGACCAAGTGAGGTCGACAGGAAAGAAGACAGAGAGGAGCCCGGCACAAGTAAGTGGAAGCAATGCCGGACTCAGCTGGGGTCCCATGGTCGCCAACCCACGTCTCACTAGATGTGAGCCCCTGAGGGGTGAAAGAGGAGAGGGTCCGCCCCAAAGGTGAGGGACAAAAGGGGAAAACGGACCCAGCTCAGGAATCCCTCGGGGTCGCCAACTCCCGAACTCACCAGCCGTGAGCCCCTGAGGGTGTAGCATTATCTAGGGTGCACCAGAAGTGGTGGGGCTACATACACCCTGCCTCCTTAAGGGCCTAGAGCACAAGGAAGGAGGTAAAAGGAAGAGAAAAAGAAGGCTGACCCCTCGCAGAAGGAGGGTATCAGAAAAGATGAGACAAGGGCCAATTAAGGCGGGAAAGGAAGAGACTCCCTAGGCCTCGGATACCCTAATACCGTCGGGGTCAGAAGAGAACAAGTGTTGACCAAGTGAGGTCGACAGGAAAGAAGACAGAGAGGAGCCCGGCACAAGTAAGTGGAAGCAATGCCGGACTCAGCTGGGGCCCCTTGGTCGCCAACCCACGCCCACAAGATGTGAGCCCCTGGGGGAAAGATACATTGAAAGAGGAAGAGTAATATATACTGTTTTTATTCACTTGGATAAAGCCTTTGATAGAGTTAAGTGGAATATCTTGATGGACATTCTAAGGAAGAATGGAGTTGACTGGAGGGAAACAAGGTTGATTAAGAATCTGTATCTCCAACAGAAAATCAGAGTTCAAATTGGGAATGATTTGTCTGAGGAAAGCAGAATTGGAAGGGGAGTAAGGCAGGGATGTTGTCTTTCCCCCGTATCTGGAGCACATCGTCCAGAATTGTATGAAAGGAAAGAGAGGAGTGCAGATTGATGGTAGGAGGATTGAATGTATGAAGATCTAAATACGACCTGTGAGAAATTCGGAATGAGAATTAATAAAAGTAAGACAAAATGTATGATGATGAGTTCAAGAAACGTAAGGACAACTTTAAAGTTAGGACAAGACAAAATAGAACAAATTAGTGCATTCAAATACTTGGAATGCATAATAACTGAAGACATGAGAAGCAAACAGGAGGTTAAAACACGCCAAGGAGGCATTTAATAAGAAACGAAGGCTGCTTTGGAGTGTAGAACTAAATGGAGTTGAGACGTGGACATTGAGAAAAGAGGAAGACAAAAGATTGGAGGCGTTTTAGATGTGGATAAGGAGGAGAATGGAAGGGATAAAATGGGTAGAGAAAGTGCGAAATGAAGATGTGCTGAAAAGAGTTGGGTAGGTGAAAAATATATTAAAGGTAATCAGGATGAGGAAACAAAATTGGCTTGGTCATTGGATGAGTAGAAATTGTTTATTTATGGATGCAATGGAAGGAACAGTGAATGGTAGAAGACGATTAGAACGGAGAAGATTCCAAATGGTTGATAGTATAAGGATCGACGTAAAGTATGAAACAACAATGAGCATAGCAGGAGAAAGGTTTGCTTGGAGAGCTACCATGTGAGGACCTGCCCTAAGGCAGAACACTGATGATGATGATGAAGTGTATTAATTTATAATTGATGTATTTATTTCAGGTTTGTAAGATATATGAGTAGGTATATTAATATTAACCGCCTAAAATAACGGGACCCTATCTATGTGATTACCAACTGAAAAGCAATCTATACATAGATTCTAATAAGGAAACACTATTACAAAAAAGGGCTTCAACAATTTATTTCACACATGAAAGCCTCTTTGTAGAATTTCTTATTATTATATACCTATAGTTTTCATAACAGACATGGTAAAGTAGCATACACAATTTTCTTGTGGAAAAGTCTGAACATTTTTATTAAACATTCTCAAAAAGATGAAACAATTCTCCCAAAATCAAATTTCTCCCATGAGGGTGAAATTCACTGGGTGTTGCTAACTTGATATGTGTGGAAGCTGCAAGTGCAGTACTGGCCTAAACCACATTACGTTAAAGACTTTTCCTATGCTTAAGTACTGGTACATAGGAAAGTAACCTTCAAAGAACTATGGGTAACTTACTTGTGGCTGACTTGATGATTTTATCAATATGCTTATTGAGTTCTTCTTGTTTTTCTGGATCCTCAGTGCTACATTTAGCAGCAAGAACTTGTTTCATCTGTGCAATTCCAACATTAAGCCGCTCTGGAATTGAGAATACATAATGAAATGAAAATATATTGGTATCACTTCACAATCCAGTTTTTTAAGACAAGAAATGCATAAATAAAAGATAAGATGGAATCGTAAAACAATACAATTAAACCAATTATTAATTATTGAGCCATGATTTCGGCTCATGACGTATTATATGAACTGAATTTGTGCTATCAACAGACTTGTATGTTTGAATCTGGCGCACTCTTCAAAGACAGGCCGCTTGGGTTCCTCGTGTCTGACAGGTGGCTCTGCGCGCTGTTAACAAGGCAGTCAAACACATGGTCTCTTTGTGAATTGAATCCTGCAATGCTTTGGACTTTAAAAAATTCAAATACGACGTATAAACTGACAGTTGAAAGGACTTTGCTGCGTAAAGCATATCGTGCAGTGCAACAGTTTATATATGCATTGTTAATAAGATTCTATTGGACATTTTTTTAAATTTGGTGCTGCTTGCACAATTCGTTCGTCAGTTGTTTTGGCAGACAAGTTGACTAGAGAACAATTCGCCTCGTATTTGGACTGAATGGTGGTGTTTGATATTCGCCTTCCTAGGCAAGAAGAAATTCTATGTTCTACAATTGTGATGATCATAACCAAGCGATGGGAAGGAAATGGTAATATCGATTGAAGGAGTAATTTGCTGCAGTAATACCTTGGACGAGACCCATGGATGTTAACGCAACGGGTTTATGCTGCTGATGAAAATGGAGCCGCAAGTGTCATTGAGCCATGATAAGATGGAATCGTAAAACAATACAATTGAACCTCTGGAGGGTGAATTGTTTGTTTTTACTAAATGTTCCTGGATAATGAAGGTTTGTGTAGTGTGTTTATTTTATTTTTTCATTCTTTCAATGTTTTGTATTCTTTTTGAAAAGCCTTGCCCGGGTAATTTAAAAAATAATGGCTACTTTCCGTTCGTGAAGTTGTTATTGTCTGTGTGCTTGTTGGGCTATAATTTCTTGTTTCTTAATATTTTTTACGTACCTTAATTTGTTTTTATTTATTTCAGGAACACTTTTAGTTTGTTTTCTCTAATAGATTTATTTCTGTTAATTGTTCGATAATTTATTTATGCTATACGGATCCGTGCTAATTTTTTTAATTATTTATTGTACTAAACCTTCATTCCTGTTTTATGCCTATTGACCTATGATATCTCGGGTCAGTTAAAATAAATCCTTATTACTTTAAATCCATCTGTGTTGCATTTCTTTGGCTAGTTTAGTCAGGACACGGAGGGTACCAGTTGTAGATTTTACGAGTATCTTCCTGGTCCCCGCATTCCTTGTCCCATGTCAAAGTATGGTTTAAGTAATGTAGTTACAACACTCCCTGACACTCCTAGCAGTTCATTAGTGCAGATATCTGTATCAGCACCAAATTATACAATAAATTCTAAAATATACCCAGCTTCCACATCACACAGAACAAAAGGCTTGTCACCAAACCTGTGATGCTTTGATGGAATATAATATTTGAAGGACAATCTTCCTTTGAACAACACAAGTATTTCATCAATACACAGGTTGGTGAATGGCTTCAAACATTTTCTGAATATTTTTCTTGCAGAGTCACTACCCCAGCCATGAAAGAAGAAGAATGAAAACAGCCGGTTACAAACTCCGCCACCTTTACACAAGAGAGACAATACATGGATTTCACCATCGAATCTGCAGCAGGAAAGGTTTCCACATCGCACACAATGAATGTGTCAGCGAACTCTGCCACCAAGCCTGCCCACAGTATCATCTGTTCGAATGTGCCCAAAGAACTCTGCCAATCTTACATTATGGAAAGGACTGATGCAAATGACGTATTCTATAGAATAACTATGTACACATTGTGTTTAGTTCAATAAATATATACCTCTCTAATTTTGAAGAGTCGAACCACAGAAGGCTGAACATCATTATTACACATGTGCAACATTGCGAGTGTCATTTGGAATGAGGCCCTAGGCATCAATTCTGAATAAATTGATGAGTAGAACAACCTATAAGATGACCAGTGTTCAAATATATTGTTCATAGTGTTTCTTGCTATTAGCACACACACTGCAACAAAAGTGTACATTTGAATTACTGTTACATCACTTTCTAAATCTGGTATGCAGTGACAGTTTAATGTTTTACACCAGTTGATTGAGACACCAATTTGTTTCATCAACAACCAGCTGCACCAACTCCATTGGCACAAGAGCTTTAAAATCAATGAATTTGTTTTTTTTATCAAACACTACTTGGTTCCCAGAATCTGTCACAGTCACTTGAAAGTCTGGTGGAGAATTGTCATCCGTCCGCCATAAAAATAGTTATGAAATACCATTTACACTCTCTGTGTTTATCTGCACTAGTGTTCAAAAGTTAAGCATAAGTTACCGATAAGCAGGGCAACATGAAATAGACTTCAAATCGCACGACATATGCACCTACCAACCGTACATATTCGCTCTGTATAGGAAAGGAGTAGTCCCTGCTTTGACTAGCGGCGTAACCGCAAGGTAAACACAGCCGGTGCCTGCGCCCCATATTCCCTCAGTGGTGATTGGCCTGTTATAGTGTGCGTAGTGTAGCCTCGTGGTGAACGTGACAACTTAATTGTACAACGCCATTTGGACCCTGTCTTGCAGGGTAGAACACTCGGCTGCCTGGAAGCAGGCCCGATACAGCCCAAAGTCGCCGTATCCTTGAATGTGCCACAAAGTGTCATTTCCAGGCTTTGGAGACTATTTCGAGACACAGGAGATGTTAGTCGTAGGCCAGTACCAGTTCGACCAAGAGTAACCACCCCACAGCAGGACCGAAATCTAGCCTTAACCGCCCGACGAAATCAGAGTGCACCTGCAAGACAATTGTTGGTGGAGCTTGCAGCCATCTCAGGGGTTGCCGTTTCCCAGCAAAATGTGTACCGGAGGCTCAGAACAGCAGGGCTGTTTGCCAGATGTCCAGCGGTGTGCATCCCGCTCACTCCAGCACAGAGACGCGCTTGCTGTGGAGCCGTCAACGTTGAAACTGGACCATGAATGAATGGGGGCATGTACACTTCACAGATGAATCCCGCTTCAGTTTGCAGAACGATTCCCGTCGCACATTAATCTGGAGAGAACCGGGTAGCCGATACAACCACAGGAACATTGTGAAACAGGACCAGTATGGAGGTGGTGGCATCATGGTGTGGGGTGGCATCAAGCTGAATAGCCGTACAAACCTGCACATCTTCATGGGTGGTCCAAGGAACACTGTGAACGCTAGGAGATACAAGGATGAGGTACTGAGACCACATGTTCCGACTCTTCAGAGGTGCGGTTGGTCCAGACTTCCTCTTAATGGACGATAATGCCCGACTGCACCGCGGTGCTCTGGTGGATGAATTTCTGGCTGCGGAAGACATTCATCGCAAGGACTGGCCAGCGAGGTCTACGGATCTGAATCCTATAGAACATGCCAGCGATGCATTGGGGAGGCGAATTGTATCCCATCAGCCTCCACCAAGGACCCTCCAAGACCTTAGCATTGCCCTTTCGGAGGAAGGGGATCGACTGCCACAAGAGCATGCCATGACCCTGCGAAGCATGTGTGGCCGTTAAGAGTAACCATACATCCTATTAACAGCATATTTTGTTGTGGAAGACATTGCCAAGTTTGTTAGTTGTTGTCAAAGATGTACCTTAGCTATCAGAACCTGACACTGTTTTTTTGGACAAGTTGTGCGATATATGGTGTGTGATTCAGCTTCCGTTTGACATTCCTATTAGGTGGTATGGCGTCGTTTAGTGATTATACTTAACTTTTGGACCTAGTGTACTTTCGTTTAGATGGAGGCTCCGCTTCTTTCTCACTTACAAAGTTTTCAGAACTCTCTCTAATACTTTCACTTTCAAAATCACTCACTGATGTATTAAAATCGTCTTCATCATTCTGCTGTGGTCAGGCCCCGGGCTAAGGTGATAGACGCCCTGAGCAAATGGTCTACTGGCGCCCTTTTTCCTCATGTATGTGTTATAAAAATAGCATAATAGTTTTTTACAAACAACTACGTTACTAATATTGTATCACAGGAAATAATAAGAAAAGTAAGTCGTTCATACATTTTGTAGCAATCTATTGATACATTAATCACACTAAAAACCAAGATTACAAATTCAAAACATTAGAGGTAGCTCCTAAACGTTCACTGTCACCTTGAAAAGATAACCCTCTAACTGAGAGAAATTTCACAACAGACACAATTCTGAGTAACACACTTCGCCAATATGTGACCTCCTGCTCATATTGGGTTGAAAGAAGAGTAGTCTATTTATTTCCTCGTGTGTTTTCGTCTATTAATGTAAGTTTATTTCCTCGTGTGTTTTCGTCTATTAATGTAAATTAGCATGTTGGAACGATGGTCTGCTGATTCTTCATGTTGTTTAATCAACTCATTTCCATGTTTCCAATCATTGAACCCGGATGAAAATTCAGTTTTCTTGTCCAACGGCTGAAACAAGCAGCAAGGAACACAAAAGACTTTTCCAGACGATTGTGAGTAGATCAGCCAATCTCTAACATAAGATTCACCATTGGAAAGTGTACATTTAAACAGTTTTACTGTAAGTGTACGCTTAGTTCCGTCATTGTAAATACGCTCAGATCTAGAAAAATCCGCTTGAAAGTTTGAGGGTTGACAAGATCACGCAGCGCATGGACCAGTTGTAAATCCATGAGTATTGCTAACAGCGTCAACCGTGCATCACAGCCTACATTGTTGCCAATACTAGTATTCTTTACAGACAATACTGATTATATTATTATACAGTACTATAATAATTATAATCATGATTAATCATAAATACTACGAATGTATGTGATATTTAATATTACTTTTATTTTATATTTATGTAAATTCATCATCATCATCATCATTTCCCCTTATCCAGCTCCTGCCGGGTCGGGGTATTTATGGCACTTCTCCACTTTCCTCTTTCCTTCCACCATTCTTCTTCCACGATCTTGTCCCAGTCCAGATTTCTTTTTCTTACGCCGTTCTTCACTGAATCCATCCACCTTGTTCTAGGTCTTCCTCTTGGTCTCTTACCCTTGCACTTCGCCTCCAGCATCTGTCTTGGTATTCTATTTTCCTCCATCCTCTTTACATGTCCAAACCACCTTAGTTTATTCTTCTCAATTCTCTCATTTAGTTTTCCCATCCCAACTTCCTTCCTAACATCTTCATTCCTCACTCTGTCTTTCCTTGTCTTTCCTATCATACTTCTTAGGAATTTCATTTCACTGGCTTGGATTCTACTCTCTTGCCTGCTTGTCAGGGTCCAAGTCTCAGCTGCATAACTTAATATGGGTACATAATACACTTTATACATTACCTCCTTGCTTTTCCTTGGTACTTCCTTATCCCAAACAAGTTTTCTTACACTTTGATAGAATGCATTGCTCTGCTGTACCCTCTTGCCAATCTCCATGTCCAACCTACCAGTTTGCATCAATTCACTTCCTAGGTATTTGAACGTGTCCACAATTTCCAAACTCTGACTTCCAATTTTCACAGTGCCCTTTCCTTGTCTTTCCCCTCTTGTCATCACCATGGTCTTGCTTTTCTCTATACTGATTTTCAGGCCATACTTCTGAATATTTTCGTTCAGTGCATCTAGTTGTTTTTGCACTTCTTCGGTGTTCCTTCCCCAGACCACAATATCATCTGCAAATAACAGTAACTTCATTTCTTTATGTTCATATGCTTCCTTTGTTTCCTTTACTATTTCATCCATCACCATTATGAACAAGAGAGGTGACAGCACACTCCCCTGACTTAGTCCAGTCTTGTTCGTAAACCAATCTGTCTTTCCAACTGGGGTCAGTACCCTGCTAACACAGTTGTTGTACATTGCTTGCACCATTTCCAACATTTCTCTTCCCAGTCTCTTCTTAACCATGGTTTCCCATACCTTCTCTCTGGGGACACTATCATATGCCTTTTCTAGATCTATGAAAGTCATGATCAAATCCTCTCCATATTCCCAGTTCTTTTCCATCACCTGCCTCAAGCTAAAGATTTGGTCCACTGTGGATCTTCCACTCCTGAAGCCATACTGTTCCTCTTGCAACTCTCCTTCCACCTTTCTTCTCATTCTTCTTTCTAATATCCTTTCCAGTATTTTTACTATCTGTGATATGAGGGTGATCCCTCTATAGTTATCACACACCTTCTTGTCCCCCTTCTTAAACACTGGTATTATTAGCCCTTTCTTCCAGTCTTCTGGTACACATTTCCATTTCCACACACACTTTAGCAGTCGATACAGCCATTGCATACCAACAGGTCCAGCAGCCTTCATCATTTCTACACTGACTTCATCCACCCCTGTTGCTTTTCCCATCTTCATTTTCTGTACTGCTAATTCCACCTCCAGCATTGTTATATCATCTTCTGTTATAGAGTCGTCAGGTTGTGTCACTTCCATCTCACCAGTACCATTGCTCACATTCAAAAGCTTATCGAAATACTCCTTCCATCGTCCCTTTATCTCTTCTGGGTGTGTTAACAACTCTCCATCTTCCTTTTTCACTAGCTTTGTAGTAACTCTTTCTTTCCTCTTACTTCTTAGAAGCCCATACAGCATCCTTTTACTGCCACTTACATCTGTTTCCATTCTTCGTGTAAATTCTTCCCAACTTTTCTTCTCCTACCACTTTCTTACACCTCCGTTTGCTGTCGTGATACTTCCTTTTGCTTTCTTCTGTTTGATCTCGGTTCCATTCTTTCCATGCAGACTTCTTTTCTTTCACTGCTTTCCTCACTTCCTCATTCCACCATGGTGTCTCCTTCTCTTTCACTCTTGTTGACGTCCTACCACAAGCACTCTCTGCTGCACCAACAAATGCCTTTTTAAAGTGAGACCATTCCTCTTCTATGTTTTCCACTTCAGTAACTGGGATTTGTTGCTTCAATCTCTCCTGAAAATTTTCCTGTACGGTTTTGTCTTTCAATTTCCATACTTTTATTTTACTTTCTCTGATCTCCTTTAGGTTTTCCAATTTTTCCCATCTAAATTTTGCCACCACAACTCTATGGTCCCCATCAAATGCTTCTCCTGGTAAAGCTGTCACATCTATCAGCTTTCTGCGATTAGTCCTTTCCACCAGAAAGTAGTCAATTACTGATTTTGTTCTTCTATCGCCCCAACCATATCTCGTAAATTTATGTAAATTATAGTTATTTTATCCTACTTTTTAAAGATTTCCATGTCATACTTATTTTCAATGTTGGGATTGTTGGGTCAATCTTTTTCTGCGTTCAGTGTCACCTAAATTTCGGCGCCCCCTAAAATTTGGCGCCCTGGGCAAATGCCCAGTATGCCCGTTTATAGCCCAGGGCCTGGCTGTGGTTAATAACTGAAGAATTCTTTGATCTGAATAACATCACGACGAGAGCAACTAGCTTGTAGTTCCGCCATGTTTGTTTACATTACAGATGAACTCCAGTTGTAGAGGGCAAACGTTTACAAAAAGCTCCATTAGTTACCTCCCGAAACTGTAAGCCATGCTCAATTAGTTCTACATACTGCCCAACAGATGGCAGAACATAGCAGACATCAATTCGGCTCTATAGAGTGAACCGGGAAACTGCAAAAAATAGAGTTATTGTGCACCGTCTTGTGTTTGTGGAGCGACACCCCAGCCCATACAACACATTGTGCAGCACTGTAGTATTACGTCATACCCAGGGGATTTAAAGGATTTTCTCGTGTTGATTTCAGATGCTGTTAAGTGGATAGACAATTAAAATTTTACATTATAAGTGCCAATTGCGACTGTAGGTTACATTGATATTCTGTTTTGCTTTTATTGTAATAATGTCCTAGCATTTTTGCTGGTACGTATTCTGAATATTGTTGTGTTTTACAATGTGTTGCCATATGCTAAATAAATAAATATAGATAGGCATAGCACTGGTCCATATCAGCCTGTCTATACGTGGGCGTAGCAATCATCGGGTAATCCCTGCTCAGATCCTACTCAGATTTTCCACCATTGTGCAGACTCACTGGCGCTATCATTGTGAGCACTCTTCAACCAGTCCATTAACACTGGTACACTGCCGCAAGAGTGGAAACATGCTAACAATGTCCCTGTGTTCAAAGATGGTGACTAGGAAGATGTGGACTACTGCCTTATTTCTCTAACGTCTGGAATCTGTAAATATATAGAGCGTCTGGTAGCTAAGAGCATACTGGATTTCCTGAACGAACGAAACCTGTTAAATCCAAGCCAACATGTTTTTGTTCCGGGAAAATCTTGTAGAACACTTTTGATAAAAGAGATCGATGTTTGGCATAACTCCTTGGATCAGACTAACATCTCCCAAGTATACCGTGTGGCTCTAGACTTAAGCAAAGCCTCTGACCAGGAGCCTCATTAAAGACTCTTGTTAAAAATTCAGACTTTCACGACCAGCGTTGAAATAGGAATCACTGTTTCGCAGGCCTCTAGGCAGTGTACTAAGGACATTTTGTCGTCCTGACGTTTCGCTGAAGGCTGCGTTCAGCATGTTGACAGGATACATTAAACGAGGTAAAACAAATACAGTGAAACCTCGTTAGTACGTTTTTCAAGGGACTGAAAAATTTGGACGTCAAAAGCGGGAAAACTTACTAATGGAAAATAATAATTAAACCTCATAAATTTGTATCAGTAAGGGAAATGTAAAAAACGCGTTAATCAGAAGTGCCGCGGCGCGGCGCCTGCTACTGTCTTACTTTTAAGAGTCGCCTATACCTTTTAAGTCGCAACCCTCGCCCGCTTGTTGGCAAGGAATGTTATCTCAGTGCGGTCGGTCTCACATTCCACTAGGGGTGGACAAAGAATGCTTTCAGGGCTGACGAAAATGCTATCGTACTAGGCGATGCGCGGCGCGTGCTACTGTCTTACTTTTAAGAGTCGCCTATACCTGTTAAGTTGCAACCCTCGCCCGCTTGTTGGCAAGGAATGTTATCTCAGTGCGGTCGGTCTCACATTCCACTAGGGGTGGACAATGAATGCTTTCAGGGCTGACGAAAATGCGATCGTACTAAGCGATGTGCGGCAAAATGTGCGACGTGATAAATAAGGTACTTTTACATTATTGTCATCAGATAAGAATCGGGACTTGAAAATTACGACGTGATATGCGATAATACGTACTAATGAGGAACGTGTTAACGAGGTTCTACTGTAAACAGAAGATATATAAACAGCCAACAACCCATACATAGAGGCTACCATAGCAACGGCGTACCCCATTAAAGTTATGCATCAAGGACAGGGCTGCTCTTCTGTTGCATCTTCTCGTCTACGACGGTCAATGAGGGCAGGCTTGAGGGGATTAAGGACTGGAAGCCAAGCTCTGTTCACACGTTCTGCTTCCTCCTTGAGATTGAAGCTGTTAGTATACTTCAGGATTTCAATGGCTTCCCTTTGTAGCCTGGCATGATAAGACACCGTGGTGGACAGAACTTCGCTATGGGCAGTCCCCTGAGTCCAGTGATCGCGAATTTCTTCATGGAAAAATTAGAACAAAAAGCACTCGACAGTGGATTTATCTGTTTGTCCCAGCCGGCTGTGTCGTTCATGCTCCTTGAGGCGAGTGGCAACACTTCTTTTCGTTGTTCCAATGTATTGAACCCTTGCAAAGAAGCATATGAGACTCAGATTCGGGGCGTAACAGGTCATATTCGTAAGTTGCTGTCAGGGCGCTTCATTAACTTGCAGGGTAACATATAACAAAATAACATGCAGGAAAGAGTGAAGCCAGGGTTAAAACAACTGAATTTAATAACAAATCACCATATTTACACTTAAACAATTAACAACAAAAACTCCCAACTGACTCCCGCTTAATAAAAATGCCAAAAAAAACTTAGGCGATATCTCTGGAGAGATTAATTACCTGGACCAAGTGTCCTTAAATAAAACGATACAAAAGTGACCATATAAGTGCGTACGCCGTTCTACATGCATCACGATGTGTACTTTGAATGCGTGATTCGTTATCATCCAGAATGACCCTTCAAACAACGAATCCGCATTTCCTAGAGCTAGACCGACACAAGGGAACACAACTACAATACTTAAGTTAAACCGACACTTCCTAAATCTACTATAAACAAACACAAAATTTCCGCGTGAAATTGGACTTAAATTGCCGTAGCAACATTTACTGCCTAAAAACTTAGGACTTCTCACACAAATCAACACAAGTACATTAACACGTGACCAATAGAAAAATACTCAAATGACCGCTGTCAAAATTTACAAATACTCTACCACTACACCACACGGGTGTGACAAACAAAATTACATGAAATCGAGTCATCAACAAAGCAATAGGCAAACAGCCAACATTTACGTTAATCACAATATTCTTATCCATACAAGGTACAACAATCCGTTACACACATGGCGAACTCCCCAATTAATTATGGCTTAAAAATTAGCCATCACAATGAACAGGTTTGCTGCATGAAAGCTTACAGGGTTCAGTCGGACAAAAAGGACTGCCTATCAAAATAAGTCACAGGCAAAAAGGGCGGTTTGTGGAACTCTGCATGTCTGTCAACCCACGTGTCAATAACCTCGACCTCCCAGAGCATGGGGTCGAACCTCGAAGAAATGTGCCCCAAAGCACAATAATACGTGTGTGTCAGAAAAACATATGGACCAGAATCAGCAGTCTCCCAAGAGCACTCTGTCTTTCCATCTAAAATACAACAGCAGCAAAAATATATAAGGGCGGTAGGACAACTACCCCCTCCTCACGTAGAATCAACACACACTAGACACATCAACACACACTTAATCACACGTATGGGTTTTGACAGACCCTGAAATAAAAGACACAAATAATATCCACATGCTGGCGCCATCGTTCTATGCCGTGACTAGTCACCTGAAAAGGACTCAAGAAAAATCTATCAAAATTAGAACGAAGGTGTTCTACAATTACTTTTAAGTTGGTGCACTCGGCTACCCTAACATGAATAATAACCTGTTCAGCAAAATGTTTTACAATCATTTCCTCCCATTCCTATTTCAAATATTAACGTTAATAAAGCACCATTTATCGAATGTAACGGGTTCCGCAATTGCAAGGATAAAAATCACGCACGCACGCCGCGTACATTACACATGACTCAAAAAAAAAATCAAAATATCAACAAACACATTGGCCACGCGCCAACGGACATTTAAACATATAGTGTCGGTACAAGAAAAACAGCTATAACACAAGAAAGAAAAACAAGACTATTTACAAAGTTCCCCGGCCAAATCTAACTACATAATTGAAATAATCCAATTTTAGTACATCACCGCTTCTGCATGTAGGACTAAGGACATCCTCCTCAACCCATTGCCCTATGGACAATTTAGCACTCCATAGTAGTCGTCTGCGTTGATTTCTTGAAGCTCATCCCAACTTCAAACCACGTGCTGATCATCATGGTCTCGACTCCTTGGCAGAAAAGTTCAATGTTAAATATTTGCCTATCTATAATCGCTTGCAGGCTACTCAGTTCACCCACAATTGTCCTACTGCGATTAATAGCGAAGACTGGCCCTAATTATATCGCACATACGCACTATAAAAACACACATACAATACCCACAATTTATACATAAAATATACATCTCGAGTCCGCGCCACTGGCTCGTTAACAAGTTCAAAATCCTGGCTGCACCAGCAGTCGCTATCTCGTCCGGTATTTCCGTCCCGTCTTGGACTTCGGTTCTGGTAAGCGCTAATTAGGGTGATACGATACTTCCCCCTTAAAGTTGAACTCGTCGTCTTTAAAAGAATGTTACAGTTTATCACGCGCTGGCGTGAAATATTTAGATCACACAATTTAGTTGATTTTAGAACAGAATGTATTATATCTTTTAAAATTCGATACTGCAAACGCTGCGACATTAGCTCCCCAGAGCTCAGAAAATAAATTAGCTTCACTGATTTTAGAGCGTAAAAATCACATTTCGAACTGGCGTGGAGTATGCCTCTGAAGGCTCCACAAGAAAAGTCTTAGATTGGCGTCAAAAATCACACTTCAAACTGGCGTGGAGTATGCCTCTGAAGGCTCCACACAATAAGTACTCCGATAAATTCGAGCGTCAAAATCACACTTCAAACTGGCGTGGACTATACCTCTGAAGGCTCCACACAATAAGACTTAGATAAATTCGAGCGTCAAAATCACACCTCAAACTGGCGTGGAGTATACCTCTGAAGGCTCCACACAATAAGTACTCCGATAAATTCGAGCGTCAAAATCACACTTGAAACTGGCGTGGAGTATGCCTCTGAAGGCTCCACACAATAAGACTTAGATTGGCGTCAAAAAATCACACTTCAAACTGGCGTGGAGTATACCTCTGAAGGCTCCACACAATAGTCTTAGATAAATTCGAGCGTCAAAAATCACACTTCAAACTGGTGTGGAGTATGCCTCTGAAGGCTCCACACAATAAGACTTAGATTGGCGTCAGGCCAGACTATTTATGAGAAACTGACAAGGGCGGCGGAGTGGGGCGGAGTCGGATAAAAACTTCCAGAGTTTTTGTCTCACAAAGATGGGGCTAGTGTCATTCTTCTCCAAATAAATCCAACGTCTCAAATTACTCGAGCGGAGATTAATCCGTTCGGCGGTTCCTTAGATACACACTTCCGCGCGCTTTTTACTACTGACGCCGTCCACCTCGTGGTCACGGCTTGGTCTCTTGCGATTGGCTGATTCAATCGTATGTTCGTTGAGAGGACCTCGTGATTCTTCCTTTATGTCTCCAATTTTGGTACAGTAGTTGCACAATTTGGCCTTGAACTCGACTAATTCTGGCCGTCCCCCAGGAATAGCTACCAACTCAGCTTCTGTTGCAATCATTACGAAATGCTGGCCTCCCTAATATCCAAGTCGACTTCCTTATGTGCTGCCTGGGCCGTAGTAATAATAATAATAAATATGAATACTTATTTATCGAAGATCAATAAGGGTTCAGTATACTTGGCCACAATCACACAGGATTTTATAAACCCCTGCCACGGTATGAGGATGTCTCTTATCTACAGCGGACCTAAACATGTTCTTAATTTTTCGCGTAGGCCTGTATATTGTCTTTATATCATGGGACTCTAGTAGCCTCCATATTCTGTCAGTGACCTTTTTTATGTAAGGAAGGAAAGCTCTAGCCAGGGGCTGCTTGCCTCAATTTACCCTTGTAGTTGGACATCTCGGATGGAGAGCTCGCTGGATATCTTTCTGGCTGTACCCATTGGCGCTTAGGGCCTCGTTAAGGTGTTTAATTCGTATTTTTAGGCACTGCTTTTCACAAATTCTTTTCGCGCGGTCAGCCAGTGTTTTTATCACTCTGTATTTCTGTCGTGGGTGGTGGTTGGACGTCTTATGTAAATATCGGTCAGTATGGATCGGCTTACAGTAAACTGTATGTCCCAAGGTTAGATCAGTGGTCTTCGTTACCAGAACGTTGAGAAAAGCGATTTTCTGTTCATTTTCTAACTTCATGATAAACTGAATGTTTGAGTTCAGGCTGTTAAGATGTTGTAAAAACGGATTTAATTGATCTTTACCATGGCTCCATATTACTAAAGTATCGTCCACGTATCGTAGCCACACCTTGGGTTTCAAAGGTGCGGTCTCGAGTGCTTTTTGTTCGAATTTTTCCATGAAGAAATTCGCGATCACTGGACTCGGGGGACTGCCCATAGCGATCCCATCAATCTGTTCATAAAAATCACCCTTCCACAGGAAGTAGCTAGCGGTGAGGCAGTGGCGGAATAAGGCGGTGATATCATCAGAAAAAATCCGTGCGATGAACTCCAGGGCTGCCTTTATAGTTGCTTTAGTGAAAAGAGAGACCACGTTGCCAGCTTCTAGTTGAATAGTTTTTAATATTTCAATGAAATGGCCGGAATCTTTGACGTACGACAGTCGTAATGTATCCTGTGAACATGCTGAACCCAGTCTTCAGCGAAACGTCAGGACGACAAAATGTCCTTAGAACACGGCCTATAAGCCCGCGAAACAGAGATTCCTACTCTTGTTAAAGCTTAGTAAATATGGTATCGGAGGCAAGCTGGAGAGTCAAGCGCAGTGTCTGGACAATATGGCACAGTGGTGTGATGTAAATAAGATGACTTTGTAAATGGACAAATGTAAATACAGTCGAACCTCGATACTCACTCAGAAGGCTTCTATAGGACACGAAGATCCCGTGCCAATCTCACAAAATGCCTCTACTGAACTCTGTTTTGGGCGAGTTCTTGCCAGTTGTCCACATTCAGATGTTTACAAAGTTCGGAGATTTTAATTTTTCTAGGAACTTCGAGGTCTTCCTACTGGCCTTTTTCTTCTTGGTTCTTCTTTAAAGATTTGTTAAGACCATCCTATCATCTCCCAACCATAGTAAATGACTTTTTCACATATTAACTGTCAACATGGAACCTAAAATGAATATTACTTCTAATAGTAAATGACCTCGATAACTCGTAGTAATTATTATTTTGCGAACGAAATTCCTACAATTTACATGTATACTTTTCAAATTTCTACAACTTGAATTTTTCGATATCCCGAAGTTTAAATTATATCCCTGGTACTTAAACTCAACTCACCAGTTTTCATAAATGTCATAATTGCTTAAAGTAGAATTTTATTGCCCTTTTTATTTTTTACTAGATTTTTTTTCTACAGTATTTATGTATTGTATTTGCTCTTTTACTTCTTTCATATGCCAGAATCGTAGAAATGTAACCTATGTTCAACATGGAGTCCCCACCATTTCTGGCTGATACAGTACTGGTATCACTTCAAAAGTTCCATATGGCTCAGTTGTGTTTTTCAATTGTTGTTCCTTTCTGCTCTAACCGCCAGTTTAATTACAAAGCACATTGTCACATTTTAACATCACATCAGTTTAGTTCTAGACAGTGCATTGTATTTTGTGACCAGTATAACACAAATTAACTGAAAGTTTTTCCAATGTGTCTCCATAACTCAAATTTTCAATATGTCGGATTCATTTCAACATGCCGTAACGATTACAGATATCAAGGTTCTACTGTATATATGATTAAGTAGAGCCAGACATCCCTATATACATAGGCTTTTACTGAGCGGCAAAATTTCTTCAATGTGCAATTCTCTGCGAATGCTGGGAATACACATTTACAGCAACTTGAAGTGGATTGTACAATTCTCTACAACTCTGGAATGACCTGCATCATGTATTAAAAGACCTTCCTATACAACAATTTTTCCGCAAAGCGAAGGTTCTAAAAGAAATTAAAACCAGTGTAAATTGAGTTTATATATACCGTATATACTCGGCAAAAGGATCCCCTAGTTTATAGTAGCCCCCTTAACCCCTATGCTGCTGAATTAAATTTTGAACTTTACTCTCAAAAGATTGAATTAAGCAGTGAAAAATTAATTTTTATTCTTACCTCAAATAACTTTATTCTTGGATTACATACATACTCAAGGCCACTGAAAAGTACTATTATGACATAAATATTTCTAGTGGGTGCACATACACTGCAAAAAAGGCAAAACAAAAATTAAAAATTGGAAGATTGGAAATGCCTTTATTTCACTTTTTTTCCCCTCCTAATTGATGACTTTAGTCATAATCACCTTTTTTTCCTTTTAATTGATCGCAATTTTTAGCATATTTTCATTGATGGAAAAAAAAAAGAGGCTTATGGGATCACCTTTTGTCCGTGTGTGTCGCCTCCCCCCCTAATAAAATCTGAACGTCTGGAGCGATTTCAATGAAACTAGGTAAGGTCATAGTACTATTTTGTCCAATCCCGACCGTGCCCTTGAAATTTTATTTTGTCTCACCAATCCAACATGGCGTCTGTGCGAAATATTTCACCGGCATTCTAAATCTCCGAAACTATTACCAATATCGCACTGAAATTTTGCAGGGTGATAAAGTGCACTACTAGAAGTTCACCTATGATGTCAGAAGAACGCTGTATCAAGCCGTTATACAATTCTGAGGCCGTGGACTTAAGTCGAATACGGCAGTGGACGGAGTGTGATTGCCATTCGACTACAGTCAAACATGGCAGCAAAGGGGTTAACTTACGAAAGACAAAATACAAAATTCTTGGATATCGCTTATAGTATCCCTCTTTAATTATTGATAGTCATATCCGTCATTGTCTAGCAACAAATGCGGCGCAAGCAGCTCCGTGCGGATGGGATACGGCCGGCGGTTGGTCAGGCAAAACAATCGCAGGGAAGGTGTGATATATTTTCAGAGATGGTTGGCAATAATCATGTAATATACTTGTCTTTGTATACCAGATGTTGAATCATTGTTGGCTGCTTGGGCCATACCATACAATCGTACGCGAGCTCTGTTGCTAACAAGGCATGACCTTATTCGAAGAAAGAGGTCTCTGTGTTTCCTTCTGAGCTTACAGGCTATGACTCATGCTATGCAAGAGGTGGTCGGCAGGTCACATGTGCGATGTTGCCACATTCACATAAGGATGAGACGCTAGTGGCCGGCCAGCATACGCACGCCAGTTTACACTCTGTGGTGTATTTCGAAACAGAAAACGTGTTATAGGTAGCGATTTTGTATTCAGCCTGCATGTTCTACTGGCAACGCCTATCCACCTCTTTATGGTAGTATCTTCGGTCTTTGCGGATCTCGCTGCGCGGATGTTGTGGTCTATCATTGCTGATAAACTTTGTTTATTTTGATTAAATATACAGTGGAATCTCGTTAGCACGTTCTCGGTTACGACGTTTTCCCGTTTAGCGCGATGATTTTCTCAAGTCCCAGTCCCAATTCTACAAAATACATGTTGATATATCCCCTTAACACGTTCTCTATTCCCGCTTACGACGATCAAATTTCCGTTGTACTATTTGTAAGCGAACCGGATTTTATTCTTATTTCATTATAAAATTCGGCTTCTGGAAAACACGACGCGATATTGCCTCATATTCTCTGATAGTTATTGACAGTGTAGATGATTTCATTGTGTTTGACGGCGTAGAAGTGGCTATAGCTATGACGCAACTCAGGTGATGTGTCTCTCTCCCGCTGCCCTTTCTCTCCTTTCTCAAGTCCCTATCCTACTAAATTCATGTTGATATATCCCCTTAATACGTTATCTATTCCCGCTTACAACGATCAAATTTCCGTTGAACTATTTGTTAGTGAACCGTATTTTATTCTTATTTCATTATAAAATTCGGCTTCTGGAAAACACGACGCGATATTGCCTCATATTCTCTGATAGTTATTGACAGTGTAGATGATTTTATTGTGTTTGACTGCGTAGAAGTGGCTATAGCTATGACGCAACACAGGTGACGTGTCTCTCTCCCGCTGCCCTTCCATCCCTTCCCTTTGTTTATTTCTCACGTAGGCGCATTATTGTCTTCGTGTTCCGCACTATTGTCTTCTAGTTCTTAGTGTTCACGTCCAGTTATGACCTATTTTATTGCGTGTTTCATAATGGATAAGAAGAAAGTACGGCAGATAACTAATGATGAGAAGGTGAAATACATTCGAGACGTGGACTGCAATCCTCACATGAAGCGTGTGGATATAGCGCGAAAGTGGAACATTCCTCCGTCTACACTGAACACGATTCTCGGTAAAAGGAAGGAAATCGAACGTGCATTTGAAGAAGGTGCGAGCTGCGAAAGGAAACGTTTGCGAGAGGGACAGTTTCCTGAACTAGAAAGCGCTTTATTGAAGTGGTTCAAGCAAGCCCGTGCTTCAAACATATTCGTGCGCGGTCGCCGGCAACGGAGTCGTCACTGGCGGAGCGCGAGAGCGAGAATGTCCTTGCTGATCAAATATAAAGAAAGACCCTGTATTACCGTATTTGCTCGCGTATATCTCGCACCCCATTTTTTTTATTTGAAATTTCAGGAAAAAACAAGTACTCTCATATATCTCCCATTCATTACCGACGCCATCATATAAATGACAGTAATAACCTTGAGGTAGAAACACGTTCGATTTAGCGCGCCACAACAGTCGCCATTGTCCACGAACTTACCCGAAGCGTTACTAACAGGAAGAGCGAGCAACAACGAGTTGATCCGATCTTCGATACGAGCCGATTAGGGATCGAGGCGCCGCGTGCAAGCATACGGCGCAGCGTGAGTGTTAGCACGCTGTACATCATTCGCCGCGTCTTCGGCCGAGGCTGGCTATATTCCCCGCCTTGAGACACGTTCGAATTAGCGATTAGCGCGCCATGTCAGTTGCGGAAGTAGGCCTACTGTTACATCGCAGAGAAACGCAGTTCAGTCTCCTCGAATCTCAATGATTTCGTCTTTACGCATTGCAACGCATCAGAGCTCGGCCGTGTGCAAGAATACGGCGCAGCGTGAGTGTTAGCACGCTGTACATCGTTCGCCGCGATTTCGGCCGCGGCTGGTTAAATTCGCTGCCTTGAGACACGTTCGAATTAGCGATTAGCGCGCCACGTCAGTTGCGGAAGTAGGCCTACTGTTACATCGCAGAGAAACGCAGTTCAGTCTTCTCGAATCTCAATGATTTCGTCTTAACGCATTGCGTCGCATCAGAGCTCGGCCGCGTGCAAGAATACGGCGCACCGTGAGTGTTAGCACGCTGTACATCGTTCGCCGCGACTTCGGCCGCGCCTGGCTAAATTCCCCGCCTTGAGACACGTTCGAATTAGAGATTAGCGCGCCACGTCAGTTGCGGAAGTAGGCCTACTGTTACATCGCAGAGAAACGCAGTTCAGTCTCCTCGAATCTCAATGATTTAGTCTTTACGCATTGCGTCGCATCAGAGCTCGGCCGCGTGCAAGAATACGGCGCAGCGTGAGTGTTAGCACGCTGTACATCGTTCGCCGCGTCTTGCTAAATTCGCCGCCTTGAGACACGTTCGAATTAGCGATTAGCGCGCCACGTCAGTTGCGGAAGTAGGCCTACTGTTACATCGCAGAGAAACGCAGTTCAGTCTTCTCGAATCTCAATGATTTTGTCTTTACGCATTGCGTCGCATCAGAGCTCGGCCGCGTGCAAGGATACGGCGCAGCGTGAGTGTTAGCACGCTGTACATCGTTCGCCGCGTCTTCGGCCGCAGTTGGCTAAATTCACCGCCTTGAAACACGTTCGAATTAGCGATTAGCGCGCCACAACAGTTGCGCAAGTAGGCCTACTGTTACATCGCAAATTTTGTGTTTTTTCGGGAATCCGGTCATTCCCCGCGTATATCTCGCACCGAAAATTTTCACACATATTTTCGGTCAAAAAAGTGCGAGTTATACGCGAGCAAATACGGTATATGTGTTTGGAAGTGGATGGGGAACATTTTCAGCATCTACTGTAAATCATGGCCAGTAAAACTGCATGGTAGGCTACTGATTTTAAGCACCGTATTCTGCCGTAAGCCTACATATGTGTGCGTGGTCGCCGGCAACTGAGCCGTCACTGGCGGAGCGCGAGAGCGAGAATGTCCTTGCTAAGCAGAAATAAAGACCCTGTATTATACTGTAGTGTAGAGGTACAGTAATTCATTTTTATGTTATTTATTCCGTGTAAGTTACTGATAACCTATGTTTATGTCGTGACTGTAGTAGTGCATATAATCACTTACTAAGGTCGGCGATTTAACGTCCATATGTACGCCGCGTTCTTTCTTATACGTTGTAAATGCAGTATGGCGTTTTTCGGTAGTACGATTTCCCGCATATGACGTCCAAAGTTTTCAGTCCCTTGAAAAACGTACTAACGAGATTCCACTGTATCATACTATGTAGCATCGAAATAAAATAGCTTATTTTTACTCTATCCCTTTCCCAAAATAATAGGTTTTTGCGAAGTGCGCGTCTATAGTATCCCCCACCCCTATTTCAGAACTAAAAATTTAGGAAAAAACGAGTCCTATAGCCGAGTAAATACTGTAATGTAACTATGTGTGTGTGCATGAGGATGTTCGCTTGTCTACTG
This sequence comes from Meconema thalassinum, assembly GCA_946902985.2. NCBI lineage: Eukaryota > Metazoa > Arthropoda > Insecta > Orthoptera > Tettigoniidae > Meconema > Meconema thalassinum. The sequence goes on from OX336388.2 coordinate 1,635,253,145, forward strand.
ACACCCTCATTAGAGTGGGCCAAAAAAAACTCATTTTTTAATTTCGAAGTTGTAATAGCGCGGAAAAGTTGCGAATTATATAGATAAATGAAAATAAAAAGAAATTATCGACATCGGTTGACATCTTCCGGTCGCGCATACGCCCTAAAGTTTGACAAAATATGAAGAAAACTTCATTTTTGCAATAATTGTTTTAATTCTTGAATTAGATGTTATCGTAATGTAATAGCTTGTAGAGTTTTCAAATTGAGCCTAAAACATTGTGTTTTAATTTGGTTTAGATCAGTTGATATCTTCCGGTCGCGCATAGGCCCTAAAGTTTGACAAAATATGAAAAAAGCTTCCATTTTAGCGATTATTTTTTATTTTTGAATTAGATGTTTTCGTAATGTAATAGCATGTAGCGTTTTCTAATTGATACTAAAAACAATGTGTTTTAATTTGCTTTAGATCAGTTGATAAATTCCGGTCACGCATAAGCGCCAAAATCATGAAAAAGTTACATTTTTACGCATTTTTGGTATTTGATAAATAATTTGTGTTTAAATGTAATACCCGTAGTATTATTTCACACGAACTAATAGTGAAGTAAAGAAAACTGTCAATTTCAGTCAATGTTTTCTGGATCGCGTAACGGCACGTTGGTGATAGAGGAAGCTCGTTCAAAAAGGTTTCGTAGAATTATTAAGGAAGAGCATTACTTGCTGATTCAAGAACCCGTCTCACTCAACTTTGGCCACGTTACTCCAAATTCTGGAAGCTCTGAAGATATTGTCAAATCTATAATGTCTTACCTGTCAGCGCGTGGTATTTCTCTTGAAAATCGAATTGTCATCGGATGTGATGGTACTGCTGTCAATACAGGTTGAAAAACTGGTCTTCGCCGAGTTGAACTTTATTTAACGTAACCTGTACAATGGGCAATTTGCCTCCTCCATTTCAATGAGTTGCCATTCCGCCACATGTTTGAGCACCTGGATGACAAGACAACAGGGCGTAATTTTTCTAAAGGACCAATCGGTGAAAAGTTAGTTGGCTGCCAAAAACTGCCAGTGATTAACTTCCAGAGTATTGATTGTCAGATCCCAGAGATAGACAGAAACGTGCTTAGCAAAGATCAGCAATACCTACTTGATATTTCAAAGGCAATAAAATCAGGAACCTGTAAAGAAGATTTAGCTGTACGAGATGCTGAGCACTTATCACATTCGAGGTGGTTGACGAAAGCAAATAGAACTCTCAGATTGTACGTAAGTGAAGAAAGCCCCTCATCTCAACTTCAAGAACTAGTTCTGTTTATATTGAAATCATACATGCCAATGTGGTTTACTATCAAAACAAGTAAACACTTTACAGATGGCCCAAAACTTGTTTACCAAGCAATACAATCTACCAGGTATTTGCCAAAACCTTCGCTTGATGTTGTCGACCCTGTGATCGAACGGAATGGTTTCTTCGCCCACCCAGAACACTTACTGTTAGCCATGACTCAAGATGACAAGAAACACATAAGAGAGCTTGGACTTCAAAGAATTCTGAAGAAAAGGCAGATCGATGCAAGAAGGAAAACATTCAGAACATTCCGGTCACCGAAAATCAACTTCAATGTGGAAGATTACTCAGAAAAGATCAACTGGATGGACTGTGAATGATCTTCTCCTCCATTGTTGGCAGAAATCAGTGACGACGAGATCCAAAAAATCGCACATCAACACTACCATCAGTGACTCAATCCCCGACTGGAACATTACTTTCAAGCAATTCCCAGTTCACTCGCAGGCTGTTGAACGCTGTATAAAACTCGTCACGGAAGCCTCAGGAAAAGTTTGTGGAGCTGAATCTCGAGATGGATTTATAAAAACTTCACCAGCAAATCAGTCTTCATAGTACCTTCGGCTACAAAATAGAGAACAGTACAAATGAACTGGTTCAACTAACATGGACTATTTATTTAAAACTCTGTTTTTTCTTTTTTATAAAAGTATGTTTGTTGTTAAAAACTGTACTGTCACTTAAATATTCAAACTTTTTAAATATAGAGCAAGTTGTTACTGTTATCACCCATCATGTCATAGGAATAACTCTCTTTTTTAGGTACTGTTTTCTATAACATTGTTCTTTTGTTCAAAAATTACATTAAAACCAGTATATTAAAGATACAAAAAGAATCTCGAGAAAATGTAAAATTTTCAATATTTGACACTTTTTGGGACGTATGCGCGACCGGAAGATATCAACTGATTTAAACCAAATTAAAACACAATGTTTTTAGGCTTTATTTGAAGATGCTACAAGCTATTACATTACGAAAACATCTAATTCAAATATTTAAAAAATAATCGCAAAAATGAAGCTTTTTTCATATTTTCTCAAACTTAGGGCCTATGCGCGACGGAAGATATTTCGATAATTAATTTTTCTTTTATCTATATAATTCACAACTTTTCCGCGCTATTACAACTTCAAAATAAAAAAAAGAGTTTTTTCGGCCCACCCTAACCCTTATTGCATGCACTCTTCAACCAGTCCATTAACACCATTTAAGAATTGTACCCAAGTATAGATGTCATGCACAGGGATGTGTGTATAGCAATGTCAAGTTGTAAATTTTGTAAATTGTATATGCAGTATGTAAACAAATGCAAATTTGTTTATAGAGACACAGCCGTGTATGTGGGGTTTTTTCCTTTCTCCTTCCGCCATCCATAAATTTTCAATTGGTTTGCTGAATTTAGAAGGGGTCGGACATCCCTTGTAGATAAAGTGACACAAAAATATTGCATTACTTCCGAGGGTGAGCAAAGTTTCATCCTGGAGGATGCCCCAAAGGCCCAAAAGGTTACCCAAATGGTGCAAAGAAATGTTCCTGAGATTCAAAAATGATAGCTCTAGCCGTGTTTCTGAGATCATAACAGGTGATGATACATAGATTTACAGTATGACCCAGAAACAAAATGCCACTCTTCAGTGCGGATCTTCCCTGATGACAATTCCCATGTGAAGGTGAATATGGCAAAAGTATTGTCAAGAAAATGGTGGTGACTTGTTTTGACACAATTGATCATATTGCAACAGGACCTCTTGAGAATCGAAGAATGTACAAAATGGTACACTACAGTTGCAATCCTGTGGTGGTTTGAAAAAGTGCGGAACATTGACCAAGAATTGATCTGAGGGGAAATTCGTTGCATCATGACAATACATCTGCTGATGCTGTCACTGTAACATTGGATTTTCTCCAGGCAACAGGACTAGTAAGAATGACCAAGACGACACTTCAGTAGTGAGATGTAGCCAGAACCTCAGACGTCCACAACCTAATGACACCGTTACAAGACAGCAAAACTAGTCATGTAACTATTCTGGTGTTCACAAAATTGATCACCACAAAAGAGTTCATAACATTTCCAAAATAAGATGGTATATTGGCTTTCACAGCCAAGGAATTAAAACTCAGCAATTTTTCTTGGTTTATGCCATGTCTTGTGTGGGGTTTCGCCTAGGAACACCAAGCTGGCTCATCAGCGGGCTCTTGGTGTCCGTGCCCGGACCCCCCACAGGAGTAGCGAACTGTACACTACCTCCCTTCTTATTAGGCACACCTGCACCTCTTAACTGCGAGAGCTAAAAGCTCAAGCAGCCTTTCACCTCCCTATAAAGGCTTTCAAAAAGATGGTATATTGGTTTTCACTGCCAAGGAATTAAAACTCAGCAATTTTTCTAGGCAGTGCACAGTTCGCACGGGGTCTGGGAGCAAACACCACCACCCCGCTGATGAGCCAGCTTGGTGTTCCTAGGCGAAACCCGACATAAGACATGGCATAAACCTAGAAAAATTGCAGAGTTTTAATTTCTTGGCCGTGAAAGCCAATATACCATCTTTCGGGAGGTGAAAGGCTGCTTGAGCTTTTAGCTCTTGCAGTTAAGAGGTGCAGGTGCGCTTTATAAGAAGAGAGGTAGTGTACAGTTCGCTACTCCTTTGGGGGTCCAGGTGTGGACACCAAGAGCCCACTGATGAGCCAGCTTGGTGTTTCTAGGCGAAATCCCACACAAGACACGGCATGAACCTGGAAAAATTGCTGAGTTTTTATTTCTAAACTAGTTATTTGTTGGAATTAATGAAATCCTGGCTTTAAATAATCTGATCTTCATCCCAGAAAATTTTAACAATGATCTTTTTAAAACATAGATTGAAATAATATAATTCTCACTCAGAGGCTTAAAGTCATCTTCCAATTACCTGTAGAATTGACTTAACACAATGCGGACGGGACCCGAGTTGACTCGTGTTTGGCTAGCGGAACATTGGTGGCGGGACCCGAGTGAACTCGTGTTCACAGAATACGTACATTCTATGACATCTAACGGAACTTTCTGGAACTAAATATTGGTCAAGGTTGTTTGAACTTCCGTGCTGGAGGGTTTGGGTATTTTTTGCTGCAATTTCCCGCTATTTTGCACTTCATTTGCTTAGTTTTCCAACCTGTTGTTTACATGGTAGGCCTATAATGAACCATGTGGTGGGTAAGATGGCGCTTCCCAGACTGGCCGTGAGTTTAGATGCAGAAGAGATTATTAACGAATTGTATACAGATAAGTATTCAGATTGTCCAAGTGACGTTGAAGATCACGAGTTCGATTTTGAAAGCTCTTCAGACGAAAGTGTCTCGGGTGACAATGATGATATACACCCTCCAAAACAACGTAAAGTAGTGGTGGTTGAGAGCGAGGCTGAAAGTGATCTAGTGAGTGTAAATGGAAGTGATATTTCTATTTCTACTAATGAATGGGCTGAAAATAGTAGCGCACCGACTTTAGAAGATTTCCCGGGAGTTTCTGGCATAACGGTAAGACCAGATAATCCTCAAAACATTGACGAAGTAGTCGGCCTTGTTGCCGAGCAGACGAACTTGTATCACCAACGAACAGCTTCATCACACAAATTGTCCCCTAAAAGCTTGAAGTGGACTGATGTAACCAGTAGTGAGATGCGCAAATTTTTTTCTTCGTTTATATTGATGGCACAGATAAAAAAGTCATGTTGGAAAGACGACTGGTCAACTGATCCCCTAATATACTCCAAAACAATGAGCAGAAATAGATTTGAGCAGATCATAACATTCCTTCATTTCAGTGACAACAGTCAGGCCACACATGATACAAATAGGCTTCACAAAGTTCACCCCCTTTTAGATTATTTTCTGCCAAAATTTCAGACATTATACAAACCCAAGCAACAACTGTCATTGGATGAAGGAATGATCTCATGGAGAGGGCGCCTCAAATTTAGTAGGACATATAACCCAGGAAAGTCGACCAAGTACGGTATTTTGGTGAGAATGGTTTGTGAGAGTGACACAGGTTATATCTGCAATATAGAGATATATACAGGAGAGGGAAAGAAACTGGAAGAAACAATTTTATCCGTCATGAGGCCTTTCCTTGGTATGTGGCATCACACATACCAAGATAATTATTAATACTGTGTCCACATCTCAAACCCTTCTTGAACATAAAACACAAGTTTGTGGCATAATTAGGGAGAATCGTGGTTTGCCAGGTGAAGTGAAATTTAGATCTAAGGAACTGAAAAAAGGGGACATGACTTTTGTGCGGGAAGGGAAGGTCCTGCTCGTAGTTTGGAAGGACAAAAGAATAATGTTAGAATGGTATCTACTATCATGATGCCACTATGGAATGTACTGGTAAACGGGACAGAAAGACTGGGAAGGTTATTATGAAACCGAAGTGTATAATTGAGTACAATATGTACCGTATATACCCGAATGTAAGACGAGGTTTTTTCCCACTTTTTGGTGTTATAAAAACTAGAGGTCGTCTTATATTAAGGGTATTAAAAAAAAATTTTTTTTTCAAGGTTTTAAAAAATTGTTATTATTTGCCAAGTAGTATGTGGTCTTGGCATCTTGTAACTCGCAACGAATCAATGCGTTAATGAAGATTAAAATATGGTTTGTTATGTTTAATTACCATGCATATACGAATAGCATACATTTTGAGGTTAGGATTTACGCATACACGTCATTTCAAGCGGATAAATTATATGTTCGAAAGCATACAGAAATATGTTTTAAAACAATCTTTACAAGAACAACCAGTCAGTTTTACGAGCAGTAATTTTGTGATCAACGTATCTTAATTTAATAACGTCTCCCATTCTTGAACAAAGAAATTATAGAGTATGTCTTGGAAAAGCGGGCAGAGGGATTTCCGATAACACGAGATGTTATAAAAATGAAAGCACGACCTTAAGTGCAAGTTATGAGTTAGCGAGTATTTTTTTGAAAAAATCTGTAAGAGGCAGTTGATAACTAGGCCTCGTCTTATATTCGGGGTCGTCTTACATTCGGGTATATACGGTATATGAAGGGGGTTGATCGAGCAGACCAGTTCTTGTCTTATTTTACTCTCTTGCGTAAGACAATCAAGTGGAGCAACAAAGTAGGGCTCTATCTAGTGAACTGTACATTATTTAATGCATTTAGGCTGTACTGTGCCTTAAACACTCAGAAAAAGTTGAGGTACAAGCAATTTCTCATGGGAGTGGCCAGGGCCTGGATGACTAAAAATCGAGGTGTTTCTGATCCTCAACCATTCACTTCGTCGAACCTGTCCAAGAGGGCCCCAAGTAAGGATCCTCCTGGGAGGCTTTCAGGGCAGACAAAGGACCACATTCTAGTTGAAATTTCAACTACAGGAGTGAAAAAAAATCCAACAAGAGTGTGTAGAGTGTGTTCCAGCAAGGGCGAACGAAGTGAAACAAGGTACACTTGCAAAAGTGGCTGTGTGCCCCTTCACAGAGGTAATTGCTACACAGCCTACCACACGAGGAAACATTATTAGGGCTATTGCAAGAGACTTCCAGCAAATTTCACCACAATCAGTACAAGGTTAGTGAAGCTAGGACCATTTGTTTATGCGCATGCGCTGTAGCAATACGTTACTCAGAAAATGGCCGGCCACAGGAGTTGAGCAGTATGATGTGCACCGGGTCAGCAATGTGTTAAGCTTCACTGACCATATAGTCAGTCCTCCACGATTGTAGCGGCTAGCATTCTTAGCTGTTGTCTTGGAGATCTAGGTTCGATACCCGTCTCTGCCAAGAAATTTAAGTCTTGTTTGAGGGTTGGAATGGAGTACATTTAGCTTCATGAGTCAAAATTAAGAAGAGATGGGTTTGATTCCCACCTCAGCCAACCTGGAAATGGTTTTCTGTGGTTTCCAACTTCTACTCCAGGCATGTACAGGGATGGTTCGTAACCTAAGGCCATGGCTGTCTCCTTCCCAATCCTCATCTGAATTGCAAATATACACACTACCACAGATACCACAATAACACAAGTTGCCAGACAAATTCTACACACCGAAGTACACGAGCTAAATGACCACCATCTCCAAGCACCTCACATGAAGCAACAAACAACAAACACAACATGTCCCACCCTCTACAACAGAGATGTCAGGTCGAAATGCAAAAGAGTATTACTGTGCCCAATTTCTTAGCCATGAGAGTGAAAGCACGTCTAGAAGGAGGGATAATGCCACAAGCCTGTGTGCAGTCATTTCACAATACACACTTAATCACATATTTGTACCAAAATAAATCAACTGCAACTTACTGTGTTCAGTTTCCAAACCATGGAGCTTCAGCTTGTTGGCTTCATGCTGAGCTTTCTTCTTCAACCGACAGGCCCTGTAAAATGCAAATCATGCAATCAAAATTAGTAGAGTATAATGACATGACAATGTTGTAATGACACAAACACACTGAAGTTCACAGTAGTCCATAATCTTCCTCCAGGGATAGGAAATACATATTATAGAGGAGTTTGATTGAAGGTTTTACCACATTTAGTGTAAATTTATCATGTACCAAACAGTACAAACAGATTAGTTTCCTTCCTCAGCTAAAGATGAAAAATCATCGGTCGTCAAGCAAGGACTAAATGGAGGCTTCTAATGCAGGGTGTCGAGCGATGACCTTTCTTCTAATTCCCGTACGGAAATCCACCAAATTCCCGTATATTTTAGAACCCTCTAAGACTAGAGTTCGCATACCGAATGGCTCAAAAATGAATCTTAAAGCGCGAATCAAGATTTTCTGGCGTAAATGTATCTGCATTTTCGGAGACACTTCTGCAGTCCATGGGTGAAGGTGAAATTTAGGCCTAATCCGTAACGTGAGCAAAGCGCGCGAGGGCGAGTGAACTATCTCGCAGATGGGATGAGATGCTACGAACACAAATAAAATACCGTTTACCTGAGAAGAGCTGATATAAATGACTGTTTTGCTGAGGAGGGTTGGGAGAGTAGAAAATAGGAGTGTCACATAATAAATATTTACCCGACTGATTTGTATGGTACCGTAACCGTATAGAGCTTCCACGAGTTAAAATGGCACCGAAGCTTACGCATAGCGAACTTCCGGTCCACGGACTTCCATTTGATTTTTATTGGCAGTGAATAGTTCGTGATTATCTTCTTTATTATTTCGGATTGTGGTTTTGTTTTTAGGCGTTCAACTTATGAAATAAGAACTAGAGGGTTGGCCTTTCATGAATATTCCAAAGACAAGTGTCTCCTAAAAGAGTAATTAGTAAAACTTCGCATCAGTGACGACCATAACAAACAGCTTGCCTACAAAGTGTGCGATTTGCACATTTCAAACAGCAGTGGTCTAACATATCTTAGACTACAATAATTAAGTTGGTGCAAATTAAATATGTTATATGTGAGAATATTATTATAATTTGCTATCCGGTTGTTATATTAGTATATTATGCATTAACGTGACCCGTTTAAATGCTAAATTGTGATGGATGCTACGAGTTATAGGCTATTCGCCATACCGGCAGGCCTAATATTTACTACCAATGCATTGTTTCTTCTTTAATATGTATTTAATCATTATGATAATAATAGCCTATCTATTAACCCTTATTTAACCAATAATCATTTTATAATTCTATACATATTCCAGGTATTGCAAGAAAGCGATATTTGATAGCACATGCGGTTCCAACTTAAAATCCAACCGTGCCTAGTTTTCAGTACCTATGGAAAATATTACCGTAAATTAATAAACCAAACAACTGGCGACAATTATTTTTTAAATGCTCATTTACATCTTCACCCTAGTCTACGTAAAGTACCATACGGTAATCACTGAAAGGGTAGGGGTGTTATGACCTCAATTTCACAAACGAACGAACCTCATTTTGCATGAATTATGGAACACGAATCCTAATGGAGGTATGGATGGTCTGCGTTTGGAAATATGTTAGTCAATAATTTAAAACAAGATGCCAGAAAACTAAATACAAAAAGCTGCGTGCCTACTACGGTGTAAAGTTGCTCCGTGAAAAAAATACACCTCGCCAAGATTATACGACGTGCATACAGTTAAATACAATCATCCAATTGGAGAAACACTTTCTTTGTCACGATCTTATAAGCAATTCAAACATAAACTGCTGTAAGTTACGGGAAAATGTGCAACATTTAGAGACTAGGAGTGTTGTATGTGGCACAACGTTAGTTGACATTTCGTATCATTAATACATAAGGAATGGACACATGCAGAGCTTTCTCACTGCACACAGCTGAAGAACATATAATTCTTGGTGCATTTAACGTTTTCTTAACAACAATAATTTGCTTAGTTACATGCAAGGAAAATTGTAGTACACAGTTCCCATTGCTTCCAATACCTGACTACTAAACCAGAAGCTGGTAATGCATAACCATATGCCGGTGGCACGTCCTATGGCAAATGAAAGATCGAAAGAAAATGTAAGCTCTATAGGAGCCTGGAACAAGGCGATACAATTTTCTACACTACTGAAAATAGTCAAAATTTCCTTTGTAATAATGAATAATTTTAGGGGTCATGTGGTAATAGATGTTACCCACCCACTATCCCTTTTTAGATCACGACTTTTATAGTAAAATTGGAGGTATGTCCGCCATTATACGCGTAAATTATGGGACAAATACAGTATTGCTAACCCCGCGCATTCGGTACTTACAGCCTTCCTGTCACTTTGCCCCGCTTTTCCTCTCCGCAACCCCGGTCGCCACATAACAAGACCCTACGTCCAACCGCCACACGGCAAGAATTCTGAGCATGCTTCTCTCCTACACTCTGTATTTCGAAGGAAACAACGCAAAGGATATGTCGGGAGCTTGGAACAGCTGAGCTGTGTTGCTAAGTTTTTAGTGTTGTAAATCAACTGATTCGAATAATACACAGCGCTACACTTCAGACATTATTTAGGTACAATTATACGTAATATATTTTAAAAAACAATCCTGAGTCAACGCCGAGGACATTCAAACAGAGAAATACGATACTTTTAGATGCATAAATAAATTACACACCGAAGCTATGATACTTTTATCATAGGTATTCAATTCAATAAATACGACAAAGAGCGCAAACACTCCACAGCTATTGAATATTTAAAAAAAACTCACCATGCAATGATTATCCTTTAACACGAAACAAGAGTCTGAGTGGAGATCGTTCACAGCTTACTACAGTAGTTGACAGTTAACACCATGCACACTCACTGAATCGCGATGCTCTACAGTTAATATTAGCTTTCGTGATAATACAAAAGTAAAGTTAAGGTAAAGACATATTTAGCACTGAGCAGTCAAACAAGCCCCTCTGTGGCGATATTATTGCCGTGGTTTTAGATTGTCTAATTTTAGGCTATTGAATGACGGACGGTATTTTGAACACTATGACGGTAAACAATAGCCTGTGCTCTATTATCGATTGACGCAAGCGAACTGACACCAAGAAATAAATTATCTTCAGTCACTTGGCAAGGGTTTCTTTGACACCCTCCATCCCTTCACTGTCCCTATCATCATCACCACCATCATCATTGTCTTCGTCAGAGCTTGATGAATTGCCAAGGTTAATAATCATTTCATCCACCTTCTGTACATGCTGTACGGGATGTGTCCAGTCCTCGGGTCGAACTTCGGCGAAGTAAAAGTAACTAAACAATGACAATGAAAGGAAATCCGACACAGACAGTGGTTAACAAGCGACTGAAACGACGCCTGCCTATACGAGAAGAATCCTGTCACTTGTGTGGTGTATTTTGTAGCCACATGTTGTTGACGGGTGTTCGATAGTAAAATGTCGAGAGCTGTGAGATATTGTTTGTAGTTTTTTAAATTGATGCATGTGTGACGCATTTGCACTGAGTGTTTGAACGGACTTTAAAACAATTTGGTATTTAATTATTATTTTACTTTTTATTTTTATGTTATTTGCATTGTAAATTTTCTTTTGGTAAGCTAATTACAGTGTTAGGTCTAGTATCATTGTCGAAAATTAACTTAATCACGCAGCAAATGTGTATGTAAAGTATATATGTATATAAAATTGTAGTAGATGCCAATAAATTTGTATTGAACAATTCCTATGTAAGAGCCTCTGGCTCGTTGGAATTAATTGTTCAATAAATGATGATGATGATCACCCCTGCGAAAGAAGACCATGGAAAGGCTAAAAACAGTAAAATTCCACACGCCACACGCCGCAAATACCTTTTAATTTAGATTTATTTTATTAAAGTAGATAATAGAAAATTTAATAATGCAAAATGAAATTAAATACGTCACTTTGACAAATACAAGATTATTACTAGGAACTTGAGTTATACACGAAAATTAAGTTCTTTTGACAGTACTTTTTTTTTTCCAATTCCTGGAGATCGTTTGTGGCTATTCTTTCGACTGCCACCTTAGCAGTCGCTTCGCACCTGTTTTGCTTCCTTGAACACGGCGTAGGAGTTTCGTGCAGTATGGACTCTTGCTCACGGTTATCTTTTCTACTCCACCAGCTGCCATCACAGCATCCTGAATAGTAGGCCTTGCTTTTTTGTGATTGACGATCATGCACTCCTTGTTCAGGAAGAAACCTCTGTCTAGAGCTGCAATGTTGTGATACAAAGTCAGTATTATTTTAACGAAGCTTGTGAGATCGTTTTTGCCAGGAACTGAGGAAGGTGCTGAAGCCACTAATTCAGACTACAGCACGTCGAGCCGTGGCTCTTTTCCGTCGAACTGCTTCAAACACGCAGTGACGGGAGAGCAGTCTCAGAAGTGCGGAGTAGCTGCTCTTGATGCGGTCAGCCATTGCGCCAGAAAGCAAATTCTTCTGATCACAAAGAATTTCGAGGGCAATAACGATCCTAACTTCTTCCAACTTAGGAGTCTCAGCGACCCCTATAGGGTGTAGGCAGGAAATAGCACGAGTCATCTTGTGAGCAAGAGGAGATCTCTCTTTGATTTTTCAGCCATAGGATACAAATGTACAATTCTCGGCAGTTGGTGCGAAATTGCAGCACATCCGCGTTTGGAATTTTCTGAGATCTTGAGCTGTTAGCTTCTTTAAGGGCTGCACTTGTCGAGAAACCCAGGTCTCCTCTGTGAATAAAAATGCGGGCTGATTCCTGTATGTCATTGTCAGCCACGAGCGTGGCGCGCTTAGCCCCGCGCGGAGAGAGTACGGCTGGCGTTCGGCCAGGCAAAGCGTGCATTCGACGTTGGCTGGGTTCTCATCCCGCTTAGCGCTCATCGGTGGCGCAAATTGAGGGTGGCACCGCGGTCTGGAGGCGAAATAGAAGACCGAGCGGGAGGACTCGACCGAGCGGGAGGACTCTACCGAGCGTTCGGGGTCTAAGAAGTCGGGCATTATGAGACTTTTTAAGATTTCCCGTATCGAGTGCGAATTTCCCGTATGATTCCCGTATTTTTCCCACTAAAATTCCCCTATTTCCCGTAACGCTCGACACCCTGTAATGATAGAAAATAAGTAAGTTATAATATAAAGAAACATTGCAATAATTCATAACCAGACATCCATAAGTCATTGTTATTACTGCAAATTCCAACTAAGACAAAAAAAATCAAGAGCCATAGCAATGTATATAATTTATTTTTCTATGTTGTAAATGTACTATTTTAATTTATTGTCACATCATATGTCTTTAGAGGATGGTATTAATTTTGATATTTGGATTGACATTTTGTATTTCTGCTGAATAAGTCATTAATGACAAGGTACATGTACACCACGATAGGCAGACACGTGTGTTAATTTTTTTAACTGATTTTAAGTCGATATGGAAACATCCGAAACAAACCAAACATAGTTTATCTTTAACGCTTGTTACACTATATTCAGTGCGATAAATTTATCACAATAGCTACCAAGGTCTCTTATATAATACTCCCCTCCTACCAAGTTTCGTCTTTTCTTGATTTACTACAATACGCTCTCGACCCTCGAACCCATTGCATGCGGTCCGCAGTGATATCTGCTCTATCACATCGCACTCGGTCCGCAGTGATCTTTGTAAGGTATAATATTATTTATGAAATAAGTAATTCTATTTGGAATAAGAAACTTGATAGAGCAAGACCTTTTCCGATCCCAACACGTGTTTGCGAAAGTTCATCAGTCATCCTCTTACACAAAACATGGAGAAATCACTTCTGTTTTAAGTAATACCCAGACCAGATTTTTATTTAGGATCCTACCTACCGCGCATCGCTTTGAAGTCTCCATTCATTGTTGACCACGCGGTAACGTTACTACTTTCAAAGGTGAGTGTGTGTCAGATGTTTTATTATTGTTACATTGTAGAACTTTCAAGTTAGTTTTCAGTTGTTCGCTTCATTGTAGTGTCAGTGTTAGTGAGAGGTTTGAAGAATATAACTAATTGTGTGATTTTTCAAAATCGATAATTATGGTTTCTAAGTGTAGCAGCAAGAAAAGATAAGTCTCAGACAAAGGTAGATCATTTCAAATAAAGTGGACGAATCAGAATTTCTTTACTGAAGTAAACAAGAAAGCAGAGTGTTAAATTTGCAGTGAAACAGTTTCAGTGTTTAAGGAGTATAACATAAAGCGGCATTACGACGCCAAACATGCGTCTTTATATGATAAATTTGAGAGTCAATTTCATGAAGACAAGGTATCCGAACTTAAAATTAAACTTTCAGGACAGCAGTTAATTTTTCAGAATGTGTCACTTCAAACTGAATCTATGGTTACGCATTAGCAGAAATGATTGCAAAAATAATCTAAACCGTTTTCAGACGGCGAGTTTGTTAAAGAATGTATTGAGTGTGTTGCTGATATTATATGTCCTGATGAAAGAGCGCAGTTTGTAAAATAAAGCTTGTCGCGACAGACTGTACCTCGCCGTATTGACGAATTAGTGTCCAATATAAAGAGAACATTAAAATACCGAGCCAGAAATTTTCAGTTTTATTCTCTGGCACTTGATGAGAGTAGTGATGCTAGCGATACTGCCCAAGCAATTTTCTTAAGGGGAGTTGATAAAGATTTCAGTATTACAGAAGAATTAGCTGCTCTTGTCCCTCTTAAAGGCACCACTAAAGCCAATGATATAATGGGGTATGTCACCTGAACCTTGAAAAATACAAATCTGGTGTAACAACAGACGGAGCTCGTGCATTTGCAAGAAAACAAGAAGGGTTAGATAAATTACTTCAAGCAGAGGCAGCTAAAGTAGGAAGCATCGCACGCCTCGAGTAATAAGGCCGTAACTCAAAAACAGTAATATTTCATCGGAGCAATTAGTTCAAACTGCAACATAAAATCAGGTTTTCAACTCAAGGCTCTGATTTTTCGATATGTTCCGCTTTATTTTCTCTAAAAGAAAGTTATATGTTTAATTGTTGAGTGCTGTACCATAGCCTTACAATGGCCTTGTAGAATGTCACAAACAGTCAACATTCACCTAATCAACGTCACCAATAGCTGCTGATGTGCTACATCCAAGTTCTGCAGTTTTAAACCAAAGTAAAATGGATGATGAATTATAGGAATGATGTTGGATTTACACGAGTCTAAAAGATCCACCATTTTGGCTACCAAAACAGCCTGGGAAATTAAGTAAGCTTGTACCTGACATTTGCTCAAATTTGGGCATCCACACTGCTGAAGATTCTGTGTGTTTCAAATAATTTTAAATTGTATTGGAGGCTGGATTTAGACAGCTCCTTAACCCGGTCCATGAGGCAATTTTAATTGGCTACATGGATAACTCTTGCCAGGCGCGTCCACGTCGCGGGGGTGGGCAACGGTACTGTAATATACCATGGAACTACAGTACCGGCTAAGTTCTGGTGAGGACCCAGTCCTATGGGGTATAACATAGGCCCCGTGCACAGGGTTACGTGCGAAGACCTCAACGGAATCTGCAGCGGAGAAGATGGACTTCGGAACGGTGGAGATTGCGGAAGAGGCAACCCAGTACTCAGGGAATAGTAGGAGTACAGCATCAATCGGCAGCGTCTGTTTCCCAGGGTAGGGGCGGCTGCAAGGGCGTCTGTTTCCCATGTTAGGGGCGGCCTGTATAATAGCTGGCAGTAGCTTCATAAAATGCCTTTGGGAGTGGCGACCCCATCGTAATAATAGCCTAAAATGGAAATGGCACTTCGAATGAATCGGAAAAGGTTAGGGCGTACCCTGCAGGCGACGCGCAGTTCTTTTGGTACTGGGGGAACTGTGAGAAATGGGCGACCAGTAACCGAAATGAAAGTGGGAATCATGAATGTCATGACCCTGACAGGCAAGGTGGAGGAGGTGGTAGACTTCATGGAGAGGGAGAATGTTGGATTGATGGGGCTGAGTGAAGTGAAATGGAAAGGTAAAGGAAGGAAGAAATTGAGGAAAGGATATACATTATACTGGAGTGGTGGCCAAGAGGCCAAAAATGGCGTGGGACTGATAACCTCGAAACAACTGGAGGAGTATGTTGAAGTGGTCGAGTGTGTGAGTGACAGAATAATGAAAATTAGAATGAAGATGAAAAATGACGTGATGGACTTCATACAAGTGTATGCACCACAGACTGGAAACAGAGAAGAAGATATTGAAGTATTCCTGGAGGATGTAGAAAGAGTAATTTCAGATGTAGAAGTGGTGATCATGGGAGATATGAATGCACAAGTCGGAAACGAGAGACAAGGAAAGGAAGAAGTCATTGGACCATATGGATATGGGAAAAAGAACCGGGAAGGAGAGGAACTTGTAAACTTTTGTGAAAGGAATGGACTGATAGTGGGTAATTCATGGTTTCGGAAGAAAAACAGCAGGAAAATTACGAGATATGGTTGGGGCGATAGAAGAACAAAATCAGTAATTGACTACTTTCTGGTGGAAAGGACTAATCGCAGAAAGCTGATAGATGTGACAGCTTTACCAGGAGAAGCATTTGATGGGGACCATAGAGCTGTGGTGGCAAAATTTAGATGGGAAAAATTGGAAAACCTAAAGGAGATCAGAGAAAGTAAAATAAAAGTATGGAAATTGAAAGACAAAACCGTACAGGAAAATTTTCAGGAGAGATTGAAGCAACAAATCCCAGTTACTGAAGTGGAAAACATAGAAGAGGAATGGTCTCACTTTAAAAAGGCATTTGTTGGTGCAGCAGAGAGTGCTTGTGGTAGGACGTCAACAAGAGTGAAAGAGAAGGAGACACCATGGTGGAAAGAGGAAGTGAGGAAAGCAGTGAAAGAAAAGAAGTCTGCATGGAAAGAATGGAACCGAGATCAAACAGAAGAAAGCAAAAGGAAGTATCACGACAGCAAACGGAGGTGTAAGAAAGTGGTAGGAGAAGAAAAGAAGAAAAGTTGGGAAGAATTTACACGAAGAATGGAAACAGATGTAAGTGGCAGTAAAAGGATGCTGTATGGGCTTCTAAGAAGTAAGAGGAAAGAAAGAGTTACTACAAAGCTAGTGAAAAAGGAAGATGGAGAGTTGTTAACACACCCAGAAGAGATAAAGGGACGATGGAAGGAGTATTTCGATAAGCTTTTGAATGTGAGCAATGGTACTGGTGAGATGGAAGTGACACAACCTGACGACTCTATAACAGAAGATGATATAACAATGCTGGAGGTGGAATTAGCAGTACAGAAAATGAAGATGGGAAAAGCAACAGGGGTGGATGAAGTCAGTGTAGAAATGATAAAGGCTGCTGGACCTGTTGGTATGCAATGGCTGTATCGACTGCTAAAGTGTGTGTGGAAATGGAAATGTGTACCAGAAGACTGGAAGAAAGGGCTAATAATACCAGTGTTTAAGAAGGGGGACAAGAAGGTGTGTGATAACTATAGAGGGATCACCCTCTTATCACAGATAGTAAAAATACTGGAAAGGATATTAGAAAGAAGAATGAGAAGAAAGGTGGAAGGAGAGTTGCAAGAGGAACAGTATGGCTTCAGGAGTGGAAGATCCACAGTGGACCCAATCTTTAGCTTGAGGCAGGTGATGGAAAAGAACTGGGAATATGGAGAGGATTTGATCATGACTTTCATAGATCTAGAAAAGGCATATGATAGTGTCCCCAGAGAGAAGGTATGGGAAACCATGGTTAAGAAGAGACTGGGAAGAGAAATGTTGGAAATGGTGCAAGCAATGTACAACAACTGTGTTAGCAGGGTACTGACCCCAGTTGGAAAGACAGATTGGTTTACGAACAAGACTGGACTAAGACAGGGGAGTGTGCTGTCACCTCTCTTGTTCATAATGGTGATGGATGAAATAGTAAAGGAAACAAAGGAAGCATATGAACATAAAGAAATGAAGTTACTGTTATTTGCAGATGATATTGTGGTCTGGGGAAGGAACACCGAAGAAGTGCAAAAACAACTAGATGCACTGAACGAAAATATTCAGAAGTATGGCCTGAAAATCAGTACAGAGAAAAGCAAGACCATGATGATGACAAGAGGGGAAAGACAAGGAAAGGGCACTGTGAAAATTGGAAGTCAGAGTTTGGAAATTGTGGACACGTTCAAATACCTAGGAAGTGAATTGATGCAAACTGGTAGGTTGGACATGGAGATTGGCAGGAGGGTACAGCAGAGCAATGCATTCTATCAAAGTGTAAGAAAACTTGTTTGGGATAAGGAAGTACCAAGGAAAAGCAAGGAGGTAATGTATAAAGTGTACTATGTTCCCATATTAACTTATGCAGCTGAGACTTGGACCCTGACAAGCAGGCAAGAGAGTAGAATCCAAGCCAGTGAAATGAAATTCCTAAGAAGTATGATAGGAAAGACAAGGAAAGACAGAGTGAGGAATGAAGATGTTAGGAAGGAAGTGGGGATGGGAAAACTAAATGAGAGAATTGAGAAGAATAAACTAAGGTGGTTTGGACATGTAAAGAGGATGGAGGAAAATAGAATACCAAGACAGATGCTGGAGGCGAAGTGCAAGGGTAAGAGACCAAGAGGAAGACCTAGAACAAGGTGGTTGATGATGATGATAATTGTTGTTTTAAGGGGCCTAACATCGAGGTTATCGGCCCCTAATGATCTGGGTGATAGCGAAAATGATAATGAAATGGAAACCAGAACAAAATTATCTGAGACGGAAAATACGTATAAAAAGGAACTCAGATGGAAACAACTCACAATATGGTCTGACAAAAGGGAATTTAGAAAAGTGGCACAAAAAGAAAAAGAATAGATTGAAAAAGACCCACAAAACGTAGGCTAGATTCAAAATACGTACAAAATGCAATGTAGTGTCGAAATACTTACAAAATGCAACTGAAATTCAAAATACTTACAAAATGCAAATGAGATCGAAAATACGTACAAAATGCAATTGAGGTTCAAAATACTTTCAAAATGCAATTGAAATTGAAAATACACAATGCAATTCAGATTGAAATAAGCCCTATACCAGTTCCAATCCAAATTATTCACAAAGTGCAATTGAAATTCAAAATACTTACAAAATGCAATTGAAATTGTAAATACTTACAAAATGTACGGTAGATTCAAACGACTCATGTGGATTGACAATACTTACAAAAAGCAATTTAGATTGAAAATACTTGACAAAATGTAATTTAGATTCAACATAGCCACAAAATGAAATTGAGAATCAAAATATGTGCAAAATGCCCGCCAATCAAAATGCAATTTCGATTCAAAATTCGTGCGAAATGCGGTTTGGGTTGAAAATACTTACAAAATGCAATTGAAATTCAAAATACTCACAAAGGTTGCTCCGCCATATTGAAAGACTTACTAAAAAGCAATTTAGATTGTCAATCTTTACAAAATGCAATTGAGGTTTAAAACAATCGCGAGATGCAATTTAGATCGAAAAAACATACAAAAAGCAACGTAGATTAAAAATGCCTTAAAAAACGCTAGAAGGGAATTTAGATAAACGGTGAACCAAGTAACAAAAACAGTGCGAGAATCTTAAAGAGAAAAGTAAATATAATGAAAAGAGGAGAGGAGTGGAGAGGGGAGAGAGGAGAAAGTCAACGGTAAGGGACAAAAGGGGAAAACGGACCCAGCTCAGGAATCCCCCGGGGTCGCCAACTCCCGAACTCACGAGCCGTGAGCCCCTGAGGGTGTAGCATTATCTAGGGTGCACCAGGTGTGGTGGGGCTACATACAACCTGCCTCCTTAAGGGCCTTGAGCACAAGGCAGGAGGTAAAAGGAAAAGAAGAGAAGGCTGACCCCTCGCAGAAGGAGGGTATCAGAAAAGATGAGACAAGGGCCAATTAAGGCGGGAAAGGAAGAGACTCCCTAGGCCTCGGATACCCTAATACCGTCGGGGTCGGAAAAGAACAAGAGTTGACCAAGGGAGGTCGAAGAACAAGGTGGATGGATTCAGTGAAGAACGGCGTAAGAAAAAGAAATCTGGACTGGGACAAGATCGTGGAAGAAGAATGGTGGAAGGAAAGAGGAAAGTGGAGAAGTGCCATAAATACCCCGACCCGGCAGGAGCTGGATAAGGGGAAATGATGATGATGATGATGATGATGATGATGATTCTACATAGTCTGTCTTGTAGAAAATAATGAATGGTTCACTTCTGCGAATTTCCATTATGTCCATCCATACTGTCTAGTTACCTGCTTAATTCACAGTGAAGGTAGTACCAATTTTTCTACAGAATTTTGAACTATTTTACCTTTATATTTTAAAAGTTATTTTTTGAGTTATGGCTTTATTATTCTAGGGGTGTGACATTTATTTAATGCAATATCACTGCTTAATACAACGAGAAAACCTTTATGCTAAACCCCTAAATTTAGATAGAGTTTTAAAAGTCGTTGTAACAGTAACTTAGCGAATTTCATCCGTTCACATGGTTTGCAACATAGAGAATTACAAAACTTCTTACAAAATCTCGTTTCAGGATTTGAAGATATTGTTTATCATACTGAAATAAGATGGCTGAGTCATGGCAAAATGTTGAAGCAAGTGTTTGATCAAAATAAAAAATAAAAACATTCATGGAGGAGAAGGGCAAACCTATTAATGAATTTAAAGATGCAGAATGGATGTGGGATTTTGCCTTTCTGGTATATATAACAACACAACTGAACAAACATGGCTTTAGACCAGGAAGGAGTACTATTGACTTGATCTTTGCTGCAAGAATGCATATTGAGAAAAATCTTGAAACAGGGAAAGAGTTAGTAATGGTATTTCTAGATATAGAAAAAGCTTATGATAGCATTGCAAGATCAAAAATTTGGGAATGTTTAGAAAGGCACAATGTCCCAAAAGATTTGATAAACAAGATCAAAATGCTGTATGAAAACACGATGGCATATGTAAGAATAGGTAATGGGGTACGAAGATGGTTCACAACAAAAACAAGGAGTCCAACAAGGAAGTTCACTGTCTTCATTACTATTCATCACAATGATGGACATAATCCTGAAGAGAATAAAAGAAGAAAAAGGTAATGAAACAAATGTCATTGTCCTTGCAGATGACGTCATGATTTGGGGAGAAAGTGCCAGAGAGGTACAAGAAAAACTGGATGCATGGGACTAGCTGTTCAAGGAGTATGGGTTGAAAATAAACCAAAGTAACACAGTAGTGATGACAACAGGACTGTCTAATGCAACCATTTACTTGAATAATAAGCCTCTACAAATTGTTGATCAATTTAAATATCTTGGTAGCACACTGTATAAGGATATCAACAGCAACAATGAAGTAACAAATAGGACTAGTAATGTAATAATAATATAATGTTATTGGTTTTACGTCCCTTTTAACTACACTGGCTTTTAAGGACGCCGGGGTGCCGGAATTTTGCCCCGAAGGGGATCTTTAACGTGCCAGTAAATCTACTGACACGGCTCCCTCGCATTTGCGCACCCTCAAATGCCAGCTGACTGCGCCAGGTTTCGAACCTGCAACCTTGGGCTCAGCAAGCGAGAACGTTACCCCTGAGCCACGCAGCCAGACGGACTAGTAATGCAGCCACCTTCTATGCACAAGTTAGAACAATACTGTGGGATAATAAGGTGCCCAGGAAGTGTAAACCTATACTGTTTAAGACATACTACATCCCAATTCTAACTTATGGAGTAGAAACATGCACCCTGTCCAGAAGAGAAGAAAGTAGAATTCAGGCATCCGAAATTACCGTATTTCCTCGCATAATCGTCGCACTTTTTTAGCCTAAAATTATTGGAAAAAAGCAGTGTGCGACGATTATGCGAAGAATATTTAAGTTCAAAGAATATACTGTATCATTATTTGCTACACGGCCCAGTAATTCGCGTAGCGTGAGTCATAGCCTGCAGTCAGAGACAGGCTTCTTTCTTCTAACAAGGTCACGACAGGTTAAAGCTCGCGGAATGTGCTGACGAAGCTGGCCGTTCATGTCGCGGTTCATAGCCCACAGGCATAAAGACGAGATTACTATCTCCTAAGAAGATCACGCAGGATTAGGCCTATAAACTCGCGGAATGTGAGCTGGCCGCTCGCGTCACAGTTCATAGCCCGCAGGCATAAAGACGAGATTACTTTTTGCTGACAAGATCACGCCAGATTATATGCTCGCAGAATGTGCTAACTGACGAAGATTGCCGCTCGCGTCACAGTTCATAGCCCGCAAGCATAAAGACGAGATATTTTTCTTCTGACAAAGTCGCGCCAGGTTATAAAGTCGCGGCAGCATGTGCAACTGTCTGGCTCACAAATACGAATATGCTATGCGACGATTATGCGATGAAATTTTATAAACCTATTTTAGTGTTTGAAAAGTGGAGTGCGACGATTATGCCAGGAAATACGGTAAGTTTATAAGAACAATGCTTCAAAGGACAAGGAGAGACTAAGTAAGGAACGAAACAAGACAGAGACTGGCATAGATATCAGTGCTACAAAATATTTGCAGAAGCAACGATTAGGATGGTATGGGCATCTTCAAAGAATGGGAGATGAGAGGACACCACAAGCTTATTTCAACAAGATTACCAAGGCGGACCGGGTTCGATTCCCGGTCAATGCATGTGAGATTTTCGATGTGAAATGCCATGTCCTGTGGTTCGGATTCCACGTAAAACGGAGGTCCCGTGGCTTATGATCGCGAGATTAACGGTCACGTTAAACTACAAGCTTCCTTTTTTCAACAAGATTATCCCAGGAAAAAGACCAGTAAGAAGACCAAAGAAGAAATGGTTGGACCAAATCAAGGTTGATCTTGAAGACAAAGGGCTAGACTGGAGAAGGACCCATGAAGACCTACTATTCATGAACAGGAAAAGGTGGCGAGGGCTTATTAACAGCCCCTGGGCGACTGGAGCTGGAATTTGATGATGATGATTAGGGACACTCTAATTTCGCGACTCGCGAAATTTTCAAAAGTGTTAAATATGATGGGAGAAAGGCATATAGGATATGTGTTACGAATTTAAATGTAATTTGGAACACTATCTACTCGCGAAATTTTGGCATTTCGGCTCCATATACGAATTTTTAGGTTTACTCGCGAAATTTATTGCAACTAGAGAAATAATGCATTAAACCGTTATTCGACTTTTATTGCAACCTTTTCAAGGCGTGGGTGCGTAACATGTCGTATGTGCGGCATCTTACACCTAATTTACCTCTTGTAAAACGTTCAATTATTATGTTAATACATTTTAATTACTGTATATACCCGAATACCCGCCCCCTCATATTTGAATGGAAATTTAAAAAAAAAACTTTTATTTTTATTTTTGTCACTTTTAAACAAATGTATACTATTAATACCCTACTACATATCATTAAATAAAACACAAGAAGGTACACAATCATTTCTTAATAACCAAAATCTATAGTATACATTTTAGCTGGATGCCATGCTACCGTATCACGCAACTCACGAAACTATAAAACCCGCGCTCCTGCCTGAAACACCTGTTGACCTCGACAAAAAAAGCTACTCTCTCCCCCTACCGCCTCGCTTACGAGTTCCGTGCCTCGCGTACCGCACGGTGGTGTGTAAGAAGCGTGCAGTACACAACGACTGAAAATGAGAAAAGAATAAGTTTTACGGCATCCTTCAAGTTGAAAGTGCTAGAATATGCCGCAGAAAATGGAGTGAAAGCGGCGAGTCGTAAATATGAAGTGCAGCCGTGTATGATTCGTTATTGGCGTAACCAGAAGGATAAATTATTGGGAACAAAGAAAACTTGTAAGCCCTGCCGCGGTGTGTAAAAAGGAAAGTACGAAAATGTGGACATAAAAGTTCTGGAGTGGGTTCGAGAAACAAGAGACAACGGTCACGCTGTAAATCACGAAATAATGCCGTGTAACATGCAACACTGCGTAACCTTGAACTCGGCTCTCGCACTGCTGTCCTACTACACTGTAACCAGTCAGCTTTTAGAATGTTGCAAGAACACTTCCCTAGTCGATAGTTCTAGACCATTTGTCGAGGTCTTCGTCGCACGAAAATTTATCAGGATAGTTCACCATGCCACCGAAAGTGTGCTTAGATGAACGAATAAAACAGTTCTCGCAGGATGAAATGAAGAGGTCTGGAGAAGTAATGCTCTGTAGCTTTTGCAATAAAAGAATACCTTGGGAAACTTCTGATGTCGTAAAAAAGCACATTTCTAGCCGCCACCACGTGGAAGCAGCAAAGACACGCAAGCGGCAGACAACAATGTTCGAGGCAGCTGAATGTTCAAAAGGAGCAAAGGTACGTAACATTCAATTGTTATATTCTTGTGAATACTTTTATTTTGCTGCGGGTGACGTAATAACCGTGATCTGTTAAGGTACTTCCACACCAAGATGTTTTCGTCCACTTTGTTAATAAACACTGTTAACAAACAATGTTTAGGAACATTTTTGACTGTTAATAAACAAAATAGCGTGTTCAATAACTTTTCGAGCATGTTGATAAACAAAATATCTTTAACTTTTGTGAATGAAACTTTCCATTAACTTTTCGTGTTTTCGTTAACATTTCGGTTTGCACATGCGCACGGACGCAATTAGAACACGCAAATTCATAGTGCGGAATATGATGCTTTCTTTTTTTTTTCTTTTTCAAATTGAGTCCAATCGCAAGCGGAAGTTCTAAATACAGTATTTTTAATTCTGTATGATATTCTTCTTCTTCTACTTCTTTTCCTTCCGCTTTTCCCACACCTGTAGGGTCGCGGGTGCGAAATGTGACGCACAAGTGGATTAGGCTCTTGTTTCACAGGCAGATGCCCTTCCCACCGCCAAGCCCCTCTGTGGAGGGATGCATTCACTATTTTATGTTATGTATCTGTGGTGGTTGGTTGTGATGCATGAATTGTTGATAATTTAATTGCACAAACTAATTATTTGATTTTTTCTGACTTTATTAGGCTGCCAAACTGGATTTTGTCTCTTCGACCGTAGAGATGATGGTATCAGTTAACATTCCCTTGGAAAAGGCAGATCACCCAGCTTTCAAGGAATGGGTGAAGAAGAACGTTGTAGGCGGTGGAGACCTTCCAGGAAGTAATGTTCTTCGTAGGGATTATTTGCCTCTCTTGGCAAAATCGAGGAAGGAAAAGGTTGTCATGGCCATACATAACAAACAAGTTGCCGTCATGTGTGATGAAACAACCGACAAGCTGGGCAGGGCAATTTTCGTTGTTCTGCTGTCTACAGTGGAGCCTTCCACATCACAGGACCAGTATGTGGCGGCAGTCACTTCGTTGGAGGCAGTGAATGGACGGACATGTGCTCGAACGATTACAGATGCACTGCGCGACACGAAAGTGAACTATGACCAAGTTGTGGCCTTAGTAACTGACTCGGCCAAATACATGACCTCGTGTTTTAGTGGGTTGTCACTCCTCTTGCCAGAAGACTCTCTTCACATTCAATGCTGGGCACATAAGGTCAATCTGGTTGGTGTTGTGGTGAAAGAATGTCAGTCGTCCCTGAACAAATTAGTTGTTTCCGTTAAGCAAACATTTCTACATGCCAGAAAGAAACGACACGCCTTCCGACAGTTCCTGCAGGAGAAAGAATCGGGGGCTGGGATGTTTCCAATTCCTGTTGCCACAAGGTGGAATTCCTGGCTGGAAGCAGTTGAGAGGCTGGCAGATAACTGGACCATTCTTTTCGAGTTTTTCCAAACCAATGATGGAAAAGAATCATTCACCGCTGCATCTTCGCATCTGCAGAATATAACAGAATCGGAGTTACAAGTGCTTTATGTGCAAGCTCTTTTCGTTAATCTGTAGCATCAGTGATGAAACCTCTATTGCTCAGACTGGAGACGAATTCCAAACCAATTGCTGCAGAAGTGTATCCCAAACTTCAGAATTTGAAGAAGCGTTCACAAGTGGTTGCTGCAGGAATGTTCAGCAACAAGGTCCAGGAAGAGCTGGATGCCCTGAAAGGTAATCTTAGGGGCAGAGCGATGGAGGAAATAAAGAAGCCGTCAGGCCATATGCATACGAAGTTGACAACCTGATGTTGGGGGACCCTGCCCGTACATTTTTGGAGCCAGTGTCTGAGCTCTTCTACAGGCATGCCTTGTCGCAGTCTACAGCAGGAGACAAACTGAAGGCCCTATTCAGCAAAATACCGTCACTGAAGGGTATTCCCGTTGATGGAGTGGTCGCATATAGGGATCTTCAGGATATTCTTCAGGCAATGCGAGAGGTTAATCAACCCTTTGTTGATGGTGCATTAAGGGCACTGTGGGTTCCAGTGTCAAATGTAAATTGTGAAAGATTCTTTTCAAAATTTTCTTGTGTGTTGACGGATAATCTAACAATGACAAATTTGGAATTGATGTCATCCTACAATTATGAATGTAAAACATGAAATGAAGAAGGGAGGTAAAGTTTGTAAATATCTTTTTTTTTTTTTTTTTTTTTAATGTTTGTGATTTCTGTCTTTTGTACCAATAATTTTGAAGTTACAATATAAATATTTGAAAGTACTGACTGCATTTCTATTTCCCTAAGATCTATATTATCTAAGAATTTGTCTTTTCTACCCTTGAATTGTTGTTTTCTACTCAAGAATTTTAATTACCTACCCAAGAATTTTCCCTCGTTACTCAATAATTTTTTCTCTTTTTACTCAAGAATTCACCACCAATTCATTCAAGAAATTCGAGTGTCCCTAATGATGATTTTTATATACAGTGGAATCTCGTTAGCACGTTTTCGGTTACGTTTTCCTGGTAACGCGATGATTTTCACAAGTCCCAGTCCCATTCCTTCTAGATACATGTTGATATATCCCCTTAATACGTTTTCTATTCCTGCTTACGACGATCTAATTTTCGTTGTACTATTTGTTAGGGAACCGGATTTTATTCTTATTTCATCATAAAATTCGGCATCGCGAAAACACGATATGATATTGCTTCCTATCCTCTGATAGTTATTGACAGTGTAGACGATTAGTGTGTTTTGAGGGTGTGGAAGTGGCTTGAGGTATGACGCAACACAGAAGATAGCTGACGGTGTAGAAGTGGCTTGAAAGCTATGACGCAACACAGAAGATAGCCGACGTGTCTCTCTCGCGCTAGTAAGCTGAATACAAAATCGCTACCTATAACACGTTCTTTGTTTCGAAATACACCACAGATTGGCGTGCGTATGCTGGCCGACCACTAGTGTCTGGTCCTTCCGTGAATGCGGCAGCGTGCGTTTGACGACCGGCCGCAACGTCATCTGTCGCGTAGCGCAAGTTATATAGCCCGAGCGCACAGAACCTTTAAACAACGTCACATTGCATATTTTCCCGCGCATCGCTTTAGTACGATCGCATTTTCGTCAGCGCGCAGAATCACTTTCAATACGATTCGCGTTTATATGTTCCTGAACACCAGTTTGGATATGATCCGATCCCACAATTTTACCGCATAGACCTTGAAACTCAATACGTTCTGATTCAAGCAAATACGCATTATACTACCGAAGAAGTTGTGAAACCTAGTGATAATTATGTTG
This sequence comes from Meconema thalassinum, assembly GCA_946902985.2. Taxonomy (NCBI): domain Eukaryota; kingdom Metazoa; phylum Arthropoda; class Insecta; order Orthoptera; family Tettigoniidae; genus Meconema; species Meconema thalassinum. Next base: position 1,635,280,457 of record OX336388.2, read on the forward strand.
CGTCGTATTGAAATAATGGACAGGCCTAAGAAAGTCGTTAAATCGTTAACTAGTGATGAGAAAATAAAAATTCTTGAAGAAGTAGACAGAAATCCTTACCTTAAGCGCGAGGAAGTTATTTTTTTCTGTACACGCGCGAGCATGTCTAACCTCAAAAAAACTTTGGTTATATCCAATCGTTCACGCCAAAGAATATAGAATTATAGGAAGTTAAATATTTCAACTCGTACTACAGTACCGGTACTTAAATTAAGCGTATGGTACCGGTATAGTATATTATTCTCCTGTTTTTATTGCTCTCGTTGCTCTGTGCTGTGTAAACTAGTTCTGTAATACATTAATTCTGTAGATTGTTTAAAATTGTATATTCGATAGTACGTACTTCCGAATAACAAGTTTTTTTACTTTTCCCTCACTGAAACAAGTTAATGAGGTTTAATGTTCATTTTTCATTAGTACATTTTCCCGCTTTTTACATCCAAATTTTTCAGTCCCTTGAAAAAGGTACTAACGAGGCTCCACTGTATTACATGCACAAATTACTCTTCCATATGAGTTTAATACAGAGTAATTTTATATTATGGTTAAATAAAAAGTTTTCAAAAAATTACACTATATTTTACTATGGTACCTTATATTTTTACTTAAAAAACTGACTGCCACTGCCTCAAAATACAACTTCTCGGATATTAAAAAATAAACGATAGTTATTAAAAATTACAGTAGTATTGTTTGTTAATATGAACAAATAAACTCCATAATATAGGCTAAATCACAAAGAGAAATCAGTCTTTATATGTTGTTGTTCTGGACAGTAAGGACCACACTAATCTGGAAAGATGTAAGGAAGATTTAATTATTCATTTATGCAATCTTGTATTCTATTAGTTGGAATGGAAACACCATGAAAATACAGAATTTTATGCCTTGCTTCTCACTAATAGTGAGATTAATCCTTTCTGTTGGCATTTCTATGACATTCACCACTAGTTGAATGTCAATCCAAAACTATTACAATACACCAAGAATACACACATCCTACTCCGCACAAATCTTGCAACAATGTAATAGTTTGGCTTTGGCTAGGCAGTATTGCCATCGGATCTGAATAAATTCCCACCGACAATACAGAGAAATCCACCAACTTTAATAAAATAAAACCTCCAACTTTAGGTAATACACTGTATGAATATTAAAAACCAAATGATACATAGGTACCTTACAAGAAGAGTTCAGGATCGTTGGTGGTAGGCTCGAAGGGTTTTTAATTTGATTATTTATGAAGACCAGTGGGAGTCTCATAATAACATTTACCCTCTCTTCCGAATCCAGCTTGTACCGCTAAGAAAGTAGGAATAAGACCTTGCTCCATCCTATTCCGTAAACCACTTTCGGCGAGATTCATCCGACTTCAACATTAGATCTTATTTTGAACACTCCAAAGAGAGAGTGTATTATTTATTTGTGCCCACTTCACTGTAGTTAGTTTTCAAACAGAGGTATTGTTGTCAATTATTGACGTTGCCACATATTTGACGTCATAACAGAGGTGCAGATTGTAACCTAACATTTGTGGGTTACAGAGGCTCCTCCTTGTTTCTTTCAACTAGTTTATTTGGTTGTTTTGTTTTTGTCGGGTTGCCACCTGTGGCCACAATGGTGGACCACCGCCGAGTGTCCAATGTGTTTTGGGTCATAGAGATTCTCGGAGGTGGTCTAGCTATTGCTGGTTGGTGGCTTTGAGACGACCAAGTGGCCTTGGCAGATGAGGTCAAAGGTTCCTTGATCTAGGAGTGAGGTCATGATGGTTGCCATGGGACTGAGTTGTTGTGAAGTAGGTTTCAGGCAAGATGGAGGCAAATTATTTTATGTAATGTAATGTTGTTGTAAATAGAAGATAATTGATGCTGAATGGAGAGCCAGTTGAGGAATTATTAGTTTGATGTGCCTGAAATGCAGGTAAAGGAAGCTTGCCCTTTATAAATAAATTGTGAATTTTCTAAGTTGGTGTCCTGGTCTTTGTGGATTTTACTGAAAGCTAGTTTTATAGCCCCTATACCCTGAGATGGCAAGTTTTATTAAAATTACAAATGGCGCCCAACGTGGGGTAAGAATTAATGAATTACACAAAGACTGGGGCACGAATAACGAAATAAGAAATATGGAAGCTGAAATAATGGCCATGTTGGAGACGCTTCTGGTCCGATATGAGGAGAAATAAGATGGAGGAGAGGATTACAAGCCAGATAAATAGCATGGAAGAGAGGATGGATGGTATGGAGGAGAGGATGACCAGCCGGATGGATGGTATGGCAAGTCAGATGAGTAGTATGGAAGCGAGGATGTGCAGGCGGATGGATGGTATGGAGGCGAGAATTTCTGAGAAGCTTGACAAGGTCAAAGAGCAGGTAGCTAACATATGCATTGTAGAAGAGAAAGTTGAGATGGTAGAACCTGTGAGTGTGGTTGCGGAGGAGAATAATGAGAAGAAGGAGCAGGAGGAAGAAAAAGGGAAGTTGGAAGAACCGAGAGTGGAGGTCATATGCATTGTGGAAGAGAAAGTTGAAAGAGTAGAATCTGTGAGAGTGTCTGTAGAGAAAGAGGAGAAGATCTATGAAGTACTTGATGATAGGGGGCGTAAGAAAAATAATCAAGAAGTGGAAAAGATAAGACGAGGTTGTAGAGGTATATATCGGAGAGACCATAGCAGGGGAAGAAGAGAGAGCAGTTGTGGGGGTCGACACAGAGGTCGCCGCCGACGTAACAGAAGAGGACGTCAAATGGAGGACGAGAATAAAACAGAAGACAAGGAGGAAGATGAGATAGAAAATAACGTGAAGCGTAGGAGGAGAAAGATGAGGATAGGCAGGAGAACAAGTTGGAGGAAGAAATGGACCAGATGGAAGGCAAAGAGAAGGAGTAAGAAGAGGAAGAGATGTCAGGCAGATCGAGACAAGAGAGTGAAGGATCAGAAGAAGAAAAAGGAGAAGATAAAAGGGATAAAGGCAAAGAGAAAAGAAAAGATGAGAAGAAAAGAATTGCTACGCAAGATAAGGCAGATGAAGAAAAAGAAGGGAAAGGAGAGACTGAAGGCTGAAGGGAAGTGGCTGACGCACATGCAGAAGACAGACCGTGCGCGCGCTCAGGCTCGCATGGCCCATGGCATGGAGCTGCCTGCGGCGGACGACCGCAAATTTTCTCGACCAGGCACCAGGATACGGCCCAACAAGACCAAGCAGCAACAAGCCACTGCCGACCAAGAAGAACAGAATGTGGAGGTGGAGATTGTGGACCAGTTTCTCCTGCCGTCAGAGGGCAGCATGGAACACAAGAAGGAAAGGAAGAAGCAGAAGAAACTGGAACAGAAGAAAGAGGCAGCCAAGATTGAAGCAGGAGAAGCACCTGCAGAAGGAGACAGACCAGAAGAAGAAGAAGTAGTAGTAGAAAGGGAAAGACTTGATGATGATGATGATCATGATGAAGACGATGTTTATGATGACGGCACACACAGGTCTGATGACGATTCTGCCGTTCTTTCTGAAGAAAATATTTATGCTAGTGATGCTGGTGAACTTAGAATGGTTGTTTCTGCGATGATAGTGCCAATTATTTTTCTGACTAAGATGTATAATTTGTTCAGTGTGATTTTGTCTTAGTGTTAGCTTTTTTTGCATTCCTTTTTAATTTATGTTTTGTTTGAGGGTTGTGAGTGAATTTCTAACCTTCAGTTAGAAAGTCTCTCTCAAGGGGGTGTCTGTAACCTAACATTTGTGGGTTACAGAGGCTCCTCCTTGTTTCTTTCAATTAGTTTATTTGGTTGCTTTGTTTTTGTCGGGTTGCCAGCCGTGGCCACAATGGTGGACCACCGCCGAGTGTCTTATGTGTTTTGGGTCATAGAGATTCTCGTTAGTGGTCTGGCTATTGCTGGTAGGTGGCTTTGAGACGACCAAGTGGCCTTGGCAGATGAGGTCAAAGGTTCCTTGATCTAGGAGTGAGATCATGATGGTTGCCATGGGGATGAGTTGTTGTGAATTAGGTTTCAGGCAAGATGGAGGCAAATTATTTTATGTAATGTAATGTTGTTGTAAATAGAAGATAATTGATGCTGAATGGAGAGCCAGTTGAGGAATTATTAGTTTGATGTGCCTGAAATGCAGGTAAAGGAAGCTTGCCCTTTATAAATAAATTGTGAATTTTCTAAGTTGGTGTCCTGGTCTTTGTGGATTTTAATGAAAGCTAGTTTTATAGCCCCTATACCCTGAGATGGCAAGTTTTATTAAAATTACAAGATTAAAAAGAAACTACTAATCGTAGCTACTACAAAATTCACATCAGTTTATTAAATGTTAGCGACCGTCAAAATGTTAAAATCGACATACTGTATTTTTATTTCATAAACGTTGCTTCAACAAAGATTTTATATCCACGACCCGAAAATCAAGCCTAAATTGGAGGCTGGTGCATTGACTACAAACACGTTCTTGTTCAAATAAAAGAAGTGAGGTTAAGTTATCAAGTTATCTGATGTTTGAGTATAGGCCTACAGCAGGTTAACATTTAGTTTCAAAGGAGTACGTAATATCTGTTACGAAGGTACTGATAGTCTGTGTACTGCACCCGAATTCCGCATAGTCATAGCCTATATCCGCTGAGATAGAAAAGGATTGTAGGGAGGTCGATACCCAGCCAGATTAACCAACACTACCCTACTAGGATAATGACTAGGAAACTCTCGATACATACCGACCATGCAACAACACTACCGATTGGTTACACATTTACAAGAAATAAAATATCCTTAACATATATGGTAGGACGAGAATCTCGGATCTCGAGCGTGAACGGTGAAAGTTGAGACTACTTGAATTCTAGTAACTAATTCGCAGTATTATCGCATGTCGATTGCAAGCATGAAAAGATGATCAGATTTATAAAAACGAACAGGCAAACAAAAATAGTGCCTGGGATTTATTACCAAACAAATTACAAACAATAAAGTATTCCCTATCACTAGAGATACGGGAAAACCGCAATTGCGATAAATGCGAATTTTACTTTTTTCTCCTTTATTCAACTACCTGGTAGCTAATATGACTAAGTATACCCAAAAGTCCAACCCCTCCTCCACGTGGTGGGAGACGGGCAACGGCATGAAGTAGGGGATTGCCTGTAGGGGTGAAGTACAGTGGGGACTTCGTGTGCCCCGGGACCGCTGCAGTAGCTGTGAAGGCTATATGGGAACCCTGAAAAGTGACTGCTGACGGGGCTCTGGTGAAGCTACGATAGGCCTAGCAAGCCAGTAGTGGATATCATATTTGCTTTCAAAACAGGAACAGGCCTCGGAAAGGACGGATGCAAACGACGACGACCCGGATATGCTAATGGACTACGAGTTGGGACATTAAACATACAGACACTGACAGGAAAGGTGGAGGAGATTGTAGATGTGATGGAGAGAAGAAAACTGGATGTACTGGGCTTGGCAGAAACAAGATGGAAAGGAGAAGGTCGCAGAGAACTGAGGAAAGGGTACCGGTTGTACTGGAGTGGGAACAGTGAAGGAAGGAGCAGCGGAGTAGGAGTAGTTTGAGAGATGGAATGAAGGAAGAGGTAAAGGGAATAAGTGACAGGATCATGAAGATCAGAGTAACTGTAAAGGGAAGAAGCCTGGAGATAGCCCAGGTATATGCCCCTCAAGTTGGATGTACAGCTCAAGAGAAGGAAGACTTTGAGGAGGAGCTACAACAGCAGTTGAATGGTCAGAGCATCATTGTCATGGGAGATTTGAATGCACATGTAGGAAGTGAAAGGCAAGGATATGAAAATGTATTGGGAGCAGAAGGATGGGGTAGCAGGAATGAAGAAGGGAGAAAGTTGCTGGATTTTTGCAAGAGAAACGGTTTAGTGGTAGGCAACTCCTGGTTCCGGAAGAAAGAAAGCCACAAGGTAACGTGGTACAGCAGAGATTTAACAAAGAAATCTTTGGTAGATTACATGCTGTACGACTGGGAAATGAAGAGAAGTGTCAGAGATATAAAGGTAATACCATCAGAGGCCTTAGATAGCGACCACAGAATACTTGTAATGAACCTGGGAGTTGTTAAGGATAGCAAGAGGACAGAGTACCAGGAAAGGAGAATCAAAGTATGGAAACTCGAGGAAAAGGAAGTCAAGGAAGAATTCCAGAAGATAATAAGGGAAAGGATGCCAACAGACAATCCTAAAACAGGGGAAGAGGAATGGAAGCAATTCAAAAACACAATGGAGGAAGCTGCAGTGGCAGTGTGTGGAAGAACAAGCAACAGAAAGCGGTGTAAAGAGACACCATGGTGGAATGAAAGAGTAAAAGAAGCTGTGGGAAGGAAGAACAAGGCTTTCAGAGTGTGGTTCCAGGAAAGAACTGATCTGGCAAGGTAAGATTATAAGATAAAGAAGAAAGAAGCAAACAAGATTGTCGCAGAGGAGAGGAAGAAGTGGATGGTAAAGTGGACAGAGATGATGGAGGAAAACAGTAGAGGAAATAAGAAAGTACTTTATGGGATGGTCAAAAGTAAGAGAAGAGGTCTGCGAGAGGATGTGGTAATGATGGACAAAAACGGAAATGAGGTACACAACAAAGAGACACTCAAGACAGTGTGGAAAGAGTACTTTGAGGATTTGCTGAATCCAAATGGTCATAGGGAGGAAGACAATGCATTGGAAGATGGAGAAGACAACACAGGAATGGAAAAGGACCTGACTTGGAGAGAACTGGAGATGGCTATAGACAAGATGAAAGGAGGAAGGGCACCGGGTGTGGATGAAGTGAGTGTTGAAATGGTGAAGGCAGCAGGGGAGGTTGGGAAACAGTGGCTGTACCGTGTGATGAGGGTGATATGGAAGGAGAAAAAGACCCCAGAAGATTGGAAGAAAGGATTATTGTCCCAATATTTAAGAAAGGAAGCAGAAAGGAGTGCAGAAATTACAGGGGAGTCACACTCATATCTCACAGTGCCAAGATATATGAAAAGATATTAGAAAGTAGAATACGAGCCAAAGTGGAGAGAAAATTGAGAGAGGAGCAGTATGGATTCAGACCTGGGAGATCAACAGTGGATCTCATATTTTCAGTGAGACAGCTCCAGGAACACCACTATGAATTTGGAGAGGATCTGTTGATGGCCTTCCTGGACATCGAAAAGGCCTATGATAGTGTGTGTAGGGAGAAGGTTTGGGAAGCAATGGAAAACATGGGAGTGGAAAAAGGGACTGTAGGCAGAGTGAAGGAGATGTATTGTGGAAGTGTGAGTTGTGTGAAAGTTGGAGGGGAAAGAACAGACTGGTTCAGACAAATGAGTGGCCTGAAACAGGGTAGTGCGCTGTCACCCCTTCTCTTTATTGTGGTTATGGACGAGGTAATGACACGGATTGCAGGAAAGATAGGAGAAGATAAGATGAAAGCAATGGTGTTTGCAGATGATCTCATGGTCTGGGGAAACAAGTAGGAGGAAATTCAGGAGCAACTGAAGGCTTGGGAAGAAACAGTGGGAGAGTACGGATGGAAGTTCAACATCAGTAAATGTGAGATCCTGTTAACGACCAGGAAAAAGGACAGACCAATGAGTGGGATAACACTTGGAGGTGGACAGCTGAAGAAGGTGGAAAGTCCCAAGTACTTGGGAAGTCTAGTGGAGGAAAATGGGAGAAATGACAAAGAGATTACGGAACGTGGCAGACAGGCAGAAGCATTTCTGAGAAGCATTAGGAGCTTAGTGTGGAATAAAGATGTCCCACAAAAAAGCAAGGAAGTGTTATACAGAAGCTACTATATCCCGATACTGACCTATGCTTCAGAAACGTGGACAATGAAGAAAAGAGACATAAGCAGAATACAGGCAGGTGAAATGAAGTTCCTGCGAAGTAGGATCGGAGTAACAAGAAGAGACAGGTTGAGGAATGAAAAGGTCAGGGAAATGGTGAAAGAGGAGCCCTTGCAAGGTAGGATTGAGACGTCAATACTGAGGTGGTATGGACACAAAGAGAATGGATGAGAAGAGGATTCCCAAGAGGATACATGAGATGCAGATGCAGAAGAAACGACCAAGGGGAAGACCAAGAGATAGATGGCTGAAAGGAGTGGAAGAATGTGTCAAGAAGAGAGGCGAGGACTGGACCAGTGACAGCGGAGAGATGGTGGGAAGAAAGGACTAAGTGGCGAGGCTTATGTTCCAAACAGACCCAGCCTGGGGCTTGAAACTGTACAAGATGATGATGATGATACCCAAAATTTGCGAAACTGAATGTGCGACAAAGTGCGATAACTAAGGGTTCTTGCGAATTATTCCCATAAATGCGATAAATACGAAAAGTGCCGAATTTACCGATTAATGTTGAATATTATGTTTAATTACATTTTTGCGCCGCAACTTTGAAATTTGCGAGTTCCCAGCGATGAAAATATCGGCTATATAATCTATATTTACGAGTAATAATCGATATGTACGAACATCGATTATTATCGTGAAAACAATCGATTACGGTAAAAATAAATGTGAAAATGGTGCTGTTATTATTGCCGCATAATACCCACTGTTTATCGCCAGTAAAACGACGATTTTGGAGAAATTATTTTGTAGTTTCATTTGGTTGTGCTAATAAAAGGAATATTACAATCGTTTGTGCAGATTCTTTTTAAAAATTAGAGCAAAAAGGTTATGCTTATAATATATTATAGGTTTATATCGCGCCGGCCCTCATTTCTTGTATTCGAATTGAAAATGAAAACTCTCAAGTACGTATCGTGATATGAATAGACAATATTTGTTAGGCGTTCTCTTTGCTTTGGGAAATGTTGTTTAATATGATGAAAGTATTCTCTACCATGTGTGAGTTATAGGTTATGTTACATGTCGTCCGGCGATTTCTCCGTGAATTCGGATACTGTTTTACAGATTGTCAGTCAAGAGTCGCAGTGTGGTCAGGAAATAATGAGGGAGTAAACATACATTTTATTATTTAGTTAATTATCCATTGTGTGATATTTACACAAAGTTAAGTAAATGTATGATTCACATTATTATTTCGTTTTCAATGAGGGCCATGGATGAGGGGCATTGAATTTCTATTTGCCGGTGGTTTAATGTTCAAATGGCACTTCTTGAATCCTACCTCATAAGATAAGTTTTTAAAAAAAATGAATGGAACTTGGCAAGGAGTTAGTAGGAAAACCACACAAAAGGGTTTCATAGACATCCTCAGAATTTGAACCAATTCGTCCATCGAGTCCAGGACAGCCCGGTAATGTCGTCATTCCACCTGCCACACAGTAAACTTCGTAATACAAGCATTGTTGCCTGACCACAGCTCGCTTTATTCTAACAATTGGCACCTTGGTACCAGTGAACTAATACAACTCTCCGCCGGCCCTCAATATTTGAGTTGCTTCACAACACCTGATATTGTTGATTGCATAATGAGAACATGACCTCTGGATCTTTTGAGCATAGCTTAGGTACCCTCGCCTCACGTCATACAACCAACCGACAGCACTTGAACTCAATCTTGTCAATTAGCCAGGCTGATGCCTTTATTTTCAGAGATCTCACATTTCTGAAAAATGTATGATGTCAAGTTTCTACATTTCTGTAATACTGATACTGTATTAGGATTTTACTACTTCTAACACTTCCTTAGTAAAAATAAAAACCACACACACAACAGGAGACTTATATTAAATGCTTATACCGTTTATCAGAAACACCCATATTTCCAATCCTGCACATGTTTGAATTAGTTTCCGTGCATATTATTTTGAACCTGTTTATTGTACCTGGTGACGAACTTTTAAATGCTACAAAATGCTAATTTTTAAATGTCAAAATGCTCCAAAATGCTATTTTTCAAAATGAAAGTGCTACAAAATCAATTTCAAAATGCTATTTTCTCGTATCTTTATCACCAATAAAATATGTAAGCAAGTTAAAATTAACTATTTCACACGTCAGATAGATCTACTATCTGTAGAATAAATGTTATTAAACATTATCGTTACAACAATGTCATTATATTAAGTTCTATAAAATGTTTACGCAATTAACAGACACCCTGTGACTAAGTCACTGAAGCAGTCTGATCAACATCAGCTGTTCAATCATCAAAAATGAAGTTAACACTGCATAAGCCCTACATTATACACGTGCGTGTGTAAAACGTGACTATCTATTCTAATAATAACATTATACAGTATAACCCCGATTTAGCGTGACCTCGATTTAGCGTAAACCCGCATTTAACGGAAAAAATTTCAAGTCCCGAAAATTATTCCATAAGTGCAATGCAATTTTATATTCGATTTAACGTAATTCGCATTACGGCAAAACCCGCATTTAGCGTTAGGGAATTTTAAAATTCTCAAGTATTTATTTCTATTCGTTTTGGTAAAGCGACATTAAGAACCTATGAAAAAGACGTCATAAGCTCGTTAAGGATGATTCAAGGCTGAAAAGGAATTTAGAGCGCAGACGCTTGGTGATCGATACGATCAATCATCTTCCATATCGATTCCTCGCTACATGCACGAGCGAGCTCGAACTTAGCCGACCGCGGCTGAAGACTAACGATGTACAGCGTGCTAACACTCACGCGGCCGAGTTCTGATGCGACGCAATGCGTTAAGACGAAATCATTGAGATACGAGAAGACTGAACTGCGTTTCTCTGCGATGTAACAGTAGGCCTACTTGCGCAATCTTCGAAACATACGAGCCTGTTGGCGTGAGTGGTATAGCACAGATTTCCTTTATCTTTGAAGCCCAAACAATACAAGAGGAATGCACTTTCACTCGGGAGAAAAATACCGCTACTACGCTCGTACCTTGCCGACTTCTGTGACGACGATATTTCGAACGGGCAAGCTAGACGTCGATAAAGACGATTATGATTTAAGACATGAAAGCAAAGAAGAAATAGCATGGAATGGACTGTTGGTTAGAAAAACGGAGATCCAGTCGATATCGAGTGCGGGAGTATGCAACGGAAATCCCGAACGTTTCCCATAGTCAAGCTAGTGTCTCTAGTCACACTTATCTCTTATATAGAAAAACGAGATGAATTTTCGTTCTCCTATAATGTTTTCTTCTGAAATGTGCAATCGAAAATAAGAATAAACTATCTAAGAAACAAACCGAGATGACTTTTTTTTTTAAATATTAATGTAGGCATAATCCACATAGGCCTACCACTAGCCTAGCATATCTTTTATAGGACACTACAATAAAGTGTTATAATTATTATTTTGCGTGTTCAAGCCTATTTCAATATTTTAACCAATAGTTTTGTTTCTACTAGGCTTAACAAAAATAACTGCGGATAATTCGCGGAAGTTCGTGCATTAATTACCGCGAATTAACGAGAGTGCACTGTATTTGGAGAGAGTGTTGCAGTTAGTGATGAATCCTATCGAAACCTCGATTTAAGGTAAACCCCCATTTAAGGTTAAAAAATACCGGTCCCTAGAAAAACGTTATATAGGGGTTCTACTGTAAATTAAATAAGGTTTAAATATATACATTATCTACAATTTTCCATGTTTTACACGGTATTAAAAATATACTATTCGCACTATCAGTCGCGGTCTGACAGTCTTATAGTGTCTCTGTTAAATAACAGTTCCTTGAACAATGTTCCACACAACAATAGAATTCTCAGGTACTTCTGGTAATATGTCAAAGTAAATAAAGCTTGAATATCAAACACTGAAGTTAAATATAGCTTAGAATGTCGTGTCAATGAATAAAACAATATAATAAAGAGCGATGCGATACTACTTAAAAAACTCTACACACTTCGTGGATCATATACTGATACTCTCTGACAAACAATTCAAACATTAACCTTTGTGTATTAGCGCTTTTTACACATACTGTAATAATTCGTTGCTCCACATGGCAATACATTTCTTTCTCTCGCAATACAGTGAACAATACTCATCAATGGCGTTTACTACGCTCCAAACATGTCAAACGTCCATCCTTCCCTTACTACCAACCATCTTCCATACTCCGCACGGCATTACTTCCATAAAAAAAACATCTTGCTACATACTTGTAGAAGAATTAGTGATTTTACTAGGTAAATATGCACTCCTAACCCCAACTCTCTTCTAAAATTATTAAACCTCGTGCATCAATTACAACAATAACATGTTCGTTCACAACAATACATCTCACACAGTATTTCTTATTTCTTTCATTAGCGCTATTCGTTCACTTTGTTCCATAATAGACTGTTTTTCCAAGTTACCAAATGTTAACAATACTAACTCGTAGTTCGCTCGTCTTTAGTAGTTAATAAAAATAAATACATATCCTTACGCTACTGGTGTACATTTAAATATATGAACCTTTCATATTTAAGTTGTTTTTAGAACATATTAGACCTCAGGTAGACTAACAAATCGCCTGGTCTATTTATTTCAGTTTAACAATGTTTCCAATTTAACTGTTGATAAATATAGGCATCATTTGACCTCAATTGTCACTACCATGATCCTATTTTATAGCGTATTTTCGTAATATTCAATAGTCCAAGACTATATAGTTGTCAAATAAGTTTTATTCGGCTATTGAAATTTTGTAACATTCATATTGTTATAAATAAATATTTTAGTTGTATATTGACATAATAATGTCTGTTAAACAATGTTACAGCATCTCACAATAATGCTTTACTTTATAAAAATATAATATAAACATACAAATGTATTCTATCGCTGTTACGCATTTGTAAGTGTTAATAACAATCTTAATGTTCAAATGTTCTTACAATTTGAAAGTAATTTCAATGAAATATGTCATTATCGAAGCATTCTCTTCGAGATACAATATTAACGGAATACCATATTATCGAAGCATTCCCTTTATAAAACTAGTTTCGTTCGAAAGTGAGTATGTTAAAACGTTTCCTTCAAAAATAAATACAAGAAACGAAATATTTAAGTTAAAAATGCATTAAATAACGTCTTAAACGACACACGAAGACGTATCTAAGAATTACAAAGAATCTCAAAAATTTTAGCTATTATAAACATAGAATAAAGATAAGAATACCTACAATGAAGTTGGTCACTCCCAAATGGATTTCTACTGCTACTGCAAAACTACAGATATTAGAGCAATCGTTTTTTCTACCTTGAGATGTCTTCTGCTGCCGGAAAATACCTCTATCAGATGTTCTTCATTCTCCGTTGAGACTGCGAGCGCTCGACTCCCCTTGAAACCAGTTACTGCCAGGCGCGTACGAATCAGCTGTGAGCGACCCCGTCTCGGTCGTGATGCATTCACCTGCTATCCTCCTCGGCTGGTGCTGCTAACGGCAACTCTTCCATTTTCACGGTCAGCGACCTGGGAACTGCTTTTCTTGGTCCGATTGACTGCAAGCGATCGTCTTCTTCTTATCTCTGAATTGCAGAGTGGTCTCACCAATGTAGATCCGAAAGTCCTGGGTTGACATCTCCTCCTGATGGCAGTGGACATCTTGCTTGTAGTGTAAAAACTCATTTTGGAATACTGCAAGTTGTTGAGCAGTTGTAGATGTATCGATCCTTGATCTTCCAAGTCACTCTGACTTTCCAATCCATGGTATAGGCTAACCTCCTTCCATTGATTTAGTTATCCACAATAATCTCCTCAGTATTTGTAGAATAAGTTTGTCCTCCCCGACTCAAGTTCGTTGTCATCATGTTGACTATAATGTTGACTGTGATGTAATAACATAGAATATATATACTGTTGAATGTATTGTAGCAATACTGTAGCTTGAAATAGGCAATACTGCTGGTTATTGCTTTTCTTTAGAATGCTGTTGTATATGCGAAGTCTCGTTCTGATAATATTATGTTTCAATAAACGCTGATCTCTTCAAATCTAGTGCATTTGCACTTCACCGGCTCCTCTAATAACTTCCTCGGCGATTCCTCGATCTCCCGACAGTACAATAGCGTTTGTCGACCGGACTTCTGTTTTGTGCAACAAGTGCTTCTCTGCTGGGTGCATGCGACACACGTCCACTCGTGTCAAGTAGCTGGGTGAGAGTCCTGGCTCGCTTCTCTGCTGTGACGCGCGTGCCATCGCTAGCCTCCTACCCTAGCCTCGCACTGTTGCATTTTAATAGAAATATACTCCTAGTTTCTCTATTAACCAATAATTTATATTTCTTTTTAACCAAATAAATTTCATGTCGCATTCCACACCTGTAGATGTGCTCATTTCGCTTTATATATGCCAAATTTATATAAAAGCGATTCCCACAAAATTTATGTGCTTTAATCTGATTGGCTGCTGAAATATCGTTTTAGAAGCTCCTGGAACTAGCCTCTTATCCACGGGTCGTGTGCATCGCTTTGTTATTGTCGCCTAGCTGACCAAAACTGGTTTTCTGGTGCCAAACATGAAGCCTTGTACAATTTCCAGCTTCGAATGATCCAACTCTTCCTTAGTTAAAATCTCATTCACCAGAATATTTCCAAATAATAATTCCTCAAAATGCTTCAAAATTTTCCAAAATACTTTCATTATGCATCATTCACTTCCCAAAATTCATATATAATTATTAAATTATTTTAATTCCATATTTCCAAATTTTCATTCCATTGGGGCACAAGTCGGTTCGAACCTCGGCTCAGTCAAAGTCCTAAGCTGGGCTGAATTCGAGTTCAGTACGGTACTTCATAAGGCATATAACAAGTCTAGCTGTATCCACAGAATGATGCATGTCCAAATGTACGAGATGCCATGCCGTTAAAAAAAGTTTTGTCATTTCGTGACTAACTCAGAATTGTACAAATGTGGTGGATTTACTAATCGATAAAGCTTTTAACAACCAGCAAAAGGAATTGATATATTTTTCATTAACAAGTCCTCCCCTGTTGTAACTTGACTCACGATTATAATAAATGTGACAGCTCCCCTGCGGTATGCCCGCAGTGAATGGTCGGATGCGCTGCGCGACTTCCTTGAACCGACCAATAATAAAGCATCTTGTAACGGATGTTTGGGAGTTCAGTGTTCTAATGGGCGCCAATTTCAGGGCAGGGAGAACACACAATTTCCTCAGCCAGTTAAAGACTTCCCACAATGCACTCACGGGTAGCTTCTGTCTTGCCGTTGAGCGGCAATAACGTTACGTTTATTTAAAAGCTTGTTCTCAACAAATTGTGGCACGGCTTAGTCAGTGATATTTTAAATCTTACATATCGCAGATGGAGTGACTTCATACTCTTCACATAGCAAGGGAGAAAATACTAACTCGTAAATTGTTTGGGACAGTACCATCGTTAAATCGACAGATTGTATTCCCGCGGTCCAAAAATTTGAACCTTAAATGAAGGATAAACGTAAAATCGACAAACATTAAAATGAAGCTCGATATACATTGCGTCTTATGGCATAATAGACGGAACCATCGGAAAAACGTTAATCGCGGGTAAACATTAATTCGAGAAATGTTAAAACGGGAGTTCATGGTACATGAATGCAAAGTACTGCTAGTATTGATTCATTGGTCATAAGTTATGGATTATAATGCTCGCATGATTCGCACAGCTGCCATCTTGAAATTATTTGGGTAATGACCTTGTAGTTTGGTCTTCAGACACTTCGCACATGAGGTTTAGTTTTACCAAAATTTGGTATAGATCCGATGATTAGTTTAGTCGAAATATGAATTAGGCTTTAAATACTTGGAAAGCCGCCCTTTTGTTTTTGTTTAGATGGCGGCGATATAAAACATGACACCGAGGTGACTTTTTCAAATGCTACCTCTGTATAAATTATATTAAATTCAGTTTCATCGTTAGAGAATTGATTTGGGGGGGAGACAAACACACAGACATTTGGCCCATAAGTCTACCATTATTCGTTACAAAATTTAAAGGTAGGCTAATAAATTATAGACTTGGAACAAATGTCTAACAATCCAAGTCACATCAGATAATTACAGTACATTTAGTTATGTTAGTTATTGTTGATTTAAGGGTCGGAACACTGAGGTTAACTGAGGTTATTAGATAAGGAATGAGAAATTAAGAGATTAATGATAGATCACTCATGGACAGTATCAACATACCTTGATGCTAGCTTGTTCTTCTCTTTGCGGGACTTGGGTCTCACATTGAAGGGAAGTTCGCTGACAGGAGTCATATCATTTATAATTCTGCTCAATTTCTCCAGCTCCCTGCCAATGCTGCACAGTTTACGAGGGTTTGGAGTCAGGTCATTGCCATCTCCCTTTCTGGCTTTGCCACTGCAAAAAATTACTGGTAATGATGGTCTTTTCACAAAACATATTCAAACACATACAGTATGTCAGAAATTTACAAGGGAACAAACACTGCATGACTAGTTTGGCTGTCACATTGCAGAGTCTTCAGATGACAGAGAACAACTTTGCTGTGCCACATGACAGCGAAAATAGTCATGCAGCTTACCCAATACTCGTAAGAACACAAGGATGGCATGGTGTACCAATAACTATAGTGCTTATGAATTCAAATTGCTTTCAGAATATTTTATATTTCAAGGTATCAAATTCACAAATTGTTTTTAGAATTTTAAGTTATATTGGTGTTACCTGAACCATTGTATGTTTCATTTGGGATGATTTTAATTATTTTATTAATTTTTTCATTATGACCTGACAGGTTTTTATTTTATTTCAATTGACCACTGATTTCTATCTATTTCCGGTCTATACTATTCGCTGGTATAGCAAGACAAACTATTGGTCAATAGAATTTCTTTTTTATTGTCTTATCTTTCCTTAATGGTGTTCACATATTTATGATTGGCTCCCGTCTTCCACTCAGTGCCTTCTGGTGGTGAGACGAATGTTACTCACAAGGGAACGGATTGAGGTGTAAAATTCTTATCTGGTTGAAATTTAGTACACAATATTCCTACGAGGTTGTACAATGATGTAAGAACAAAGGCACTTTCAATTTTGAATGCCAATATTGAGCGCCGTAAACCTGTCGGGGGACGGCAGAAGCGAGGAGGTGGGAAGAGGTAAAGCTGACCTTGAGTCCTAGCAGCATGCAATGGCTCATGCCACCAGACAGCAACCTGCCCCATCTTAAACGTTTCCCTCACTCTTCTACCCTCTCAATTAGAGCATAAAATTATAGTTGTTAAAAATATACGCCAATCAATATAAATAAATATATATAGGTACATGTTTCGACATATAATGAGGTCTTCCTCAGCCCAAATCAAGAATTAAAATCCTAACTCCTCGCTCATACCGTTGCCTGGCAGATTTTCGGCGTTCAAAATTGAAAGTGGCCTGTGCAGTTTTCACCACGTCATTGTACAACTTCGTAGGAATATTGTGTACTAAATTTAAACCATATTAGAATTTTACACCGCAATCCGTTCCCTTGTCAGCCTACTCTCTTCTGGTCTGCGATGTGAGCGTAAAGTATTTTCAAATGAGGTGTCTTCTTCACACCAGAAGGCAGAACCTATGGTCAGTTTAACGTTTGGTTTCTTTATCTTTATTTGTGTGCGTGTGTTGTGTAATTAAGGAATATTACACTACATGAAAGTGAGGCATTGAATTGTAATGCTTATCTTAATCTGCATGTTTGTGTGTGGGCAACTCCATACCATTTGTGCGAGTATGTCTTTCATCTTTTGTACTTTTTCTCTTTATCTTCCCTGTTTGAGTGCACTTCTATTATCTCTCCTCCCATCTCTTGAGATGGTTACCACATGTGGGCACTCTAGTTTCAAGCTTGTCTGTGGGTATCTACTGGATTGCAGGTCCTGTATGTAGATATGTTGTATGATCCATCACCAACATTACAGTATGTTATTTAGGAATGAGGTCATCAGAGAAAAGATGCAGGTGGGTCTGTCGATGGCAGAGAGGCTGAGTACTGCAAAGCTCAAGTGGTTTGGACATATGAAGAGGATGAAGGATACCCGCACACAAAAGCAATACGTGATTAGAAATGTGCAGAGGAAAAGACCAATAGGACGACCCAGGAAGAGATGGCTGGATCAGATTGAGAGGAGGATCTGGAAACTAGAGGAGAAAACTGGGAAACAATAACAAGACAGGAAGTGTACCAAGATAGAGCAAAATGGAGGCACATCGTACATAAACATCCTACCCGGCTCGCTGGAAGGATACAAAGATGATTCTGGATGCTCATATATCTATGTAATGTCTGTTAGGCCTTATTCGTGTTTGCAATGGACGACTCGACTTGTGGCGTGGCTTTGAGGTTCCTGAAGTGTCTCATAGAGTGTGCAGGTGGTCTTGTGGGCGAGACACGAATAGAGGCATACTGTCTTGTGCCAGAATGTTATTTGCCGAGTTCAAGTGTCAACGAATTGCGGTTGGTAATACGTAGGCCAATATATTATAGTAATTCGTATTAAATATACCTCCGATATAGGCGTAATGATAAGGGGCTGTAAAATGTAGTGCATGAACTTACCGGAACCAGTTTATGTTCTTATAGTTACGGCTCAGTGTTCGTAGATATGACAGTTTCATTGTGCGGAATTGAAACTTTATTTCTAAAGCAGCTGACATGGACCCAAGTCGTTAGAACACCTCAAAACTTTTAGTTTGAACTGTGTTACAAAATATGTAGGTGATGATGGTTCTCAAAGACTCATGAAAGAAGGCTATAATCTGTGCATTCATGAATTATTGAAGATGTTTGGTGTGCCTATCAAGGTTATCTAATGACTTTTAAGCCCGACTGTTTTGCTAGACAGAGGGAAAACTCCTTCAAGAATACTTTCTTCGTGGTGTGACGGCTAGCGTTGTTAGCTGTCACCCCAGAGGTCTGGGTTCGATTCCCATCTCTGTCAAGACATTTAATTCTGGTCTGAGGGCTGGAATGGAGTAGGCTACACTAAGCCTCGTGAGGCAAAACTGAAGAGCGGTGGGTTCGATTTCCACCTCAGTCATCCTGGAAGTGGTTTTCCGTGGTTTCCCACTTATACTCCAGGCAAATACTGGAATGGTTCCTAACTAAAAGGCAATCTCACCTGAATTATAAATACACACACTACTACCAATCATCATCAGCCGATACTCGTATCTGAGTGTTCGTTTCTTCCCTGCACTCCTAAGCTCTCGTGTCCGCACGATGGAGATGCCGCTCATGACTCGGCAGACCGATCCTCGCATAGAACATGCGGTTGCATACGTCATATCTGATAGTAGGGGGTGGATGTGGAAGTGTTTTCTTCTCTGACGAGCTTCCGTTTCTTGTCTTTGATGATTTTGTTCAAAAAGTATTCAGCGTCAAAGGTGGTTTTGCGCCAACAGCGAACGGTCCTCCGCAAGGGTACACCATGTATCTGGATTGATAAATACATTTTTGAAGGTTTCTTTGAGCTGATCTTTAAAACGTTTCAAAGGTGCACCTATTGGTCTCTTGCCCTTGCTGAGTTCACTGTACAAGATCTGCCGAGGGAGTCTGTCATCACTAATACGCTGGACATGGCCAGACCATCTAAGCCGATGGCCGATAATGATGGACTCAATACTCTTCATTTTTGCTCTCTAGAGTACCGTGACATTAGGTATGTAGTCAACCCATTTGATGTGCATAATGGAGCAGATTTTTTGCTGGTGGAAGCGTTCCAATTTTTTGATGTCCGGGCGGAATAGAGTCCAGGTCTCACATCTGTAGAGCAGCGTAGAGATGACAACAGCTTGGTACACCATCAGCTTTGTTCCCATTCTTAAGTCTTTGTTCTAGAATACACGATGTAAGAGGCGTCCAAAAGCAACATGCGCAGCGTGAATTCTGTTATCCACATCTTTTTCGACAGTACATTGGGTCGACAGAATGCTCCCAAGGTATAAGAAATGATCAACTTGTTCCAAGGAAGTGCCAGCGATGGTGATATCAAAGTCAGGGGTGGAGGTTCCAGGGACAGGTTGAACCAGCACTTTAGTCTTCCGGATGTTTTGGTCAGGCCAAAGCGTCCGCGTATGCTCTCTCGAAGCAATTAACAGATCGTTGCAACTCTTCAGCTGAGAGGGCTGGTGAAGCGTTGTCGTCGGCGTATTGCAATTCTGTAACCAAGACGGTAGAGGTTAATCTGGTTCGGTTGAATAGCCCTCCATCATACCGATATATAATCTCCACGCCAGGGATGTTCGCAGACGATGTCTCATATAGCATGGCCGCCAGGTACAGAGCAAAAAGTGTAGGTGCAAGGACACAGTCTTGCTTGAGCCCTTTGGTAATGGAGAATTCAGAGGGAGATGTCATTCTGATAAAGTACCTGTCCAACCATACCATCGTGGAGAGCTTGAAACAGTCCAACAAAATGTTCAGGACATCCAAAGCGTCTTAAAACCATCCACATGGCATTTCTGGGAACAGTATCAAAGGCTTTCTCTAGATCGTAAAAGACTAAGAACAGAGGTTTCATACGCTTCCTGCATTTCTCCTGCAGCTGTCTTACACAGAAGTTCATGTCAATGGTTCCCTCGGAAGCACGGAATCCACACTGGAATTTAGGGAGTATTCTTTCTGAGATGGTGTGTAGTCGATTCAAGAGGATTCTAGCAAAGATTTTTCCCACTATAGAGAGAAGGGAGATACCGCGGTAGTTTCCACAGATACTTCGGTTGCCTTTCTTGCACAATGGTAGCGTTTTTCCAATCAGCAGGTACTTTTCGTGTTTCCCAGATCAGAAGGATAAGGTGAAAAAGTCTGGTTTTCAGGGGTAGGCCTCCGCTTTGAATGAGTTCCAGAGGGATGTTGTCTGGTCCTGGAGCCTTCCTTGGTTTCAGACTGCTCAAGGCTTTGACAAAAACTTGAAAGTGTGGGGGCATCGCCATCCAAGGTTGAGGTGGATGTTAAGAGACAAGGCACAGAAAGTCTTCAGCTGCAGTGGAGCTACGATTTAAAAGAGTGCTGAAGTGTTCCTTCCTTCCATCTATCCAAAACTTCTTGAGCGCTGGCGAGAATGGTGGTATCATCAGCACCTTTCAGTGTTCCTGAAGAGGAGTGAAAGGGTCCATATAACTCTTTTAGACCTGCGTTATAGTTGCGTGGATCTCTGCTGTCTGAATATCTCTGGAGCTCCTCAGCCTTTCCGTGCCACCAGTTGTCTTTTATCTTCCGGATTTCAGCTTGACACTTCTGTTTTAGTTTGGAAAGGTTATCAATCACCCCACACTCGTTCAGGCACACGAGGCCAAATGATCACGATGTCCAAGGTCCTAAAATGACACAACAGCAACAAAAGCCACTTTCTTTTCAAGGGTGTGAAGAGAATGAAGAGTTCAAAGTTCTTAGGTCGTACTGTTCGTGCAAAGATGGGTAATTTTTTCATGAATATTTCCAATTTAATAGGAATTGGCTGTCTGGGAAGACATTTAATATTGAACCATTTTTTGTAGCTAAGGAAATGCATTCATCTAATGGAATCGTTTTACCTCATCTTTGCTGTACTGGAGCCACTGAAATTCCTGCTAAAATATCCTGCACATCTGCTGAGCAGCAATGGTATAACCTAAACCTAGGAGGAAGTGCATAGACCCAGAACCGGTGATGATCATAGTATTTTCGAAACCTAACAGGAAGAGGAGAATTCTTAATTCTGTCAATTTTCCAAATTCCACAGACATACAAATAGGTTTCTTAAAATACAGCTGTAAATTTTAATTTATGTCTGAATTTACTGCTGCTAGTTAGTTATTGTTGTTTTAAGGGGTGGAACAGCAAGGTTATCTGCAGCAATTTACTGCTAAATTAATGGAAAGAATCCTAAAAAGAATTAGAGTAAAGGTAGAAAGCCAAATAGAGGAGTAGCAGTTTGGATTTAGAGGGGGCAGGTCAACAGTGGAACCCATTTTCATTCTGAGACAGAACATTGAAAAGAGTTGGGAATATGGGAAGGATATGGTAATGACTTTTATTGATCTAGAAAAGGCCTATGATAGCATCCCTAGAGCAAAAGTTTGGGAAAGCTTAACAAATAGGGGGATAGGCAAGGAACTGAGAGACATGATAAAAGGAATGTGCATGGAGTGCTACAGTAGTGTGAAGACTAGAGTCGGGACATCGGAATGGTTTAAAATTGACACTGGACGAAAGCAAGGAAGTGTGTTGTCACCATTATTGTTCGTAATGGTGATGGATGACATCATGAAGGCAGCAATGAAAGAATATAGTAGGGCAAAGATGAAGGTAATGTTGTTTGCAGACGACGTCGTGATCTGGGGCGAGGATGAGATGGAGGTACAAGAACAGTTAGATGTAATAAATGAAATGATTGAGCAATGGGGATTGAAGACAAATGTGGAGAAGAGTAAAACAGTGGTGATGAGTAGAGATAAGAAAGAAGGTAAAGGAGTAATCAAAGTAGGAGATAAGGAATTGGAAGTAGTGAAACACTTCAAATACTTCGGAAGTGAACTGACTGAAGATGGAAGACTAGATTCGGAAATTAGCAGAAGAATACAACTCGGGAGTGCTTTCTACCAACAGGTACCGGGACTAGTATGGAACAAGGATATACCAATTAAGGCTAAAGAAGTTATGTACAAAGCATATTATGTTCCTATAATGACATATGCAGCAGAATGACTAAGAGGGATGAGAGCAGAGTACAAGCAGCTGAGATGAGATTCCTGAGAAGTATGGTCCAGAAAACGAGGAGGGACAGAGCGAGAAATGAAGATATTCGGAAAGAACTGGGGGTACGAAAACTAAATGACAAACTGGAGCAAAACAGATTGAGATGGTTTGGACATGTCAAACGGATGAATGAAGTAAGGCTACCAAGACGAGCACTGGAACGACGGATGACAGGGAAGAGAGGACGAGGAAGACCAAGAATGCATTGGATGGACTTGGTGGAGAATAGTATTAGAAAACAGAACCTGGATTGGAACACTGTGTCGGAAGAGGAATGGTGGAACGACAGACCAAAGTGGAGAGGAACCATATTTGCCCCCACCCAGTGTCAACTGGAAAAGGGGAAATGAAGATGATGAGAGGATAATAGCAACCTAGACCTAATGCCATGTGATATCTTTTTATAAGCAAATAATAGTGTAGAGAATCCTTTTGTAAGCTGCATTATAAATTATACTGGTATTTACAGAAAGCCTAGGTCTATATATATATAGATAATTATACAGTATATCATCCTCAGTTTTTGACTGACGACCTGCATTTAAGGCCACATAGCTCACAGGCCTATACACCAATCTTCCTCTTTTCATTATTTTTTGCCTGTTAAATGCCAAGTTCATAAAACCTTTGTAGGTTACTACCAGTACCAGTATGTCTAATTTAAAAACTGATATTAAAGCAACTCAACCGGTTTATCTTTTTTAAATAAAAACGACTTGTATCGGAAATCTGATATTTAGTAAGAAAGGTTACCCTAAGCCAGTTAATTTCGAAAATGTCAACTAAAGATAACGCCCAAGGTAATCCTCCAGAACTGCCGTAGGCTTACTGGTATGAGAAAGTAACTAAGCTCATAATCCCCATCTAAAATATCGGTATTTTTCCTTAGAATTTTCAATATGTTAGAATAACTAGAAATATTACCTTAGGCTATGCCTACAGCTGTGAATTACACTTATTTTACTCTGAATTGTCACTTGTTGTAGGCACTGCACTGACATCGTATTCATCAATAGGAAGATTAGTTAAAAATCAGAAATTAATCTAGTTAGTATCATGCCAAGCGTTTAACAAAGACAGTGTGAATAATACGTCTTACATCTAGGCGTAACTTATATGCCAGCTTATGACGTGGGGGCTTCAATTTTATTGGAAGAAAAAGCGGGGAATACAGTTGGCACAGCATCATCGCGTCAAAATTTCCTTCCAGGCAATACTGGCTTGTAGTCTAAAGGTAAGAAATGGGCTAAACATACATACTCATGTGGGCTGATATGTGTGATTTCCTTTCAGCACGATGAATTTTGAAAAGCCACCATTTCCTCAAAATACGACCAATGGCAAGAAATGAAACGTTACTTTGTACTTGCCACATCTGTTTTTGCACTGGGAAACTGCACAATATTGAACCATTATTCTATAATGTCTAGGCCTCCGTGGCTTAGGCGGCAGCACGCCGGCCTCTCACCGCTGGGTCCGTGGTTCAAATCCCGGGCACTCCATGTGAGATCTGTGCTGGACAAAACGGAGGCAGACAGGTTTTTCTCCAGGTACTCCGGTTTTCCCTGTCAAAATTTCATTCCAGCAACACTCTCCACTATCATTTCATTTCATCTGTCATTCATTTAATCATTGCCCCAGAGGAGTGCGTCAGGCCTCGGCAGCCGGCACAGTTCATATCCTCGCCGCTAGTTGGGGGCTTCATTCATTCCATTCCTGACCCGGTCAGAGACTGGAAGCAGGCTGTGGATTTTCATTTTCATTCTATAATGTATAAAACAACGAATATTTAAGCGTAATTCGTAACTACAACTCACACAAGCTACTCATGGCTGCCCACAACACCGTTTTTTTTTTAAAGTCACGTGATAGCCTGGCATCAGATAGCGTGATGTCAAAGGGTACTGGTCTAGTTGTACATTGACTCACTGGGCTTTACTGTGTGCTGCACCTGCTGCTAATCTGTTTTGAAGCCGCTGGCTGCGAGCGGAGCGAGCAGACCAGCGGCGCTAGGGGACCAGGTACCGTTGCGTCTATGCACTACTCTGCCTGGTGTATATTATTTTAGGGGCGTAATTTTGAGATTTGATTTGAATTTGGTGAGATCTTTAATATTTAAAAAAAATATAGTTTTACCGCCGCAAGCGATGTGTCGGCCGCGTGTATAAATTGAAGATTGTTTAAAAGTTGTTTAATATATAAGGTGGGATATAGTAAATGATTTGTTATTTTAATTTTCGGGAATAAACAGTTGTCATAGCAGTCGAGCTCTGTTTAGCTACTAGCCTGGTGTTCTGGCTTTTAAGTAACGTGCGCCATGGCTGGCGTTGCAACAGCCTCAGTTTGTAGTAAAAATAATAATAATTTCTGTAGTACTTGAACGTTAATTTGGTTTTACATACTTTAGGAAGGAAGAATAGACTTCTAGTGGGTTGGTTTGGTTAGAGTGAAAGTTGATAGACCTTTAGTAGGTATTCTGTTAAAATTGTAAAATGATATTAATAAGCCTCGCTGATGGTTTGATGGGAATTTTAATGAAAATGCCTTGTAATGAATGTAATGAATTGTTAAGTAGCTGGAGCTTTGTGATTGGCTACGTTTGAACGGGCTGCCTGAGCGGGTAATCTTTCCTGGCCTGTGATGGGTTGTTGGAATTATGTCTTTTTAGTACGTTTTTAGTGGTGAGAATGATATTTTTTGGTTTGTGTTGTTTATTTTGGGAGTTTATCGATGCTGTGGAGTAGTTTTGGTTTGAAAAAATGTTGTAGTTTAGGCTAAAAGTTTGTCGGACGTTCCAACCGGCCAACGAAGGCCTGTGATTGGCTGTCTGAGTCTGGTTGATTTGGAACTATTCCCTAGATGAATTTACAAGTTTGTGTTAAATTATGCTAATTTGGATGTTTGGAATTGAACGATTTTGTTTCGGATTTTGAAATTTTTGAGTTAGGGTATCTGTGCATTGTGAGAGACCCGCTGACCATAGCGCTCCATTCCAGGTGGCTAGAGCTCGCTCAGTCCCCAGGCAGGCGCGCCACGCGACAGCGAGTCTTGGGTTCGAGTTCAGTGTAGCTCAGGCAGTCCTGTGTTTGATCTGTCTACGTTAATGAAATGGCTGATAGGTGTGATAGTATTTGGAGTAGTTGTGAGAGTGTAGTGGCAGGTTGGGCTGTAGGGGGGACTGTTTTAGTGCGAGTAACGATGGTATATTGGGATTGGTTCGATGCCTGGTTAGTGCTCTCTGTCTTCGCTTGATGGCGTCATTAATATATCGACAGCCTCCATAACTCGCCGCGTGATTGCCCCCACAGTTTACACACGTGGGGCTGTCCTTATGCACCTTGCAATCTGTGTGACGATCATTATCGCCACACCTATTACAGCGGGAAGCATGCCTGCAATTCGCGGCGTCGTGGTTCAAGCGCTGACATTTGTAGCACTGGAATATGAGTGAGGAATGTTGTGTGATCGGTGGGCGTCGTCGCGGCGCCCTAGTTGATGTGTTAGGGTTCTTGCGGGACTTGAGTTTGCGCGGCGCTTGTTCTGATGTAGAAGGCTGGTGTTCTGTAGAAGAGGGCTGGTTTTGGGCTGAATTTGCGGATATGATAGGGCTATCTGGCTCTGGGTCAGTGGCGTGAGAGATGGAGTGGCTAGGGGGAGGGGTGGTTTCAGTATGAGGAGCGAGTTTAGGTTTTTCAGTAGTGATTTTAACTGGGATGACAGATCGTTTGTACTGGAGTTATGGATAGAGAGTGAGTTGTTTGGGTCTGCTTGGTTGAAGGATATTTAGGCATGGGAGGTGGAATTGGAATGGTTTGGGTAGATTGCACCTCACTGGTCTCCTGGGTTTCAGTTTGAGTGGGCTTATTTTGTGAAACGGTAGGGTAGGGGCACACCCGAAAATGCTGGGGAATGGCTGGGTGTCGCTGAAGTGCTTGACTCAGGGTATAGAGGTGTCGCTCATGAATTGGGATGATTGTGACGTAGTGCTGATGTGTTTCCTCTATGCATGAAATAATCCTAAAATGGGGCGCAAGTGCTTGGCAGATGGCCTGTCTAAGAGTTTCTGGATGAAGTGTGCTGCACCAGAGTTGACAAACCAACATGGCTGATGCTTCACCCCTGTTCTCTTCTTTATGCAAGCAACGCTTGCCATCGTGATGCATTCCTCAAAGATTTTGGGTCTCTCAGTTGGACAGTTTCCCTTCTCCCCGAGCGAGATTGCGGTGTTTATGCAAGTCTGGTTGGTTCCTCTGTTCAGGGGCTGTCATGTAGCCCCGTGTACTTTGGGTGTGTGTAGAATCTGTCTGATAACCGTTGTTAATTGTGATGGCTGTATTAGTGTGTGTTATCTGTTTTTAATTCAAGTAAGGACGGCAGACAATCAATTTTCAAGTACTTCCTACTTTTGCTACCAAACTCCACCGTGAACGATAACTAGTTCTGGTGATCTAACCTCGTGTGATTATCCTTGTTATACTCAACCCTGTTTTGTGGGGATTCATCATCATCATCATCATTTCCCCTTATCCAGCACCTGCCGGGTCGGGGTATTTATGACACTTCT
Source organism: Meconema thalassinum (assembly GCA_946902985.2). Taxonomy (NCBI): domain Eukaryota; kingdom Metazoa; phylum Arthropoda; class Insecta; order Orthoptera; family Tettigoniidae; genus Meconema; species Meconema thalassinum. The sequence goes on from OX336388.2 coordinate 1,635,307,677, forward strand.
CCACTTTCCTCTTTCCTTCCACCATTCTTCTTCCACGATCTTGTCCCAGTCCAGATTTCTTTTTCTTACGCTGTTCTTCACTGAATCAATCCACCTTGTTCTAGGTCTTCCTCTTGCTCTCTTACCCTTGCACTTCGCCTCCAGCATCTGTCTTGGTATTCTATTTTCCTCCATCCTCTTTACATGTCCAAACCACCTTAGTTTATTCTTCTCAATTCTCTCATTTAGTTTTCCCATCCCAACTTCCTTCCTAACATCTTCATTCCTCACTCTGTCTTTCCTTGTCTTTCCTATCATACTTCTTAGGAATTTCATTTCACTGGCTTGGATTCTACTCTCTTGCCTGCTTGTCAGGGTCCAAGTCTCAGCTGCATAAGTTAATATGGGAACATAGTACACTTTATACATTACCTCCTTGCTTTTCCTTGGTACTTCCTTATCCCAAACAAGTTTTCTTACACTTTGATAGAATGCATTGCTCTGCTGTACCCTCCTGCCAATCTCCATGTCCAACCTACCAGTTTGCATCAATTCACTTCCTAGGTATTTGAACGTGTCCACAATTTCCAAACTCTGACTTCCAATTTTCACAGTGCCCTTTCCTTGTCTTTCCCCTCTTGTCATCATCATGGTCTTGCTTTTCTCTGTACTGATTTTCAGGCCATACTTCTGAATATTTTCGTTCAGTGCATCTAGTTGTTTTTGCACTTCTTCGGTGTTCCTTCCCCAGACCACAATATCATCTGCAAATAACAGTAACTTCATTTCTTTATGTTCATATGCTTCCTTTGTTTCCTTTACTATTTCATCCATCACCATTATGAACAAGAGAGGTGACAGCACACTCCCCTGTCTTAGTCCAGTCTTGTTCGTAAACCAATCTGTCTTTCCAACTGGGGTCAGTACCCTGCTAACACAGTTGTTGTACATTGCTTGCACCATTTCCAACATTTCTCTTCCCAGTCTCTTCTTAACCATGGTTTCCCATACCTTCTCTCTGGGGACACTATCATATGCCTTTTCTAGATCTATGAAAGTCATGATCAAATCCTCTCCATATTCCCAGTTCTTTTCCATCACCTGCCTCAAGCTAAAGATTGGGTCCACTGTGGATCTTCCACTCCTGAAGCCATACTGTTCCTCTTGCAACTCTCCTTCCACCTTTCTTCTCATTCTTCTTTCTAATATCCTTTCCAGTATTTTTACTATCTGTGATAAGAGGGTGATCCCTCTATAGTTATCACACACCTTCTTGTTCCCCTTCTTAAACACTGGTATTATTAGCCCTTTCTCCCAGTCTTCTGGTACACATTTCCGTTTCCACACACACTTTAGCAGTCGATACAACCATTGCATACCAACAGGTCCAGCAGCCTTTATCATTTCTACACTGATTTCATCCACCCCTGTTGCTTTTCCCATCTTCATTTTCTGTACTGCTAATTCCACCTCCAGCATTGTTATATCATCTTCTGTTATAGAGTCGTCAGGTTGTGTCACTTCCATCTCCCCAGTACAATTGCTCACATTCAATAGCTTATAGAAATACTTCTTCCATCGTCCCTTTATCTCTTCTGGGCGTGTTAACAACTCTCCATCTTCCTTTTTCACCAGCTTCGTGGTAACTCTTTCTTTCCTCTTACTTCTTAGAAGCCCATACAGCATCCTTTTACTACCACTTACATCTGTGAAGATTACCGTACAATCAGCTTGATTACTCATGCCTCAAAGATCCTGTCTAGAATAATTTACAAGAGGATAGAAAGCCAGATAGAAACGGAGTTGGGTGAAGACCAGGAACAAGGGAAGCTGTACTGAGTCTTAGGCTGATTTTGGAAGGGCATTGAAGACTTAGAAAAGGCTTTTGATAACGTTGATTGGACTAAATTGTTTGACATTTTGAAAACGATTGGAATAAAGTACAGGGATAGGAGGGTGATCCAGACAGCAGTCATTCGAGCTGAAGGACATGAGAGAGAAGCTGGTATTCAGAAAGGTGTAAGGCAAGGCTGCAACTTATCACCCATACTTTTCGATCTTTACATTGAACACGCAATGAAGGAAATTGGAGAAAAGTGTTAAGTGGGAGTGAAGATTCAAGAAATAATTTCAACTCTGAGATTTGCCGATGATATAGTCATCTTGGCCGACAAGCCTGAGGATTTTAACGAGTTTTTGAATGGTATGGACTCCGTCTTGAGGAAACAATTCATGATGAAAATTAATAAATGTAAAACAAAAATATTGGAATGCAGCCGAAATAAATCAGAAACCTCTATGGACATCAAATTGGCAGGTGAAAAGCTAAAGGAAGTAGGAGAATTCTGTTACTTAGGAAGCAAAATAACCAGTGATGGACGAAGCAAAGAGGATATAAAAAGTAGGTTAGCTCAGGCAAGGAAAGCATTTCTACAGAAAAGGAATTTGTTGACATCGAATATAGATTTAGGTATTAGGAAGTCATTTTTGAAGGTCTTTGTCTGGAGCGTGGCACTCTATGGAAGTGAAACATGGACTATTGGTGCAGCAGAAAAGAGGAGAACTGAAGCGTTTGAAATGTGGTGTTACAGGAGAATGATTAAGATCAGATGGGTAGATAGAGTTACAAATGAAGAGGTATTGAGACTAGTGGGAGAGGAGAGATGTTTCTGGAGACTGCTTATGAAGAGAAGAGATAGGTTGGTAGGACACATACTAAGACACCCAGGAATAGCAAGCTTAGTTATGGAAGGGTTGAGGACAAGAACTGTAGGGGTAGACCAAGGTTAGAATATATTAAACAGTTTGCCTCGGATGTAGGGTGTGGAGCAATAGCACATAGTGTAGTGTTATACAGTGCTGGTATTACTACTAGTGGAGTGGGACAGTGTGGTGCAATAGCACATAATGTAGTGTTATACAGTGTTGGTGTTGCTACTAGTGGAGTGGGGCAGTGTGGAGCAATAGCACATAGTGTAGTGTTATACAGTGTTGGTATTACTACTAGTGGAGTGGGGCAGTGGGGTGCAATAGCACCTAGTGTAGTGTTATACAGTGTAGGTATTACTACTAGTGGAGTGGGGCAGTGGGGTGCAATAGCACCTAGTGTAGTGTTATTCAGTGTTAAAATTTATATATATAGATAGTATGATCAAGTTGGGAGTGATAGAGGAGTAACACCTCTTTAAAAAACCCTGGTCCAGCTGGCCCAGATGGTAGTACCTTGTTAGGGTCCCTTGCCAGGGTTACGGTGAAGTCCTCAACGGTACCTGCAGTGAAAGAGGTGAACTCTGACACAGTGTGGTTGGCGGAAGGGGCAGCCTATTGCTCAGGTTTAATAGGGCAAACTATTGTCCATAGTTATGATGGGCAGGTTTTGGCCCAACGGCAAAATGAGCGGAGGAGGAGCCAATCACTCTCCTGGCTCCCAACGGTCATAGAGGCGGAAGAGGCCACGCCAGACGGACTGGCTGTAAAGGCGCACCTCAGTAGTACTTGAGTATGCGGCAGTTCGTTGCAGTCTCTGTGTTCGGTCCTGCATGTCTCATTCTTTGTGAGCCGCAGGATAAGGCTCAGAGATCATAGTGTGTGGGTCTCGTCCTGGCAAGCTGAGATCCACTCTAAACAAATTCACGCCAGTGGCACTTCTTCCGAACGTCACTTACTTTCAAAGTCCAATGGCGATGGGATATGGACGGTGGGGGCAGGTTATGGGTGTAACTGGAAGCCCCTAGTTCTGACCTGCACGTTGGCAGCAGATGTGTGATGGTCGTCTTCCGGAGACTCTGTGACTACTCAGGAATTCGGTCCTGCATCTGTGTTTGGGCAGGCCTATTTAGGATCACCGCTGCCCACCCCACATGGGGAAGGCCCTAGAAAAGGTGGGCTTAACATTGGAAGTCACAATCTTGGTCCGGAAGGCAACTGCACTCAGCAGGTCACCCCTCATGCGGTCGAAACTCAAAAACAGTAAAGAATCACAAATTGATTATTGGATCATGGAACATCAGAACCTTGCTTGATTTGGACAATAACATTAGACCTGAGAGAAGGTCAGCTCTCGTAACCCATGAGTTATCAAGACTCAACATTGACATTGCTGCTCTCAGTGAAACTAGGCTGTCTTCTGAAGGCAAGATTACTGAATCTGGAACAGGATATACCATCTTCTGGAAAGGAAAGGAGGAGGGTGAATGTCGTATTCATGGTGTGGGCTTCGCTGTGAAGACCAAACTGGTAAATTATCACCAACTTACGCCCATTGCAATCAGTGAAAGGCTCATGACTCTCCGCATACCACTCTCAGGAGGTTCCTTTATGACACTCATCTCTGCCTATGCTCCTACCTTAGATTCTGATGATGAAGTAAAGGCTCAGTTCTATAATCAGCTAAGTGAAATCATCTCCAAGGTACCATCTGCAGATAAACTCTTGCTCCTCGGTGACTTCAATGCCAGAGTTGGGAAAGATCACAGGCTATGGAATAATGTGATGGGCAAACAGGGACTTGGAAAATGTAATCCCAATGGACTGTTGCTTCTTGGTCTTTGTGCAGAACACGAACTTTTCATTACCAACACGCAGTTCCGGCTACCTGACCGCTTCAAAACCACGTGGATGCATCCTCGTTCCAAACATTGGCACATTCTTGATTATATCATTACCCGGCAATGTGATAAGAAGGACACTCTTATTACCAGAACAGCAAGGAATATAGACGATTGTTGGACAGATCATCATCATCATCATCTTGAGCAGTTTCCAACCGCTGATCAGGTCTGCTTGGAACACAAGCCTCTCCATCGTTTCCTGTCCATCCACCATCTCTCGTCATTTACTGTGTCCCAGCACACTCCTCTTTCCTCCACACTCTTCTTAACTCCTTTTGTCCATCTGTCCCTTGGTCTTCCCCTTGGCCTCCTTCCCGTCATTTCCATTCCAAACATCTTCTTCGGTATCCTCTCCTCTTGCATCCTCCTCACATGTCCATACCATTGAAGCCTAGATCGCTCTATTCTATTTTGCAATGGTTCCTCTCTTACCATCTCCCTGACTCTCTCATTCCTTACTCTGTCCATTCTTGTCACTCCTACCCTACTCCTCTGGAACTTCATCTCCACTGCTCGTATTTTATTCTTGTCCCTTTCCTTCATCACCCATGTTTCTGAACCATATGTCAAAATTGGCACAAAGTAGGTCTTGTAGATGATTCCTTTACATTTTTGTGGTACATCTTTATTCCATATCATCCCCCTAACACTCTTAAAAAATCCATCTGCGCACCTTCCCCGCTCATTTATTTCCATCCTATTGCCTCCCTTTTCTTCAATTATGCTTCCCAAGTACTTGAAGCATTCTACTTTTTGCAACTGCTGTCCTCCAAGTGTTATGCCCATATCCAGTCTGTTCTTCTTCCTCGTTGTGATGACCACTTCACTCTTTTGTGCTGAGAACTTCATCCCATATGATAACACTACCACTCATCTAATTGCTCTTGTACTTCTTCCTCATCCTCTCCCCATACCAGAAGGTCATCAGCAAACAACATTGCCTTCATTTTCCTTTCCCCAATGCTATTTACCACTTTTCGTATGATTTCATCCATCACCACTATAAATAACAGGGGTGAGAGGGCACTTCCCTGTTTCAGACCACTCTCCAGTTGAAACCATTCCGTTCTCTCTCTTCCCACCTTTACACAGCTTTTGCTTCCCTCGTACATTGCTTTCACTCTTGCCACTGTCTCCTTGTTCACTGCTTTTGCTCTCATTGCTTCCCATACCTTGTTTCTATTAATACTATCATATGCTTTCTCAATATCCAAGAAGGTCATCACCAGATCTTTCCCATATTCATAATGGTGTTCTTGTAGCTGTCTTACTGCAAAGATGAGGTCAACTGTTGACCTTCCTGGCCTGAATCCATACTGTTCTTCCCTCAGCCCATCTTCAACTTCTGTCCGAATTCTTCTCTCCAGTACCTTCTCAAATATTTTGGCGCAGTGGCACATGAGTGTAATTCCCCTGTAGTTCTTGCATTCCTTCCTACTTCCCTTTTTAAATATGGGTATTATTATCCCTCTTTTCCAGTCCTCTGGTATTTTCTTCTCCCTCCATATCACTTTCATTACTCGAAAGAGCCACTGTGTTCCTATCACCCCTGCTGCTCTCACCATCTCCACACTCACTTCGTCTATTCCCGGTGCCTTTCCCCCTTTCATCTTCTTTAATGCTTCCTCCACTTCTTTCCATGTCAATTCCTTCTCTGAAATGTCTTGGTCACTGTCTGTTTCTTCCTCCACAATGTCCACTACGCTGGTTTTAGTTGGATTTAGGAGTTCCTTGAAGTATTCTCTCCAGATAACCTTTACTTCTTCCATATTTTCGACCTCCTTTCCATTCCTGTCCACCATTCTGACATTTTCCCCTGTATCTCTTCTCTTTGCCTTTATCATTCCATACAACACTTTCTTACTGCCATCACAGTCCTCCTCCATCATTTCTGTCCATTTCTCCAGCCATTTCTTTTTCTCTTCCTTCACTACTTCTCCTGCTTCTTTCTTCCGCTCTTGGTATTCTTCTCTTGTTCTGTCTGTCCTCTGTTGGAACCATTTCTTGAATGCTTCATTTTTCTTTTTCACTGCTTCCTTAGTTCTGGGGTTCCACCATGGTGTTTCCATCCACCTTTTCTTTCCACTAGTTCTGCCACACACGACTTCCGCTGCTTCTACCAACACGTCCTTGAACCTATTCCATTCTTCTTCACCTGTTTTCGGATCATCCTTCGGTAATTTGTTCCTCACTAATATCTGGAACTTCTCCTTATTTCCATCCTCCTTCAGCTTCCATGTCCTTATTCTTCTTTCTTGGTTCTCAGTTCTCCTCTTTTCCTTCAGTCCTCTCACCTTGGCGACCAGCAGACAGTGGTCACTGTCCAGGGCTTCTGAAGGTATTACCCTTATATCCGTGATACTCTTCTTTGTCTCCTTCCCGCATAGAATATAGTCCACCACTGATTTCCTAGTCAAATCCCTGCTGTACCAAGTAATTTTATGGCTCTCTCTCTTCTTGTACCATGTGTTTCCAACCATTAGCCCATTTATTTTGCACAGTTCCAACAATCTCTCTCCTTCCTTATTCCTGTTTCCCCATCCTTCACCACCAATCACTTCCTCAAAACCTCTTCTATCAGTTCCGACATGGGCATTTAGGTCTCCCATGACTATCAGGTCTCTCCCCACTAACTGCTTCTGCAACTCCTCTTCAAACTCGTCCTTCTCGCCTTCTGTGCATCCCACCTGTGGTGCATAGACTTGCAGAATGTCCAGGTTTCTACCTTTCACAGTGATTCTGGCTCTAATTATTCTATCACTTACCCTCTTTACTTCCTCCCTCAGCCCTTCTCTCACCACCATTCCCACTCCATTTCTCTTCCCCTCATCATTTCCTATCCAGTATAGCTGCAAGCCATTTCTCAGTTCTTTTCTTCCTTCCCCTCTCCATCTGGTCTCTGCCAGTCCGAGTACATCCAGTTTTCTCCTCTCCATCATATCCACAACCTCCTCCACTCTTCCCATCAATGTCGTTATATTCAAAGTTCCGATTCGTAGTCCATTTCCATAGCCAGGTCTGCTTCCTTTAGATCTGTCCTTTCCGAGGCCCGTTCCCGTTTTAAAAGCAGTTTCATATCCAATACTGGCTTGCTAGGCCTAACGTAGCTTCACCATAACCCTGGCAAGGGGCCTGTTTTTGGTCCGCGAGAGGTATTTTATTTCCCTCAAACCCTCCGGACAAGTCCGGCGAGCCCCCCTATCCGCCACCTGGGACAGATCATAAACTTCTTATATGTAAGCTCAGGATATCCATCAGACCTAAACCACCTAGGAACATCAAAAATTTGTCAAGAAAGAAGTTTAATACATCCAAACTTCAGGATGAATCCATGTACAAACATTTTGGAAACAGGATCGTCACCCAGTTATCAGAAAACCCAGTAACAAATGATATTCAGCAAGAATGGGCCACATTACAGAAGATTATCACACAGTCAGCTGAGGAAACCATTGGTTTTATAGTGCGGAAAAGACAAGACTGGTTTGATGACAACAATGAGGAAATTCTGTCTCTCATCAATGCCAAAAGGAATGCCTATCTTGCCCATCTTCAAGACCCAACTTCCAACACAAAGAGAGATAAACTACTGGAACTTAAGGGTAAATGCTAGATGCAGATAAGGCAGATTAAAAATACTTGGTGGCAACAGAAGGCTCAGGAACAGCAGAGACTATCGGATGCTCGAGACTTGAGGAACTTCTATGCCGTACTCAAGGAAATATATGGACCATCTCGCTCATCATCAGGTACACTGAAAAGCGCTGATAATTCTACTACCTTTACTGATAGTCAAGAAATCTTGGAATGCTGGAAGGAACACTTCTCCAATCTCCTAAATCGACGATCAGCTGCTGAAGACTTCCTTTGTGATGTGCCGCAACAACCTGAACAACTGTGGTTGGCAGTACCTCCTACTTATCATGAATTCGGTGCAGCTCTCACCCAATTGAAACCCAGAAAAGCACCTGGTCCAGATAACATCCCTCTGGAACTAATTCAAGCCGGAGGTCATTCCCTCAAAACAAGAATTTTCATCCTTATCCTCAGAATATGGGAATCAAGAAAGGTACCTGGAGACCTAAAGAATGCCACTATCGTCACTATCTTTAAAAAGGGTGATCGCAGTGTTTGTGGCAACTACCGTGGTATATCACTGCTATCAATTGTGGGGAAGATTCTTGCAAGAATTCTACTCAACCGCCTCAAGGTTATCTCTGAGAAAATCCTCCCAGTCACAATGCGGATTTAGAACTTCCAGAAGCACAATTGACTTGATTTTCTGTGTGAGACAGCTACAAGAAAAATGTAGAGAACAACAGAATCCACTCTTCTTAGTCTTTTATGACTTGGAAAAGGCATTTGATTCGGTTCCAAGACCAGCCATGTGGGCAGTGCTGAAGCGGTTTGGTTGCCCTCAGCGTTTTGTAGATCTAATCAAGGCTCTCCATGATGGCATGACAGGTCAGGTTTGCCATCAGAATAAGATGTCCGATGAATTTCCTATTACCCATGGACTGAAACAAGGATGTGTACTGGCTCCAACGCTTTTTGCGCTGTACTTGGCTGCAATGCTTTATGATTCACCCACAAACATCCCTGGTGTGGAGGTCAAGTATCGTTTTGATGGAGGGCTTTTCAACCTAACTCGTCTCCGCTCCTTGAGGAAAACTCAGGTTACTAAGGTTACTAACATGTTGTATGCAGATGATGCTGCGTCACCAACTCTCACACCAGAAGAGCTGCAAGAGTCAGTTAATTGTTACAAAAGTGCATGTGATCGCTTTGGTCTTACCATAAATGTCAATAAGACTAAAGTCTTGGCACAACCTTCACCAGGCACACCTCTTCCTCAGTTCAATATCTCCATCTCAAATTTGCCATTAGAACAGGTTGACCACTTCTCGTACCTGGGCAGTACCATTTCTGTGAGCTGTACCTGTGAGCAGGATGTGGATAAGAGAATTGGCGCAGCCCACGCAGCGTATGGACGATTAGCACACCAGGTCTTCATGAATAAAGATCTGTCTATGAGTACAAAGCTTATGGTGTACAAAGCAGTAGTCATTTCTACATTGTTGTATGGTTGTGAAACGTGGACCCTTTACCGACGTGATCTTAGGAAGCTTGAGCGTTTCCACCTACAAAAACTTCGATCAATCCTGAGGATTAAATGGGAAGACCGCATTACGAATATTGCTGTTCTGGAAAAGGCTCAAATAAACAGCATAGAATCATCCATAATAGGTCACCAATTTAGATGGATTGGTCATGTCCATCGGATGGATGATGTGAGAGTACCTCGTCAAATGCTATATGGTGAGTTATGCTATGGCACTAGACCTCATGGTGGTCCTAAGAGGCGCTACAAGGACCAATTTAAGCAGACCCTGAAATTGACAGGTCTTGATTCACAAACCTGGGACATGCTGGCAGAAGACCGCTCAACTTGGCGCCGTACCATCTCGGATACTGTAAAGACGTTTGAAAGGGATCAACGCACACATGAAGAGGCCAAGCGTCAAGCTAGGAAACTTCGAGCAGCCCAACCACGTCCTCCTCCAGCAATACTATGTGACTTGTGTGGTCGCTTGTTCCATGCCAGGATTGGACTCTTTAGTCACCGTAAACACATCCACAAACTGGACTGAAGGAAGAAGATTTATACTCGGATTCGAGTTAAAGCCGATGATGATGAGGGTGTGGTAGCTATGTAGAGATGAAACGATTACCTCAGGACATGGAGGCATGGAGAGGTGCATCAAACCAGTCAAAAGACTGAGGACTCAAACAACAACAACAACAAGCATAACCTTATTACTCTATTTTTTTTTTATTTTTTTTTAAGAATCGATACAAACGATTGGAATATTCCTTTTATTAGCACAACCAAATGAAACTACGAAATATTTTCTCCAAAAATATTGTATTATTGGCGATAAACAGTGGGCAAGCGGCAGTAACAGCAGCCATTTTCAAATTGATATCTACCGTAATCGATTGTTTTCACAACAATAATCAATGTTCGTACATATCGATTATTACTCATAAACATTGATTACTTAGCCGATATTTCCATTGCAAGGTAATCGCAAATTTCAAAGTGCGGCACGAAAATGCAATAAAACATATTCAATATTTTTCGGTAAATTGAGCACTTTTCGCATTTATGGGAATAATTCGCAAGAACCCTTAGTTATCGCACTTTGTTGCACATTCAGTTTCGCAAATTCTGGGTATACATAGTCATAATAATTACCTGGTTAAAAAAGAAACGAGAAAAAGTAAAATTCGCATTTATCGCAATTGCGATTTTCCCGTATCTCTACATATATATAATCAAGTCCTTGAGTCAGAAGTAAAACTTCATGCAGGAAAGCTGGCAAAAAATTAAAATAAGAATTCATCATTGAACCAAAGGAAGTGGTTGTTAGAAAAAAAAATCCCAGAAGAAGGATTAAGTTGATATTTAGTAAATGTTGAAGTTTTTTATGTATGATGTATAACTTGATGCTGTTAATTCCCATTTGGATAAGGTTGCATGTTAATTAAAAACAGAATTTGATAACTAACAATAAAAAAACAAAGCAACCCTTTTAACATTTCACATGAAATAATTATGTGTGTATAATAACGACACACTTCTCAACTCGTTTAGAAACCGCCACATAGAATATGATTAAATTCTTACACAAGTAACAATTTAACTTATCACAGAAGAAGAAACCAGAATTATATTACATAATAATTGCAAATTAATCACATACACAAACCTGTGTTTTATTCCTCTTACAGAGCATTCTGGGCTGAATACTGGGTCTGTAACTTCGTTCAGAACGTGAGGATCCTCTAAAGTTGTCTTCAACACAAGTCTCTGACCCTTAGGACCCTTTGCTTGTACATTATACTGCCAAAAGTAGCGTTCCTTCTTACTCATTGAGCTTTTTGTACTGCCGCCTTCGCCATCACTGACAGACTCTAAGAAAACAGGAAATTACAAATTAATATTAACAACTTAATTTTTTGTTTTTTCACACTACTGGGGTAATTGCTTTCAAATAACCCATGCAATTTGAAATGAGGTTGCCTTCACCACTATAGTTCGGATAAGAATATCTTATGACTACAAAGGAGGGGGCTAGTCCATCTTTGGCTGCCAGCCCCTTTTAAGTGACGTCAATTTTGTTCTGGTTCTATGGTGCTTATAATAACAGGGTTTAGATTTAGGAATGGCCTTATACAGGGTCATTATCTTTGTCCCCCCCAATAAGTTAGTTATTGCTGTTTTAAGGGGCGGAACTACGAGGTCATCTGCCCCTCCGCCCCGACAAACACAGCAAGCTAAGCCGGATTTGACTGGCGCAGATCGCAGGCGCGCGCGTACACGGTTCAGCCGGTGGTTGGTGCGCACTTTCACACTTTTACCAAACATGTTCAATAATGTGTACTTACAGTGCTCATTTTTGTTCTGTAAGAACGCAACGTTGTCTGTCAACGTTTTTATTATTCGAATTATGGATATACACACGTTAGCGCAATGTGATTTGGTGTCTAAGCATGACCAATAATCAGAATAAATCACAATACTCACTAAACGTGCAACACGTCTAAGCTGTGCAGATACACGTCTATATGAATGACAAAACACGAGTGAACTAACAATATGAATCAGCGGTGCGGGGTATTGCGACGTCCACTCGCTCCGCACCTGGCCAGCCGGCTGAGTGGACCGCGGCAAACTATTGCGTCATTTGGCTGGCCAGGTGCGGACCTTGCAATACCCCATTCCACTGACTCCTATCGTTGTGAGAGTTGTCTGAAACAAGACGAAAATTTTCAATCATGTTTCCAGGAAGACCTATGCCTAATGCCAGTACAATTAGGAGGTGGAAATACATCAACATCGGACAACAAAATTTACAATTGTTCACAAAACCATTCAAATGTTTATACTTTACAAACTTGAATTTGCTGGCAATTCTTCTTCCATTATTTGTCCCACTCCATCAATCATTTCAGAATTCCAGTCACAATCATCATTAAATAATTTGTATCAACTGTAATTCAGGTTACTGATTTTTTAAGTCAAAACTTGAATGAAGCATGTATTAACAGCCAATGGATTCTTCTTTATGGTTTTATCAAATAGATTTCTAAAGAGAATTCTCTGTAAACAAGATTTTTTTTTTTTTTTTTTTTTTTTTTTTTCATTAAGCATAAGAGTTGAAAATGAGACTGCCCTCAGAGTTCAAACCTCACTCTAGGCTGGTGTGTTGTCAGATTACACTATATGGAGCATGCTTTCTCTCCAGGTCTTTCATTACGTCTGAACACATTCTATTACCAGGGTGTCTACTGTAAGGATGAAGTAAAAATTAGTTACTTTTTAGCTACCTTTTAGTTACCTTTTAGTTAATTTTAGTTACCTTTGAATTCAAGATACGTCTGCGGTCTGCAAGCAAAGGGCCTCATCACTCGGTGAAGAAAAACAAAAATGATCTGTGTTTAAAGCGGTAAATAAAATTCACTTACGGTATTATAAAAATTTAAAAAATAATAAATAAATACTAGATATTTATTATCAAATGAGTTGTCTCAGCTAATATGTCGTCTTGTGCACAAGGCGTTTTTATAATTGCCAAGAGGTTGCTCTGCTCTTGACCGTTTGGCGAGATTTCCTTTGTCCCCGCGGTAGATTACGAAGAAATTTATGGGACGTTACGTGATTGTAACCGAATTCTGTCTTCGCAGTCAAGTACGGAGAAATATCGAGATGTTACATGATCGGCACTGGTCCCAGCCGTTTGTCGAGATTCCTGTAGTTTTCACGATAGAACACGGATAAATATCGCGATTTAGATAAGCGGTGTCACTTTTAGTCTTTCGACGAGATTTCCCTTGTCCTTGAGGTCGGGCACGAGAAAATATAGCATTATTACGCAATCGGAGATACTTGCTGTCCGTTTGAAAAGAATCCAGTTGTCCTCGTCATTGAATGTGGAGAAATATTGTGATGTATCGCAATCGCTGCTGCTGCTCTCGGCCATTTTAAGAGATCCACGTTGTCCTCGCGATAATATGCAATCCGCGCAGCACCCGGCCGTTGAACGATTGTCTATCTGTCCTGACAGAATGGTGGAGGCAAACTCAAGGTTGGACATGGATAAAATTCACGAGTAGTTATGGACATGTTGTATGGCCGGCGCCGTGATTCCCGCTGCCCCTATGCTGTGGTTGGGAGTTTATCAGTTCAGGGTGGATCACGAGGAGAAATTAGTATCGCGATGCTACGTAGGCTGTCATTTCTAAGTGGGTTGATGCACTTCTCGCTTCCCGTACGCTTTTAAGTATATGGCCATGGGAAAAGCAGCGAGTAGGTTTCGGAATGTTTCGTGATTGGTGCCCAATCACCTTTGACGGAATTATCGCAGTCCTCGTGGTCACAACTTCACGATAGGGGACGGGTTTTATGATTTTACGCAACTGACGATCTCTTGGTCCATTTGAAGAGATTCCCGCAGGCAAGTCGACCGGTCAGCCGGCCGTCTTGAGGATGAATGTTCGAAGTACTGTAGGTATCAAATATTAAGAATTATTCTGAGAGGATTGCACGAATAATACGACAAGAGGACACATTTTCTTTCGAATACGATTCACGAATTATACAAGCTATACAAGTTTTCGAAATAACCGGTTGGATTATAATATATCCGCTAGAACCAAAGTTCGAAGGAAAAATCTACATATAACAGAATTTCAAATTAACCATACTGGATGTCGCAAATTTACGAGACAGATTTTTAAAATAAGTTATAGCCTACGTATTTCGAAACTTTTTCATAATTCTTTTTCGAAACTGCAACATTTCGCAAATTTGCGACATTAAATTATTTAAATTGTGCTCTGAAAGAAGTTCATTTTCCATATTGACAGATTCACTATATAACAAAGGAGAAACTGTTCCGCCTAGTCAATACATTTATTTACAACAAGTTATAAACTTGCTATTATATGGTACATGTTTCGGGGCCTCTAGTACTGGTCCCTTCTTCAGCCATAAATTAAGTTGCAAAATCCAGCATAATTAAAGATATCATAATAAAAAATACATAAAATGATGAGTGAATGGATGAAATGAGGCGAAAAAGAACATATTACTCATGAGAAGTAATGTGAGTGCACATCAGTAAAAATTAACACCATTGGTATTGCTAGGTTCTTGAGAATACTAGCAATACCAATGGTGTTAATTTTTACTGATGTTCTTTTTCGCCACATTTCATTCATTCACTCATCATTTTATGTATTTTTTATAATGATATCTTTAATTATGCTGGATTTTGCAACTTAATTTATGGCTGAAGAAGGGACCAGTACTAGAGGCCCCGAAACATGTACCATATAATAGCAAGTTTATAACTTGTTGTAAATAAATGTATTGACTAGGCGGAACTGTTTCTCCTTTGTTATATATTAAATTATTTCGTGTTATTTATGGATTTCAATTTGACATAGTCTCCAAATAGATGCAAATAGGCATCACTTGCATGAAACTCGCTCCATCGCAATCTCTGAGCCTAGTGGCGCGAGTTTAGATGATTCAATCCGCCTTCAGAAAATTTTAGTTACCCGTATGTAAAATTCGTTACTTTTTCTTTACTTTCGTTACCCATTTGTAAAATTCGTTACTTTTTCGTTACTTTCGTTACCGGTAGACACCCTGATTACAATTAAATGAATAAATAAATTAAATATATAATGAACAGTCTATTGCCAACTCTTAAATTTTAAATGTCCTACTGGACAAAGACCAATGTATTCATGAATTTAACAATGCCCACACATATTGCATGTGGCTGACAAAATTTCCTTGTGCTGTTTCCTGAAGTTTTAAAAGAAAATTATTTACAGAGGAATGCCAGCTTATACCTGTACCAAATTGTCACCCAAAATATCATTATCTTTCACAAGAATCATTCACATATTAAGTAAAAGGAATCCCTGCTTGCTGGCTGCTACTGTATCAGTACTGCCTGACAGATCAATAATAACATAATACATTCTGAGTTTAAAGGAGAGTAATCCATGACAATGAGCGAAAAATAATGTAAAAAAATGATCGTTTAGTCCATGTTTGCTAAACACTTCACTGTACTTAGTTTCTAACAGACTTACGAATTATCTACAGATTCTCTGTTAACTGAAGTAAGATCCAGTCCCAGGCATAGCTATCGAGATCACAATAATTGTTAAAAGTTAGTGTTTGTTATTCTAACCTGCA
Organism: Meconema thalassinum; assembly: GCA_946902985.2. NCBI lineage: Eukaryota > Metazoa > Arthropoda > Insecta > Orthoptera > Tettigoniidae > Meconema > Meconema thalassinum. The sequence goes on from OX336388.2 coordinate 1,635,323,547, forward strand.
TCCGAGGAGTAGTCTTCGTAATGGTCGCTATCATCCTCCGAATCAAAACCTTCATCGTGGGACAAGTCATGAGATTCAGGGCTTAAAACACCACCTGAAAAAGGGTATAATTGCAAGTACATTGATAATCCAAACAAATCCCACAATAAGAAAATGTACATGTTAGTAATGGAAGAGAAACACCTGTTTTCGTACTGTCAGCTCTGACAACCACTGCCCTGAGGTAAAAAGATCACTTTGTATGTGGAACCACTAGCAAATCACTAATATCAAGATTAGGTACTTTTATAAAAGCAGGTGGAAATAACTCATCGCATGTCCCAGTAATTGGAATTATATTGTGTTAACAGACTGAAAAGTTGCCATATCAATTAGGCAACACTGAAAAATAGCTTTAAAGCTCTCTAAAACATGTAACATACATTCATGGACATGCATTGAAACACACCAAGTATACACCATCCAACCCAATCAAGTTTCACAACACAGAGGGCACACTTATCATTGTTCATTCACAGCACACCGACAACTGACTATAGCTACAGTCGATGACTGGTTCCCTTACGGAAGATCATCTGAAAGCATGACGAGAATGGTTGGTTGCGAGATTGTAGTTTGCATACAATGCCTATTGTACAATTAACCAACTTTGAGCACACACGTAGTGGTGCTACAAGAGACTGGCTGGATACTCCGCAGAATGGCAACTCACATGGATTATAATGTATTGGTGGTCCATCGGTAAATGAAACTATGGCAGACAGGGTTTCAGCCAATACAATAAATAGTGGAATGATTCTAATCATAGTGATTGTGGTTTGAGGACCCATATTGACTTACAAATACTTACAACATATCCTTTTATATAAAAGAAAAGGCAAGGACGGGCCCACCTCGACAATACGTTACAAGCAATTAATGTAAACTCTCTTAATAACTTCTAACACATTGATGAGGCAGACCCATCTTTGCCTTCACATATAAAATACATTCTATAATACAATCCGAGACATTGTGGCCTCCCATGTGTTCCTACAAACAATAAACAAACAATCCATTGGGGAGAAGTATAGATCGCGATACCTTACACTACAAAATTCACCTAGGCACAAAATGGCAGCATCCATGACTATCATAGATGACACTAAAGGTTTAAACGATGCATACATGTTAAATTCTGTGTGTTAATAAGGCATTACATACAAACACGGATTTAAACTGGGGCTCACGCCCCAGCCCCTTGCCTTTAGGACAAGCAGTATTTTTTCATTTGACCCATCCATTATTGGAGGTAGGTGTACATTTCCTCCTTTCTCTGCTCAATGTCAAACATGTTACCTAAGGTATTGGGATATAGTGTAATGGAAAATTGAACGGACAGCTTAAGTATTCAGCGAAGCGTTATTTCCCTCTAGGACAATGTGACGGTTATCTTTGTATCCATAGATAAGTAAGGGAATGGGAAAATCCATTGTGTATTACTTATCGCAATTCAGGAATGACACCTGGAATTACATAGAAAGCCTTGAAGCCATTTTTCAGTGTTGCCTTAACAATTGACTGGTAACTAGCAGATTTTCTTTCATGTTTAGTTTGTAAGCCCAGAGCCAAAACAAAAGGAATGAGGAGAGTAACCTTGCTATGTATTCTTATGATTCCTGAGACCTCTGTACAGGTTCTTGGATAAACTTGGTCAAAACAGTTACCAAGCAACTTTGTTTCAGTGAGAAAACATATGTGCATCGACAATTTTGTTCTCCAGCCATATCTGGACACTTTGGGAAACCTATAATTCAACAGCATGATAAAAGTTCTGAAGCAGTTAGGGCAACAAAGTGTATGTATTTTACCCTGACAAACTAGGTCTCATGCCCTAAGACCCATTGAGCACATGTAGGACAGTCTATCCCCAAAATCATCAGTGGAATACTTAACCCCAGACAGAATTCAGTATTTCTATGTCAGGTTACTTGCGAGATTAGCTCCTATGTACAGAAACAGTGGTTACACTCATTATTAAGGTGCCTATTGTATGTGTCCTATTACCCACTATTATATGTTCTGGGTATCCCAAGAACTCAATGTTTTAATCAATATTGCCAATACCTTCATCTTGTGTATACTTGGGAACAAATAAATTAATTCCTACTGGGTGTTCTTCAATGCATTTCTACCAGTCTATTGCAGTATTAGTAAATATAAGAGCAAATTAAGCAAGGAAAATTCATGGCAAGGTTGGGAGATTAAACAGACTACAAGGATGACTTCATACTTCATTCTCTTCCAGTAAATACAATAACAGGGTATCAACAGAATACCTCTTAAAAGAAATCGTGCATCATCTCTATGGCCGGGATCTCGGACTGTGCATCCCTTTTGCAGAGATTGTTAATGTTATGCTACATTGAAAATAAAAATGTAAGCCTTATAATGAAATGTAGTTGTCACCTAATACATTATTCTTCAGACAATAAAAATATTGTTACAGACTTAAATACGGTACTACACTGACAAAATTAACTAATTGAGGTTGGGTGTCATTGTTCATAACAGGAATTTTGCATTGTAGGATATCTTCAATGTGCAGGTGAATCTACAAACACAAGGTTGTCGCATTTTAATACCATTCAGTACCAACAGACTGAACTGCAATCATACCCATAATATGGAATTTTAAATGCTTACCTAACTTCACCGTGTTATATTGATCCAGAATATGATTTTAATTTTAAAAATAAATATGATCTAGGCTTACAGGATGGAGCCGCGTCGTATACCAGAGATTGTGTTGGTTCAGATACGTCGACGACGTCTCTGATATGGGAACATGGGCGCACTACACTTCAGGACTTTCTAGACTTCATGTGCTCTAGACATCCGAGCACCAACTTTACAATGGAAGTAGAAGAAAATAATCAGCTGGCCTTCTTAGACGTTCTGCTCTCTAAACGAACAGATAACACGCTCGGACACAGGGTCTATAGGAAAGATACTCACACATGGAAACTCAAGTCATCGTCCGTCGCAGAAGGAAATGGTAGCTAGGACACTCCTCACCAGATCCAACCACATTTGCGATAAGGATATAGTGTAAATGAAGAGAAGAAACGAGTTTGGAACACGCTCCTAGCTAATGGTTACAGCAAAGGACAGATAAATAGGGCCACACAGAATGTAGAACAAATATTAACTAGCCTTGTGCCAAGGTGTCGTAAGACATCGCCTGAGTTGAACAGTCTTACGGCATCTTGGCACAAGGCCCGTTTCATGTTCAGGTTTGCCTTTCTACTGAACCTTATCAACTTGACCAAAATTGATGCTGTTCATCCACTGGTAACCGTTCAACCATAGGTGCAGTCACCCTACAAAAGTGGTAATTGTTGATGAGTGAATTTTAGGTTATGTAAACCATTGAGTAGCAGTATTTGTTTTATTACTCATTATAGCCAAGAAATTCCATTTACCTGTATGTCTCTTCCCTCATCACTTCTTATAAAAAAATAAATGATTTGACAGTCTGCAAATCATTTACATACACTAGTCGACAGTACAGGAAGGATGCCTGGGACATAAGTAAACTCAATTCAGATTTTGCGCCATCTGTACAGTGAATCATGTTACACCACAACTACCCCTTATTCCATATAAGTTGAGAGTCAAATGACAACACGCCAGAGCCGCGGAGAAGAGCTTTTACCTCTTACTGAGGTGACATTAAAGTCAGTTTACAATTGATACGGTGTCTGTAATATTTCAATCGAAGGTAGGTAAGAGCTCATCTTTGCGGCTCTCGCATGTTGAAATTACTCTCAACTTATATGGAATACGGTACTGTATAAACACCCGAGTATTTTTTTTTTCTCGTGAAGCTAATTTTTCTGACTTTTGTTACCCTGAAAGGCGAACATCCAAAAAGAAGAAATGGCAGAAAGTCAAATTATGGTACTTAATCTTTTATCTTAACGGTCATTAATCCTGTATGCAAGATTAATTAATACCACCAACGATGCATTATTACTAGAGATAGGAAAAATTCGCGATCGCGAATTTCGCGAATTATTAAATGAATGGTAATGTGTTTTAATAACCCTAAAAATGTCGAAAAAAATTGTTTTTGAAGTCGCGAATTTTCGCGAATTATGCATGAATTTCGCATGAAAACGCGAATTTTAGCTTTTTCGCTTTTTTTCTTTACAGTGACTTCCGATAATTCGCGGCAATTAATGCACGAAATTCCGCGAATTATTGAAAACCGCGAATTATCCACAGTAATGTTTTTTTTGAGCCTAGCAAAGAGAAAACTATTGGTTAAAAATATTGAAATGTATTTTATGAACACACAAATAATAAATATATTACTTTATAACATAGTATTGTAAGACACACTATGTGGATTTTACCAATATTAAAATTTAAGAAAAATGACTTGTCATCACTTTTTGTTTCTTAGATGGTTTATTTTTTCTAATTTTAGATTGTACAATTCTGAAGAAAACAATATATGAGAACGAAAATTCATCTTGATTTTCTATATAAGAGATAAGTGTGAATATAGACACACTGGCTTGACTGTGGGAACTTTCGGGATTTCCTTTGTATCACTCCTGCACTCTATATGTAGGCCTACTGGATCTTAGTTTACCTCACCGAGAGTCAAATTCCGTACAATATACTCATCGCTATCATGTCTGAAACCATGATTATCTTTATCGAAGTCTAACTACTGGATGTCACTTTCTTCTACATCTTGACATTCATCCAAGTTTTGCCCTAATGTCATCATAGTGAGACCACCTTGCCCGTTTAAAATATCGTTTTTGTGCGAGTGTAGTAGCGGTAATCTTCTCCCATGACTTGACTGCATGGAGAGCATCCAACAAACACGGAAAGATTGGAAACTTAACGGTAGATAGCGGGCCTCACTTTCTGCATACAGCGATCTGGTCATCCTAGTAAGTTACAGTACTTCGTTATTGAGATTTTAAGGTCCGGAACAGCAAGGTCATCTGCCCCTTCATCCTAGTACCTACTCGACACATGGCTTCATATAGTGCGCCTTTCAGACATGAATACCTAAATGGCAAGTATCCAGATCAATATATGCCACTGTTTCCTGAACCATTCTGTAGTGTGCCTGTCAGAGTACTTGAAAGATATTTTGCAATTTATGAGTGAAGTAGTAGTAGGAACTGATAACTCTGGTGTTGATTTTCTCAACAATGTTTCACATGACGAAATACTTGAGATTCAAAGAATTTGGCACAGACATCACTGAACTCATCCCCTTATTAGAAGGCCACATCCAGCTGTTCACCTTCTTGATGGACATCTACGGAGAATTCAGCAAGCCCTTAAACTTGCTGTTTCTGGAAAGTACGGTACCAACATTAAGGAGCAGTTGGAGGGTTGTGGAAATGTGTTAAAAGGAGGGAAAATACATTCAGTTGTAGTAAATGCTGGGTCCCATGCTCTTGGAAAATTAATCAGCTTGAGATCCGTTGACCCTGGGAACAGGATTTACAAATGTGTGCGTTTGATCAGCAGAAATAGTGCCAATGAAGATCAATGAGGACATTGCAAAGAAAATTAAGAAGTTGCCGTTCTGTGGAACACTGGAATAAAGTGAGGTGTTGAGAGGATACAAAGAACTGCAAACTTTAAACAAGAAGCAGATGCATGACAGGACCAAGACAGACATTGTTGGAGTTTTGCAAAGGATCCGGGCGGGGACACCAAGAGCCCGCCGATGAGCCTAGCTTGGTGTCCTAGGCGAAACCCCACACAAGACACGGCACAAACCTAGAAGAATTGCCGAGTTTTAATGACATTTGTGTTTCCAAAGTTCTCAGAATCTGTGTTGAAAACCATTTGGATCCCCTGTGAACTTTTGTTTTTCAGCTTACACTAGCACGTTAAGGATATGCGTCACTGTTTGTTACAAGAGAATTTGGATCTCTTCACTGAAGTCTAGTTTGAAGGATGACTGAAATGTGTTATGTTATGCATGTTATCCATGATATTTAAAAAATCCCGCCTAAAATTTATGATTTTGAAAGTACCGAAAAGTGCACTTGAAACCACCGAATTTGCCACTTTAAAATACCGCTTTCTTCACTCTGAAATCACCGAAAAATTCCAATCTCTAATTATTACTAACCCCTCAGGCCGGCTATTGAATCCGGAGGTGTTCACTTCACCGGCGGTATTTAAATTGAAGCTCAGCAGAAGTTTCGACACCAACAAGGTAAAAAAAATTAATAATGTTAAATCTACGAAATATAACGTAATGAAAATTTTAGGAATACTTACAGAGATCATGTCCAAAGTTTCTCAGTAATATATGTGACGATTGATTTTCACGGTTGTCCATGATCACAAGCAATATTTATAAAAATATAATAATTTGATAAGTTCCACTTTTGGTATTTGTTTCAGGTATGTTTACAATGAAAGCAAGATATTTACATGATAATGCTCAATCTACATAATATACATAATATTCGGGTAAAATTTCCAGGAAAAGCTGAATTTTGAAAAGCTTTTTAGGCCCCGTATATGTATCCCATGTATAATTGTCAACAAAATGTAAATATCGCAATATTAGTTCAAACCTGTCCCTTGGCATTGTTTGAGGTAATATAGGGGTCTCTCACCCTGGTGAATTAGCTCTTTAGGGTAGGTTTCTAATTTATCCCCATCAACATTACAAGTCCCAAGAACACATAAATGTTGCCCACTGTCACCGACTCCCACTTCCTGGCGCGCGACCTTGGTTTCAAGGGCGCACCAACTATACATTCTGCCGCATACATATTTGTTTCTCAAACAATTAGTTCAATCACTTTGTCTTTGAAAAACAGATAAAAAGAATCTTATTCAGACGTGAAATGCTTTCCTGTTCGCAGCATATCCGTGAACCTCTTGCCACAAACACTGAACAGTGGTCGTTATTACAGCTGAAGCTATTTCTTCATCAGCGCTGTCTGCCACTTCACCAATACCATCATGCTGTGTGTGCATAGTCCGTATCACTACCGAAAATATCACCTCCCTGCACATCACTTCCACTACTGTCATCTATCAAACGAATAATCTCCGCACCCGTAAGATAATGAGACAGCCCGGCAATTATTTCTCTGCGACTGAGTAGCCTCTAGCCTACGAAGCAAAAAATGATCTACGTATTATTTGCTTTCGGTGCTCCCCCTTCATAAGTGGCAAAAATTATCAAGTTAGACATAATTCACAAAACATTCTCGAGATGGCAGGAGAGACTGTGGTACCTTCTAAAGCAACTAACTTGAAACTCAATAGAGCGCGTTTCATGTTATTTCCCTGATCGATATGAGTCGTCAAAAACAACGGATATCGACCAACTTCGTATTAGTTCTAATTATGAAACAGAGATGGCATGAAAGTACATAACTTCTTGGTTCATAAAGTGAAAGAAGATCCCGCAAAGCAGCAGTGGTTCATGTGTAATAGGGATTCTAACTTCCACCTCTACCGGCCGTTTGTGGTACGTCCAACCGGCAGAACGAGTCGAGTCCAGCGGACATACAGTGTACGGCGAACCGGCTTGAGTGGTTAAGCCCAATCGTATATCAAGACTTTTTTCATAGTGCCAAATTTTCCCCCTGTATTTTCCCTGTTTATTCTATGCAATTTAAATTCCCTGTGTTTTCCAGAAAGCGGTCACCCTGGATCAAGTACAGATCTGCAATAGCTGAACATGCTGAAGTCACGAGACACGCCATCGAATTTCATGAGGCCAAAACTGTTGCTAAAATTTACGGATATCAAAACAGGTTAATTAGAAGCAATAGAGGTCGTGAAGCATCCCAATAATTTCAATCACGAAGATGGTTTCAAACTTAGCAACACTTGGAAAGTACTCCTAGTGCGCGGACCAATCAGGGAGCAGCGTGACGTCAATGCTGGGCAAGCACCTCAGGCTGGCAGTAACAGTCAGTTTGAGTACGGACACCAACTCGTACCTACCCAAGATTAAGGCTGCTGCAATGACATTCGAAACATCGGGAAACAATCACCGATATACGACGCGGCTCCATCCTGTAAGCCTAAATGATAAACTAGATACCGGCCGCGAAAGCCTACGATCTAAATTTTAAAAAATTGAACCAAATATTCAACAGCGAGCCAGAGCCAATCTGGCTCATTTTGGTTTTGATCGGAGTTTTTAAGGTAGAATTCTGTGATGCTCTAAAAGCTACAGTAGTTAAAAAGGACATTAAACTAGGCTATATCATCTCTCACTGACACCACATGATCTATGAGGAGATAAATCCATCCTACTATCACTGGGATTTGAACCCCAACTGCCCAGATGAAAACTAAGCAACGATGGCACTGTGCTGTCACATTTCCTTCAAAAGCATTTCATTGATGCAAGTGCAAAAATGACACAACACATACCCATTCTTTTTATTTTCTGCACGTTTACTCAGGCCTACGATAACAAAGTTAATAACAAACACACAGTCTTACCAATAAGTTGACCTGCCAGTTAATTTAGTCGCTCGGGTAGTTAATCAAGAGCTCAACATGATCAATATACACCAGATCTGTGCTACTGGTTTGTTTCAGAAAGGATTTCATGGTAGATACAATAATTGTCAAGCACACCAACAGGAAAGTTACTTTCTTGATGATAATAATAATAATAATAATAATAATGTCACGGGTTCAACTACTGAATCTTCAGAGACGCTAGGGAGACATTCAAGCAAACACGCCAATGATAATGGAACATTTTTGCACAATTATCAAGAAAACAGGTATTTAAAGCAAAATCAAGTGAAAATTGCAGTAGAGTGCAAACAGTGACCAAGTGAACTGCTCTCAACAGGACCGCGCAAGACACAACCAGATAAGTAGCCTGTACAATACAGTACAATCAGTCCAATTAAACATTGCGATGCACGAGAGTTTAGGGGAATTTTTGGTTACCTAGGTGACGTCACGGCTGACGTATTGATATATTGATGTTCTTTGGTTGCTGAGAGTTGCTCCGCAAGCTTGTCAGCTGATTATTACGTCAGTGTGCCGCGCGATTTCGTCGGTGGATGTTCGCCATTTTTTTTTACCTGTAGAGTTTTGTCAACGTAATTTTGATAATAAATATGCCTGTGAATAACCTATAGACCGAGATTTAGATATTAGCAGTGATGTGTGCACGTATTGTGTTGGCGATTTGTAATAAAATTGTTGAGTATCTGTAGTTGTCGCATTTAATTACGTGAGGCACTGTGTGGTCGAAAATTACTGCTTCTTCTACATGTGCAATAATACGGCCTGTGGGATTTATCGGTGAGTTGTAATAAAGTTGTTATATATTTCTTTTGGTTGTTGCATTTAATTGAAAAGTTGCACTGTACCGTACTCTTCTACAGCTTTAGACCAAGCCATTTGTCTAGACGAAAATATTACGTTAGGCACGGTGTGTGGGAATACTCCTGGTAAAATAGTAATGGGTGGGTAAAATTTAGACAAATTGGCATTCACATGAACACTTGAAAATGAGATATGACAGTGTCTATAGGTGCCTATAGGTTTTGTTTTTGACGTTTCATACAGTATCTCTGTGAGGCGTTAGTAAACAGTATGCAGGGTGTCGAGCGATGACCTTTTTCCAAATTCCCGTATAATTTCCGTACGAAAATCCACCAAATTCCCGTATATTTTAGAACTCTCTTAGAGTTCGCATACCGAATAGCTGAAAAATGAATCTTAAAGCACGAATCACGATTTTCTGGCGTAGGTGTAACTGCATTTTTTCGAGATAATTCCGCAGCCCACGGGTGATGGCGAGATTTAGGTCTAATCCGTAGTTAGCAAAGCGCGCACGCGCGAGTGAATTCTCTCGCAGATAGGACTACCGTTTACCTGAGGAGAGCTGATATAAATGACTGTTTTACTGAGGAGGGTTGAGAGAGTAGAGAATAGAAGTGTCACATAATAAATGTTTACGGGAAGTGACTGAACTGTATGGTACCGTAACCGTATAGAGCTTCCACGAGTTAAAATGACACCGAAGCTTATGCATAGCAAACTTCCGGTCCGCGAATCTCCATTTGATTTTCATTGGCAGTGAATCGTTCGTTCACGATTATCACTTTATTATTTCGGAGTGTGGTTTTGTTTTTAGGCGTTCAACTTACGAAATAAGAACTAGAGGGTTGGCCTTTCATGAATATTCCAAAGACAAGTGTCTCCTAAAAGAGTAATTAGTAAAACTTGGCATGAGAGACGACCATAACAAACAGCTTGCCTACAAAGTGTGCGATTTGCACATTTCAAACTACAATAATTAAGTTGGTGCAAATTATATATGTTATATGTGAGAATATTATTATAATTTGCTATCCAGTTGTTATATTAGTATATTATGCATTAACGTGACCCGTTTAAATTCCAAATTGAAACGGAAGCTACGAGTTATAGGCTATTCGCCGTACCGGTAGGCCTAATATTTACTAACAATGCATCGTTTCTTCTTTTATATTTATTTAATCATTATAATTATAATAGCCTATCTATTAACACTTATTTAACCAATAATCATGTTATAATTCTATACATATTCCAGGTATTGCAAGAAAGCTATATTTGATAGCACATGCGGTTCCACCTTAAAATCCAACCGTGCCAAGTTTTCAACCTATGGAAAATATTACCTTAAGTTAATAAACCAAACAACTGGGGACATTTTTTTTTTAAATGCTCATTTACATCTTACCCTAGTCTACGTCAAGTACCATACGGTAATCACTGAAAGGGTAGGGGGGTTATGACCTCAATTTCACAAACGAACGAACCTCATTTTGCATGAATTATGGAACCCGAATCCTAATGGAGGTATGGATTGTCTGCATTTAGAAATATGTTAGTCAATAATTTAAAACAAGATGCCAGAAAACTAAATACAAAAATCTGCGTGCCTACTACGGTGTAAAGTTGCTCCGTGAAAAAAATACACCTCGCCAAGATTATACGACGTGCATACAGTTAAATACAATCATCCTATTGGAGAAACACTTTCTTATAAGCAATTCAAACATAAACTGCTGTAATTTACGGGAAAATGTGCAACATTTAGAGACTACGAAAGTTGTATGTGGCACAACGTTAGCTGACATTTCGCATCATTAATACATAAGGAATGAACACATGCAGAGCTTTCTCACTGCACACAGCTGAAGATCATATTCTTGGTGCATTTTACGTTCTCTTAACAACAATAATTTCCTTAGTTACATGCAAGGAAAATTGTAGTACACAGTTCCCATTGCTTCCATTACCTGACTCCTAAACCAGACAATGGTAATGCATAACCATACGCCAGTGGCACGTCCTATGGCAAATGAAAGATCGAAAGAAAATGTAAGCTCTATAGGGCGCCCGGAACAAGGCGATACAATTTTCCACACTATGAAAATAGTCAAAATACCCTTTGTAATAATGAATAATAATCCTGGGGGTCATGTAGTAATAAGATGTTACCCGCCCACTATCCCTTTCTAGATCACGACTTTTATAGTAAAATTGGAGGTGTGGCCGCTATTACACGCGTAAATTATTGGACAAATACAGTATTGCCCACCCCGTGCATTCGGTACTGACAGCCGCCCTGTCACTTTGCCCCGCTTTTCCTCCCCGCAACCCACGGTCGCCACATAACAAGACCCTACGTCCAACCGCCGCACAGCAAGAATTCTGAGCATGCTTCTCACCTAGACCCCGTATTTCGAAGGAAACAACGCGAAGGATGTCGGGAGCTTGGAACAGCTGAGTTGTGTTGCTAAGCCTTTAGTGTTGTAATCAACTGATACGAATAATACACAGCGCAACACTTCAGACATTATTTATGTACAATTGCCGGTATACGTAATATATTTTAAAAGACAATCCTGAGTCAACGCCGAGGACATTCAAACAGAGAAATACGATACTTTTAGATGAATAAATAAATTACACACCGAAGCTATGATACCTTTATCATCGGCATTCAATTCAATAAATACGACAAAAAGGGCAAACACTCTACAGCTAATGAATATAAAAACACTCACCATGCAATGATTATCCTTTAACATGAAACAAGAGTCTGAACGGAGGTCGTTCACAGCTTACTACAGTAGTTGACAGATAACACCATGCACACTCACTGAATCGCAAGTCTCTACGGTTAATATTAGCTTCCGTGATAATACAAAAGTAAAGTTAAGGTAAAGACATATTTTAAGAACAAAGTTCCAAATGGTTCCGCCTCGTCAATACTGTTTATTAAAATGTCGTGATACAATCACCTGTCTTTTAATACATGGAATACATGGTACATGTTTCGACGTCTGACACTTATTGACGTCTTCATCAGCCTAAATATTTGGGCAGCACTTAAAACATTCCCTTTATATACTAGGTGTAGTTAAAAATTGTACATAAAAACACACATAGATCACTGTGACACATTAAAAAGTTGTTAAAACATTTTCTTATGTTAAAAGCTCAATAAAATCCTCAGCCGGGCTTGGCAGTCTTTCTTGATTTATTTCTAATGTTAGCTTCAAAAGCCCAAGCAAGGGGTGACCATTCCCAACTGGAAAGAAATGAAACTATGTATGAGAGAAAGAAGTGGTGGATAAAATAATACTTTAAAAACCCTAAATGTTATATAAAGACTTACGATGTAATGCGGCAATGAGCTAACAGAGCCGTGCTGAGTAGGACGGAGACTGTGCTGTACTGAAACGGTGTGTCAACATGGAAGCAACAAGCAAGACAATAGGGGCGGAAGAGGAGAGGGGTGAGAGTTCGGGAGTGTTTTGGTGAGGAGTGGGGAAGGGGGAAGGGGTATGGAGTAGGTTTAGGGGAAGGTAACATGGATCAATGTTTGTGGATTTATTTCTATGGTGGTTTATATTTTGTTTTGTAATGGATTAACGTTTCATAGAGTACGATGTTTTCGAAATGAATCTCATTAAGATTCGTTAGGGGGGCGGTCTTTTGGGCTAAATCTATTTCAATTTCTTCTAAGATGTTCATTGTAATTCCTTTATTTGCTCGATGTAAGATTCTCATATCGTTGTTAATGTCTGTGAACTCATGTTTGGTATCTTTCATATGATTTGCCATGGCGGAAAATTTATTGTATTTAATGGCATTAAAATGCTCACCATATCTTGTTATAAATGCTCTACCTGTTTGTCCACAATAATTAGCGTCGCATTTAGCACATTTCAACATATACACACCTGATTTACTGAATTTGTTCGTATGGTTCAATTTATTAGTATTGAATAAAATATTATTGTTTGTGTTGGAAGTTCTATATGCTATTCTTAGTCCACACTTTTTGAAAATATTTGAAATACTATAAGTTTTGGTGCTGAAATACGTGAAAGTCGCATATTTGGGCTGCTCTTTTTGTTCCGGCGTTAGGCGGGTGACCGGTTTGTTTTTAAGCTTGCTGATAATATTGTTGACAAACAGCGATGTGAATCCGTTTACCTTGGCAATCTGTTTAATGATTTTTATTTCTTCATTTAGATCTGTTTTGCTTAAAGGAAGGGAAAAGGCTTTGTTGATCATACTATAAAAGGCGGCTTTAAGCAAAACAGATCTAAATGAAGAAATAAAAATCATTAAACAGATTGCCAAGGTAAACGGATTCACATCGCTGTTTGTCAACAATATTATCAGCAAGCTTAAAAACAAACCGGTCACCCGCCTAACGCCGGAACAAAAAGAGCAGCCCAAATACGCGACTTTCACGTATTTCAGCACCAAAACTTATAGTATTTCAAATATTTTCAAAAAGTGTGGACTAAGAATAGCATATAGAACTTCCAACACAAACAATAATATTTTATTCAATACTAATAAATTGAACCATACGAACAAATTCAGTAAATCAGGTGTGTATATGTTGAAATGTGCTAAATGTGACGCTAATTATTGTGGACAAACAGGTAGAGCATTTATAACAAGATATGGTGAGCATTTTAATGCCATTAAATACAATAAATTTTCCGCCATGGCAAATCATATGAAAGATACCAAACATGAGTTCACAGACATTAACAACGATATGAGAATCTTACATCGAGCAAATAAAGGAATTACAATGAACATCTTAGAAGAAATTGAAATAGATTTAGCCCAAAAGACCGCCCCCCTAACGAATCTTAATGAGATTCATTTCGAAAACAACGTACTCTATGAAACGATAATCCATTACAAAACAAAATATAAACCACCAAAGAAATAAATCCACAACCATTGATCCATGTTACCTTCCCCTAAACCTACTCCATACCCCTTCCCCCTTCCCCACTCCTCACCAAAACACTCCCGAACTCTCACCCCTCTCCTCTTCCGCCCCTATTGTCTTGCTTGTTGCTTCCATGTTGACACACCGTTTCAGTACAGCACAGTCTCCGTCCTACTCAGCACGGCTCTGTTAGCTCATTGCCGCATTACATCGTAAGTCTTTATATAACATTTAGGGTTTTTAAAGTATTATTTTATCCACCACTTCTTTCTCTCATACATAGTTTCATTTCTTTCCAGTTGGGAATGGTCACCCCTTGCTTGGGCTTTTGAAGCTAACATTAGAAATAAATCAAGAAAGACTGCCAAGCCCGGCTGAGGATTTTATTGAGCTTTTAACATAAGAAAATGTTTTAACAACTTTTTAATGTGTCACAGTGATCTATGTGTGTTTTTATGTACAATTTTTAACTACACCTAGTATATAAAGGGAATGTTTTAAGTGCTGCCCAAATATTTAGGCTGATGAAGACGTCAATAAGTGTCAGACGTCGAAACATGTACCATGTATTCCATGTATTAAAAGACAGGTGATTGTATCACGACATTTTAATAAACAGTATTGACGAGGTGGAACCATTTAGAACTTTGTTCTTAATATAATTCAGTCAATACGGAAAAAATGTGCGACTCTCTCAGAGTCAAAAATAAAAGACATATTTAGCACTCAAACAAGCCGCTCCGTGGTGATATTATTGCCGTGGTTTTATATGGGAGTTGTAGGCTATTGAATGACAGACGGTATTTTGATACACCCTCCATCCCTTCACTGTCCCTAACATCATCACCACCATCATTGTCATAATCAGAGCTCGATGAATTGCCAAGGTTAATACCGTAATCATTTCATCCACCGCGATATCCAGATCGCCTTTAGTATTTCTTTCTGCACATGCTGTACGGGATGTATCCAGTCTCCGGGTCGAACTTCGGCGAAGTAAAAGTAAGGAAACAATGACAATGAAAGGAAATCCGACTCATACAGTGGTTAATAAGCGACTGAAACAATGCCTGCCCATACGAGAAGAATTCTGTCACTTGTGTGGTGTATTTTGTAGCCGCATGTTGGTGACGGGTGTTTGATAGTAAAATGTGAGATATTGTTTGTAGTTTTTGAAATGTATGCATGTGTGACGCATTTGCATTGAGTGTTTGAACGGACTTTAAAACAATTTGGTATGTGCATCTCCCCTGCGAAAGAAGACCTTGGAAAGGCTAAAAACAGTAACATTCCACACGCGACACGCCGCGAATACTTTATAATTTAGATTTATTTTATCTAAGTAGATAATAGAAAATAAAAAAATAAAAAACGAAATCAAATAAGTCACTTTAACAAATGCAACATTGTTACTAGGAACTTCAGTTATACACAAAATTAAGTTCTTTTGACAGTACTATTTTATTTTTTTATTTTTCAATTCCTGGAGATCTTTCGTGGCTTTTCTTTAGACTGCCATCTTAGCCGTCGCTTTGCACCTGTTTTGCTTCCTTGAACACGGCGTAGGAGTTTCGTGCAGTATGGACTCTTGCTCACGGTTATCTTTTCTACTCCACCAGCTGCCATCACAGCATCCTGAACAGTATGCATGCCCATCAGACTTGCTTCTTTGTGATTGACGATCATGCACTCCTTGTTCAGAGAGAAACCTCTGTCTAGAGCTGCATTGTTGTGATACAAAATCAGTATCATTTTTACGAAGCTTGTGAGATCGTTTTTGGCAGGAACTGAGGAAGGTGCTGAAGCCACTAATTCAGACCATAGCACGTCGAGCTGTGGCTCTTTTCCGTCTAACTGCTTCAAACGCACAGTGATGGAGGGCAGTCTCAGAAATGCGGAGTAGCTGCTCTTGATACGGTCAGCCATTGCGCCAGAAAGCAAATTCTTCTGATTACAAAGAATTTCCAGGGCAACTTAAGAGTCTCAGCGACCCCTATAGGGTCTAGGCAGGAAATTGTACGGGTCTCTTGTGAGCAAGAGTTGACCTCTCTTTGATTTTTTCAGCCATAGGATACGAGTGTACAATTTTCGGCAGTTGATGCGAAATTGCAGCACATCCGCGTCTGGAATTTTCTGAGATCTTAAGCTATTAACTTCTTTAAGGGCTGCTCTTGTCGAGAAACCCAGGTCTCCTCTGAATAACAATGCAGACTGATTCCTGCATGTCATTGTCAGCAACGAGCGCGGCACTCGTAGCCCAGCGCGGAGAGGGTACGGCCGGCGGTCGGCCAGGCAAAGCATGCATTCGACGTTGGCTGGGTTCTCATCCCGCTTAGCTCTCTATCGGTGGCGCAAATTGCGGGTGGCAGCGCGGTCTGCAGGCGAAATAGAAGACTGAGCGGGAGGACTCTACCGAGCGTTCGGGGGCTAAGAAGTCAGGCATTATGAGACTTTTCAAGATTTCCCGTATCAAGTGCGAATTTCCCATATAATTCCCGTATTTTTCCCGGGTCACTAAAATTCCCGTATTTCCCGTATCCCTCGACACCCTGAGTATGTTATGGATTGTGATACAAATATTTGCAGCCAATATTTTAAAACATAAAAATACCAAACTAGGAGGGGGGCCAGCCCCCACCCCGCCAGTAAAAACAACATTGACCACAATGTTTTATAATGAAATTATAATGTTTTGGTTTTTGGTTGTTTTTGCAGATGTCATTGTGTTTGTGTATTTGCAGCCAACTTTGGAGGGAAAAAAACGAAACTACACAAAACCATTTCTTGCTGTATGGTGGGTTTAATAACATTATTGACCACAATGTTTTATAAGAATATTAAGTTACAATGTGTTAGCGATAGGTTGTATTTGTGTTTTTGATGGAAATTAATGAGTCTGCCAGCAGCTAGGTTAGGTTTGTGTATGCATGGGAAATGTGTTAATGTACCGTATTGATGCCAACCGTCAATTATTACAGACCGTGATCGTTTGTGCATAACTTCTTTATAAAAACAAATTGGCTGCTTTTGTGATGTTATCAACCACTTGACGAAATGCTTCTCTGGCAATATTATGGGAAAAGCCTTGGTTATAGGTTATTGGTGGTGACAACTCAATAACAGAAATGAGCATTAAAAAACCTTCGAAACGCATTGTGTTTCGTCATCTGTAATTGATTTATTGGCCTACCTCAATTTGATACGCCGTACATACGAAAATGTTTTAATTTAGGGTTACATTTATAAGATTTTGTATTGGAATGGGTAATTGGTCTACTTAGCTAAATTATTGTCGGCGATACTTACAAAAATATTCCGATATAAGGTCATATTTTTAAAATTTTGTATCTGTATCTGTAATTTGCCTATTTAACTGAATTTTAGATGACGATAAACATCGTAACTTATTTTAATTTTATAATTATAAAACATTGTATCGAAATCTGTAATTGACCTATATAGCTCAATTACAGATTCCGATTGATTCAAAAATTACGTACTTTAAAGTTATATTTATAAAATTCCGTTTCGGGATCTGTAATTCGCCTATATAGTTGAATTGCAGATGACGTTACATGTCGTAATTAATTTAATTTTATATTTAGGATACGACATTGTATCAAAAGCTGTAATAGACCTATATACATGGTGGCCACTCAAATCGGTCAACGATTTTCCAGGAGTTTTCCAGGAATTTTCCAGGAGTAATTCTCATTTTTCCAGATTTAAAAATAAGCGTGAGTGAGGGGAGGGGCTTTATTGGTTGCCTACTTCAAGACCAAAATAAAGCAGTTGTGTTTGGTTTACTTGTACAGATATTGACAAAAATTAGTGGTGATTGCGTTATTAATACGCAAGCCTACACACAAATGATTCAATTGTTGTTTTAAAAAAGCTTTTTTGGCTCAAATGTCCGCTATAAAAAAAGAGAAAAGAATGCCGCCTGCAATTTTATTGTGGTGAAATTGTCTATACTCAATATGTTTTACAAAAATACTATCGCGTGTTCTCACACACAGAAACAGGTAGCCTGAGGAAATTTCTTTCGTTAACGATCGAGTGCTCACCTAATACCGCAGCGGGAGTATGATTTAAGATGGAAAGATTTTTATAATTAATTAACAGTGGCTATTTTCTAAGAGTTTTCAAATTTTTTGTCATTTTCCAGGAGTTTTCCAGACCTAATAAAAATCCAGGAGTTTTCCAGGATTTCCAGGAGTAGTGGCCACCATGTATATAGCTCAATTAAAGATTTCGATGCAATGTTTTATTATTATGAAATTAAAATAATTACGATGTGTATAGTCATCTGTAATTGAGCTATATAGGCCAATTATAGATTTAGATACGATTTTCTTAAAATCTAACCTGAAATTGCGAAATTTGTATCTGCATCGGAATCTTTAATTGAGCTATTTAGGTTAATTACAGATGTCAATACAATGTTTTTAAATTATGAAATTACCATAATTACGATGTGTATCGGAATCTGTAATTGACCTACATAGGTTAATTACAGATTTCGATAGGGAAATTTAAAAATATCAGCTAAAATTGGGAAATTATTATATGCATCGGAATCTTTAATTGAGATATGTAGGTCAATTACAGATTTTGATGCAATGTTTATCATTATGAAATTAAAATAATTTCGATACAGAAATTTAAAAATATAAGCTCAGATTTCGATGCACACTTCGTTTCGAAGGTTTTTGTTTAATGCAGCTTTGTTTTTTTGTTTTCCCCCACCCAAAAACCCCTATTACCTAGGCTTTTCCCGTAAGCTTGCTAGAGGAGTATTTCGTGACGTCGTTGATGACATCATGGAAGTCGCCATTTTGTTTTAGGGGAATTTTATACACGGTTGCATCGCAATGTATAATAGTCCCGTACAATCAGAATTGACCATTTACAACAACCACATATTCACTCCAAACAGGCAAATTCCGGAGGTTAATAACCACTTCCAGTAGGCCTATCTCAACAAAACATCACATAGACTACAACTAACAAAAACTGACGAGTTGCATTATCTCAACTGAAATGAAAATGAAAATCCACAGCCTGCTTCCAGTCTCAGACCGGGTCAGGAATGGAATGAATGGAGCCCCCATCTAGCGGTGAGGATATGAACTGTGCCGGCTGCCGAGGCCTGACGCACTCCTATGGGGCAATGATTAAATGAATGACAGATGAAATGAAATGATATTGGAGTGTGTTGCTGGAATGAAATGTTGACATGGAAAACCGGAGTCATCATCATCATCATCTTGTACAGCTTCCAGCCCCAGGCTGGGTCTGTTTGGAACATAAGCCTCGCCACTTAGTCCTTTCTTCCCACCACCTCTCCGCTGTCACTCTGGTCCAGTCCTCGCCTCTCTTCTTGACACATTCCTCCACTCCTTTCAGCCATCTATCTCTTGGTCTTCCCCTTGGTCGTTTCTTCTGCATCTGCATCTCATGTATCCTCTTGGGAATCCTCTTCTCATCCATTCTCTTTAAGTGTCCATACCACCTCAGTCTTGACGTCTCAATCCTACCTTGCAAGGGCTCCTCTTTCACCATTTCCCTGACCTTTTCATTCCTCAACCTGTCTCTTCTTGTTACTCCGATCCTACTTCGCAGGAACTTCATTTCACCTGCCTGTATTCTGCTTATGTCTCTTTTCTTCATTGTCCACGTTTCTGAAGCATAGGTCAGTATCGGGATATAGTAGCTTCTGTATAACACTTCCTTGCTTTTTTGTGGGACATCTTTATTCCACACTAAGCTCCTAATGCTTCTCAGAAATGCTTCTGCCTGTCTGCCACGTTCCGTAATCTCTTTGTCATTTCTCCCATTTTCCTCCACTATACTTCCCAAGTACTTGAGACTTTCCACCTTCTTCAGCTGTCCACCTCCAAGTGTTATCCCACTCATTGGTCTGCCCTTTTTCCTGGTCGTTAACAGGATCTCACATTTACTGATGTTGAACTTCCATCCGTACTCTCCCACTGTTTCTTCCCAAGCCTTCAGTTGCTCCTGAATTTCCTCCTCCTGGTTTCCCCAGACCATGAGATCATCTGCAAACACCATTGCTTTCATCTTATCTTCTATCTTTCCTGCAATCCGTGTCATTACCTCGTCCATAACCACAATAAAGAGAAAGGGTGACAGCGCACTACCCTGTTTCAGGCCACTCATTTGTCTGAACCAGTCTGTTCTTTCCCCTCCAACTTTCACACAACTCACACTTCCACAATACATCTCCTTCACTCTGCCTACAGTCCCTTTTTCCACTCCCATGTTTTCCATTGCTTCCCAAACCTTCTCCCTACACACACTATCATAGGCCTTTTCGATGTCCAGGAAGGCCATCAACAGATCCTCTCCAAACCGGAGTACCCGGAGAAAAACCTGTCTTCCTCCGTTTTGTCCAGCACAGATCTGACTTGGAGTGACCAGGATTTGAACCACGGAGCCAGCGGTGAGAGGCCGGCGTGCTACCACCTAAGCCACGGAGGCTTCATTATCTCAACTAATACTGCAACTAAATAAGTGTACTTATTGTAAATATTTTCACCCATACCTTCAGACATAAATTTTATAGCCTAAGTGTAATGGATCTGATGGTGATTGCTTGACAATCGAAACTGGTCATCCAAGTGTATTTATTAATCTCATGACCATTTTTTCAGGATTAGGGAATAACCCATCTCATTAGGGTACAATCGTGTTGACACCCAACTTAATACCACAATGTGCACCATATCTGGCGCAATCACATCTAAACCAGTTTATTGGCTTCCATTGCTAACCGGTATATTGCCACCTGATCTACGCCGATCTAATGCCCTTATGAAAGAATTCCACAAGATCTCCGGAATCCCAGTCTACCCGTGCATAATGACCTGCCACTTTTGAATCTTAAAAGACTAAATTCATGCCATCCAAATCTGTGTGATGCTGCTGACATGGATGCTAAGGATTTTAAATCTCTTGATGAATGGAACGGTTGGTGGGAAGCAGCAACAGATATGCGCCTGCATACCTTCTTCTCAGGTCCAGATTTCCAAGTGGATTCCACCTACCACATAAGTCCTGGACTGCCCTGAACAGAATCAGAACAGGACATTATCGGTGCAGATACGCTCTTCACAAGTGGAAAAAGCTACCTAATCCAGACTGTGACTGCTGAGCTCCACACCAGACTATTCATCACATTGTCAGAGAATGTACAATTCGAGTTTATCATGGTGATGACGCGGACTTCATGTTGGTAATTCCAGATGCTGTACGCTGGATTGAAAATCTGGATATTTCAGTTTACCAACTGAAAAGCGCCAAACTTTTGTTTTGACTACTGAACAATTAGTTAAACTTAAACCAATGGCTTTTGCCTGGACCAATACTATTAGTAGGATTTTGATGAAAAGTCATCTTCTTTCTGAATACACAGAGACGATGCTTAGTGGTAATTAAGTGTATTCTACAATAAATATGTTAGATATATGGGGTTTTTAAAAGTCATAAAAATGCATTTTTCCTACATTTTGCAGAATAAAGTCATTTTCTAACATTTAGGGGCATTTTAGGTCATTTTTCAGGTGTTTTACGTTTATAGGTCATTTTTTTATCGAATATGGTTAAATGCCCATTTTAAAGTTATGTTTTTAGTATCTGTATTTCTAAACATGTCACATTCTTGGACTAACATGTCTACAGACTGTATTTCTGCAGTGCTCATCTGTTTTCATTACTCGTTTCTTATCTACGCAGCTGATTTAATTTTTCTCGACGAAGCATTTGTGTGTACGGTTTGCGTCACTGATTTCTTCACGTGCACGTGAGTATTGCGTCAGTCTGAGGAAAGAAATGGGGTAATCCCCTCAGCGCCATGTGGTTTGTGTCGAGTTTATCTTTATTAGAAGTGTTGACAGCTCTGGCCGGCTCTGACGTCTGATCGTTCATTCAGCTACCCGCCAACTATAGGACTTTTAAGGTGTGTTTTTAGGTGTGTGACGTTTTGTTGTGCAGTGCAATTGAAATGCCAAAACAAAAGCAGTCAACTGCAAGCCGTTTAAAACAGTATGTGTCAGATTTCGGTGAAAACATATTCTCAACTGATGGAACTATTTTGTTCTGTAAAGTGTGCGAAATCAAAGTCGCTGCAGATAAACGGTTCACCGTACAACAACACGTCAGGCGCGATAAACATTTGAGAGGTCTTGAAAATGTGGAAAAAAGGAAAGTGTCTCAATTACTGTTAAAAGAAACTGCTTCGACATCAAGTAACAAGTCATCTTCCTTTTATAAAGAATTATGTGAAGTGTTTCCGTTAGTGCTAATATTCCACTAGGAAAACTAAGCAATCCTAAATTAAGTGATTTCCTTGAACGCCACACTGGTCATACTATTCCAGACGAATCAACATTGGGTAAAAACTACCTATCAAAATGTTACGAAGACACGTTAAACCGAATACGTGAATTTGTGAATGGGAAAAAAACGTATCAATTGACGAAACTACAGATTCAGAGAGACGTTATGTAGGAAATTCAGTGATAGGGACCCTAGAAACAAACAGTCCCGGGCAAACTTTTCTGCTGACCTCCGAGGTTTTGGAAGCGGTTAATCACACTCAGATATGCAAACTGTTCGATAAATCCATGTGTTTAATATGGCCTATGGGAATACAATATGAGAATGTGCTCCTCTTCCTAACAGATGCAGCACCTTACATGGTAAAGACAGCAAAATCTATCAAAGCATTCTATAATAAGATGGTGCATGTTACTTGTCTGGCCCATGCTTTTCATCGAATTGCAGAAGAGGTCCGATCAAAATTTTCAGAAGTAGATAGACTAGTTTCCACAGTAAAGAAAGTCTTTGTCAAAGCACCATCCCGCACTAAATATTTCGAAGACAAGGCCCCTGATGTAGCTTTGCCCCCCCACACCAGTTTTAACAAGCTGGGGTACCTGGTTGACTGCATGCATATACTATTGTGACAATTTTCACATAGTGAGAGAAGTAGTGAATGGCTTTGATAGGACAGATGCTAAGGCTATTGGGAGTGCACAGGACCTGTTTTCTGATCCTCAAATGAAAGGTAAATTGGCTAGCATAAAATCAAATTTTTCATTTTTGCCAGAAACCATAACCTGCCTAGAAGAAAGTGGCATGCTATTTGGCCAAGTCAATAGAGTTAGTCAGGAATGCTGAAAGTTGTATAAAACATGTAAACGGTGAGATTGGGGACTCAGTCAGAAAGAAAATAAAATTTGTATTGGACAAGAATAAAGGGTATCAGACAGTGTGTCAAATAGCTAGTATTTTGTCGGGAGAAGACTTCAGAATTGACATTTTTGAAGAGAATTTAACAGCCAGTGACATAGCGTTTTTCAAATATGCACCTATTACATCAGTGGAAGTGGAGAGAAGTTTCTCGAAACAAAAAACAGTATTAGCTGACAACCGCCATTCCTTCACCTTTGATAACTTGAGGATGACGATGGTGGTGTATTGCAAAGCTAACTAAGGTATGTTTATTTAGTGATGTATTTTTTCACTTTGTAGTAGAAATCAAAATGACGTATTGTTAATCTATTGATTAATAGTTTACACTAATTATACTGAGAATGTTTGTTATTCGAACCATTATTTGTACAAGACAATCATGAAATTGATCATTTTTAGGTATTTTTTTTATGATAATTTTAAGTCTTTTTTTTTAATTAGGTCATTTTAAGAGAATTTTAAGGACATTTTATAGGTCATTTTTCGATAATTTTAAGGTCATCAACCTCCGGGCCCTAATTATTAGGTAGCACGGGCCACGTTAGCCATATATACAACCCTGGTTTTAGTCATGCATCAATAATCTCTAGGTAGCGCTGAATGAATTCGTGTTTTTTGTAACAGTAAAATTTGTTGAATCCAGACCAAACGGCTTTTGTCTAGACCAGGGGTCTCCAAACTTTTAGCCTAAGGGCACGCTGACTCATCCACCAAGTCCCAAGGGCCAAGACCTAGCTAGCTCATTATACAAACATACTGTAGCTTAGAATTACGTTCAAATTTTCATTTCGTTTGAGACTGGCTACTAGTGAGATATCTATGGCGCAGGACGTGGGAGTGGATTTCGCTCCGTTTGTTCGTCGCTTTCATCTGCTTTCGGCACTGCTAATCTGTGTGAAAAACATTCTCCAAAATGAAACATACAAACATATTTACAGTTCCAAATGAATTGATGAGCATTTGAAGTCGCTGCTGATAATTACCACTATACTCTGTATTACAAATAATGAACGCTGACGTCTGTCAAAACTAGCATGTGGAGAAATGCTGTGTTGCCACTGACAGGTCATGACATAACATTCCAAAAGGCTTGGAGAAAGACACAAATACTGGGTAAGTTAGTCTAATGACAGTGACGAGTCAAAGCACAGTAGAACACTGTGTCAAACCATGTGCTCACTGCTGTGTCTGCATACATTGCAACACTACTCGCTGTTGCCTTGGAGACCGTTACCCTTCTCGTCTCCACTCCTCACCTCACCCTTCAAGCGGATGACAGACATCACCGTTCACCTTTCGTAAATCCGAGTATAGTAAACATGATCCACAATTGCAAACAATTGTCAGTGGAAAGTTACAGCCCCCTACAAATCTCATTAGTCATATTGATATGTTCAATTTTATTGTATGAATTACCTATGTATGCTATGTGTAAGTTTTTAGAATAAATCTCATATCATTAATTACAGTTGAAATGTTCAATTTCATTAAGTATATCAGTTATTGTGTTTCTTAATTGGTCGTTAAACCAAAACATGTGATAATTTCATGGTATATTTACATTGTAATCAAAATAAATTATAGTGGCCCGGATATCGGCCATGTCTGGCGCGCTGCCGCAAGTCGGTATTGGCCAAGGGCCATAGTTTGGAGACCCCGGGTCTAGATCAATAATTGTTAGGTAGTGAGGCCCGGGTCATTGATACTGCACATCCCTGGGACACCAGTGGGATACTCACACATCATTAATCGTTATCCAGACCAGACCTGTTTTGTGTATTTTGTATACCACATGTTAACAACTGGTGGATGTCAATATGTGTACCTTAGTGTGTGCGCCTTGTTAAAAGTTGAAGTGACCTCATGAGCTGTCAAACATGGCTGCCGTCGTTAAATGAGCAATAAATAATAAAAACATATTTAAGTAATTTAGCATATGCTACCGGTGCAGTAGTGACCAGGGTTAGTAATTTTATTGGTAACGTCCCCCAGAAGATGAAACAAGTAAACAAGGTACTGTATGTAAAAGCCAGGATGACATTTGATTCAGAATTAATAACAAATCTTTTAAGGAATAATACCGATACGGTACCCAAATTGTAAGTCAATACGGCATCTCAAACATAAACCAAGATGGTTTATTTTAAGGCATTCTCTCTCCTGTCTCAGTTGATTGTTTTAGTCATGTGTTGGCTAAAAAATTCTTGGATTCTAAAGAACAAATATCTCTTAATTTCTAAATTTGGAAATACCACCTACCTGTGGAGAGAGATGAAGTTGATCCAGCTTCTGCTAATGATCCTGTGGACAGGAGGTGTTGACGTGGCTCTCGCCGCTGCCATATCTGATCCAGCCCAAGGTGAGTTGGAGCAGAGGAAGAAAGTCTTGAACCAGCTGCAGTAATGCTATTTCTCCCAATCCGACCAGGACTATGAACTATATCTCGACCAGGACTCCCAGACAATGAACCTACGGGGCTTGCACGACTAGGCACAGACTGACCCAACAACTTGAGATCTGGAGAAGTTGATAAAGAGTCCTTTCTCGAGGTCAGCTCATGCAATGTTTCTTTCTTTAACAAAAGTTCATGCAATGGTTCTTTCTTTAACAAAAGTTCATGCAAAGTACTGTGCTTCTGTTGTAGAGGACTTGCTGCAAGAGGCGGGGTAGTCACAGACGAAGCAGCTGAATGCAGTAAAAGTGAGGAACTTGAACTGTTGCAACTTGTGGGGGAGAAAGCATCAGGACCAGCTATGGCACCACTGCAATCTGTTTTGCCACCCATGAATACATCCATTGGGCTAGAAGGAACACTTGAAGACACTGCAAACGTATCCTTATAGAAACCAAGACCAGCCGGAGGAAATGAGGAAGGAATAATATTGTTTGAAGATTGGTTGTTATTGTTTGTTATATTACAGTTAATGTTTGTGATCTGAACTAATGGAGGAGCTGTACTGCTGGTGAGTTTCCCTTGAGAAATGATCGATGGTACACTGATATAGTAACTATTTTCCTCGGGCAGCAACAAATCATCAAAATTTAAATCTTCAAGCAAATTCTCATCGTTTGCATTCAACTCTGCCAAAGTTGGTCCTTGAATAAGGTCTGCCTTATCAACCTGAAAAATATCATCATCATCCATCCGAAAGGTATCTGTCCGATTGAATTCAACATCTGTACTTTCTCTTGATCCCCATAGGAAAGGTCCATTGTAACTTTGAAACAATCCTCCTGATCCCTGAAGCCCAGATGACATGACAGTTCCAACTTCCTGAGATGTTGATGGTGACGAGGAAGTCTCAAAAAAATCCAGGCCAAAATCCCTCAGTTCAGAGAGATCCAACATTTTTCTCGGGGGTATCGGCACACTTGCCGACATACAATTTGTGGTATCCATTAGTACAGGTTCTTGCTTCACTAAAATGCCAGGATCCATGAAAAAATCACCTGAATAATCAGGATCAGCCATTTCCTATGAACTTATTCCCTTATCCTCCTAGGTAGCAATTGTAATATGAGGAGACATCTAGGAGTCCTGCAACATGTACGGAAATGCAACTTTGAGTATCATAGAGCGAATGAATTATATCATAACAAACTATTGCATCATCTTTCAACACACTAATGTTTACTACAACAAAGCTGTAGATAAAACATGAGCACGTGCATTGGTTAAAATCAAAGCATTGTCCTTGGGCCTATTTATAACTTCAGCAATGAAATTGAAATTAGCATCTCATTACCCACAACCAACAAACTCATATTTGGTTCAATCTTTTCCTTGATAATTCACGTATGTACGGACAACATATGTTGCACGACACAGAAGCACATATAATAAACAATAATGCATACATATACTGTTAAACTATCGGCAAAACAGACCCACGTGCAAAACTGGCAGAATGACTTGGGTAAACACAGAATCAAACTCTTGTTTTGATTGCACAACATCACGCGCGACAGTAAACAAAACCATCTAAAGGAGTTTCGAGCATATCACCACTGCTTAACATGTCGAACACAGATACACGACTGTCATAACAACCCACAGTCAAGCATGGCAAACGAAATAACAATACAAGTTGACAAGCCAAAGCATGTTTTGTCATTAAAACATCTAGTTGTAACTTACCACAGACAGCAGAAAACTGTGTGTGTAACTAGTTTCCCGCGCTAATCACACTCCACACTGAAACAACACGACCATGACTTTCAGAATCCCAAACACCTACGAAAAACAGCGTTATGCCAGTGTAAAAAGAGAACGACACTACCAATTACACACTTCACTAATTAAAGTCGTGCATTTAAATTTATATAAAGAAGTTAAATCTCATAATTTCCTGTTCACAAGATGAGTAAACACACAAATATGCAATGTTGTGTTGCTCACATCTAGCAAAAGAAATTACTCAAAGGTCACATGAACACGATCAATTGACTCACAGTTCCACCAATAGGAACAACGACAACCAACTACCAACCAATGACGAAGTTTGTTATGATCTGTCGTCCCACCTCTCAAGGAAGCGATCTATAGGAGAAACTGGAGTAAATAATCTACATCTCCGGTTCATTTTCGCCTCATATGACTCAAAACGAACCCGTCAAGAGAAAAATCCATCAATAATGTCATTAAATTTTAAATACAGACCACAGGCAAGTTCCTAATTCATCTCTTATTCTTCCAAAGACTGAAAAATTCCTAGTGAACAAATTTTATTGAGTAGTTCCAAGAACCATCGATTGACGTCATGCAAACGTCAGAGAAGAACGGCCTTCTCGGCCACGTGAATTGAAGAAAGAATGTCTACAAGGAAAATAAAGAACCCAGCAAGCCTGAAACTAAATTCCATTCTCGTGATAACTGGTGTTGCAGATGAAAAGTAAGTGATTAAATTGTTCCGGAAACACCTGAAAGCTTCACCCAGAATATCGTGAGAAAGAATTTGATAGTGTAAAGGCTACGTTCAGTTGCACGGAAAGAAAACCACTTATAGACCACTTATGTTATTGGTAGCAATGTTCATTGCAAGTGATCACGCTATAATAAGTCTTGGATGTATCCTTAAGATTTTCATCTCACTCAATTCCGGATGAGGGGAGATATTAGCTGGCAATTATAAAACTAATGATACGATTGATTAAAGGCAACATCGTAATTAGCCATGGACGGTATTAGCGCGTGATTCAAATCGTCGAACAGTATTATTAGACAACAAGGTCACTGGATTTCGATATTTGGGCTCATACATACTATCAGATGTTGGACTCAGCAATACCTAACTTGGAAAAACTCATCCAAGATAACTCAATACCGATCCCTCGACCAAAACGAACGAAAAAACAATGGATCATCAGGAAATGCGCCCAAGCGAAAAAAGAGGCCTTAATAGCACTACATAGAGCAATAAAACTACCCAATGATTTTAATTTACAACAATATTCAGATGCTAGGAAACAATATAAGGAAAACGTGAAAAGGGCAAAAGAAGAATTCAAAAAAAGAGAAGAACAAAAAATGATAGAAGAAGCAACAGAGAAATGGGATAAGGCACTTTACACAAACCAACCGCATTTCCCAAAAGATATACCAATGACTATATGGGAAGAACATTTTAAAAATGTACTTCAGGCACGTGAAACACGACCTCAAACAATAAAAGATACGGAAATGCATTTTGAACCTTTCACTCGAGCAGAATTAGATAAAGTAATAAGGAACACTAAGAAAAATTAGGCAGGTGGGCCAGATGGGATTTACTATGAGCATATCAAAAGCACGGCCCCATACTTTTTAGACCTATGGACAGACATTTTTAATGAATGCCTAAAACAAGGAACAATTCCAAATATCTGGCGACATGCCAAGCTGAAGCTATTATATAAAGGCAAAGGAGATATGGAAGTTCCAAATGCATACAGGGGCATAGCATTAGAATGTACAGCCTTCAAAATCCTAACGAGTCTTCTGAATAACCGACTATACCAAATGATAGAGACATTTATCCCTGAAGAGCAATTCGGGTTCACCAAGGGCAAATCGACTTTACACGCTGTGAAATACCTTAAGGACGGAATCGAGGAAGTTTTGAAATGCCGGAGAGGAAAGCTTCATGTGATTTTCGTGGATTACACCAAGGCATTTGACCTTTTAAATAGATCCATGATAATAGAAAACCTGGAAGGATTCATAGGGGAAAATTACATCACGAGAATTATTAGAGATATACTTGGCCGTAACTTGGTACAAATAGATGATAGTGTTGATCGATCCAGGCCACTAGAACAGAAAAATGGCGTATTGCAGGGAGATCCATTTAGCCCTCTATTGTTCAATATAGCAACATCAGATATCATCAAATGCATCAAAGCAGACGTCGAAATACTGGCATATGCTGATGATATGGTTCTTATGTCACCCGAGATAACAAAACTTCAAGAAGCCTTTGACCAGCTGGAAAAGTGGGCCACCATAAATGAACTGCAAATTAACTAAAAGAAAACCGTTGTAATGACATTCAGGAAAGGAGGCAAATCAGCAACCAATGACAAGATCACATACAGAAATGAACCAATAACCACTGTTCCATACTTTAAATACTTAGGAATCACATTACAGACATATGGAAATGTCTTTACGATACATGTGAAAGAAAGAATAACAGCTGCGACCTTAGCCATGATAAGTCTAAAAACTCTTCCACAGATCTCGCTGGTAACAGCAATGGAAATATTTAAATTGAAAATTACGCCCATCATAACATACGGCATGGAGTTAATTTGGGAACACCTTACCAAAAGTAATCTAACGGACTTAGAAAAAGTAAAAGCAACATTCCTAAAAGAGACGTTGGGTGTATCAAAGTACACCCGTTCGCGCCTGGTATATGTGCTGGCTAGGGAAATATTTGTCATAGAAGATCTCCGCCTGCAATTACATCTTCCCTCTACACATGCGTATCAGTGCTTGCTAATAGACCTTCAAAGAAAAAGGGAAGACATATGGCTGGAGTTTTACACTACAGACGCAATGTTAAACAGTGATTGGAAAAAGCCAGGATATGAACTAAGACACTTAATGACGCGTTTCGCTGTTCACGGTTTTCACCACTGGATATGCAGCAGAGCCATCTATCATGAACCACAAGAATTACAGTGTATATGCAAATTGTGCGGAAGAAGCTGTGAGAGGTACCATCTAATGTTTTGCGGGAAAAGACTAGTGTCGCTGACTAAATTCTGTCTCGATGTAGAGAACTAATATGTTTTCCTTGCTCATTGTGCGAATCTTTTCTCTATTATTATTATTATTATTATTATTATTATTATTATTATTATTATTATTATAACATCAAATGGAGACACATTGAGAGAAGTACAAATGCGAACAAATGAGACATCCATTTCCAAAGGGTTCCTTGTCCAAGAAGTGACATTGTTGGGAAAACGTGAAAAATGTTTATCAGACTTACTGCTTATCGTATGCTAAAAATATTTTGCTCACTTATCACTATTAATTATGGAAGACTTTTGGAGGAATCACAGCTTATAGAATCCAATGATTCTTCGTAAAGTAAAAAAATATAGCAATTCTTCTAGGTTTGCGCCGTGTCTTGTGTGGGGTTTGGCCTAGGACACCAAGCTGGCTCATCGGCGGGCTCTTGGTGTCCCCGCCCGGACACCCACAGGAGTGACGAACTGCGCGCCACCTCCCTTTATATTAGGTGCAACTGCACCACTTGACTGCGAGAACTAAAAGCTCAAGCAGCCTTAACCTCCCTATGAAGGCTTCCAAAAAGATGGTATATTGGCCTTCACGGCCGGTGAATTAAAACTCAGCAATTCTTCTAGGTTTGTGCCGTGTCTTGTGTGGGGTTTCGCCTAGGACACCAAGCTGGCTCATCGGCGGGCTCTTGGTGCCCCTCCCGGACCCCCACAGGAGTGACGAACTGCGCGCCATCTCTCTTTATATTAGGTGCAACTGCACCACTTGACTGCGAGAACTAAAAGCTCAAGCAGCCTTAACCTCCCTATGAAGGCTTCCAAAAAGATGGTATATTTGGCTTTCACGGCCAGTGAATTAAAACTCAGCAATTCTTCTAGGTTTGTGCCGTGTCTTGTGTGGGGTTTTGCCTAGGACACCAAGCTGGCTCATCGGCGGGCTCTTGGTGTCCCCGCCCGGACCCCTACAGGAGTGACGAACTGCGCGCCATCTCCCTTTATATTAGGTGCAACTGCACCACTTGACTGCGAGAACTAAAAGCTCAAGCAGCCTTAACCTCCCTATGAAGGCTTCCGAAAAGATGGTATATTGGCTTTCACGGCCGGTGAATTCAAACTCAACAATTCTTCTAGGTTAGTGCCGTGTCTTGTGTGGGGTTTCGCCTAGGAAACCAAGCTGGCTCATCGGCGGGCTCTTGGTGTCCCCGCCCGGACCCCCACAGGAATGACGAACTGCGCGCCACCTCCCTTTATATTAGGTGCAACTGCACCACTTGACTGCGAGAACTAAAAGCTCAAGCAGCCTTAACCTTCCTATGAAGGCTTCCAAAAAGATGGTATATTGGCTTTCACGGCCGGTGAATTAAAACTCAGCAATTCTTCTGGGTTTGTGCAGTGTCTTGTGTGGGGTTTCACCTAGGACACCAAGCTGGCTCATCAGCGGGCTCTTGGTGTCCCCGCCCGGACCCCCACAGGAGTGACGAACTGCACGCCACCTCCCTTTATATTAGGTGCAACTGCACCACTTGACTGCGAGAACTAAAAGCTCAAGCAGCCTTAACCTCCCTAGGAAGGCTTCCAAAAAGATGGTATATTGGCTTTCACGGCCGGTGAATTAAAACTCAGCAATTATTCTAGGTTTGTGCCGTGTCTTGTGTGCGGTTTCGCCTAGGACACCAAGCTGGCTCATCGGCGGGTTCTTGGTGTCACCGCCCGGACCCCCACAGGAGTGACGAACTGCGCGCCACCTCCCTTTATATTAGGTGCAACTGCACCACTTGACTGCGAGAACTAAAAGCTCAAGCAGCCTTAACCTCCCTATGAAGGCTTCCAAAAAGATGGTATATTGGCTTTCATGGCCGGTGAATTAAAACTCAGCAATTCTTCCAGGTTTGTGCCGTGTCTTGTGTGGGGTTTCACCTAGGACACTAAGCTGGCTCATCGGCGGGCTCTTGGTGTCACCGCCCGGACACCCACAGGAGCTTTTAGTTCTCGCAGTCAACTGGTGCTGTTGCACCTAATATAAAGGGAGGTGTCGTGCAGTTCATCACTCCTGTGGGGGTCCGGGCGGGGACACCAAGAGCCCGCCGATGAGGCAGATTGGTGTCCTAGGCGAAACCCCACACAAGACACGGCACAAACCTAGAAGAATTGCTAAGTTTTAACTCACCGGCCGTGAAAGCCATTATAGCATCTTTTTGGAAGCCTTCATAGGGAGGTTAAGGCTGCTTGAGCTTTTAGTTCTCGCAGTCAAGTGGTGTAGTTGCACTTTATATAAAGGGAGGTGGCGCGCAGTTCGTCACTCCTGTGGGGTCCGGGTGGGGACACCAAGAACCCGCCGATGAGCCAGCTTGGTGTCCTAGGCGAAACCCCACACAAGACACGGCACAAACCTAGAAGAATTGCTGAGTTTTAACTCACCGGCCGTGAAAGCCATTATAGCATCTTTTTGGAAGCCTTCATAAGGAGGTTAAGGCTGCTTGAGCTTTTAGTTCTCGCAGTCAAGTGGTGTAGTTGCACTTTATATAAAGGGAGGTGGCGCGCAGTTCGTCACTCCTGTGGGGTCCGGGTGGGGACACCAAGAACCCGCCGATGAGCCAGCTTGGTGTCCTAGGCAAAACCCCACACAAGACACGGCACAAACCTAGAAGAATTGCTGAGTTTTAATTCACTGGCCGTGAAAGCCAATATACCATATTTTTGGAAGCCTTCATATTGAGGTTAAGGGTGCTTGAGCTTTTAGTTCTCGCAGTCAAGTGGTGCAGTTGCACCTAATATAAAGGGAGGTGGCGCGCAGTTCGTCACTCCTGTGGGGGGGTCCGGGCGGGGACACCAAGAGCCCGCCGATGAGCCAGCTTGGTGTCCTAGGCGAAACCCCACACAAGACACGGCACAAACCTAGAAGAATTGCTGAGTTTTAATTCACTGGTCGTGAAAGCCAATATACCATCTTAAAATAAAAAAAAACTTGGACAAGGTGCCGTTTGGAACTGCAAGATGGACAAGGGCCATTATGGAACAGTATGAAATAGACAAGGGAGGCTTTGTTTCTGTATAAATTAATAATCTCTTTTAAAGATTAAATAAGAAAACCGGTAACTCGTGATGTGATGTTAGCTGATTTATTCATAAAACTGGAGAATAGATTACATTGCTGTTTAGAAACCAACTATGTCCACATCCTTCAGGAGTCTTCGCTCATTTTCGACCACTGATACGTCTGAATTGTCTCTGGCGCAATTTGATAAGATGATGTTTTTGTAGCAAAACAAATCAGGTACGGTACTCTATGCAAATCTTCATCATTCATTCATTCATTCATTTGCTTGCAATTGGGGGTGTGTCCCCGGTGTCAAATTAGATATACATAACAAATAAATAATTATACATAACAATTCAATAACAATTAAACTGGAGTATTTACACAAATAGTCAGTCTTTTCTTAAACACACCTATATGTTTGGGGAAATGCTCTAAGACTGCGGAAGGTAGAGAGTTCCAGTTATCAATGGCATGGTTTACAAAAGAATATTGACCATAATTTGTTCGCTGTGGTCGGCCCTTGACTTTGAAAGGACGATCGCTCCTACCCATGTAAGTGGGCTTTCCCATACGTTCGCTAAGCTCACCCCATGCTGGTTGATTTGTGTTCGTGTTGTACATAGCGCAGAGTCTAGATTTCATCCTCCTAGCCTCAAGTGATTCCCATCCAAGTTTCTTTAACTTATGGCTCACACTGCTCCTGGGATTAAAGTCACTGAGCACAAATCTAGCGGACTTTCTTTGTGCCATTTCCAATTCATTTATGAGCCCTACTTGATATGGATCCCAAACCGCCGAGGCGTATTCCAGAATAGGTCTTACAAGTGGCAAATATCCTAATTATTTAGCAGAGGTACTACTTCCTTTTAATACCCTCATTACAAAGTGCAGGGAATTGTATGCTTTAGAAACTACACATCCTACATGACTACTCCATTTCATCTCATTCCTTACGCGAACGCCCAAATATTTGCAAGAATCTTCTTCTGCAAGTATCTCCAAGCCAATGTTATATTGAAAATATTGCCTTCGCACTTTCCCTATTTTTAGAGACTACATTTTCTTGTGTTTATTTTCATATTAATTTCAATCGCCCGCTTATAGATAGATAGATAGATTTTATTAATTCCATTTGATCAAATACATGTATACAATACATTTTTGATATAGGACACGTAATAATTTACATCTATAAAAGTACTAATAGGTATATAATACTAATACAATAACTATTTATAACTTATTATAATAACAGATCTTAAGAGATACAATCTTATTGGGCAACTATTTACACCTTACTCTATTATCATAATATGGAAACTTAATTCTATAAATACAACAACTTACAGCTAGGTATTACAATTAAAATTGAAAAGTAAAATATAATTATAGATTTTATCGCTCCTATACACTAAGATATTCAACTACAGAGTAAAAACAATGGCACTGCAGATAAGCTTTCAACATTCTATCAAATATTTTTTTTTTGGGGCAAGTTTTATATACTGGGGTAGTTTATTGTATAATTTAACTCCTGTGTGAAAAGTTCCTTTTTGATATATGCTTGTGTGTGTCTGTGAAATATTAATGTTTTGATTTTGTCTTGTGTTATGCTCATGAACATCATTGTTTGTTTTAAGAAAAACATCCTTATTCATTAAATTCTTTTTAAAAACATAATACTTTCAAAGATATATATGCAGGGCAGTGGGAGAATGTTTAAATCTTTAAACAAAGGTCTACATGATTCTCTAGTGTTTACATATGCCATAATTCTAATCGTCCTCTTTTGTATCCTAAACTTGCTTAGTACATCTGGCGACATACCCCAAAATATGACCCCATATCTTAAGTATGAATGGAAATAATCAAAATAAGTATTTCTTAACGTGTGCATGCTAATGCAGGTTTTCAAAATACGTAACGCAAAGCACATCGAGTTCAGTTTAGTATTCAGATATTGTATATGTTTATTCCATTTCAAGTCATGTTGTATCCATAGTCCTAAAAACTTTGTTTCTGATTTATTTTCTATTTGATGATTCCTATTCTGTATAGTGTGGAAATTTAGACATACTGTTTTTTTATAGTTTATTATGAGGCGATTATCTTGTGACCATTTGGTTAACTCTCCTGTAACGGAGTCAGCAGACTGCTGTATGACCTGTTTAGTTTCACCCTTTATTACGAGTGTTGTATCGTCCGCAAACAAAATTTCCTTATGTGAATGAACGTCCTGTGTTATATCATTGATATATAGAAGAAAGAGTAGTGGGCCCAAAACCGATCCCTGGGGTACTCCAGATTTAATAATTCCCTCATTGGACAATGTTTCATGAAGTAATTTGGTTCCATCATCCTTGTGTCTCGAACTTACTATTTGTTTACTCCTTGTTAAGTAAGACTCTATCCATTTATTAGCTAGACCTCTAATACCATATTGATTTAGTTTTGTAAGGAGGATTTTATGGTCAACAACATCAAATGCTTTCGATAAATCCAAGAAAAGGCCAGTTACATGTTCCTTATTGTCAATTAATTTCAGTATACTATTAATACATTCCTAAATTGCTGTCTGTGTAGATTTTTCCGTTCTGAATCCATGTTGTGAGTTTGATAATATTTTATTTTTTTCTATGAAACTTATCGTCTCCTAAACATGATTTTTTCCACAATTTTTGCGATACCAGTTGGTAAGGTAATAGGACGATAGTTATCTAATTCATCTTTTGAACCGTTTTTGTGCACTGGGATTACTTTTGATAATTTCAAAATATCCGGTTAAGTTCCTGAGAGAATTGAACTGTTTATTAAGTGTGTAAGTGGATTTATTATATTTTCTGCACATTTCTTTAAAATTGCATCAGGGATGCCAACAATGCCAGCACAGAATTTATTTTTAGCTCTTTTGTAACTATTCTTACCTCTTCACTTGTGACATGATTTATAAAAAATCACTACATATATTTATTTTATTATTAGAATTTAGTGTATTTACCTCTGATTTATTTAATAATTTTTGTGGAATTTCCAGAAAATAGTCATTAAAAGTGTTTGCCATTTCCTCTGGATTATCAATCACTTTATTATTTCTGGTCAGTGTAATGTTCCTTTGTATTTTAGCAGATTTTCCAGTTTCTTTCTTTATCACGGACCACATAGCCCTGTTTTATTAGATGATTGGGAAATAAAATTATCATTATGCGTTTTCATTGCTAGTCTTATTACCTTATTTAATATGCTAGTGTATTTTTATAGAATAAATTGAATTCAGGTGTTGTGTGGTATTGTTTATATAATTTGTGTAGAAATTTCTTTCTTTGACATGAATTTATAATCGCAGTTGTTATCCAATTGCTAGTTTTGTTATTTTGAACAGTTCTTTATCTAAAGGGGAATGTTGTTTCAAAATAGTGTTTTAGGGTACTGTTAAATGCATTAAATTTATCATTTACATTTTCTAGTTTATACATTTTTGACCATGTTTCCTTATTTAATAAGTCATTGAAATATGTAACATTTGTTTCAGTGAATGAATGACCTGCACTTTGATTTTACTCCATTATCATTATTATTGATTGTTTCGGGTACTTCAAAACTCAGTATTTGTCCATGGTGGTCACTAAAACTCGGACAATAGACTTCTATTGAATGGTGATATTTATCAGTATTTTAAAAAAATTGATCAGGAGTGATTTTACTAAATTTTGTTATTCTTGTTGGGGTATTTACTGTAGGTTTCAGTCCATAAGAAATTAGTAACTGTGTTAATAATTCACAATTTATATAGACCAGGTTCAGGTCATCTTGAAGTACTGCATTGTTTTGTGAGTCATGTATCTTTTGATATATTACACAATCATCCGCAAACAATCGACAGTCACTGCGAATCCCAT
Source organism: Meconema thalassinum (assembly GCA_946902985.2). Lineage (NCBI taxonomy): Eukaryota > Metazoa > Arthropoda > Insecta > Orthoptera > Tettigoniidae > Meconema > Meconema thalassinum. The sequence continues at coordinate 1,635,361,288 of OX336388.2, forward strand.
TTGGTAAGTCGTTTATAAACGCCAAAAATAAAAAAGTTCCGATTACGCTGCCCTGAGTAATACCCGACGTTACGGTAATTTCATCCGAGAATCTGCCTTCGACTTTCACTTTCTGGGAACGAACCGTCAAAAATTCTTGGATCCATAAAATTACTCTTCTATCAATCTTCGTCGAAGCTAATTTATGGAGTAGCATGTCATGCGGCACGACATCAAATGCCTTCGCAAAATCTATAACTACGGCGTCGACTGAAACTCCATTGTCTAACGATGCTAATATCTTGAAAAAGTGATAGCATCTGACTCTCGCATGAGTAACCTTTCCGAAATCCATGTTGCTTATCATTAAACCATATTATGTTTCCCACTGTTCCCTCAAGTAGTCGCAAATGAGATGCGCCATCTGTTTGCAAACGATGGAGGTAAGGCTAACCGGCCTGTAGTTGTCCAATTCAAGTGTGCTCCCTCCCTTAAATATTGGGACTACCATAGCTCTTTCCCTGTCATCTGGGATTTGTGCATTGTTTATGGACACATTAAACCTCACCTCCGAGTATCATGCCACGGCCCTACCTCCCAGTTTAAGTACTTCACTAACAATATTGTCAGGACCCTTCGATATATTGTAACGTAGTTTTTGTATTAGCTTTACAATAATTGCTGACTGGTTTATTTGGAAAAGGGGAGCCCCTGATTCACCGTTAAGGTCCAACACGCAACTATTGGATTTATTGAACAACTACCATAAATACATTTAATTCATTAGCAATGGCCTGTTTCTCACTAATTAATTTAGCGTCACCGGACATTATCATCGGCAAATTATTTGAATTTCCCTTTCTTCTCCTAACATAACTGTAGATTTTTTTTCCGCCCATCGAATCCCGAACCAAGTAAAACTTGCGTATAATTATCATGAGCAGCCCTCTTTTTTAAGACGAGCTCTCTTGATAAGGACTTAAATTTCAACATATACTTGTCACTATCATGTCTTTAATTGTTTAGATGTTAGGCCCCTTAAAACAACAATTATCATCATCATCATCTTTAATTGTATAATTCCCTAACTTTTCGTTTTAGAATCCTTACTTTCCGTGTGATGTACTCAGGATCTGGGTTTTGTTTCAGTAATTTAAATGAGACAAATTTATCAATAGCGCTATTTAACATTTTCAAAAAGTTAGTCCACAGGATATTAATGTGATTTCCTTCCGATGCCCATCCTACAAACAGCTCATTTAAATACACCTGATTTTTGCCCTGATCCGCTCTGCGATACTGGAATATGATCTTTTTTGCTACATCAGAGTCTAATTTTGTAATGTCACCGTATCTAATATTTAATTCAACCCCAGAATGGTCACTAATTCCTGATACTTTCAGACAGTTAATATACAGCTATACAGGCCTTACGAAATAAACATCTAAGGTATTATTGTCTCTAGTGGGGATGTCAACCACATGGGAAAATCCCCCCTCCCTTAAGAATTTGTTTGCAGCACTCTGAGCTTAACCACAGCTAGTTGACTCCGCAGACCAGTCTACTTTGGGGAGGTTTAAATCACCGGCAATTATTATGCTCTTTTTCATAGCATTACCCGTACAAGTTTTATCATACAGTGTGTCGAGGAGCGAAAAGTTATCTTTCGGTGCTCTATACGCCCCTATCACCTGAAGAGGGAATTTATTTCCTTTGTCCGAAATTTGTACACATAACATTTCATGATCCGTATCAGCCCACTTTAAGAAACTAGCTATATTTTTGGGCACACGAATAAATAGCCCACCACCTCGCTTCCCCCGATCCCTTTTGTACATTTCGTAGGACCCTTGGCTTATTTCGCTACTATTTATATCCTCATATAACCAAGATTCAGTAGCAATGGCAATGTCCGGAAATACCTCTCTACAAGTTTCCAAAATTCAATTAATTTATTTCCTAAACTCTGACAATTAACCTGCGGTAATCTTAGGGTCTTACCTCCGCAGCAAATATCTCGAAATAGCTCCTACTGTCCCCGTGGGCTGGCAACCTCTGGAACTGCTCCTCCTCACAAAAGCCGGCACGAACAGATGACCCTGCCATGTAGGCTCCCAAGGTTGAAAGCGTCCCGTCGATTTAGATGCAGCCCGTCTCGGGCGAAGTCACGGCCACCAATCCAGCAGTCATCATCTACGTACACTAATCCCAGTTGTGCACATAACCAGTCCATGCGGTCATTTACCATCATAACTAGCCTCAACGGAAATCTCCCCACCGAACAATGCCACTCACTATAAATGTTGCATTTCTAAACTTGTTTTTAGCTTTTCTGCCTAGTACATAGAGCTCCCTCATGATGTAAACAGCTGTAGCCCTCTTCTTCAAATTGTTCGTCCCTCATGGAGCAACAACACTTTGACTTTTTCACAGTCCTATTATACATTTGCTTCTTCCACTTGTTGGGCAAGCTGGTCAATTTTAATCCCCGGATAACACCGCACTTTCGTATCTGATTTCCTCGAGATATTCGCACTTCATCGTATCATAGAATCACCCATTATGATAACGTCATCCTCAGTTTGCCTCTGCACGCCCTCTTCCACACTGATCCCAGTAGAAAGCCGTTCAGTCACATACTTCACCGTTTCTTCTGATTCATGAAGCTTTGCTCTAAGTTATTTGATCCCTTGCTTTGATTTGCACCCTCAAACAATCCGGCGTATCACATACTTTACAAAAACAATTCCTGACACAACAATCCTCCTTCTTGACCTTAATACAGCCGAAGTGAAACCATTTCTCACATAGTCCACACTCAACACCGTTCTTCAATGTTTTACTGCACGTCGAACACTTTAAAGCTACCACTGGATCATTTGCCTGATTCACATTTGAAGTAACAGGGCCTGGATTCACTTCCACTCCACCAATAAATAGCAACGCAGCTATCACAAGGGCTATAGACCACAAGTTACTAGGCCCCGTACGCACACACAAACTCCGGAAATCCCGACTACCTTTCGCATACCACAGTCCGATCCCCGCGCGATAAGGCTCCAGAGAATAACCCATTTCAGCACACCTGCCAGCTCGGAAAAAACACGACCTTTCACTTTGACTGCCAACTGATGTTAAAGTAACCTCTTGACACCAACTTTTTTAGTTTGCTTCACCGGAATTCCAATTTCGACCTGCTGTGGATCAGTGTCTGCTACCTTCTTATTTGGCTTTGTAACATTCCTCCCTACGCCCAGATCTGTTGATGAATTTGTTGTATTTTTTAATAATCATGTCCTAGTGAAGAAACTGAAGTATGTGTTGTATTCTCATTTTAACATCAAAGATTTGGAACAAGTATCTGAATGTCTGGGGATGAGAGTTCAAAGTGGCAAAGATTGTATTAGATTGAATCAGAAGTGTTATCTGTCAGATGTGTTGGATAGGTTTAACATGTCAGATTTTTCTCATGTGAAAACTCCAATGAAAACAGGTTTGTTGTTGGAGAAATCCACATCCTGTGACAAATCCTATCCCTATCAACAGGCTATTGGTGCTTTGTTATACCTTTTCATTTGTACCAGGGTAGATACTGCATATGTAACTAATTATTTGAGTCAGTTCAATAATTGCTATGGTAAGGAACATTGGACATGTGTCCAGATAGTGTTCAGATACTTGAAGGGTACGGTGGATGTTGGTATCATGTATAAAAAATCAAAATGTGATGTGAAGGGTTTTGTTGATGCTTCTTTTGGAAATAATTTAACCTACAGGAAATCTGTGAGTGGTTATTGTACCCTTCCGGGCCTTCTAGGATGCAGACTCCAGCTCGGGGTAGTGATCTGTTCGGGTGGCTCTAACTTAATTATACATCCTAGGGGTTTAATGAAGGATCACCGGAAGCTAAACTAAATCAATATGCCAGAGGAATCTTAAAATACAAAATAATTTATTCAAGAAGTAGCACATCTTCCCTCTTACTCCCGTCAACAGACAACAAAATACAACTCCCTTAACATTTACTGTAAAACACAAATTAATAACTCAAAAGAGCTGATCAAATACTAACCAAATACACTGGCTGATACCAGAAAAGAAAATACAATCTTACTAGCAGTCCTCTGCTTCAAGTTCAAAATGTCAACAGATTTAAATCAAACACACATGACCTAAACAGTCCAGCCATTCTATAAAACGCGCACTCATTATTTATAATTATGGTAATTTCAGGGTCTTGGATAAGTTCTCTTCATTACAATCATTGCCATCCTGCCATGAGTCCGGCCAATTAAGGCATCGGTTATTTCCGGCCACAGACAAATGCGTGCATCACTTATTCACATTTACAAAGGAACAAATTAAGTCAATCAGAGTCATGGCTCTGCCAAACTACATAAACAATCAAAATACCAGACAAACACACATGAGTCATCAAATAACGCATCACGTTAGCCTGCGCCCCGTGAATTAAATACTCAAATAATTACAATGAATGCACAAACAAAAACATTACATGACTTCGCTTTCTGAAGCGGCAAAGAAAAACAAACATTACCAATCAAATGTGGTGAACCTAATATTGCGACAGCCGTCTCCTCCTTCCAAAACAAACCAACCTCGTGGACAATGACCTTCGCTGCACCCTAAGAGTTTGACAGTCGGCCAGGACCCAACTACCTGCTCCCTCGTCTGACCGCCTTGAGCAATGAATTGTACACACACTTTTCTTCCGTGAAAGAGCCAGCATTTGCTCTCACCAGACAATGAATTCGATCATTACTTACCGATATTTTACCATTATATCATCGTAGACCGGCGGGGATTGAATCTCCACTTACTTACCAACCATTTTAAATCATCGTAGAACTGCGGGCATTGAACCTCCGCTTACTTACAACTCATCCAAGGGTCACCTCTCAATCTCACCTGAATTTTGACTGTCCTAGCCATTGCACCTGTCCTTTTACCTTGGATATGGTCGTCAGCGCCTTACTCTCCGCGCCCTTGCTCAATATAGCAGCACTTGACTGGTCTGTCACAATATCATCAATCGTTTCCACCAAATCTCGCCATTCTACGTTACGGGTTGTGCTTGAGCACTCAAATCCCATTATCCCTTTAAATGCATCCATAAAGAAACGTTACTGACCCAACACAAAAAATATAACACAAAAAAATGATGACCATGTAAATCTTATCTGACAAAACACAAATAAATCTAACGTTAAAAATATCTACACAAACTCGCAGAAAATTTTGCCTGCTGTGCCCGAAAATACCTATTGATTATAATTACTTATAATTCGAAAGAAACTTATCCAATTCCTATGATGGGGTATGTCACGCATGCACGCCCCATACAGGGTTTACTTATCTAATCATCCAGTCCATGATGATGCTTAGTTCCATGAGTCCAATCCGCTGGTTCTTTTCTTCCATCTTGAGGTTGGAGGATGATTTTACACACGGTTCTAATTCACCAAATCAAAGGCCCACTTTGAACTTTACCTTTTTAACAATGCAAGGTTTATGTGTGGAGCTATCCTAATTCTCTGAGCTATGCATTAGCTTACTCAATTCGGCCAATAGTTTATAGCTTTCTGCGCGACTGACATTATTCTAAATAGCACGTGTGGCTATCCCTAATTCCATATCATGTTTCACCAACAACGGTACGAGCACTTCGCGTGATTACGCTGCTCAGCTTCACGCTGGCGAAAACTGTGATCAGAATGTACGATATCAACTGATAACTTATAACTTGGCGACAATGTCGGGTCTCCACGGGCAAAGGCTCTCGCCTCCCGGAATGCACAATGACAACTGATAACTTATAACTTGAAGGCAATTTCTGGTCTCCGCGGGCAAAGGTCTCGCCACCCGGGAACTGCAAGGTCAACTGATTTCACTGGAACCCCACCTATTATTTATATGATTCTCGAGGAAATTCGCAGGAGTGGGGAGTTTTCCAAATTTTAATTCTATTTTATCACTCACATGGTAATGTGATTCGAATACTCTCGTCTCCAAAGTCTCAATGCTGCTTTTTAATTTCTAATCGGATCGTAGGGTCCTCTGATAATTAGCTCCGTGAATTCTGTCATTCTTCCTCAGTTTTCTCGGCATTTGGCGGCGTCCTGTGTTCCCGTCTGTGATTGGTTGTTTTAAACTCACCCCTCATTCTGGTTTTGCTTCTGGATAAAATCACACAATGACTCGATTTAAATTTCAAAATGACTTCTGAGAGGTTGAGATCGTCCTCTTCATGCTGATGAAACTTGTATTCCTGTATCTTAATTGCTGCTCTAATCCCTCTCAATAGACAGAGTTTATCTTGTAGATTGTCGTTGGATTTCTGGCTGGTCCCCGCCAAGTTGAACGACCCATTTCTCTTGTCTGTCCGTCCATGTCTCCAGATGTTTGCTTCAGCGTTCTATCTCTATTGTCAGCAGCGTGGTGAAAGTTGAAAATCGTCACGTACAAGCTGCTTCTTTGTTACCACTCTGGCTTGCGAACTATGCCTTCCTTCCATCAGTTTTAACATGAACATTTCTATACTGAAATAATATGTGAAATTTATGCTATGACAAATGCATAGAGGTCACATTATTCCTCTGCAAAGAAAAAAAATCGATACGGGACGCATGATTTTTTTCTTCATTCCCAGTCCGCCTCAAGGATACGGTAAGGTTCCACTGTCACCCATTATCTTGTTCGCTGGCTCGCCACTGCTGGCCGTGTGCTGGGGTTTCCCTGCTACGGTTCCTGTCTCCCCCTTCAACATTCTTGATAGGATCAATGCTCTGACGGCCCACCTCAGGTAGCTATTGTCCGTCTGCCTTCTGCCATGACTCAACTCCTCAGCTGCCCCATTGAATGTGCCTGTAAATACCAGCTCTGTTTACTACCAACTGCTTCCTAGTTCCGCGTGTACTTGGCTCTTCGCTATTGAACTTCCATTATGTTCACACCAGCGGCATTTCGTGGCTGATCAAACGTCTCTCTTTCATGATACTCTTTTAGATTTGAAATATTTACGACTGATGTATTTCCGCCGTTTACTTCCTGTATTTTATAGGCGTTATTTCCCAAATTTCTTGTGATACGGTAAGGACGAATGTATGGATAGTACCACTTGTGAAAGACCTTGTTGGCAGGGTCTGATATAGGTGGTCTTTTCAATAAAACTAGTTCATCGACGTTTAATTCTCTGTGAAAGCTTTTCCCTTTAAGCATTCTTAGCCTCCTATCAGCTTGCTCTCTCATGTACTTGACTGTTCGTTCGATTCTTAGTTGTGGTGATGGCTGAGGGTATATCGGGCAATCTAGAACTGTCGTCCAGGATCTCGCTGGTTGCTGGTTCAAATGTAGCGTGTATGGAATGTGTCCTGTCGACACATGACGTGTCATGCTGATACAAATTTCGATGTTTTTGAGGGTGTCGGCCCAACGATGGTGTTCAGTTGGTATGAACATGCGGATGTGTTTAGAAATATCTTTCAAAACTCTCTCTGAAGGATTACTTTGTGGGTGTCTTATGCTTGATAGCACATGTTTTATGCCTAGTTCATTTAATCCACGTTTAAATTCTGCTGACGTAAAGTAACTTCTATGGTCCGACAGCTTGAATTCTGGCTTTCCCATCGTAGGTATAACATGGTTCTTAATTCTGCTCATGACCTGTCTAGATTTTGTCTTCTGAATTGCACATATGACAACAAACTTGGAGAAGACGTCGACACACACGAGGACATGTCACACTCCTCTTCGTCCCATCGGAAGTGTCCCATGCAGTCCATAGCAACTAGTTCTAATGGTTTCTGCGGCAAGAGTGGTTTTGGGTACTGTCTCATGAGGAAGTTATTTGGTTTCGCACGCTGGCAAACATCGCATGTCTTCAAGACATCGCGTACCGTGGTCCTCTTCCGTGGCCAGGCGAAAGCCTCACCTATCGTCGCTTCAGTCTTGTCTAATCCCACGTGACCGAGTGTGTAATGAGCGTGCCACACTAGTTTCCTTTGCAAAGTTGCTGGCAACAGTATCCGTAATTTTACATGACCTTCGTCTATGGATTTATGAAGCATATGGTTGAAGTAGGTATAATCTCTCGCTTGCACTTCAGCCTCACGGTATGCGGGCGTACCGGGCTTTAATTATCTCTTCAGGAACTTAATCATTTGCTTCATCCATGGTTCCTTCTCGTGTTCTTGTGGTAACCTCTTCAGTTCTTGTAGGAAGTCTTGGTCTTCGCGTGTCAACTCAATATGATGCACCAACATTTCATCTTTCTGCGCCTCCTCTTCTGGATTTCGGCTTAAGATGTCCGGGATTACGTTTAATTTTCCAGATACATGTTCTATTTGTAGGTCAAACTGCTGTGCGTGTATGGCCCATCTGTTAATGCGTTCGCTCACCATGGTAGTTTTAAATAGAAAGGTCAGCGCCTTGTGGTCAGTGTGGATCGTAATGGGAAACCCATAGATAATTTTACGCCACTGCTATAGTGCGTGTATGATGGCCATGAGTTCCAGTTCTGAGACGGTATAGCTTTTCTCGTGTTTCCTCAACTTCCGGCTGATAAATGCTAAGTATGAGCGGCCTGTGGTTTTATCTGCATCTTCTTGAAATAGCATGGCACCGATTCCCACTATCTGCTTGGATTATGAATTTCTTCGAAAAGTCTGGATATCCCATTTTTATGCTGTTCGCCAGCAATTCCTTCGTAGCTACAAATGCTCTCTCACAATCCTCGTTCCAAGACCACCGGTTGTTCTTTTTCAACATTTCTTGCAACGGCGCCACCACTTCAGTGTACCCTGGGCAGTTTTCACGGAAAAAGTTTGTCGCTCCCAAAAACATTCTTATGTGCTTGACTCTGGTTGGACGGGGGAAATTTCTAATGGCTTCTATTTTGACGGGGTTAGGCTTCACTCCTTTTCCGTCAAAAATATGTCCCAGATATAAAATTTCATGTTGAAAGAAGTGCGATTTTTTTAGGTTGATCTTAAAATTCGCCCTTTCGAGGTTCTCTAATAACTTGCTTATATTTTGCATGTGTTCTTCGATGGTTTCTGACACTAACATGATTTCATCCACATATCTGACAGTCATGTTTTTGACTTCCTCTGTCAAATTTCGATCCAGCGCTCGGATTAGTGCGGATCCGGCTGTCTTCACACCAAATAGGAGCCTAGACCAAGTGAAACTCTGATTATCGAACAGAAATCCAGTCAACAGCTGTGATTTCTCCTCTAATTCGATGTGCCAGTAGCTATTGGCAAGATCTACTGATGAATATATCTTTTTCTTATGGAACTTCTTTAATACCTCCTTAATTAATGGCGCACGGTCTGTTTCGTCTACCAGTCGGGAATTGAGCGTGCGTGCATCGAGACATAGTCTCACAGAACCATTGGGTTTCGCCACCGCTAATATGGCGTTCAAGTAAGGGGTTGGGGTCTTCCTGATTATGTCCCCTTTGAGCATTTCATCTATGATTTTCTTAACCGCTGCGTGGTGTTTTTCTGGAATTGAGTAGAGTCGGCTTTTAAACGGAGTCCAATCGTCTACCTGCATGGCGTATTTAAAATTTAATATTTTACCCGGCAGGGTGTTGAATGCAGCTGAATGTTTACTTAAAATTTTAGCCAGACAATCTCTTTCATCATCATTTAATTTTGCTTCCTTTAATTTATCTCTCATAAGTGCTTCGAAATCGTCTTTGTTGCCATCTTCTTCTACGGCCATGGACCACATCTCATTTTCTAGGTCTCGCTCGTTCTCCAGGCGTCCTGTGTTGGAATCCTTTTCTTCTGACTGATCCTCTTCCTCTTCTTCAGGAATTGTCTCCAGCGTCCAAATATTAGCATCTCTGTCTAGGCTGTCATTGTTCATTTTCAAATTTACTGCTGATAATCCTTCCATATTCTTGAATCTAATTACATTGTTGTGTAGATCGATTATGGCTTGGTGCTCGTATATAAAATCAGCCCCCAGGATGATGTTTATGTTCATTTTATTCATAACCATGAACACTTGAGAGAAAGTGTGTCCTAAGATCTCTAAAACCAACTGTACTTGACATTTGCATATGTCAGTCTTTTCAGGGATGACTCCTCTTATTTTAACTTGTGGTACCGGAATTGTGGGGGTTCTCTGTTTCTCGCTTAATGCTCTGATTAGTGCTTCTGATGCTAAACATAGCTGTGCTCCGGTGTCGACCAGGCTTCTTACTCTCAAACCACCTATCCTTGCAATAATTACAGGTAATTTCTTAAGGCATTGCTGTGTTGGCTGGTTGATTTCACCCGTAAAATCTTCAGGAGTTGCGACCCGTTCTTCAATGTTCGCCACCAACCACTGAGTTTTATCCGGCGTGAAATTGAGGCTATCTTCACCATCCGCTAGTAACCTTTTTTTTTTTGTTAATGGCCCCCGTCTTGTCATTTTGGTTCTCTCGGTGTTGCCGTGCTAAATCGCTCTCAGCCCTTGTCACCTCCATGTCTGGATTTTCACGATTCTCCATAGTTCGCCGCCAACGATCTTTCTCTGTTTCTTGGTTGTTGTGTAATTCATTCAAGTATTGTTGTGATGCTTCGTGCCTGCTTTGCCATTCCCTTCGGCTGTCCTCCGTGTATCCTCGGTTCACATCTCGCCCTCGGTTCCACGTTCTGTTATCACGCCTGTCATACCTGCGGTGGTTGTATGGACCTTCGCGACCACGCCCCCTCCATTCATCTCTTCTGTACTGTCGCGGTTGCCAGTTCCTCTCATTCCTTGGTTCGAATCTTCTCTGTTCTTCTCTCGGCATGTCCGACCTTCCATTGTTATTCCCGCTCTTTGGGCTGGCATTCGTATTGGTGCCCTGTTCTCTGGTGTTGATAAGCTCAGTCTGTTGTACTAGTCTGCGCTTTCAATCGCTCTAACGTTTCTGTTTTGGGTATTTAATGACGTCTCATCCAGCTGACGTAGAACTTCTTCTGCGTGCAGTGCGCTCGTTACGTTTGCGGCAATCAAGAACTGTTGTACTGGTAATGGAAGCTGCTTACCAATAGTCATCACCAGTTCCTATTCCGGCGGCAAAATATCAAGATCTTTTAGTCGAAGGAGCTAGGCCGAAAAATATTCAGAATAGCGCGTGGGCTGGGAAGCGTGATACTTCCGGCTGTACAATTCCATCCTCAAACTATGCTGCACGGATTGGCTCCAATACCAGCGTAGGAATGCCTGTTTGAAACTCTCCAGATCTTCAAAAGTGTAGCGAAAACTTTTGAACCATGTCAAGACGCTATCAGCAAGTAGTTTCTCTGTAACCCTAAGTTTCTTGGCCTCAGGTATGTTGTTATCTGTTAGGTAGTGGTCTAATTCTTTTAAGTATGCTTTTGGCGTCTGTGACGCATCATTGCTGAACTTCCTCCGGCGATCCTCCTGCATTCTTACTATCTGTACGTATTGAGTCGCTGTGTTATTATTATTATTTTTAACTGGTTGCTCGGGTGTAGATGCGTGTCCTCTGAGTGTATGGAACCCGTCATCACTTTCACTCCCTGTTGTTAGACCGCGGCTACATCCATTCAGTCCCTTGGCTTGGGTCTGGTTCGTATTGTGATTACTCGCCATCCCGTTACTCTCCTTAGCGCTGTTACTAGCTTTTATTTCGAGTAGCATGTCCTGTTGTTCCAGTGAACGTATTTCTGTTTTGAGAATCTTCCGTTCCAGCCCCTCTATTTTTTCCAGTAACTGTTGTTCGACCTCTTTTATTCTCTTTTGGCTCTCTTCCATTTGCTCTATTAATTTCTTTCTATCCTCTTTCCCGTCAATTCCAATTTGTCGGCATGTCTTGTTAATCTCTTCCCTAATTCTTTCGTATCTTTCCTCTTCCTTTTTATTCCCCTCTTTCTTATCACTTTCTAATTGATCGAGCCTGTCTCCTATCAATATGTTATTCTCGCGGATACTCTCTTTGATTACTTCATTTTCATTTTCCTGAATGCTCCACCGTTCCATTGAAGTTACTGCAGCCTTATCCATATCTGTTCTGAGCTCTGCGATCTCCTCTCCTAAGTTGTGTAACTGCTCCTTTGCGGATTTGACTTCGTCATCCACCCCTTTAACTCTAGCTTGGATTGCTACTTGCTCAAGCTTGATCCCTTCCGTATTCTTGTCGAATGCCTCTTCTAATTGCGCGAGTTTCGCTGCGGTTTTCTCCTCACTAAATGCTATTGACTGTCTAAGATTTGTCTCCATCTGTTCTAGCTGTACGGTTGTTTCAAGTGTTATTTTAGCTAATTGTTCCGCTAATTTTCCTGTCATTACATAGGCACTGAAATTCCACCTCGCTGTAGTGATCAAAACTTAGCGATATTAGCAGTTATTTTAATAGTTCTGCCATAACGAATAGAATAAGAAGTGATATCACTGGCCTAGTACGCCTGGTCCGCCGCAGCGCAGCGCTGTGATGTAAGTTAGCATTGGCGCTTACGAGACTTTTAAAACCTTGCGACCTGTTTTACATGTTAAAACACCGCAATATATCCTCATAGGGGCTAATTGGCAACTCCAGCTATCTGATATGACATCTAGCGGTAAAAATGAGAAACTTACCAAGTAGGGTACATTTCTCACGTGATGACTGTTTGTATATGGTTTCTTGTATTCGTAAGCAGATCGAGGTAAATTCTTCGTGTCTTTATACATAAGTAATAAGTTTTACTCGTTGATGGAGTGTAAAATGAGTAAAAGCAAAGTATATTGCTCAGTTTACGGCTGTAAGTCGATGCATAAGAGGGCTGCGTATATAAGTTTTCATCACTTTCCAAAAGATGTAAATAGCAATAGCCGAAAGGTGACGATACCAAATAAATACGGGCAACAGCAGCGGGTTGGACCACTCACCACTACACTCACTGACGACAGGACGGGTTGTTCACTCTTACGCCGAGCCAAGCCGTATCAAGACAGCCAAGCCTACACCAGCCGAGTACAGCCAAGCTCCATCAGTCAGGTATCCTTCCCCCTCCCTAGTTCATTTCCAATTACCCTACCAACCGCCATCACCTCGCTCTGCGATATCCGAGCCATTCCACTACGAGTCATATAGGCCTAATTTGACTTCGCAGGGTAAATATCTACTCTGCGAGAACCTGCTACCAATCCGATATTCAACACCAAGCCTACCAGCTAACCATCCAAATCAAGCAATTCGTGTGTCCCCCGAGCTTTAATACAAGTTAAACTCATCCCTTCGCCCTACCAAGCAGCAAATAATTTCTACAGTCTATGGTACAGTGAGCAAACTCAAATATAGCTTTTAAACGTAACTTCAAATGCTCGAAAACAAATACCAGCAGACAACCGATGCTTGATAATATGCAATTGACACATAAAATCCAGTGGAACACACAAATTAGATCACTTGTATCGCACAGTTATACATATATACAATCAAAAATTACACTGTCATTATTTTAGGGACCACATTTACTGATTATAACCGAAAAATAAGAAGTGTTCCATATCAAACGCATGTTATTGAATATTTTTACCCTACTTATCCAGACCGAGCGCAGCGCCCCAAGTGTTAGTTTGAGTTGCCAATAAGTTCGACATCCCCACTTACTTTACTGTGTCCAATTACAATTTAATAAGTGTCTACTGGAATACCGTAGTCCAGTTTCGACAATAAGCGAATACAGAGAGACAGTTCAAAATGCAATTAGTTTTGCCAGCTATTGGTAAATTTAAAAAAAAGAACGGAGAAATTAACCTCGCTATCAGAAAGGATTTCTTCACATTGTTACACATTTTACATTCCCTTAACAGACTTGCAACACAGCCCCCCCCCCAAAAAAAAAGCCGTACGAACGCAACTTTTAACTTTACCGTAAATTACTACCGTAAAGTAACCCCTACTTTGTGACTGCAGTATTACTTTGTGACAGCGAGGCATCAACTCATTTATTTTAATTTCATACGTTGGTATCAAAACCTGGGGCCAATTTTCTCCAAGATTTCTCAAACACAGTTTATTTTGCAACCTATTAGCGACTTTCCATACTTCGTACTAACCTTATCTCTAAATAGAGATATAATCTCTGTGAGTCTTGAAATCCCGGGTTTATTATTTCTTGTGAAAATTTGTGTTGTAGACGATTATTGGTTCGAAATATTGCATTACTGGTAATTATAACTTGTTTTACTACTAATTGGCTCTCTTATGTGTAAATTTGAAGCACGTGCGAAACTTGTAAATAGTGGAATCAACAGTTTTTTTTTCGGAACCGGCGCCTGCTGGGGTAACTTTATGACACACCGGAAAAATGTTTCAAAGTGATCCCAATGAGTTCATAGAGTAGTATTCATAAAACAAAGCAGTAAATATGCATAGTGTCGAAACCAAAGATATTTCACAGATAACTTCGTAATGTCTGTCTGTCTGTTAGGTAGTCAGCCCGAAGGCTGGTTGGATCCTCAAAAAGTACCGCCGTTACGTTATGTGAGTAGATACCCACAAAAAACCAAGGCAGAGCTATTTTGAGGCGTTCTAGGCAAGAAGAGGAGTGAGGTAGTTTGCCATTGCTTTCCTCACTGAGTCAGAACAGTAGTCCTAACTCTATGAGTAGAACCTTTCACAGCATTCACAGGCAAACTTCGTAATATCAAAGGTAAATGATTCCCCTTTAGGGCTGAAGATGCCGCGGAAGTATGACCGCCGAGTGGGTGCCCGCAATTATAGGAATTACACTGATGAAATATCGGAGGAAGTTTTAGATCAGATAAGGGAAAAGAATATTTGACTCCTAGTGCTGCAGAAAAATACCATTATTCACAGGAAATCTCTGTGGATGAAATTAAAAGAAAAACATCCGATGTCGCACGGGGTACCAAAAATCTTAAGTGATGATTTTAAAAAATGCATTTGCACTCGCTATGGCCACATTTGGATTTCCCGTCACAACATATGACTTGCGATGTGTGGTGAAATCATATTTAGACCGCAGAGGACGAAGGATCGATTGTTTTAAGAAGAATTTGCCTGGGCCGGTCTGGATAAAATCTTTGATATAATTTGAAAATATTCCGTAATAATAATATTATCATAACTTTTTAAAACATTATCTCTGTACCTGCAATATCTATTCGTCCAGTAAGGTCTTACTTTATGACATGGACGCTGTATCTCATTGTTTTCATTGAAAAATTGAAGTGTCACGAAGTTACCCTGACCCATGGGGTAACTTTAAGACATTTTGAAAATATTTCTTGATGCATGCGAGAAAATGCAACCTTATTTTCCTTGATCAAAGAGAAAGGTTCCAGTTTCCATTGCGTGTCACCGAAAGAGTGCAATGACAAATAGTTAAGCTTTAATTTAAATAAAACCCTCAAAACTGTCAAAAAGTAACCCCACTTTACGGTATAAAATTCAATAATAACCATAAATTTCGCTCCACAAACACCAAAATCAGTAAACTACCATCATTTCAGAAGAACTTAACATTAAACAGACACAGAAGGCACAGTCATGACCCCTTCTTAGAGTAGGCTATTGCCTAAAACTGATCACGCCTCCTTCAGCATTACGGTAGATATATGTTTTTAAACTCATTGTCTTTTTATTCTCATCCCTTTCTTCACAGAAGTAGCCTTTAATGGCATCAAGAGCATTTTTATTTACACAATACTGGACAAATACTTAGGCAAATTAGGAAATATATGTGGAACAGAATAGTCTTTCAATCGCCAGTTGGTTCTTGGGAGAAATACTACTTCCTTCCCTTCTATCACACATTTGTCAAATTTAACAATTAAATCTTCTGAAAAATGAGCATCACAGATGTAGGACTTTTCAGTAAGTACCCTATCCTTCCCTGGTATGGCCCCTTTGCACTTGATGAAACGTTCCTCATCTTTAGGAGGTTTGAAAAACCGTCTGACCTCTTTACAGTCCCCATAGCTAGATCTGCATCCTGGTACAAAACAGCAAGGCATCTTCACTACTCACATTAAGGACTCATGAAAATGTAAGGGCTAAACTGCTGTTTACTTACATTAAATAACAATAAAATTAACACACGAAGATAACGTCAACACACGACAAGAAATTAAATTCCATTTCAGTTAATGCTTCCTACAATAGCATTTCAGGTATTAATACTACGAAGTAATAGTGTAAGCACTTGTATATCAATAAACGTTTACACAGAACACCACCAAAACACTCCGACCGATTAAGTACTTAACATATCGCACATAAACACATAAACATATGTGGAAATCAACAATCTCAAGTCGACTGTAGCGCTGCGTAGCGGCAAGTGTCAACCCGATCCCTATTCATTACGTGCTATTGAGGGAGAAGAGATCACACTTTTTATTCTACTCTTTATGGTTCTGCCATAATTTGACTTACAGCCAGGCACACAACAATTCCTAGGCATCTGTGAATATTTATACTTCGCGTCCGCGCCGTGTTGGATTTGTGATCACCAGGTTATTGAAAGTCCTGTAGGTGAACTTATGTTCATAGCCCCTATGAACATTAAAAAATTCAGTTTGATTGCTGTAATAGATTCGTAGATATTGATATCCATCTAAATATTTCGGATGGTCGCCATGTTGAATTGTTATATGTACTGAACAGGCCATAGAGTCATGTACCATTAAAGGAAAATTATTGCGTAGGTTTATTATTCAAACTTTCTCTTCGATCGCATGATTACGACACAAGAAATAAAAACTTAATTTTTAAAATCGCACAGCCACCATCTTAAGGTTATGTAAACATTTGAACTAAATTAGATACCAGTGCATTACAATGCGTATAAAAATTTGCTGTACCAAGTTTCATTTCGATTAGATCATTAAATAGCGAGAAAGGTCTATTTAAAATAATAAACTTCACTTGGCCGCCATATTCGTTTTGTAGTTAACCGGTTTTTGAAAGTCTTACCGATGAACTTACAGTAGTGCCCTTTATCTCCGTACAAAATTTCGGGGTGATACTGCTAATAGTGTCTGAGAAATAGAATGCCGGTGAAATATTTCGCAGGCCGCCATTTTGAGGTTATGTAAACAATTGAACGAATTTAAATGTGGGTACATTACAATGTGTATAAACATATACTGTACCAAGTTTCATTGCGTTTGGTTGGTTAAGTCGCGAGAAACGTCTATTTAAAGCCGCAACTTCGCTTGGCCACCATGTTGGTTTTGTAATTACCAGGTTTTCAAAAAGTCACATAGGTGAACTTCTAGTAGTTCCCTTTATCACCGTAAAATATTCCAGGGTGATATAGGTGATAGTGTCGGAGATATTGAAAGCTGGTGAAATAATTCGCACAGCCGCCATGATGGATTGGTGAGACGTAACAAGAGTTGAAGGGTACGGTCGGGGTCATCCGGAATAGTGCTATGAACTTACCGAGATTCATTGAAATAGCTCCAGCCGTTTAGAAGTTATTAGGGGGGCGACACACCGTCACACACAGACAGACACATGGACAAAAGGTGATCTCATAAGCCTGTTTTTTTTTTCATAAATGAAAATAGACTAAAATGGACCCCAAATGACAAGAAGGTTACCGACCTCATAAGACAATAAAACGTTATAAATATGCATAGAAAGACGAAATAAAAATTCATTAAGCTCCAATTGTAAAATACTTTTTCGCAATAAATGAGGTCTGATCCTTCTACGAAAACCTGCATATTTTGACTATTATAGCCTATCCCCTTGTTTGCTGGGTGAAATCTACCTCCGCCTTCCGGCGTGCCGAGAGGAATTTTTGATTAAGGAGTTGGAGACAAAATCATGGGTCGCCGCTGAGTCGAGGAGACCTCGGGTACGGACCCAGTTGCCAGATTTATCTTGAACCTCAATTTGAACAGTGGACAGTAGTACTTGAGCACTACGCAAGGAATTAGCGTTTTGAATAAAAGATGAAGCATTAGGATTGTTAGCATTATAACTTTTTCCAAAAGTGGATGCAGCAGAGTCGAGGAGACCTCGGGCACGGACTCAGTGGCCAGATTTATCTTGAACCTCAATTTGAACACTGGACAATAGTACTTGAGCAATACGCAAGGACTTACGTTTTGCATAAAAGACGAAGCATTAGGATTGTTAGTATTATCACTTTTTCGAAAAGTGGATGCTGCTGATGACCTCTATTGATCAAGACGATGTATTAAAGTGCGATGCGCTCTTTCACAATGAAAACAGGGTCTAGCGGACTTGCAATTAGAAGCGGAATGTTTAGGTGAAAGACAATTAAAGCAGTACTTGTTTTGAGATACCAATTCCCTTCTGTCATCAACTGATAGCTCTTTGAAAGATTTTCATAAGTATAACGCGTGAGAATCTTTGCAACGTATGCAATTTAACGGTTCATTAAGATTTTTACGGGGTTCAGCTTGGGTACTTAAGCAAGAGAACCAGCGGTATGGCGTTCACTGGACCTAGTTTGGTAACCAGTGGCGTATGACTTAGATTTACAAGAGCTAGACCCAGGTTTTTGAGTACTAGACGCTGCATATTCGCTTTTAGATTTAAGAGACATAGATTCATGTTTAGAATTAAGAGAGGCGGGTTCACTTTGGTTAGCTAAGGCGGTTAAAAGTTGACATCTAGCATTTACGAAGGAGACTAAATGCTCGTAAGAATAATCATCATTATTAGAAAGTTCAATTTCCCAAGCTTTTTTGGGTAGCAGTATTAACTTTAGAAACCACTTAATGTATTAAGAAAGTGTCACAATGGTCAGTGGGTTGTTCCAATTGGGATAATGCTTTCACATGAAGTTGTGTTGTATCGATGAGAGTACGCAAGCTTGTGACGTCATTATGCTGTGAGGTGGGCAAGTTAAATAAAGCCTTCATGTGGCGTTGAATACGTGAACGTAAATTACCGTATATTTCCTTCAATAAGTTAAAGGCAATGGGGTATTTTTCGGCGCTTAATGGGAGTGCTTCAACTAACTGCAGTGGCCTAGACCAATAATTATTAGGGAGTGAGGCCCGGGCCATTGATACTGCACACCCCTGGGACACCAGTGGGATACTCACACATCATTAATCGTTATCCAGACCAGACCTGTTTGGTGTATTTTGTATACCACATATTAACAACTGGTGGATGTCAATATGTGTACCTTAGTGTGTGCGCCTTGTTAAAAGTTGAAGTGACCTCATGAGCTGTCGAACATGGCTGCCGTCGTTAAATGAGTAATAAAAAATAAAAACATATTTACGTAATTTAGCACATGCTACCGATGCAGTAATGACCAGGGTTAGTAATCCATTTCCAAAGGGTTTCTTGTGCAAGAAGTGAAATTGTTGGGAAAACGTGAAAAATGTTTATCAGACTTACTGCTTATCGTATGCTAATAATATTTTGCTCACTTATTAGTTATTATTATTAATTATGGAAGACTTTTGGAGGAATCACAGCTTATAGAACCCAATGATTCTTCGTAAAGTAAAAATATATAACTTGGACGAGGTGCTGTTTGGAACTGCAAGATGGACAAGGGCCATTATGGAACAGTATGAAATAGACAAGGGAGGCTTTGTTTCTGTATAAATTAATACTTATTTTAGATAAAAATAAGAATACCGGTAACTCTTGATGTGATGTTAGCTGATTTATTCATAAAACTGGAGAATAGATTACATTGCTGTTTAGAAACCAACTATGTCCACAATTATTCAGCTGAATCAACAACATCCTTCATGAGTTCTCGCTCATTTTCGACCTCTGATACGTCTGAATTGTCTCTGGCGCAATTTGATAAGATGATGTTTTTGTAGCAAAGCAAATCAGGTACTCTATTGCGCCCGTTGACGCATGTTTGCTCAGGCAACAGAGACTAAAACTTATGCTGAAATGTAACTGAACATACCCTGCGAGCGGCGGGAAGAAGCTGAAGCAATATCGCTTATGATTATATTTTTACTTATTTTTCATATTCCAAAAATCTACTATAATTATAACTAAGTAATTCTGCATATTTGAAGTACAGCATACTTCGTAAATTGAAGAAACTATCAATTTACGTGGCCAGCTCATGTACTGAGAGCACGCCATATTTGGTAACACCAGTTCCTATTCGTCTGTGGAAGAGACGACATGTGCATGATGGAGCACAAGTGAAAGGAAACCATGTGGCAGGAAAAATCTGCGAATAACTTTCTTATGGATAGCCTTCATGGAATTGTGTAATAATTGAACGATTGAAGACATTCACCACTACGAAAACTGTAAAATATTTTTATTATTATCCGAGGTGAAATGAAGGACTTGTGCGAAGAAAACTTTGCGACCACATGGTCTCATTCTCACGCACACACACATGTTTCAGTGTTCTATAAACTGTGGATTTAATTAACTGTGTAACTGTACAAAACCTACAAGTACAATCTTTATTTGCCGGATGGGCAGTGATTTTGATTTATTTTTGTTAATATTTTCTTGTGTAAATATCAGTGCAAGTCACGAGTGAGTGTCGCACAAGCGACAGAAACTAGAGCCAGTGGCGGAGTGAAAATGAGCAATTTTTTTTTACCGCATATTAGCTGCAGTGCGCGACAGTTTTATTTAATTATGTGCTACATTTTTACCAACGCTAACATCGCAATAATGATAAACCAGCAGATCTTCAGATACAACTCCAACCGCGCGATGGCATGTGATTGCTAAATCATGCGTGGGGAATTGGTGACGGAGGATGTCCAGACACAATGAAATGGTAACCTAAAGCCATACACGAGACCGCATACAACATCTCATGGCGGGACTCGAACCAAGTGACGCTGAATCTGTAAGTCAGATCAAATATTTATAGCGTATTGTAAGAGTGGAAAACAGTAGACTTAGTTTATTTTGGTTTCATTTATTTAGTGCACAATGCAGGTAGCTAGTTATAAGACGCGTGTGGAAATTAATAGTTTATTAAACATTTATAGAAGCCAGGAAGTCTGGATTTTCAATGCTCATTCGTATCATTTAAAACAAGTATTATCAACTTTTATTTTGTCAGGCTGATGACAAATAAACTAGTTTGACAATGGTAAATCGAGGCCAAGGTTACGAGCCAAGTTCACTACACAGCACACTCGATTCTAGACAGTGGATTAATATTTTGTTTTAGAAGGCTGTGAGATTCTTGACATTATTGCAAGTGGAATGCAGAGTTCCATTATTTACATTTATTGGCCAGATCAATACTTGAAAACAGGTTTATTTATTTAAAAGAAGCCACAGAGGCAATGAATGCAATTGTATTTTGTAACCAAATGAACGCAGGTTCGATTTATTCAGGGAAGAGGCAATTTTATAAACGCACACACACAGTTAGCTTGTATCAGGAACTTTTATGTTTATTTAAAGCGTTGTCAGCATGTGTTTTTGTACACATAAGTTTATTACCAGCAATTCAAACGTGTATCAATTAGGATTCCACACTTTTGTAAATTAAGAGTATTATATGAGTCGTGACGGTGGATGAATACCTCCGACATTGTTATTGTGATTATATCGGTGGTAATGAACTAACTAAAATCATACCAAAAAACGAAGGCGCCTGGATCAATGGATCCGAAATAAGAGTAAAATAATTGGTGAAGACATAGGATGTCTAATAAGTGTGATGAAATATTGGTGAAGACACAGGGTGCCTCGTAAACTATTGAACTATTGCTTCTCTTTCTCTATTATTAGCAAGAAGTCTAGTAGAAAATGGAGCTGGAACTGGTTGAACTGTCTACCCACCACTCTCTGCAAATATCGCTCACGCGTTATTTATTTGCACCAACGATACCTGAATACACTGAACGCTTTTAAAGGTCCATAAAACTCGAATGTCACAACTGAGCCAAGTATTGATTTATCCACTATAAAGCCCGTCCCAAACTGCGGACAGTGATCCATAACTCGTTCACCCGGTTTTCCTTTGAATATCCTATAGTTTTCAGAATCAAAAGGGTATTCATCAGTATAGAGTGATTCTTGGAATGCAATTATTTTAATGTTGCGTTCTTTAGATTTATTCAGGATATGTTTAAGTTTTCCCACTTTCAAAAGAGAATTGACATTAAATGTCATGAGCCAAATCCGAGATCTTGCTTTAACCTTGTTTCTATGGGGATTTGAAGTACTCCGACTTACTTCCATGCACTCATCAGTGGTCTCCCCAGAATCTGAATAGACCACTTGGGGACTGAAACCCCTGGGGTAAATATTTGCTTTAGAAGGTGCACTGTCCATGTTGATTTAATTGAGGTTTTGAAATTTTGACTGACCAGTCAGTCGGATAAACTCAGAGTTCCACTTCTGAGTGTTATAAAATCAGCCGCCACTAACATGTGATACAGACGCTGTCGGGGTACCGCCATTAACATATAGAACCGTCGTCCCCTTAAATTGATATATGGTTGCCATATACCTTTTACTCTTATTCTCCCGAGCACTGGGATGCCTCTTCCGCCATCGACACTGTTCCATAGTCCATCTACTCCACTGTCTATGCCGTTGAGGTCTTCACCGTAACCCTGGCAAGGGGGCCTCGCATGGTACTACCAGCCGGGCCAGCTGGCCCAAGGTTTTTTAAAGAGGTGTTACTCCTCTATCACTCGCCCTTAGTCCTGACTTGTGACAGGCAGAGCCTGGCTTCCCAACCATTGGGCCCAGGTTGGTGGGGTTAGAAAAATAGTTTATTTTTAATGTTTATACATTTTATTTAGGTTCAGGGGGAATTTATAAGATTTATTAATTTTCAAAACCCTATTTTTGATTATTATTAGAGTTTTACACAATTATTTATTCCTGCCAGTATAAAATCGGGAAACAAAATTTATTCTCTAGTGAATGGTCATGCTCCAACTAACATTACGAATAAAGAAGCACCTGACAAAGCAGAGCAGTTCTGGAATCAGCTAGACAGTGTTTTACAAAGAATTCCAAGTCATCATGTCAAAATCCTTATGGGCGACTTTAATGCCCAAATAGGAAAGGAGAAGAAATATCGATACTGGGTTGGGAAATGGTCCGGCCATGCACAAACCAATAAGAACGGCATACGACCCATTGAGTTTTGCATCAGCCATGACTTGTTTTTTAAATCTACCTTTTTCAAGAAAAGCCCTTCTAAAACTAAGACTTGGGTCGCACCTAATCCCTTATTAGGTGAATATCAACTGGATCATGTGCTGATTTCCCGCCTGCATACATCTGAAATCATGAAACTCAAAGTTCTGAAAGGACTGGATTTAGACTCTGATCATTATCCAACAAAATTTTCCCTGGATATAATCCCAGAAAAGAGAAACTTTATGAAGCGAGCTCCACAACGAAAGTACGACACAGCAGGTATTAAAAGCAATGAAGACTTTAAGAAAGGTACAGAACAGTTAGATCCACAAAATTGGACACAAATTAAAACAGGACTCTTACACACAGCCGAAACTACAGCACCACTCAGAAGAACAAGAAAACACCCTTGGTGGACAGATGAATGCGACGAGTTAATACAACTTCGACAAAAACTTGGCATAATTGGTCATGCAATAAAACTCCAGCCACTTTTCAAGAACTTCAAAATGTTAGAAAGGTTGTTACTAAATCAATAAGGAAAATTCGTAAACTGAGTGAGGATATGAAATTACAGTCTATAGAAGATGACTTTAAACAACATAATTCAAGGAACTATTATAGAACTTTCAAACAAAAGTTAACCAAATATTCTCCTCCATCACTCCATTTTGTCAATCATAAAGGAGAAATGGCTTATACCACTGAAGCTAACTGCAAAATCCTCGCAGCATACTTTTCTAAATTACTTAATAGTGAAAGCCCTCTGGAAAAGTTTCAGTTCACTTCGAACCGAATTAATCCAGATTGAGCCCCACCAACAGTTCAGGAAATTAGAGAAACAATTCAATCACTAAAAAATAACAAGGTCACGGGAGAAGATCAATTAACTGCAGAACTTTGGAAAAATGCAGGGGAAAATTTCATCAAAAAACTTCACGATATTATGCTGGACATCTGGCAAACTGAAAAAATACCAAAGGATTGTAAGATGGCAATAATACACCCCATACATAAAAAAGGAAGCAGGTCTGATCCAAACAATTATAGAGGTGTTTCCCTTCTTCAAGTCACATATAAAATTCTCTCAAAAATTCTACTCAACCGTGCAGAGAGTCAACTTGACCAAAGAATTGGTGAATACCAAGGTGGATTCTGAAAGGGGAGATCCTGTGCTGAGCAAATTCTGTACCTGAAGAATACTATATCATATTTTCGGAACACAACAAACAAAAATTATGTCATCACATTTGTCGATTTCAAAAAGGCCTATGATAGTATAGATTGCATGTCACTTGTTAATGTTTTAACAGAATTTGGACTTGATAACAAAACAAGAAATATTATTAAAGATACACTAACTGAAACGAAGGCTAAAGTTAAATTTATGGGTGGTTGTAGTGATGAGTTTGAAATAAACACAGGTGTCCGTCAAGGGAATGGGCTCTCCCCTTTACTTTTCAATTGTGCTCTTGAGAAAGTTGTCAGAGAATGGAGGAAAGCAGGTGCACCATCTCACCGCCTGGGCCCAAAGATTAAGGGTATTGACTTAGATTGTCTAGTGTTTGCTGATGATTTAGCACTAATTGCCAAAAACGTCGCTGATGCACAGAAACAGCTTGTTATACTGGAGGAGCAAGCAGCCAAAATAGGACTAAAAATCTCCTATGAAAAAACTAAATTTATAACAAATATTAAGAATGGTCCACCTGAAATTGTCATTGGTATCAATAAGATTGCAAGAGTGAAAGAATTTAAATACTTAGGTGAATGGATCACTGAAAATGGCAATGAAAATAAATCTGTAGCATCACGAATTCAGAAAATGGAAATTGCTTTTCAACACACAAAGAATGTTTATAACAAAAAAAGCTTGTCCTGGAACAACAAAATTCGTCATTACTGTACAGTGATTAAACCTGAAGCTCTATATGCTTCAGAAACGCTCAGTTTACATCGTAAGACCTTAAAGGAAAAATTAGAGATTAAAGAAAGGAAAATCATGAGGAAAATCTTAAGGCTCAGAATTGTAAATGGCATACACTGCCCCAAACCGAACTCTGAAATTTATAAAAGAGTTTCTAAATTAACTGATACAATGAGATTGCGACGAATTCAGTTTCTAAGCCATTTGGAAAGAATGAATCCTATCAGACTCACTTATCGAATCCACAAATTTCTGCAAATCAAACGCACAAGACCAAAATGGTATAAACCTTAATGAATTGGGTTCACCAAATTTACGAGATAGAAATATGATCCGGAAAATTGTTCACACAAGGGGATTTGAGGAAGATAAGAAGAAACCACAGCGACGTACCTGGTCGGAGGAACAGAAATTACAGCAATCAGTGAAAATGAAGAACTATTGGGCAAGGAGGAAAGCTCAGAAAATGTTGATTCCGTGTGGTCCTAAGTGACCCATTCGTGAAGAAGAAGAAGAAGAAGAAGAAGGAGAAGAAGAAGAAGAAGAAGAAACTATTTTTCTGAACCAAACGTTAGCACTTAGATATTGTTAAGCTATTGTAGATACATTTTGATAAATTTTCACATGATTAGTCGACCACTAATTGGTGATGTGATAACTGAAGCACACACATCAGATTAGTAGCAATATGAGTCGATGTAATTGTTTAATTACTATCGCATTTGCAGGCTTTCCTATATTTTCTATTTTCTTAACACTTTGGCACTATGACCGTTTGTTACAAACAGTAACAAATCGAGTACCGGGACGTAGGCAGTGCCAATTGCACAACCATAGGAGTGCTGAATTATTGTATGCATTTGTGTTGTATTAGCATAGTTTTTTTAATTCAGCAACATTGTGCACATAGCTTGATTTTCTTAGTAATAAACGCATCTCGTTTATTAATTAATGATCTTTAGGGCTAGCTAAAACTTAACTCTAAAGATAATGTTAGATATGGCACCATCATAGCATAGGACATATTTTCCCCTTGCTACTAAATGTAAATGTTCTAGTATTTGTAAACAAGTAAATGTCTTACTTTGCTGTAGATTCTTTTGATGTTTGATCCACCCGTAAGTTATTTCGATGTAATTGCTTAGGGCCGATCTTACGTGCCATTCTCTTAGCTTGTTCATTTTGTCGAATTTTGTATTAGGACCATGAGAGTAATTTAGATCTTGTTTAGGACTTTTTTATATTTATTTCAGGGCAGAATAGTATCGGACTAGACGTTTGCAACTCTCGTGCTAGGCTAGGGATCTGTTCTGAATAAAATTTATTTGTGATTTTAATCTAAGACTGACCTCTCTTTCTTGTTTAGTTTTGTTATCGATGCATTCCTCTGAGCTGGTTAAAGATCGAACCTCACTAATTCCAGACACCCCCGAGAGCAGACTTATGTGCTACACCAGCCTATGAATGTATCGTCCCCTATGCTTGTGTGTTAACTGGAAGAGGGTCTCGGAAGGGTCATTTGAAACCGGTGGCTCCCCGAAACCTTCGGCCAGCGGGCACACTATGCAAATCTTCATTCATTCATTTGTTTGCAATTGGGGGTTTGTTCCCCGGTGGCAAATTGGATATACATAACAAATAAATAATTATACATAACAATTCAATAAGAATTAAACTGGAGTATTTACACAAATAGTCTGTCTTTTCTTAAACACACCTATATGTTTGGGGAAAGGCTCTAAGACTGCGGCAGGTAGAGAGTTCCAGTTATCAATGGCACGGTTTACAAAAGAATATTGACCATAATTTGTTCGCTGTGGTCAGCCCTTAACTTTGAAAGAGGATGATCGCTCCTACCCATGTAAGTGGGCTTTCCCATAAGTTCGCTAAGCTCAACCCATGCTGGGTGATTTGTATAAGTGTTGTAGCATCAAGTGATTTCCATCCAAGTTTCTTTAACATACGGCTCACACTGCTCCTGGGATTAAAGTCACTGAGCACAAATCTAGCGGCCTTTCTTTGTACCATTTCCAACTCATTTATGAGCCTTACTTGATATGGATCCCAAACCGCCGAGGCGTATTCCAGAATAGGTCTTACAAGTGGCAAATATCCTCATTATTTAGCAGAGGTACTACTTCATTTTAATACCCTCATTACAAAGTGCAGGGATTTGTAAGCTTTAGAAACTACACATCGTACGTGACTACTCCATTTCATCTCATTCCTTACGTGAACGCCCAAATATTTGCAAGAATCTTCCTCCACAATTATCTCCAAACCAATGTTATATTGAAAATCTTGCCTACGCACTTTCCCTATTTTTAAGAGACTACATTTTCTTGTGTTTATTTTCATTTTATTTTCTATCGCCCACTTATAGACCAGGTTCAGGTCATCTTGAAGTACTGCGTTGTTTTGTGAGTCATGTATCTTTTGATATATTTCACAATCATCCGCAAAAAATCGACAGTCACTGCGAATCGCATTTGGTAAGTCATTTATAAACGCCAAAAATAACAAAGTTCCTATTACGCTGCCCTGAGTGATACACAATGTTACGGTAATTTCATCCGAGAATCTGCCTTCGACTTTCACTTTCTGGGAACGACCCGTCAAAACTTCTTGGATCCATAAAATTACTCTTCTATCAATCTTCGTCGAAGCTAATTTATGGAGTAGCATTTCATGCGGCACGACATCAAATGCCTTCGCAAAATCTATAACTACGGCGTCGACTGAAACTCCATTGTCTAACGATTCGCTAATATCTTGAAAAAGTGATAGCATCTGACTCTCGCATGAGTAACCTTTCCGAAATCCATGTTGCTTATCATTAAACCATATTATGTTTCCCACTGTTCCCTCAAGTAGTCGCAAATGAGATGCGCCATTTGTTTGCAAACGATGGAGGTAAGGCTAACCGGCCTGTAGTTGTCCAATTCAAGTGTGCTCCCTCCCTTAAATATTGGGACTACCATAGCTCTTTCCCTGTCATCTGGGATTTGTGCATTGTTTATGGACACATTAAACATCACCTCCGAGTATCGTGCCACGGCCCTACCTCCTAGTTAAAGTACTTCACTAACAATATTGTCAGGACCCTTCTATATATTTTAACGTACGGTACCGTAGTTTTTGTATTAGCTTTACAATTGCTGACTGGTTAATTTAGAAAAGGGGAGCCCCTGATTCACCGTTAAGGTCCAACACACAGCTATTGGATTTATTGAACACACTACCGTAAAATACATTTAATTCATTAGCAATGGCCTGTTTCGCAGTAATTAATTTACCGTCACCGGACATTATCATCGGCAAATTATTTGAATTTTCCTTTTTTCTCCTAACATAACTGTATTTTTTTTTCGCCCATCGCTTCCCGAACCAAGTAAACCTTGCATATAATTGTCATGAGCAGCCCTCGTTTTTAAGACGAGCTCTCTTGATAAGGACTTAAATTTCAACATATACTTGTCACTATCATGTCTTATTGTATAATTTCTTAACTTTCCATTTTAGACTCCTTATTTCCCGTGTGTAATACTCAGGATCTGGGTTTTGTTTCAGTAATTTAAATGGGACAAATTTATCAATAGCGCTATTTAACATTTTTTGCTACATCAGAGTCTAATTTTGTAATGTCACCGTATCTAATATTTAATTCAACCCCAGAATGGTCACTAATTCCTGGTACTTTTAGACAGTTAATATACAGCTCTACAGGCCTTACGAGATAAACATCTAAGGTATTATTGTCTCTAGTGGGGATGTCAACCACATGGGAAAATCCCCCCTCCCTTAAGAATTTGTTTGCAGCACTCTGAGCTTGACCACAGCTAGTTGACTCCGCAGACCAGTCTACTTTGGGGAGGTTTATATCTCCGGCAATTATTATGCTCTTTTTCATAGCATTACCCGTACAAGTTTTATCATACAGTATGTCGAGGAGCGAAAAGTTATCTTTCGGTGCTCTCTACGCCCCTATTACCTGGAAAGGGAATTTATTTCCTTTATCCGAAATTTGTACACATAACATTTCATGATCTGTATCAGCCCACTTTAAGAAACTAGCTATATTTTTGCGCACACAATTAAATAGCCCACCACCTCGCTTCCCTTGATCCCTTCTGTACATTTCGTAGGTCCCTTGGATTATTTCGCTACTATTTATATCCTCATATAACCAAGATTCAGTAGCAATGACAATGTCCGGAGAATACGTCTCTACAAGAATCCAAAATTCAATTAATTTATTTCCTAAACTCTGACAATTAACCTGCGGTAATCTTAGAGTCTTACCTCCACAGCAAATATATTGAAATAGCTCCTTCTGTTCCCGTCGGCTGGCAACCTCTGGACCTGCTCCTTCTCACAAAAGCCGGCACGAACAGATGACCCTGTCATGTAGGCTCCCTAGGTTGAAAGCGCCCCGTCGATTTAGATGCAGCCCGTCTCGGGCGAATTCACGGCCACCAATCCAGCAGTCAGCATCTACGTACACTAATCCCAGTTGTGCACATACCCAGTCCATGCGGTCATTTACCGTCTTAACTCGCCTCAACGGAAATCTCCCCGCCGAACAATGCCACTCATTATAATTCTTGCATTTCTAAATTGCTTTTAGCTTTTCTGCCTAGTTCGTAGAGCTCCCTCATGATTTAATCAGCTGTAGCCCTCTTCTTCAAATCGTTCGTCCCAACATGGAACAACAACACTTTGACATTTTCACAGTCCTATTATATATTTGCTTCTTCCACTTGTTGGGCAAGCTGGTCAATTTTAATCCCCGGATAACACCGCACTTTCGTACCTGATTTCCTCGAGATATTCGCACTTCATCGTATCATAGAATCACCCATTATGGTAACGTCATCCTCAGTTTGCCCCTGCACGCCCTCTTCCTCACTGATCCCAGTAGAAAGCCGTTCAGTCACATCCTTCACCGTTTCTTCTGATTCACGGAGCTTTGCTCTAAGTTCCTGAATTATTTGATCCCTTGCTTTGATTTGCACCCTCAAACAATCCGGCGTATCACATACTTCACAAAACCAATTCCCGACACAACAATCCTCCTTCTTGACCTTAATACTGCCGAAGTAAACCATTTCTCACATAGTCCACACTCAACACCGTTCTTCAATGTTTTACTGCACGTCGAACACTTTAAAGCTGCCACTGGATCATTTGCCTGATTCACATTTGGAGTAACAGGGCCTGGAATCACTTCCACTCCACCAATAACTAGCAACGCAGCTATCACTAGGGCTATAAACCACAAGTTACTAGGCCCCGTTCGCACACACAAACACCGGAAATCCCGACTACATTTCGCATACCACAGTCCGATCCTCACGCGATAAGACTCCAGTGAACAACCCATTTCAGCACACCTGCCAGCTCGGGAAAAATACGACCTTTCACTTTGACTGCCAACTGCGAACTGAACTTAAAGTAACCTCTTGACACCAACTTTTTTAGTTTGCTTCACCGGAATTCCAATTTCGACCTGCTGTGGATCAGTGTCTGCTACCTTCTTATTTGGCTTTGTAACCTTCCTCCCTACGCCCAGATCTGTTGATAATTTTTTGTATTTTATAATAATCATGTCCAAGTGAAGAAACTGAAGTCTGTGTTGTATTCTCATTTTAACATCAAAGATTTGGAACAAGTCTCTGAATGTCTGGGGATGAGAGTTCAAAGAAGCAAAGATTGTATTAGATTGGATCAGAAGTGTTATCTGTTAGATGTGTTGGATAGGTTTAACGTGTCAGATTTTACTCACGTGAAAACTCCAATAGAAATAGGTTTGTTGTTGGAGAAATCCAGATCCTGTGACAAATCCTATCCCTATCAACAGGCTATTAGTGCTTTGTTATACCTTTTCATTTGTACCAGGGTAGATATTGCATATGTAACTAATTATTTGAGTCAGTTCAATAATAGCTATGGTAAAGAACATTGGATATGTGTCCAGAGAGTGCTCAGATACTTGAAGGGTACGGTGGATGTTGGTATCATGTATAAAAAATCAGAATGTGACGTCAAGGGTTTTGTTGATGCTTCTTTTGGAAATAATTTAACTGATAGGAAATCAGTAAGTGGTTATGTATTTAAATATTCAGAAGGCCCAATAAGTTGGGAAAGTAAGAAAGAGCCAGTTGTGGCACTGTCTAGCACTGAAGCAGAATATACATATGCAATGAAAGTCCACCTCGCTGTAGTGATCCAAACGTAGTGATATAACCAGTTATTTTAATAGTTCTGCCATAATTTGACTTACAGCTTGGCATACAACACTTCCTAGGCATCTGAAATAGTCAGTGGCGGTTCTTGCTATAGCGCAATGGCGCAATCAACCCCCACTACATTTGACAATATATTTAGCATTTTGTCCCTCTACGTACAAGAAATATTTGTCAGAAAACAGCGCGATTTCAAATGCAGGTAACGAGCGCGAGGATGTCGAGTCGGCGCAAGATCTGGTTTGAACCTCCAGACTTGGCCAATCCTTCCTGCAGAGAATAGGCTAGTAACGTAAAGTGGTTGCAATGGGACAAGAAGCGGGGGTTAGAAGGAAAAAGTGGGTACAAGCCAAACGTGTATCTATCATACACGCATGCGCAATAAGATTTCTGAATTCTTTCACTAGTCCGGCACAAGCCCTTCAAGCCTCCACCATCTCTTGTCGTGTTTGTAAAATAATGTGGCCAAAGTGAACCTAGTGCTCTCTAGGGGCGCTTTTGAAAGGGTGCTTCATGGCTGCCACATTAGACTGTTTATATGCGCCCGTAATTTTTCCGTGAGTTTATCTATAAAAAGTAAACTATCTAGCTATTTGTTGTATTCGAAGGCTAATTAAATAAACAATTCAGTTAGATTGAAATAATACCAATAATATAGCGGAAGAAAGTGTCTTGTTACGCTCCGGAGTAACAAAACTCACTACTGTAGTTCCACTATTTTCTCGGGTTTAAGTTAGTCACAGTGCCAAGAACGGGAACGTAAATTACTTTCAGTTTTTCCTTGTGCCTATTAACTGCGTGAAATTAGTTACTGTGTAATGCGATTATTTTTTCCGCGTGTGCGTGTGTGACAGTCCGACAGATAGGGAGAAACAATATGGCTTTAAAGTCCAAAGGCTTATATGATAACTAACTTTTCCTTTCTTACGTTAGAACAAAAAATAGAGATAAAAGCAGTAGGGTGGCCAATGCTGGATCTTGATTTAACAATCCAGACTAAAAATAAAGATAAGAGGATTGTTCGTAAATTTAAACCGGATATATACAAGAGAGCAGAATGGATTTGTGGGTGTAATATTGTTAATAGATTTTTCTGTTTCCCATGTTTGTGTGTCACAAATGGGTATGGAGAAGGAAACTGGACAATTGTAGGTGTCACAGACCTTGGCCATTTGTTTCAGAAAATAAAGAAACATGAAAGTTCAAAATCATACATGATTGCTATGCTTGAATTTGATCTCCTGGGAGAGCGTGATATTCGACAGCAGTTAGACAGTGCCTATTGGTAGGTTATTACTGAGTACTAACCCTACCTAAGGGAAGACGATAAGAGAAAAAAAGGGAGGTGGATTTAGGAGTGGAAACAAGTATCTGTATAAAGGAAGAGAATCCAACACAAAACAGAAGAAGAATGCGAATTTGGCGAACGATTCCCCTTCACAAAGCTAGTGAAATACCTAACGTGAACGGGGACCTGTTTACGGTTAACGGGGAGTGCAGCGAGAGTTGGGGTCGCCTGCGAGCACTCGCTAAGTGTTCTTTCCCTTCCGAACCGATATTTCGGTATTATGGGGAAGGGTGATGTTCTAGCAAGGCCAGGTATGCCAAGAGGAAAAGGTCTAGACGCTTTTACTTCCAAAGGGTAAGATTTTGGAAAGCCTTTTAAAATGCTAAAGGAATTCGAATTTGTCGTGAAAATTTTGTATCTAGACACTGTTGTGCTCCTGACAGGACGGCCGAATGCCCCCAGAGTGGGAAGAGATAAAGCAACTCTATTGCTTTTGACAATACTTTTTACTGTTATTAGTGAACATCTTTTGAGAATACCAATTGTTGCACTCAAAATTGGCTAAGCTTTTACCCAGCGGGGTGCCGACTAAAAGCTTAGAACGGAGGAACCCCTCAGACCTAACTTAAACAAAACTGAAATTTTGAAGAGTAAAACACACGTTTAGAGAAGAAGTCTCTACAAATTGAAAGCTGGTGGAGTATGCTGTATTTGCTCCAATGGTTTACTAGAATTAGCTGTAACAGCTAAGAGAAACTTTGCAAATGTTGTTAATCGAAGCTTTGTTTTAAACGCAACAAGTGGTAAAGTTTTTATTAATTTAGAGATTGCCTTTTCTATTTTGAAATAAGCAATAATTTTGGGAGAAGAGTCAGGGAAGACAAGGTCCTGCCTAACCGTGATTCTAAGAAGATAGATAAAGCGGAAAACAATAAAGAATTTATTTAACAATATGATAAAAGTTAGAATGATTAACAGTACTTAGATTCGTGTTCTTAGTTTGAGTTTAAAGTAACAACTTAGCTATTTTAAGCTAAAGTACGAGATTAACAACTTGGAAGTCTGAGACCCCTATTTGTACAAACTACTTACAAGTGTTGTTTAACAAACTTATAAATAAAAGGTTTTGAACACTTTGGGTTAATTATAAGATTGCAATTTAATGTAACATTTTGTTAAATTGGTTAGGTAGAACACCAAAGAGTAGAATGCCCTAATGGCAATGTAAAAGGCTATATACAAATAGATTAAATTTCCGATCGTAACAGGAGGAAAAACTAAAATTACAAGCGGAGGTTACCGCTATTTTAAGCAGAAGTTAACAATGTTATATGTTCAAACATGATCAGGTCGAATTAACGAAGTCTGGAGCAAAAGGATTAGGTACAAAAGTTCAATAATTAGAAAGTTAACAATTCCTGAGCTAGCAGGATAAGAAAAGAAGGATTAAAGATAAGTTTCTACAACTTCTTCTATTTATGCAGAATTTAAGAGCTTTTAAACTCTAATAGGGCAGGTCAGCTTTTGTGAATCCTGGATTAAACAATTTTATAATTGGAAAAAGTAAAATTCCCTAGTTTCAGAAGGGAAAAACGATACATATTAAAATGTGGGCTAGCCACATAGATTGACGCAGAATTAATATATGGGAAATGGAACAAAGTTGGGAGGGCGCTTAATTCTAAGCTAAGCCTCATAGAAATTTCAATTAAATTTAAATTTTAAGTTAATTTTGTTAGGAAAAGGTATTTGGGAAAATGGAGATATGAATTCAAAGTTCCGGCCAGTTTTATTGCTCTCAGTCAAACGCGCGCCGGTGGATGGTTAAACGGACACCGTTTTGCACTAATGTCTGTTGATAGATTGGAAATTTTCACTACTGCAGCACAGAAAGTTAATGGAACAAGCGAAAAGTTATTTCAGTTTATGGGGAACACTTAGTTGAATTTAGCTTGAGTAAGTTTATTGCGTTGGAAAGTTTGTGGTTTGCAGTTATTGGTTCTATTTAACTTGAAGTTCCAGCAATTTTACGGTATTGAGCATAGTTCTTTGCGGTTTGAAGTATATTTTGAATGGAAGATTCCAGAACTGTAATGACAGTTAAATGGAGCGGTAATAATCCCTCGAAGGCAAGTTAAGGTTTAGAAAGTTATTAATGAGTTTTAGCAAGAATCTCGCGGTGAGAGAAAGAATCTCTTTTATATCGTACAAGAAGTACTGAATTCCATGATTGGCAAAGAGCTTTGGTAGCTAAGAAAAGCGATTCCCACGAGGGGCAGAGTTTTCACAAGTTTGTGAAATTACAGCACTGCCTATAGCTTTTAGTAAACTTAAAACTTGTTAAAAGTTTAGTGTAGGTAGTTACTTAACTTGCTTGTTGAGCAGGCGATGGTTCCTGGTAGCCGTTAGCTTACATCCAATACCACAACATGGCGGCGATTTAAAATTGTACCTCGGTTGAGAGGAGGTAGCCTCTGAGAAAGGCCGAACTCACACGTTGACGACTCGATAAGAAGTGAGCGCGAACGGGCGAGCGCGCGAGGTAGCTGGGTGGGCAAAGAGGAAGGGAAAGGGAACAAAAGAATCAGAATGGGAAACAATTTTATAATTGGAAAAAAGTAGAACTCCCTAGTTTCAGAAGGGAAAAACAATACATATTAAAATGTGGGCTAGCCACATAGATTGACGCAGAAGCTCTTAAATTCTGCATAAATAGAAGAAGTTGTAGAAACTTATCTTTAATCTTTCTTTTCTTATACAAAAAATGTAATTCGTCATGGAGCAGTGTCTTCAATGAGATGTTAGCTGACGACGAAGACGACGCCTGGTGGATTGGTGTGTAAATCCTCTTGACTTGAAGAGTTTGAAGAACTTCAGTGGGTAGCCGCAAGATGCTGCTAGGTAGATTCCATAGAAGATACACATCTTGAACAGAATTAAAAACAACATAAGCGCGTGTACGGAGCAAATAGAATAGAGAAAGTCGCTGTTGGTGTCTGCAAGGAAGGAAATTAAATAAATAAACCTAAGGAAAAAGGCAAAGAGCAGCAAGAGCTAACTCTGACCATTGAACTATAGATACTACTGGAATGCCGACTGTATGGGAGAAAAGTGTTGTTTTTGGTGCGACTAGTTGCGCCTGGTAGTGCACGTCAAGAAGGCGATGACCAGGAAGCAGTTTTCAGCGAGGGTTACCATGGGAGGAGTTGTTCCAATAGTATATATATATTTCAATGACTCTGACTGAACGTGTATTCCAAGGAACACACCACCTATAGGCAATCTGTAAAAATACATATTGATCAATTGCGGAAGAATCGTTATTTACCATCAAAAATCATTGACTGTGTAAAATTCTGTCGTGCCTTCGATTTAGCACTTCGTAGACATGATGAGACAAATGAATCGTCAAATCCTTGCATATTTAGTGGTCTCGTCAATTTTAGACCCACAAAACGTAGGCTAAAAGCTAAGTCCTCCGGTGTTGCAGGAACACCTGCAATCCGAACACGTCGGCACAATCAGCTGGCAGTGCCAACAGATGAGCCGGCGGTGATCGGGGTGTGTAGGTTGCCCCGCAGCCCAGCATGCCCAACAGTTGTGGGGCCCGATCGCAAGTATTGGTGTAGTAACTGCAAACTGAAACAGCGTTGCTTGGGCGAGAAATGACGCGTACAAGCTCAACTAGAGATGGAGGATGATGAAAATTAGATGAAACCTGGCATACTACTTCAGAAGATGTTATCAAAAGAACACTTTTTTTAAAGTTTTTAAGATACATTTTATTAATTAGAAGATTTTATCTAAAAAAAAGATACATAGTTTTTCAAGCATCATCAGATCCTAATATAAAAAGACAAATAGCTCTACAAAACGCTACCAAAGTCATTGCCGCCTCCTTCCCATAACTCCCCTGAAGCACAAATACACACTCTCTTGTAGACATCACAATACAAGTTATCAGACAAATTCTATATGTACACACAAAGTACATGGGGCTAAATCATAACGACACGTTGCCCAAGCCCATGCTGAACTGCTGTGCCCAAGATCGCGGGTTCAAACCCGGCCGAAGTCACTGGATTTTTTAAGAGCGTCAAAATCCTTCAGCATGTCTTTCTTTGGAGGGGAAGTAAAGCCGGTGGTCCCATGTCATAGATTTATGGCATGTACAGCTGGCGAGTTTATATGCTGTACATGTTAGAAGTGTAACTTTTGGGCTATGTGTGGGTGTTTTAATTCCAAAATACAAAGTGATCCCAAGTCATTTTACAGATTTCCTCAAAACAAACAGCTGTGAGTCAACCAGCTGTATGTTTACATACCTGTATTTTTTTTATTAATCTGAGCATAGCATACTTTCTCAGTGGCGGCCCTAGGGCGGTGCGAACGATGCGACCGCACCAGGCGTTGTCATATGGGAGGCACAGAAAATGCAACGGTAGATTGACAGCGCAAAAAAATAAAACCCTAACACCTTATTAGCATACTATTTAACCCTACCCGTCAAAACTAATTCTATATATACTGTAAGCGTTTCACATCCCCCAGACCCCAAAACCACCGTCGGTTCAAAAGTTTATATGTAATTTATAAATATATATATATTTATAAATTACGTTTTGTAAGTATTTTCTTCTGTCTAAATTGCATTTTGTAAATATTGTCAATTCAAATTACAGTACAGTAAGTATGTAGTTAGTTTGTTTATTAGATATATGTCATTGTTCTAATAGACTGTGGTATGTGAGTGTGTCTGGTGGCAGTTGCATTGTTTATTAGTTAAAGTTCATTGTTTCATTAGACTATGATGTGTGAGGGTGCATGTGAGTGTGCCTGGTGACAGAATGTTTTAGTGGTAGTACTTGTTGTTGGTAGAACTTTAGTATTGTTTTCGTTAGGAGAATTTTGGTATTTAATTGGTAGTAGAAGGTTAGTATCTTTGTTAGTAGAATTGCTCTTTACTTATTCTGAAAGGGAGTAGCAGCCTTTCAGAATAAATCAATTCTTTACTAGTCTTATAGACGGTTAAGATATTGATAATATAAGCCAAATAATGGCTACACTGCGTTCTGCTGCACGGCTGAAAGCAACGGGAACCTACAGCCGTAATGCTATTCCCGAGGATATGCACCCCTCTATGCATAATTACATGTGATGATGGCCTCCTCCCTTGTAAAATTTCAATCCAGAGGTAAACTAGTCCCCCGTTCGGTTCTCCGGGTGGGGACTAATCGAGAGGGGGTTAACATCACAGAAGTGACAAAGAGGAAATCTGATATTCTATGGATCGGAGCGTGGAATGTTAGAAGTCTGCTAGGAAGTGGAAGGTTAGAAAACTTAGAAAGGGAAAGGGAAAGGTTGAGGTTGGATTTGGTTGGGATTAGTGAAATGCGCTGGCAGGAAGAACAGGACTTTTGGTCAGGAGACTATAGGGTAATTAGCACAAAATCAAACAATGGCCAAGCAGGGGTTGGTCTCATATTGAGTAGGAAATTTGGACAGCGGGTGAAATATTATGAGCAATATAGTGAACGGATTATTGTAGCAAAAATAAATACTAAACCTACGTGCGCCAAAGTGGTACAAGTCTATATGCCTACCAGTCAAGCTAATGATGAGGATGTTGAAAAGGTCTACGAAGAAACAGATGAAATTCTGAGGTATATCATGGGTGATGAAAATGTTATAGTAATGGGAGATTGGAACGCTGTGGTAGGAAAAGGGAGAGAAGGGAAGATAATAGGAGATTTCGGATTAGGTGAAAGGAATGATCGAGGAAGCAGGCTGATGGAATTCTGCACCGAGCATGAGTTGGTCATAGCTAACACCTTATTCAATAACTACAATAGAAGAATATACACATGGATGAGACCAGGAGTCACAGGGCGTTCCCAAATCGACTTCATTATGGTCAAGCAGAGGTTTCGAAACCAGATTTTGGATTGTAAAGCATATCCTGGCGCTGACATAAACTCTGACCTCAATCTGGTTGTAATGAAATGCAGATTAAAGTCGAAGAAACTGAAGAAAAGTCAAAAGCCAAAAAGGTGGGCAATAGACAGACTGAAAGTAAAGGATGTAAACGAAAGATACAAGAAGAGTATAAAGGAAGGACTAATGAAAGACCCTAAACAAACTTCAATTGCAGACGAATGGGCACTTTTGAAGAATGAAATAACAAAATCCGCAGAAGAAAACATTGGTAGAAAAGAAAGAATAGGTAGAAAACCGTGGATCACTCAGGATATACTAGAATTGATGGATGAAAGGCGGAAATACAAGAATGTAAGAGATGAAAAGGGGAAAGCAGAATACAGACGTCTGAGAAATGAGGTCAACAAGAAGTGCAAGGAAGCGAAAGAAGAATGATTGAAAGAGAAATGTGCAGGTATAGAAAATTGTCTGAAATTAGGAAAAGTAGACACAGCTTATCGAAGGATTAAGAATACTTTTGGGGAAAAGAAGACTAAGTGCTGTAATATTAAGGACACAAATGGAAAGCCTCTAACAGATAGGGAAGAAAAGGTTGAGAGATGGAAAGCTTACATAGAGAGTTTGTATAAGGGAAAGGAGATTGAGAATCATGTAATGGAAAGGGAGGAGGAAATGGAAGAGGATGCGAAAGGAGATTTAATAATGAGATCAGAATTTGACAGAGCATTGGAAGACTTAAACAGGAACAAAGCACCAGGCATAGATGATATACCGATTGAGTTGCTACGCTGCATAGGAGATGAAGGTCTGATCAGGTTATTTCACTTGGTGTGTAGGATTTATGAGACAGGTGAGGTACCCCCTGATTTCAAGAAGAATGTTATCATCCCTATACCAAAGAAGTGGGAGCTGACGGATGTGAAGATTACCGTACAATCAGCTTGGTTACTCATGCTTCAAAGATCCTGTCTAGAATAATTTACAAGAGGATTGAAAGCCAGATAGAAACGGAGTTGAGTGGAGACCAGTTTGGTTTCAGGAGAAATGTAGGAACAAGGGAAGCTGTACTAAGTCTTATGCTGATTTTGGAAGGTAGAATAAGGAAAGATAAGAGAACGTTCATGGCATTTGTAGACTTAGAAAAGGCTTTTGATAACGTTGATTGGACTAAATTGTTTGACATTTTGAAATCTATTGGAATAAAGTACAGGGATAGGAGGGTGGTATACAATCTATACAGAAACCAGACGGCAGTCATTCGAGCTAAAGGACATGAGAGAGAAGCTGGTATTCTGAAAGGTGTAAGGCAAAGCTGCAACTTATCACCCATACTTTTCAATCTTTACATTGAACAAGCAATGAAGGAAATTGGAGAAAAATTTAAAGTGGGAGTGAAGATTCAAGGAGAAATAATTTCAACTCTGAGATTTGCTGATGACATCGTCATCTTGGCCGACAAGCCTGAGGATTTTAATGAGTTTTTGACTGGTATGGACTCCGTCTTACGGAAAGAATTCATGATGAAAATTAATAAATGTGAAACAAAAATACTGGAATGCAGCCGAAATAAATCAGAAACCTCTATGGAGATCAAATTGGCAGGTGAAAAGCTGAAGGAAGTAGAAGACTTCTGTTACTTAGGAAGCAGGGTAACCAGTGATGGACGAAGCTAAGAGGATATAAAGAGTAGGTTGGCTCAGGCAAGGAAAGCATTTCTACAAAAAAAGGAATCTGTTGACATCGAATATAGATTTAGGTATTAGGAAGTTATTTTTGAAAGCCTTTGTCTGGAGCGTGGCGCTATATGGAAGTAAAACTTTTTGGTGCAGCAGAAAAGAGGAGAATTGAGGCTTTTGAAATGTGGTGTTACAGGAGAATGTTGAAGATCAGATGGGTAGATAGGGTTACAAACGAAGAGGTATTAAGACGAGTGGGAGTGGAGAGATGTTTCTGGCGACTGCTAATGAAGAGAAGAGATAGGTTAGTAGGACACATACTAAGACACCCAGGAATAGCAAGCTTAGTTATGGAAGGAAGGGTTGAGGGCAAGAATTGTAAGGGTAGACCAAGGTTAGAGTATGTTAAACAGATTGCCTCGGATGTAGGGTGTGGTAGCTATGTAGAGATGAAGCGATTACCTCAGGACAGGGAGGCATGGAGAGCTTCATCAAACCAGTCAAAAGACTGAAGACTCAATCATCATCATCATCAATATTAGTTAAGACCTAGATGTTGCGTTTAGAGATCGCATGTCAAATCAACAGTTTTTAAGGGCACCTTGTAAGAAATGCACAATGAATTATTCTCTTGTATGCTTGAAATCTGTCATGATAAAATAAAGAAAGAAATATTCACAGCGGACTTTATCTCGATAATAGCAGACGAGATCACCGATGTACAACGGGTGCGCAGTTGGTCATCGCGTTCCGTTCCGTTCTTCCAAGTGGCAAACCAGTTGAACGATTCTGGAGTTTTCTCTCACCCGATTATCATAGTGCTAAAACATTAGCAGAATGCGTGAAAACTACTTTAAACAACGTACTAGGCAATCCGGATTAATTAATTTCACAGAGTCATGACGGAACAAACGTAATGAGTGGCCGCCATTCAGGAGTTCAAACTCTAATTCGGAAAGATTTTAAGTACGATAAGCACACTATGTTCACTGCTACACTCATATGTTGAACTTGATTATGGTACAAGCTACGAGTCAGAATACCGAAGTACGTATATTCTTCGTATATCTGAATGTAATACCCAGCTTCTTTCATCACTCCCCACAACGATTTGTGGTGCTGAATGACGTCGGCCGGAGGGTTCCTCATGCTTCCAGTACAAGGTGGAATTTTAAATCTAGGATCGTTGAGTAGTGTATGAGAATAGAAGCGCCCTTATTGAGTGTCTGCAACAACACGAAAGTACTTCTCGACAGCCATCTACAATTAGGCAAGCAAGAGGATTACGTTTAAAATTAGAACACTCGACTTTTCAATTCTGGTTGGCCGTATTTTACCAAATTATGCCTCATGTCGACGTCTTGTTTAATCAGCTGCGAATGAGAACATCAGACCCTCTCGAGACCAGAAATGCAATTTCGAATTTTTAGGCTGCTATTAAAAAAGATTATGGACCGTATGATTGATGAAATTGCTGATGAACATGATGCCTTACCTCCACCGGCTAAGTTACAAAGAATACAACCACGAGTCCCAAAAAGTGTTGCTGCGAAGGAGATTTGTGGTACAGTAATATTTCACGCCAAAGAACGGTTCGAGTTCACTAATCACCGTCTTGCAGAACATCTTTTCTCATCAGAGAGTTTTGCCACGTATGAGAAGCAGTTTCCACATTCTATTCTTCTCAGAGCCTGTGAATCATATCCATTCCTCAAAAAGGAAAACTTAGAACCGAATTAGAAATTCTGTAGTAGTTGTTTTTGAGGGATTCTAAGCCCTCTACGGCTTTCCCCCTACAAGATGGCGGCAGTGCGCAATGACTTACATGGCGCGCTTTTCAAATAAAGCTGGTTATCATGACTTAACCTTGCCTATCCTAGTTAAGCTGACGTCATGCGATGCAGGAGTCGCAACGTGACGTTCGGCTACGCTGACCCTTTAGCCAAGAAAGATTCGAGATATCTTGGGAACCCATGGAACGATTTTGACAAATGAAGTATCGTTGGACTCAGGCTGACGCCCCCTTTTTGAATGTATATTTGAAATTTTGACAAAGGGCCTAATGATACTTTTGTTGATAGCTCGCAAACCAATAATTGGATATAGCTATACGACATGTTGTTGGAATTGGGGTGACGTCCTCTTTCCTATGGTGAACTCCCCATATTAAAAAAACGGAAATTTTTGTTTTGGAAAGTAGGCTATATTTTGAAAACTAATGATGGTAGAGCATTGTACCATAGCTGGATTTGAACCACTAACCCAGCAGTGAGAGGTTGGTGTGCTGCTCAATCTGGCCACGGTGGCCATGCTCCGAAAAATAAATCGTGGGACGGTGGAACGTGATACTACTGTTCGCTTTCGAATCTTTTGAGTAACGATACTGGTGGTGTGTAGGTGTTTAAACAACAAGCATGTGACTGGCCACGGTGGCCATGCTTGCAAATATATTAATCGACATTTCATGAACCATGGATCGCAGAGGCTCATGCGATGGATCGTTTAAGGGTGTGTGTAGGCTTTTTTAACTTAATATGTAAACGGTTATGAGTAACATGAGAAATGATAATTCCATGATCAGATGAAGCTGGCTTTATATAAATCAAACAGGACTTGGTCATATGTTGCTTGAAGCGATTATAGAAAACAAACTTGCTGGGACAGACTGGCGGGATGTGAATCTTTATTGAGCTTATTGGAATGTGCTGACCAGACTTGACAACAGAGCAATGGAAAAGTACAGAGACGCAGAGGACGCTTGAAGGTCAAACGATCTGACAACAGTGGACGGAGGGGAGAGCGAAATGCATGTGAACACGTGTGAGAAGATATTATTGCTGAGCCCTGTGAAACAACTTGTCAGCTAAGAAGTCACATCCTGTTTGGTTCGTAAGTGACAAAATGTGAGTAAATGTGTAACATGACCTGATGCAGGTGTTGACCTTGAACGTTAGCTGTACACGTGCATGATAAGTGTGTGCATCGCTGAGTCAGTAAAAGTATAATGAACGTTTAGGAATGATGTAACCTGCAGTATAGGCTGGGTAAGAGGGGTTGGGTGTGGGATTTAGGAGGAAAGAGAGAGAGAGAGAGAGAGAGAAAGAAAGAAAGAGAGACGTGTTGCTGATAACACTTTATTCTTAGTTACAAGTCTCTGACAATTTGGAACTTGTAAGTAGACCTGAGCACAGTACACAAGGCTATAGGTGTAGTATAACATGAGGGAATACATAAATAAAAGGCGCATGGGTTCACACAACATTTAATTTATTAATCCAAGAATTGAAGGCTGAGTTAAATCCTAGCCATTT
This sequence comes from Meconema thalassinum, assembly GCA_946902985.2. Lineage (NCBI taxonomy): Eukaryota > Metazoa > Arthropoda > Insecta > Orthoptera > Tettigoniidae > Meconema > Meconema thalassinum. The sequence goes on from OX336388.2 coordinate 1,635,404,741, forward strand.
CACATATATTTTGTTTCCTTTTTGTTTCAACACTTTCTCCACAAAGCAATGTTTTGGATACGCTGCCTTGTGAAGTTCTTGGAGAAAAAACCTGCCTTTTATGGGTTAATGGTTGAGGTCCTCGAGTAAATGGGTGACAGGGCTGTTCAGGTTGACTTGACGAATTCGAAATAGTTCGGTCCCCCAATTTGGTGTGTAGGCCTTATCGAAGGCAGACTTAAATTTGCTTGCACGAACAGGGTCCACGATGTTGAGGAGGTGACTTTACGGGTCTACTGTTCTATGGGGTTCAACAGTTTATCCAGTCGCGTAATATTCTTGGTCACAAGTCGTGGCTTGATCCCATCGTTCTGTGCTTGGTATCACTGTAACGTGACACTAGCTCAGGTAACAAGTCCAACCAGCGATGAGAGCCTTGAGCGGTGAACGCTTTCCACATATGGGTTTTCAATGTTCGGTTAAACAGCTCGACCACACTGGCTTTGAGATTGCTGTGTGTGGTGTAATGGTGAATATCCAAAGATTTGAGAAAACTGGAGAAATCCTTGTTGAAAAATTATTTTCCCTGCTCGGGTTGTAACAACTAAGGTTGACGTTTGGATTGTTGAATAATATGTTTAAAGGCCTTGGTGACTAGCGGGCCAGACTTGCGATTCACGGGTTGAACTAGGGCCATTTTGGAATACACATCAATGGCAGACAACATATAGTGATCACCATCGTTAACGCTAGCATAGGGAATCATTTCCACCAAATCGGCTTGCCAAAGTTCATCCACACCTCGTGAAATTACCTTGAATCGCTGATAGTGACACCTAGCTGGGAGATACAGCTCGTGAGCGATGCCCACTTTGATGGGTGAGGGCTTAAACAATAATTTTGGCATTTCGAAGTTCTTCTTCATTTTCTTGAATTTCCCAATCGTGACCAGTATGGCCAGCTTGACGTGAAGCATGCAACAGCTGTATCCGCTGGATGAGCTTACTGGGATTATGTCAGTAAGTAACATCCACAAGGGGTTTTAATTGTTTAAATGTCACTCCCGAAGCGGACTCTTTAAGACGAGAAATTTGACTAGTTGGAAACATTATTGCACTGAAGGGTGTATATATTTTTTAATTATATTGGCATTCACTTGTTGAGAGGGATCATACTGTCTTTTGTTGGCATGGGTGACCAAAAATTGATGGATGTAGAACAAAACTTTGAGAGTTAATGTAACAGTTACTGCAACAATAACAATGGTATGTTGTCCACTGTTTCTACAAAACATTCACGAAACCCCGACAATCATTTTGAATAACCTTGTATTTGCCAAGGTCCTGTTGAGTATAATCAGGGGAAGATGGAGTACGAGAAAATAACAGATTTAAGAGACCTGGCGTTAATTTATAGTTTATGTTTTTAATGACAGCACTAGTACGAGCAAATTTAATCGAAGAATCACCAATTTTAAAACCATCATCCTCATAGCGAACAACATACGTTGTATCTGTCTTTCCAGTAAATATATCTGTGAGATAGGGTTCCAGTGTTAATCCATAATATTTTATTAAAATGTGTTTTACTTGATCTTTATGTTGAGGAGTAGCCAAGAGTTGTGACAATGGTGCTGGCTTGGAAGTGGAATGTGTTTCAACCATGGCAAATGATTTCTTTTTTTAAAAACACTGCAAGGGTTGAGGATTTTTTTGAGGAGTAAACGCTTGATCATCCTCATCCTCAACATCGCTAACACTAGTCAATTCTTCCTCTTCCTCTTCCTCTTTCACAGGGTCCACGTGCATAGTCTGCGTGGCTTGTTAAACAATGGGTGGCGTTTCAGATGGCTTGAAAGAGGGTTTAAACATGGCTTTTAATGGAAATGCTAAATGTTGTTGAATAAACAAAGCATTATCCGCACGTGATCGTTTCAATTGACGAAACTTTTGAAGAATATTATTTTTTGCACTAATAATATGCTTTTTCAATTCACTCTCTGCTAATGCCATGATGTCTTGACAAATGATTAAAGAGGGAATGAAACAGTCTCTTAAATAGTAATATAATGATCAAACCCTGAGCGATAACGTCCTTGGTTGAGTTTGTCAATCACCAAACAGGCATGACGTTGAGTGTTCCTGCACTTGGCACACGCACACTATTCAGTAAACGTTTGAAATGTCATATCCGGATTGACATGTTCATTATAAATGTGGTGACTATTCCGCTCATCCTGGCGAAATAAAACAATGACATTGTCACGAATAAGTTGTTTGGACATTTTAGAATACGTTTGTCCAAGATAGTAGCAATCGATATGTTTGTGACGACCCATGCTGAAATAGCTTTGAATGATGGCTTGTCGTTCAGTGGATACATAATCGAAAATAATGAGTGAATCAGGCCTCAGGGCAACCGGGGCAATAACTTTTTCTTGCATAGAAAATGTGAAATAACCCATATTCTCGCTTTGTAATTCAGACATGACTTTATCTAGGAACATGTAGGGGTTGGTAGAGAAATTTTGCAAAAAATATAAATATTTTGAAAACGCAGACCATTGGGTGCTGTGATGAGCGTGAGCAATAGATTGGTATTTCCACATCACGAAGGCCCTACAATGATGCAGCGAATGGAAGACGGAAACAGTGAACCGTGGCGTTGTTAATGTGATGTAGGATAGAGATGGGTAACCATGTCCCCCACAGGGAATGACTCTTGCTGCTTGATAATCTTCATATCAACTAAGTGTTAGAGAGGCTAGAAGGCTGTCTATATACATGTAACTGAGCCTTGTGATAGAAACAGTAGACCCCTACTCAGTGCCGGATTAAGGTAAAATGAGGCCCAAGTCCCTCAGATTTTTGGGGCCCCTTTATTTTTTGAAAATAATTTTTATTTTTTGGCACCTGTACATTTAATAAAGTATATACAAGAGTTTTTTTCTCAAGATGAATAATACATTTTTTATTAAATCATATATACATACATTTCAATTGAAACGATCATCGTTATTTGAAAACATTTCAGATGATTTGAAGAACAATTTAACAAATCATACCATTTTTTACTTCTGTAAAATGTAATCAAAATTTTTTCTCTCTGTTTTTTCGGTCAATGAAATCTTCTACAGTGTCATCAAAATCAATTTTCCGCAGAACAACTGACTCGATATACATTAAACTTAGCATGTCTAATCGTTCTTGTGACATGATACTTCTTTGCGCACTTTTGATCCGTTTCAATTGTGAAAACGAGCGCTCCGCAGAACAATACGTAATCATGAGAGTCAGAAAAATGCGAAAAGCAATTTCAACATTCGGAAAAACAGACTCAAGCTTGTCTCAAATAAGAATTTCGTAAAGTTCAGAATGAGTGAACTCAGTTTTTAAAGGACATTGTAATTTAATATAATGCTGAAACAGTCTCAGTTCTGGATAATATTTTTCTAAATCTTCAGAATAAAATTTTGGGGGCCCCAGATAATTGGGGGCTCTAGGCCTGGGCCTAGTCGGGCCTAATGGGTAATCCAGCACTGCCTCTACTACGGGTTGACGATCGATATCTTTGGATGTGCGTTCATGGACAAATCTAGGTCTGTCCCAATACATGTCCATAAAGAAGAAACAGATTCTGCTAATAAACACTATGTGGATAGGTATGTGGTGCCACGCACTAAGCAGGGAGATTATGACTTTAAGGGGAAGCGGTTAACCCATGTGAATCATCCTCGAGTGTCTACAGATGTCACTACAAAAAAGCATGTGGATAACAAGGTGCACGAGTTATATGACAAAGTGCCCCAGCTTACTGTGGATGGCAATACAGCTAATCATAACCGCATTATTCACGTGGAAGGTCCACATGAAGATGACGATGTCTGCACCAAACGCTACCTCACCTACCAAATGAAAAGACTGTATACATTTGTCCCTTCCGTATTTTTAGTGTACCTTACCAATCAAAGACCTGTCGATGACAGGACCCATTTACCACTAGTCAATGACCGCCTGACGTATGTGCTTTCTTCAGATTTAAGACACTATCGATTACACTATGATGGAACCATTCACATTAAACAATCCATGCCTGATGAGAAACATTTACATGTAAAAAAACGTCAGAGGATGTGGGTCAATAACCATCAAACTGTCAATGCAGGTGATGATTTATGATTTTATCTCGTGCTTACATGGGATGAAAAGCAAGCAGGAAAAACCATAAACGATTTCCCACTTTATGTGGAACTTGAATATACACCCATGAAATAATGATCATACGTTAGTTGTCACTTACACTTTCTTGTGAAAGGTTGTTCGTCATCATCGTGGTGAAACAAAGACATGTGGTGAAAATGCCTAAAATCAAGACTATGTCATCACCAAAGCATGGGGTTAAGGCATTGGTTGACAAGCCCATTCGAATGAAAAAAAATAACGTGTTGACAATAAAGAAAGCCCTTCAAGCAGCACAGACACGTGTTATTCCAAATCGTCCGCGACAGGTTTCAAAACAAGGTCGAATGATTCCTGTCCCCAAACGTGCCGTATTTTTACCTGCTTTATTCGCTGGTTTGGCTGCCCTGGGTTCACATTTGGGTGGTGCCAGTGTGGTGGCTAAAACCATTAAAGCTGTACAGCAGGGCAAGCAACAATTGAAAGAAAGTCAGCGACACCATGAAACAATGGAAGCGATTGCTATGGGGGCTAGAAACGCCAATTTAAAGCCAGCCTTTTATCAACAAGGACTTGGCATTTACCTATATCCAAATAAAATAATAATTTTTAACCACAGCCATAGCAAGACCCATGAAGAAATCGAAATCTATGCAAAACAACTAAAGCTTTTCCATTTTCGAGGTGTGTTTATGCGTAACCAATTACCGCCACGACCATGAAAACAGGAATGCGCAGTTCTAAATTTGGATGAGAGTACAGGACCAGGAACCCATTATGTAGCTTATGTGAAAGAGGGTTCTACGATATGGTACTTTGACAGTTTTGGGAATCTGCCCCTGTGAGTTTGCATTCACAAATTCTCATAGTGTGTTTCTTTTGTTTTTGTATTTCTCATAGTGTTCTTCTTTTGTTTTTGTATACCGTACAAGTCAAATGTACTTTTTTGAATATATCCGTCTGTTTCCGGTTGTGACCAATGGATGTCGGTGTTTGTTTCTTCTCCCATCAATTTGGAGTTTAGGACTGTATTTAGTAAACCCTTTTTGCTAATTATTTTATGACAGGTTATGAGCCCAGTTAAACGCTTATTGCTGTTAATGTGTGGACTTTGTGATGGAAGAATGTGGGTCGTTAAAAGGTGTTGATATGTGCGGCGCACATGTGGACAGTTAAGTGTGCATCCAAGATAGTTTTTGGTGAATTTTGTGGACGATTTTTCTATTGTGAGGACTATTTGTACGCTTTATTTTAAGTATACATACTAACATGGATTCAGCTACGGGAAGCAGCGAGCGAGTAGTTGCAATAGTGAGGTTACAGGACGACAATTGGGAAGCGTGGAGCACCCGAACAAAGGCATTGCTTCAAACAAGGCGTCTGTGGGACGCGGTTCAAGGTTTCCCACGAAAGACCGATACAGGAGAGGTAGAAGATACACCCGTTGAAGAGTACTCCGAGGCCCAACTGGGCAAAGATCAAGACGCGAAAAACTTGCTCATAGGTTTGGTCACCGACCCTTTCCTAGGTGATATCAAAGAAGCGGAGACAGCTAAGGAAGCATGGCAGAATCTTCTGACTTCATGTTGCGATACCGGAGTCCTTCAAATTGTGACGATGTTAGAAGAATTGTGTCTTTTTAAGAAAACTAGTGACATTAGCAAGCGTACATTTGTTGATAAAGTGCTTACTTGGTGTGCACGGTTGGACGATGTAGGTATAAAATTTACGGATAAGGCCAAAGCTGCTTTTATTCTCAGAGGACTGGAAAAGCAGGAGTACGAAAATTTGATACGTTCATTGGAAAGCAATGAAGAAAACTTAAGTGTAAAGGTAGTGCGAGCCAAACTATTGTTGGAGGAGAGAAAGAACAAGTTGGACAAACTAAAGATGGAGCGAGAACAGGAGACTTATGCGAGGCTGAAGAAGGAAGAATCTGAGGGTGAAAGCGTGAAGGCAATGGTGGCAGCCATGCGCTTAAATTCCAAGGGGGTCATCAACAGCAGCAAAAGTGTCAACAAGACAACAGGTAGTGGTGGATTCATGTGCTACAAGTGCCAAGAACAGGGGCATATTGCGAAGTTCTGTGATTTAGTTCATGAAGCAAGAACGAAAGGTTCAGTTTTGTGTTTTAATTGTGCCAAGATAGGTCATACTTCCCGGAATTGTAGTAATGGACGCAAGGAAAATGTTAAGGTTAAGAATCGTGAGGTTATTGCCACGGTAAAGGACGATGAGGCGGCAAACGAATGTGTTCAGGTTAATGCTAGTAGTGTTAAGGTAAAGGCTTATGTGGCAACTGAAAGCAAGGATGATGCATCTGATTGTGTACGCAGGTGGTATGTAGATTCAGGAGCCACTGAGCACCTGACACCTTATAAGGATATTCTGTATGATTACACCCCAAAGGTTTCTGGTAGTGTAGACACAGCTGATGGATCCGTAGTTAGTGTATGTGGTATGGGAAGTGTGCTTATGAAGTTATCTGACAAGTGTGGAGGTTCTTTTCTGAAACTGAAAAGAGTGTTGTATGTCCCAGGTCTTCAAGACAATTTAATATCTGTAGGTCAATTTGACAGGAAAGGTGCAGTCGTAACCATTAAAGATAGCAAAGTTGTATTGTCAGATCATGAGGGTATATTCCTTACGGGTGAGGCTGTTGGTAATATGTATGAGGTAAATTGTGATTATTTTATGGTAGAACAAGGGAAAGAATTTGCTTGTAATGACGAGGTGGAGGTTGTGTATGCTGAGAGCAACAAAGCTGTAACTAGCGGAATATGGCATCAGCGTTTTGGCCATGCTCTGAAAATTCCAGATCGTGATTTTATACCCAAAGAAAAGAATCTTGATTGTGATACTTGTAAACAAGGTAAATTGAAAAGACTTAAATTTAATGAAAGAGATCATGTATCTCAGAAGCCAATAGATGTTGTGTTCTCTGATGTATGCCAGCTAGAGCACCCATCGATTGGAGGTAGCCAATATTTTATTACATTTACTGATGATTGTACCAGATTCTCATATGTAAGGTTCCTTAAGCATAAGAGTGATGCATTTAATGAATTTCTCAAGGTTAAGGCCCTAATGGAGACAGCACAAGGGACCACGTTGAAATCTTTCCATTCAGACAACGGTGGAGAGTATTTGAGTACAGAGTTTTGTAACTATCTTGAAAAGGAAGGTATTGTTCGTAGGTTAACAATGGCTTACTCTCCCCAACAGAATGGCGTTGCTGAACGCCTCAACCAGCAACTTCTCACCACTAGTAGGTGCATGCTCATTTAGTCAGGCATGCCAGTTCAATTTTGGGGGGAAGCCATCATCACAGCCTGCTATATAAAGAATAGGTGTGTGTCATCAACTGTAAAGAACATCCCATTTGAACTGTGGACGAGTAGAAAGTTGTCAGACCAGGAATTGCTTATGTTAAAATCATTTGGTTGTAAAGTTTGGATCCATAAACGTAATGTGGAAAAGTTAGTGCCAAGGGCAAATGTTGGTGCAATGCTAGGGTACCCCGATGACTCGAGGGGCTACCGTGTATGGGACATCGAAAAGAAATGTGTCATTAAATCCAGGAATGTAGAATTTGTTGAAGATGTATTTCCGTTTTCTGTAAAAGCCCAGGAAAAAAACTGTAACTCAGATAGATTGCGAACCTAGAACAGTTGGAGAAGTGTTTGTCGAGCAGAAAGATTGTGGAGGTGACGTGTTTGAACACGAAGTAGCCGAATCAGGAAATGAAAATTCTGTAACAAGTGATAGTGATGCCTCTTTGTCAGATTCTGATGTCGTAATAGACGCTCCATTACAGCCTGAACACACAGTATTACGCAGGTCGAGTAGAGAGAGAAAACTTCCCAGCAAGTGTGTATGTTGTAATGAAGTCGAGGTCAAATGTCGCATTGTCATGTTGAGGTCAGAATATAACGATCCGGTGTCTTTTCAAGAAGCCACCTCACGAGATGACAAAGATAAATGGTTTGAAGCAATGAACCAAGAGATTGCCCTCTTGGAAAAACATAATGTGTGGACACTTGCAGAAGATTCAGGTGGCAAGACTGTCATAGGCACCAAATGGGTGTATAAAACTAAACGAAACCAAGAAGGTGAAGTACTTAGGTATAGAGCACGTTTAGTAGCTCAAGGTTTCAGTCAGATAAAGGGTACAGATTTCCTTGAATCCTACAGTCCTGTGGTTAAAAGGAAACTATTAGGACCCTTATAGCCATAGGAGTAGAGCGTGAATGGGATAATTGTCATTTGGACATTGTATCGGCATACCTTAATAGCAAAATTAAGGAAACTGTATTTGTAAGTCAACCAGAAGGTTTTCGCAGTGTAGAATACCCAGACTATGTGCTAAAACTCAACAAGAGTATTTACGGTTTGTGTCAAGCTGGTAAAGATTGGCACAATTGTATCACTGCACAACTTGTCAAGCTTGGCTTAAATCAAAGCAAATGTGATCCATGTCTGTATTTTAACCCAGATCATGACCTGTATGTTGCCCTTTGCTACCATACAAGGAATGATATGCTAATGTTTGTTGTTAGTGTAAGGCTAGTTATGTTTTTTTTTTTAAAGTTTTTTTTTGCAATTTGTGAATGGGGGGAAGTGTGAGTTTGCATTCACAAATTCTCATAGTGTGTTTCTTTTGTTTTTGTATTTCTCACAGTGTTCTTCTTTTGTTTTTGTATACCGTACAAGTCAAATGTACTTTTTTGAATATATCCGTCTGTTTCCGGTTGTGACCAATGGATGTCGGTGTTTGTTTCTTCTCCCATCAATTTGGAGTTTAGGACTGTATTTAGTAAACCCTTTTTGCTAATTATTTTATGACAGCCCCAACCCATGGAACTAGTGAACTATTTGGAAACAGAACCAAGATATATTACAATTTAAAACGTGAGCAAACGTCTAACAGCCACGAGTGTGGGCGTTTTTTATGTTTTTTTATATGACACAGCAAAAGCAAAAACGTCAACAGTATGTCGGCAGAAAGTAAGACGTTTAAACTGCATGGACGTGGACCTGAAGTCAGCCTGGACTTTTACCCGCCTATTGAATTGAGTGAAAGACCTTGTGGTTTGGGACAAGTTTCTCTAGAAACGTCCAATAGAATATACAACATACGTAAAATGAAAACAATAAGTTTTACTATGATGATTCTGTGCTAAACCTGAACCCTGGTGGATATACCATAGACGATATTTATGAACACATTTATGTGATGCTGATCAATGAATATGGTTTAAAGTCATTTCTTGATGGAACACACAAGTTTGAACTTACAGGAAATACCAACACTCATCGCTGCAGTATTTTCTCCACGTTTAAGATTGGCTTTAAAACACAACATGATTCCATTGGGCCTTTACTAGGATTTAATCCACGAGTGTTGGAGCCCAAAAAAAGCATGATTCAGACTATGAAGTGAAATTGATTGAGGATCATCACGTGTCGGTGACATGTAATAATATTAGCCAAGTGTACACCAACCAAGAGCCATTGCATTCGCTTTATGATTGTATTGTGACATCGCCCAATGGCTATATTATTCGTGAAAACCCTCCAGTGGTGCTTTTTCATTCCGTGGCTGTTGATTCTATTAGTAATATAACTTTAAGACTGATCAATAGAGACCAACAACTCATTCAACTAGATTCTACCACATCAGTAACTTACAAGTTGGTTCTAAAGCCACTATGAAGTTAGTGTATAAAGCAACAACACCGTCTAGGAATGGTGTTAGTTGTTTGCCACGTGAATACACGTTAACACGTAAGGACAAGCAGCCACCATGATGAATTCTATCTTAAAGGTGGTGAACCGCATCGAGGAGGAAGAAGGGGTGGTAAGAATTGAACCCCATTCCTATCATGCTCAAACATCTGGACTCAGTAAGTATGATGAAATTCAATTTTTTTTTATCAACAACCAAGATATTTACACCCTACCACATGAAAGTGTCATTCAAATTGAAGGTTGGCTCACCAATGCTGATGGCTCTACACTCACGACATCCAAGTTGGTCAAACATGCTTTTGTCTTTTTGTTTTCTGAAGTTGCGCTATGTGATTAACGATATTGTGGTGGACAGCACTAGAAATGTGGGTATTTCAAGTGTCATGAAACAATACCCCTCTTATAGTGAGGAAGAAGGTAAAACACTTTGCATGGCAGGATGGTCCCCTGAATCAATCAATGACTGGATGGTACACACGGATGGCACCTTTACTGGATTCTTACATCTTAAACTCATTTTAGGCTTTGCTGACGATCACCAGCGTATTGTGGTCAACGCAAGGCAAGTGATTTATCTGGTTAGAGACAGGAGTGATAATAATGCACTCAATTGAGACGAAGATGCACCCATAGATTCAAAAATTCCACTACAACGAATGCTATGGAAAGTAACCCATGTGACCCTTTCCGATAGCAAATAAATTGGAAATGCTCAAGATTGTGGGAAGAATTATGCCTTTACCCTCGGAATTTAGAAGCTGGGCGCTCCAGGAGTACCCTATATTGCCCACCACCACACACAGTTGGTCTGTAAAAACAGCTCGTTATACAGAGACCTCTCTATATTATTGTGGGTTTTCAAACCAATTGCATGTATCAACAAACCAAACATGCTACGCAATTTGATCACCAGCAATTGAGCAATGCATATCTTTTCCTGAACGGACCTGTTTTACCCCATGAAGGTCTGGATTTGGAATTTTCAAAAAATAAGTTTGGCCCCCTGTACGACTCGTTTTGTAAATGTAGATGGTCGTATTATCAAAAAGAGAACTGCTCCATGTTGTCACCCAAGCCCTTGAGTACTGTTACATGAAAATTATTGTGTAGCCTACGTGTAGTATTCACACTGTCAAGGGTTTAAAATTGGAGATAACAAATTTATATTTAAAGAAGTGGCCATCATCGATTGTTCCACTTTTTGGATATCGCAAACTACCCATTTGGTGTTTAAACCACCTTATGCGTTTGATTTATTGTGTGATAAAGACCGTAAACAAACCCAGTGGATTGAAACTCATATACAACTAGACTGGAAGCAAGGAACTATTTCACATAAGCACCAGGACATGGTCATGAAAGCCCACTTGTCTTCTGCCCATGTAGTATTTGTGAAAGGTAGTGAAAAACGTCAATGGCTACAACCATTTTTGGCGTCTTACTGTCAATGTATCGATTTAATGGACATGCGCTGTCCCTCGCTGCAAACACTCATGGACCGCTGCCCCTGTGACAATATTACCCATAAAGCCCTGGCACAGGTGTGGCATCTCTTTCATTGGTTAACTACCAATGCCCGCTGGGAGTTGTTAAATAAAATTAAAACTGAAGATTTACCTGTGCATTGCACCAGTGAGATCCTACAATCGACGTGTAAACATCAACATAATACCATGGAGAGGGGGTATGCTACTGATAAAGCGATTGGGAAATTCTTTGTGGGTGAAAAGAAACTAGACAGTTTTACCAAAGAGGAATTATTGGCGCTCACCAAGTCGTTCATTTATTATGTGTCAGCCAACACCGTGAAGGAAATCTGGCAACATGTACCAAAATCATGGACTCAAAACCCTGTGTTAAATGAATTGCAACCATGTACGGATTACGATCACCATAAGCAAGTGGCCATGGCGAAAACACCCTCTATGCGACAGTGTACTACTTGCCAGCTGGTCAAACTTTATTACGGTCATAAAAGTCAGTGTAAAGACTTTGTTGCCTTATTCCACGGGTGTGATGGCAATGAAAAGCAACAACAACAACAAACACCCTTCACAGAGGAAGATCAAACCTTTTCCCCATCGATGGAAAAGGATATATCAAACCTGTACTGGCAATGGAGTCATTGATAAAGTTATTCAATAATTACCTTTTTAAATCCACCTGCCTAGTTATCGTATTTTGTGGTCCTGGAACTCGTCTTGAAAAACGATTTCAGCGTGGCAATGTACCTATTAATCCTTTGGATCAAGCATGCAAATAACACGTTCTTTCTTATCGCCATAGTCATCCTGTTTCAAGACATGTGGCAGACAAAATGTTATTGAAAAAAGCTGAACAACGTTTGACATCCTGTGATGCATCAGTGTGAGAGAGGTTGGCAGCCCTAATTGTTGTAAGTGCTATAAACGGAAGTTAATGATGTGTGGACATGAACATTGAAAAAAGAATGGGGAATTGGTCTTTCTTTGTATTCTATTTTTCTTTTGTAAAGCGCTATTGGCTATGGAATAAAAACAAGGTTTACCAGTGCACGATGTTTTTTTAATTTTAACAAGTAGTTCCGTGAAGAACTATACAGCCTATTTTCATATATCCTACTTATGTTAATTGCCTCTATCTACATACAAAATTTCAGTTTGATTGCTGTAATAGATTCGTAGATATTGAGAACCGACTAGATATTTCGGATGGTCGCCATGTTGGATTTTATATAAGTAGGTCCTAGAGTTATGTACTGTTACAATCAGATTATTGTGTACGTGTAGCATTCAAACTTCAATCGCATGATTAGGACAAAAGAAGTAACAAGGAGATTTTAAAATTTCTCAGAGCTGCCCTCTTGTGGTTATGGAAAAAATTGAAATAAATTAGATACCAGTGGATTAACATTCGTATAAGGATTTACTGTACCAAGTTTCACTGCACCCGGTTGGTTATATTGCGAGAAACGTCCATGTGAATATTTATACTTCGCGTCGCCGCCATGTTGGATTTGTGATCACCAGGTTATTTAAAGTCCTAGAGGTGAACTTAAGTTCATAGCCCCTATGAACATAAAAAATCAGTTTGATTGCTATAATAGATTCGTAGATATTCAGAGCCGTCTAAATATATCGGATGGTCGCCATGTTGGATTGTTAAATGTATGGGCCATAGATTCATGTACCTTTAAAGGAAAATTATTGCGTAGGTTTATTATTCAAACTTTCACATCGATCGCACGATTACGACACAAGAAATAAAAACTTAATTTTAAAATTCGTAAAGCCGCCATCTTGTGGTTATGTAAACAATTGAACTAAATTAGATACCAGTGTATTACAATGCGTATAAACATTTCCTGTACCAGATTTCTTTGCAGTTGGAACATTAAATCGGAGAAAGGTCTATTTAAAATTTTCAAATTCGTTTGGCCGCCATGATCGTTTTGTAGTTAACCGGTTTTTGAAAGTCTTAATGATGGACATCCAGTAGTGCCCTTTATCTCCGTACAAAATTTCAGGGTGATACCGCTAATAGTTTCAGAGACATAGAATGCCAGTGAAATATTTCGCACATCCGCCATCTTGTGGTTATGTAAACAATTGAACAAAGTTAGAAGTCGGTGCATTACAATGTGTATAAACATGTACTGTACCAAGTTTTATTGCGTTTGGTTGGTCAAATAGCGAAAAATGTCTATTTCAAAGTCGCAAATTCGCGTGGCCGCCATGTTGGTTTTGTAGTTACCAGCTTTTCAAAAGTCACATAGGTGAAAATGATTGCGTAGATAAAAAATTCCAGGTTGATACCGCTAATAGTTTCAGAGACATAGAATGCCAGTGAAATATTTCGCACATCCGCCATCTTGTGGTTATGTAAACAATTGAACGAAGTTAGATGTCTGTGCATTACAATGAGTATAAACATATACTGTACCAAGTTTTATTGCGTTTGGTTAGTTAAATCGCGAGAAACCTCTATTTAAAAGTCGCAAATTCGCGTTGCCGCTATGTTGGTTTTGCAGTTACCAGTTTTTCAAAAGTCACATAGGCGAACTTCTAGTAGTTCCCTTTATCACCGTAAAAAATTCCAGGGTGATATCGGGAATAATTTCGTAGATATTGAATGCTGGTGAAATATTTCACACAGCCACCATGTTGGATTGGTGAGACGTAACAGAATTCGAAGGGCACGGTCGGGGTCGTCCGGGATAGAGCTTTGAACTTACCGAGTTTCATTGAAATCGCTCCAGCCATTTAGGAGTTATTAGGGGGGGGGGGGCACACACACACGCGGACAAAAGGTGATCTCAAAAGCCTATTTTTTCAAAATTGAAAATAGGCTAAAAATGATGATAGTCGTTTGTTTTTCTTTCATTTTCACATTTCACACATTGTCATTTGTCAGTTTCCAATTTCCACTATTTAAAAATGTTAGTTTATGTTTTTCAATTTTATGATATTGAATTTCTATTTTGTTGTTTACACATTTGTCAATTTCCACTTGGCATTTTTTAAAATATCAATATAATGTTTTTAGTAGGTAAGATAAGCCGAAGCTGGGACAGGGGCTAATGGGCAAGATGGCCGCCGCGCGCAACCACTCTATGTTATTCTTATGGAGAGGTTAGTCAGAGCTGGGTCAGGGGCTAGTGGGCAAAATGGCTGCCACGCCCTGAGACCGTGAATAATGTCACAGGGGGAGTTCGACCGTGTAGTCGTTAAATGGAATATTTATTATTATTATTATTATTATTATTAATTGTATTACGTAATTATTGATTGTTAGCTTGCCACGGTGGGTGAGTGGTTATTGTATCGGACTACCAACCCCAAGCTTGCAGGTTCGATCTTGGTCGTGGTAAGTGATTTTTGAAAGGCGGCAAAAATTAAGACACGCATGTCATACGATGTTGGCATGTAAAAGAACCCAGGGAGAGGTAGGCTATGTAGTTGCTAAATGGAATATTTATTATTATTATTATTATTATTATTATTAGGTAATTATTGATTGATCATGTTCAATCAAGACCAGACTTATATTGCCCCCACTTTATGGTGTAGTGGCTAGCATTCTTGGCTGTTACTGTGGAGGCTTGGGTTCGAGTCCTGGCTCTGTCAAGAAATTTAATTCTAGGCTGAGGGTTGGAATGGGGTACACTCAACCTTGTGAGGCAAAACTGACAGGAACTGGTTTTGATTCATACCGCAGCCATTCTGCCTAACCCAACTTCACCTAACCTAACCTAACCTTACCTAACCTAACCAGATCCCACCTTACCTAACATAACCTAACCTAACTTCAAAGTCAGAATGTACAATACATTTATTGTTTTTTATACCCTCATAAATTAGATATAGAGAATGTCCACCACGATTAAGATCATTGAGCACACTTTTCTGACATATATCATTAAAACGTGTCGAAAGGAATGTCTGAAAATTTTCACTAACACATAATACAAGTTCACTATACATTGTGTCCACTTTTTGAATGTTAATGATACGTAAAAGAGTATGCATTGGTAATTCAGTGAGCTTCTTTCTCTCTAATCAACAGTTCTACCCCATAGCATTGTGAATATTTATTGTAGTAGCCTATAAAGAAACAAAAAAATCATATCTATTACAGTTTAGCTATAAGTGCCCAGAACCACTATAACATTTGTTTCTAATAAGGAGATTTCCATAATGATAAGAAAAAAAATGCTTACCATAATGATGGATTGTGTGTAAGTAAACGTCTTTTGCTGCTTGATGTCACTACTAAACTGATACTAATACAACAGACAAGTGAGTTCATGTTTCGCTGACGTAATCGTATGTTCCCACGCACTTCCTGGGTGTTGCACGTGCCGTAGTGGCTAAATTTGAAACTAGATGAGATGGTTTTGCTGACGTAATCGTATGTTCACCTGCACGCACACGCAGGCCCCTGTGATTGGGTCCCTGTGGACGAGTCCCTGTGGACGAGACCCTGTGGACGGGTCATTGTTGACGGGTCATTGTTGACGGGTCCTTGTTGACGAGCCCCATGTGGACGGGTCCTTGTTGACGGGTCCTTTTTGACTAATCCCTTTAGACCGGTCCCTTTGGATTGGTCCCTATGGACTGGCCCATGGTCCCTAATGCTATGATGAAATTAAACGTTGTTCCATATGAAACGCATGTGAAGAGCCGATTGCTACTATGAATTAACATGTTTGTTTTTGTTTTTTGTTTTTACGTATGCGCACTTGGGGTTTTTGTAAGCGGGCGGGCTTTTTGAATAATGATTTATAGATGAGTTATTTTTTTTAATTACCAAAAGATCCAAAACTAATAAGTCATTAGCGTTTTTAATATCTCATGAACCAACTTGTATGAGAGGTCGTTGGGACTTGAGGTGACATTCTGTTTTTGAATGTATTATATATTTTTTTGTCAAAAGGGCCTAACTACACTTTTGTTAATATCTCGCTAACTAATAATCAGAGAGGGTCAAGTGAGGTGTCATGGGACTCAGGTTGGTCAACCCTTTTCCATGACTAACGAATTTACCCAAACGATCTAATACAGCATGGTCATTGACCTATGATTTTATAAACTAATCATCGGAGAGGGTCAAGTGAGGTGTCATAGGACTTAGAATGGTTAACTCTTTCCCATGACCAATGAATTTACCCCAAAAATCCAAAAACAGCAAGGTCGTTGACCTAAGATTTCATAAACTAATAATCGAATATCAACATGTGATGTGTCATAGGACTTAGAATGGTCAATCCTTTCCTATGGCCAATGAATTTACCCAAAATACCCAATACATTAAGGTCATCGACCTGAGATTTTATAAACTAATAATCGGATACGAACATGTGAGATGTTTACCATGTGTGATGAAACATAGCTAGGTAGAGAAAGAATTAGTTTAGGCTACATGTATGGTGACTGACAAGTCTTTTACCATTGAAACTTGTTTTCAGATCAAACTGCAGTATAGAGAGAGTATAGGTTGCAGGTATGGGTTAATAAATGAGAAACGGTGTACGCAAACTGTGATTTATCAAGAATTAAGAGTAGACTATCTTTAATTGATTGGTTAAAGATGATAGCTAAAACCCAAAAATGCTCAGTG
Organism: Meconema thalassinum; assembly: GCA_946902985.2. NCBI lineage: Eukaryota > Metazoa > Arthropoda > Insecta > Orthoptera > Tettigoniidae > Meconema > Meconema thalassinum. The sequence goes on from OX336388.2 coordinate 1,635,421,747, forward strand.
GTTACCGAGACAAAATGGTCGCTACACACAACAAGCTTTAAATACTTGACGCTAATAATCTATACACACACACACTCGCTTGTTCTAAACTAAACTGTGTTGCTGACAGTGCTCAGACAGTAGGCTGATGACGAAATGCATTGCTAACAGAAATATAATCATTTCCGGTTGTATAATGTTACCAGCTATCCATTTTGTGTTGCAGTGGTAAGCACTTTTAGCTCTTGTACTGGTGGTCTTAACTCGATTTCCAGGTCTAAAGCCTAGAACGAGTCAAACTAAGAAACAAGGGCATGGTGGTGCAGTGGTTAAGCTGTTAGCCTTTTCACCAGGGTTCGATTTCAGGTTAATATGCATGTCATAAAACATATTAAACAAAACAAAACAGAGATAACGTTTAAAACTGATTACATTTGTGTATTTTCAAATTATTACTTGGATTACAAATACAAAGGTGAACTGGGTTTGATATACAGTTAATGCTGTCTATCACACACTCGACTGTAAGAAAGCCAAAAGAGCAAAAGGCGTAGGTAGAGCAGTGGTAAAATTGCTATATGTAGAGAACTACCTAGCAAAGCTATATCGCATAAACAGTGCAGGATACAATCCAGCAATCAAATTTGTATCTTGTGGAACAGAGAAATGCACTTACGTGAGAAAATGCAAGTTCATGTGTAGTATGACCTAACACACAAGTGTTCACCTGTGCACGTGCACAATAAGAGCTAACAAGTCACATTCTGTTTAGTTCGTACGTAACGTTAGGTTAGGGCTAATGCATACACCCTAGTACACGAGGCACATGTTATTTGAGAGCAGGTCAAGGGGATCTAACTTGGTGGATGAATGTGTTCTAACGAGTCATTTGTAGTTGAAAGAGAATAATACTTGTTCTTAAGATGTTAAAACTGAGGAGATGGTATGTACTGTAAGACGTCTTGTTATATCCTGTGTAATATTACAGACATGGCAGAGAGCACACAGTTCTGTTGCTATGACTAACTCTGCAGTAATTTGAAACCCCGCACGTGTTCATTAAGACAATGGGTGATGATTATACAAAGTTAGCAGTCATTGGATATTACACAGGTGTTCCTTCCGGTGTCATGTTGCTGACATGGCAGAGAACGCACAGTTCTATTGCTATGACTAACGCTGCAGTAATTTGAAACCCCAAGGTGTTGATCAAGACAATGGGTGATGATCATGCAAAGTCAGTAGTAATTGGATACCACACATCAACATGGACTAAATCATAAATGTGTTGTCATAACCCGCAGAAACCTCATTTAAAGATTTTAGATTTTACATTTTAACATTTTACATTTTTAACATTTTAGATTTTAGATTTGTTTTAATTTTACATTTTTGTTGTTTTTGTTTTGTTTTTAGATTTTACATTTTAAATTTAAGATTTTTTGATTTTTTAGATTTTACTTTTATTTACATTTTCCTAAAAGAGTAAACTACAAGGTCACATACCTAACCTAATTAAACCTAACTTTACCAAACCTAACTTAAGCTAATCCAAAGGCTAATGCACCTACACAAAGTATATAAGGTACATGCAACTATCCTTATGCAAGTCTTACAGGTTACTGTACAACATGATCACTACCCAAACGGATTTTTTTTTCATTTTGTTGTTTACTCATATGTCAATTCTCTAATTTCCCATTTTCAGTTTTTTTTAATGTCAGTTTTTAGTTTTCAATTTCATAATATGGAAACATGGATTTTGCATTTTGTTGTTTACACATTTATTAATTTCACAATTTCCCATTTACAGTTTTTAAAAAGTCAGTTTAAAGTTTTTCAATTTCATGATATAGAAACATGGATTTTCCAATTTGTTGTTTTCACATTTGTCAATTTACTAAATTCACATTTACAGTTTTTTTTAAATTTCAGTTTAATGTTTTTTTTCTATTTGTCAATTTGGAAACATGGATTTTTTACAATTTGTTTTTTACATGTCATGTAACTAACTTATCCTTATGCTAGTCTTATAGGTTACTGTACAACATGATCACTACCCCAACCGGATATTATTTTTCATTTTTGTTGTTTACACATATGCCAATTTTCCAATTTCCCATTTTAATTTTTTTTTAAATGTCAGTTTTAAGTTTTTCAATTTCATAATATGGAAACATGGATTTTGCATTTTGTTGTTTACACATTTATTAATTTCACAATTTCCCCATTTACAGTTTAAAGTTTTTCAATTTCATGATATAGAAACATGGATTTTCCAATTTGTTGTTTTCACAATTGTCAATTTACCAAATTCTCATTTACAGTTTTTAAAATTTCAGTTTAATGTTTTTTTTTCTATTTGTCAATATGGAAACATGGATTTTTCCAATTTGTGTTGTTACATGTTCATTTTGCATTAGGAGTGGAGAGAGGTGGGTAGTAATTAAAAATGTGCAAGCAGTGTCCATTGTTGACAGGTCATTGTTGACGAGTCCTTTTCATACAACAGACAAGTGAGTCCATGTTTCGCATGCATTACCTAAAATGTAATACCATACAAGTGTTTAACATTTTACAAATTAGCTTATGTATTAGTTTATGTGTGGGTCTTATGTGGGGCATTTTGTGTTGGCTTATTTGACAAGTTATTTTGTCAATGTATTTAGTGGATTTTTCTCTTGGTCTTGGAAAGTATATCAGTCCATTTTATCACAACATAATGCTTACTGCCATGTTTGTAAGCAACAACAACAACAACAACACACTAAACTCTAAGTACTCTAAGGTACTCTCAACTCGTACTCTTACCTCTATCCCATGCCTAGTCAAGAACATTATTTTTTTTTCAAAAAAGGTGAATGAGGAAAGTAGACTATATGTTTAAACTCAACAAATCATATATAGTCATATGTTAACTCTAACACCTACGTTTATCCCATTCTTAGTCGAAAAATATTATATTTTTTTTTAATTTTTCTAAAATATATTTGGAAAGTAGGCTATATTTTGAAAACTACCCATCCTATAAAGTCATCCTATAAAGTCATATATAGACTCAAACCAATGGCTTTTATATCCTTAATCGTTAGAACAAAATATGGAATTTTTGACATTTTAACCAAAAATGTTCATTTTTAAAAATGGGGTTAAGTTATATGTTAGAAACTAGGAATTTTACAAAAAAGTGTGTTTGACATAAATGACAGGTATTTACCCCCACCCCCAACCCACAAACCAAGTCCTCAGATCTCTGGGACAAAATCCAGAAATGTTTTAATCTAATCCTAGCTAACCTCACCTGACGTGACCATACTTGTTTGTAAGCAACATCAACACACTAAGATTCCATGAATTCCAGAGTACTTTTAGATTAATTATCGACTCTCAACTCTTATAACTATGTCTATCCCACTCTGTCAAAAAACACGATATATATTTTTTTTTATTTTTTATTTTTGCTCGATGTCACTACTAAAGTGATAATGGGTTTTCCAATCCCATTACTATAAATTCATTACCCCCGCTCTTAAGTCGGTCTCGACAACAACCATGCCTATTTTTATTATGTCAGATAATGTAATGTTCGGGTGCAAAGTGGTGCAAAGTGCGTGTAAAAGTCAGTGCAAAGTGTGTACAAAGTAGGTGTAAACGTGAGTGAAAAGTGAGTGCAAAGTGAGTGCAAAGTGGGTGCAAAGTGGGTGAGAAATGGGTGCAAAGTGGGTGCAAAAGTGGATGCAAAAGTGGGTGCAAAATGGGTGCAAAGTGGGTGCAAAAGTGGGTGCAAAAGTGGGTGCAAAAGTGGGGTGTAAAAGTGGTACCCTATTTGTAACGGCTTATTTGACAAGTTATTTTGTGGTACCCTATTTGTAATGGCTTATTTGACAAGTTATTTTTGTCAAATGTATTTAGAGGATATCTCTCTTGTTCTTGGAAAGTATCTCAGCCCTTTTTATGATAGCATAATGCTTACCGCCATGTTTGTAAGCAACAACAACACACTAAAGTTCCAAGAATCCAAACTACTCTAAGGTTCATGATTGTCTCTCAACTCCATTCCACGCCTAGTCAAAAACATTATACATTTCGAATTTTTCAAAAAAAAAGGTAAATTGGGACAGTATGCTATATGTTTAAACTAAAAATCATATAAAATCATATGCTAACTCCAACACCTACGTCTATCCCACTCTCAGTCAAAAAAATTATATATTTTAAATTTTTCCAAAAAATATTTGGAAAGTAGGCTATATTTTGAAAACTAATCATTATAAAAAGTCATATATAGACTCAAACCAACGGCTTTTATGTCCTTAATCGTTAGAACATAACATGGAATTTTTGACATTTTTCCAAAAAAAGTTCATTCTATAAAATGGGCTATATTTTGTAAACTATGAAATTTACAAAAAATGTGTTTGACATAAATGACAGGTATTTACTCCCTCTACCATAAAACCAAGTCCCAGGTCTCTGGGGCGAAATCCACAAAGGTTCAATTTTGAAAGTAGGCGATATTTTGAAAACTTATCATTCTAAAAAGTCATATATAGACTCAAACAAATGTTCTTTAAGTCCTTTAACGTTGGAACAAAACGTAACATATTTTCAATTTTTCCAAAAAAGGGTCAATTTTCAAAATTGCCTATATTTTGGAAACTAAGAATTTTACAAAAAAGTTTGTTTAACGTAAATGAAAGGTCTTTACCCGATATACCCCAAAAATAAATTGTACGTGCCTAGGACAAAAACTGTGCAGTAGTGTGTTTTGATCGGTTCCGCACCCTCCTCCTCCCCCCTCCTCACAAGATGGCGGCCGTAGCTTAACTTAACCTAGCCTAACCTAACAAGATGGCGGCCGTAGCTTAACTTAACCTAACCTAACCTAAGAGGTGTGATCAAAAAGTTCCAAAAAAGTGACTGCGACTTAACCTAACCTAGCCTAGCCTAACCTAACCTAACCTACAACGTGTGTTCAAAAAGTTTCAAAATGGCGGCCATATCTTCACTTAACCTAACCTAACTTAACTTAAACCTACGAGGTGTGATCAAAAAAATTTCAAAATAGTGGTCATAGGTTAACTGAACCTTGCCTAACCTAACCTAAACCTACGAAGTGTGATCATATAGTTCCAAGATGGCGGTCGTAGCTTAACTCAACCTAATCTAACCCTATGAGGTGTGATCAAAAAGTTCCAAAAATGGCTGCCGTAGCTTAACTTAACTTTTGAGTCATTTTTTTAACGGGTCCCGGAGGACGGGTCCTTGTTGACGGGTCCCTGTGGGCGGGTCCTTTGGACTGATCCCTATGGACTGGCCCATGCATTTTTTCCAAATTATGTCAAAGGGACCCGCCCACAGGGACCCGTCAACAAGGACCCGTCCTCCGGGACCCGTTAAAAAAAATGACTCAAAGGTTAAGTTAAGCTACGGCAGCCATTTTTGGAACTTTATGATCACACCTCGTAGGGTTAGGTTAGGTTGAGTTAAGCTACGACCGCCATCTTGGAACTTTATGATCACACTTCGTAGGTTTAGGTTAGGTTAGGCAAGGTTCAGTTAAGCTATGACCACTATTTTGAAAATTTTTTGATCACACCTCGTAGGTTTAAGTTAAGTTAGGTTAAGTTAAGTGAAGCTATGGCCGCCATTTTGAAACTTTTTGAACACACGTTGTAGGTTAGGTTAGGTTAGGCTAGGCTAGGTTAGGTTAAGTCGCAGTCACTTTTTTGGAACTTTTTGATCACACCTCGTAGGTTAGGTTAGGTTAAGTTAAGCTACGGCCGCCATCTTGTTAGGTTAGGCTAGGTTAAGTTAAGCTACGGCCGCCATCTTGTTAGGTTAGGCTAGGTTAAGTTAAGCTACGGCCGCCATCTTGTGAGGAGGGGGGAGGGGGAGGGTGCGGAACCGTTCAAAACACACTACTGCACAGTTTTTGTCCTAGGCACGTACAATTTATTTTTGGGATATAGGGGGTAAAGACCTTTCATTTACGTTAAACAAACTTTTTTGTAAAATTCTTAGTTTCCAAAATATAGGCAATTTTGAAAATTGACCCTTTTTTGGACAAATTGAAAATATGTTAAGTTTTGTTCTAACGTTAATGGACTTAAAGAACATTTGTTTGAGTCTATATATGACTTTTTAGAATGATAAGTTTTCAAAATATCGCCTACTTTCAAAATTGAAACTTTGTGGATTTTGCCCCGGAGACCTGGGACTTGGTTTTATGGTAGAGGGAGTAAATACCTGTCATTTATGTCAAACACATTTTTTTTTGTAAATTTTATAGTTTACAAAATATAGCCCATTTTTTAGAATGAACATTTTTTGGAAAAATGTCAAAAATTCCATGTTATGTTCTAACGATTAATGACATAAAAGCCGTTGGCTTGAGTCTATATATGACTTTTTATGATGATTAGTTTACAAAATATAGCCTACTTTCCAAATATTTTTTGGAAAAATTTAAAATATATAATTTTTTTGACTGAGAGTGGGATAGACGTAGGTGTTGGAGTTAGCATATGATTTTATATGATTTTTAGTTTAAACATATAGCATACTGTCCCAATTTACCTTTTTTTTGAAAAATTCGAAATGTATAATGTTTTTGACTAGGCGTGGAATGGAGTTGAGAGACAATCATGAACCTTAGAGTAGTTTGGATTCTTGGAACTTTAGTGTGTTGTTGTTGCTTACAAACATGGCGGTAAGCATTATGCTATCATAAAAAGGGCTGAGATACTTTCCAAGAACAAGAGAGATATCCTCTAAATACATTTGACAAAAATAACTTGTCAAATAAGCCATTACAAATAGGGTACCACAAAATAACTTGTCAAATAAGCCGTTACAAATAGGGTACCACTTTTACACCCCACTTTTGCACCCACTTTTGCACCCACTTTTGCACCCACTTTGCACCCACTTTTGCACCCACTTTTGCACCCACTTTGCACCCATTTTGCACCCACTTTGCACTCACTTTGCACTCACTTTTCACTCACTTTTACACCTACTTTGTACACACTTTGCACTGACTTTTACACGCACTTTGCACCACTTTGCACCCGAACATTACATTATCTGACATAATAAAAATAGGCATGGTTGTTGTCGAGACCGACTTAAGAGCGGGGGTAATGAATTTATAGTAATGGGATTGGAAAACCCATTATCACTTTAGTAGTGACATCGAGCAAAAAATAAAAAATAAAAAAAAAATAAAAAATATATCGTGTTTTTTGACAGAGTGGGATAGACATAGTTATAAGAGTTGAGAGTCGATAATTAATCTAAAAGTACTCTGGAATTCATGGAATCTTAGTGTGTTGTTGTTGCTTACAAACAAGTATGGTCACGTCAGGTGAGGTTAGCTAGGATTAGATTAAAACATTTCTGGATTTTGTCCCAGAGATCTGAGGACTTGGTTTGTGGGTTGGGGGTGGGGGTAAATACCTGTCATTTATGTCAAACACACTTCTTTGTAAAATTCCTAGTTTCTAATATATAACTTAACCCCATTTTTAAAAATGAACATTTTTGGTTAAAATGTCAAAAATTCCATATTTTGTTCTAACGATTAAGGATATAAAAGCCATTGGTTTGAGTCTATATATGACTTTATAGGATGACTTTATAGGATGGGTAGTTTTCAAAATATAGCCTACTTTCCAAATATTTTTTAGAAAAATTTAAAAAAATATAATATTTTTCGACTAAGAATGGGATAAACGTAGGTGTTAGAGTTAACATATGACTATATATGATTTTTTTAGTTTAAACATATAGTCTACTTTCCTCATTCACCTTTTTTTGGAAAACAAATAATGTTCTTGACTAGGCATGGGATAGAGGTAAGAGTACGAGTTGAGAGTACCTTAGAGTACTTAGAGTTTAGTGTGTTGTTGTTGTTGTTGCTTACAAACAAGGCAGTAAGCATTATGTTGTGATAAAATGGACTGATATACTTTCCAAGACCAAGAGAAAAATCCACTAAAAACATTGACAAAATAACTTGTCAAATAAGCCAACACAAAATGCCCCACATAAGACCCCACACATAAACTAATACATAAGCTAATTTGTAAAATGTTAAACACTTGTATGGTATTACATTTTAGGTAATGCATGCGAAACATGGACTCACTTGTCTGTTGTATGAAAAGGACTCGTCAACAATGACCTGTCAACAATGGACACTGCTTGCACATTTTTAATTACTACCCACCTCTCTCCACTCCTAATGCAAAATGAACATGTAAAAACAGAAATTGGAAAAATCCATGATTCCATATTGACAAATAGAAAAAAAACATTAAACTGAAATTTTAAAAACTGTAAATGAGAATTTGGTAAATTGACAATTGTGAAAACAACAAATTGGAAAATCCATGTTTCTATATCATGAAATTGAAAAACTTCAAACTGTAAATGGGGAAATTGTGAAATTAATAAATGTGTAAACAACAAAATGCAAAATCCATGTTTCCATATTATGAAATTGAAAAACTTAAAACTGACATTAAAAAAAACTTAAAATGGGAAATTGGAAAATTGGCATATGTGTAAACAACAAAAATGAAAAATAATATCCGGTTGGGGTAGTGATCATGTTGTACAGTAACCTATAAGACTAGCATAAGGATAGTTACATGACATGTAAAAAACAAATTGTAAAAAATCCATGTTTCCATATTGACAAATAGAAAAAAAAAACATTAAACTGAAATTTAAAAAAAAACTGTAAATGTGAATTTAGTAAATTGACAAATGTGAAAACAACAAATTGGAAAATCCATGTTTCCATATCACGAAATTGAAAAACTTTAAACTGACTTTTTTAAAACTGTAAATGGGGAAATTGTGAAATTAATAAATGTGTAAACAACAAAATGCAAAATCCATGTTTCCATATTATGAAATTGAAAACTAAAAAACTGACATTTAAAAAAACTGAAAAAGGGAAATTAGAGAATTGACATATGTGTAAACAACAAAATGAAAACAAAATCCGTTTGGGTAGTGATCATGTTGTACAGTAACCTGTAAGACTAGCATAAGGATAGTTGCATGTACCTTATATACTTTGTGTAGGTGCATTAGCCTTTGGATTAGCTTAAGTTAGGTTTGGTAAAGTTAGGTTTAATTAGGTTAGGTATGTGACCTTGTAGTTTACTCTTTTAGGAAAATGTAAATAAAAGTAAAATCTAAAAAATCAAAAAATCTTAAATTTAAAATGTAAAATCTAAAAACAAAACAAAAACAACAAAAATGTAAAATTAAAACAAATCTAAAATCTAAAATGTTAAAAATGTAAAATGTTAAAATGTAAAATCTAAAATCTTTAAATGAGGTTTCTGCGGGTTAAGACAACACATTTATGATTTAGTCCATGTTGATGTGTGGTATCCAATTACTACTGACTTTGCATGATCATCACCCATTGTCTTGATCAACACCTTGGGGTTTCAAATTACTGCAGCGTTAGTCATAGCAATAGAACTGTGCGTTCTCTGCCATGTCAGCAACATGACACCGGAAGGAACACCTGTGTAATATCCAATGACTGCTAACTTTGTATAATCATCACCCATTGTCTTAATGAACACGTGGGGGGTTTCAAATTACTGCAGAGTTAGTCATAGAAACAGAACTGTGTGCTCTCTGCCATGTCTGTAATATTACACAGGATATAACAAGACGTCTTACAGTACATACCATCTCCTCAGTTTTAACATCTTAAGAACAAGTATTATTCTCTTTCAACTACAAATGACTCGTTAGAACACATTCATCCACCAAGTTAGATCCCCTTGACCTGCTCTAAATGACATGTGCCTCGTGTACTAGGGTGTGTGCATTAGCCCTAACCTCACGTTACGTACGAACTAAACAGAATGTGACTTGTTAGCTCTTATTGTGCACGTGCACAGGTGAACACTTGTGTGTTAGGTCATATTACACATGAACTTGCATTTTCTCACGTAAGTGCATTTCTCTGTTCCACAAGATACAAATTTGATTGCTGGATTGTATCCTGCACTGTTTATGCGATATAGCTTTGCTAGGTAGTTCTCTACATATAGCAATTTTACCACTGCTCTACCTACGCCTTTTGCTCTTTTGGCTTTCTTACAGTCGAGTGTGTGATAGACAGCATTAACTGTATATCAAACCCAGTTCACCTTTGTATTTGCAATCCAAGTAATAATTTGAAAAGACACAAATATAATCAGTTTTAAACGTTATCTCTGTTTTGTTTTGTTTAATATGTTTTATGACATGCATATTAACCTGAAATCGAACCCTGGTGAAAAGGCTAACAGCTTAACCACTGCACCACCATGCCCTTGTTTCTTAGTTTGACTCGTTCTAGGCTTAAGACCTGGAAATCGAGTTAAGACCACCAGTACAAGAGCTAAAAGTGCTTACCACTGCAACACAAAATGGATAGCTGGTAACATTATACAACCGGAAATGATTATATTTCTGTTAGCAATGCATTTCGTCATCAGCCTACTGTCTGAGCACTGACAGCAACACAGTTTAGTTTAGAACAAGCGAGTGTGTGTGTGTATAGATTATTAGCGTCAAGTATTTAAAGCTTGTTGTGTGTAGCGACCATTTTGTCTCGGTAACCACTGAGCATTTTTGTGTTTTAGCTATCATCTTTAACCAATCAATTAAAGATAGTCTACTCTTAATTCTTGATAAATCACAGTTTGCGTACACCGTTGCTCATTTATTAACCCATACCTGCAACCTATACTCTCTCTATACTGCAGTTTGATCTGAAAACAATTTTCAATGGTAAAAGACTTGTCAGTCACCATACATGTAGCCTAAACTAATTCTTTCTCTACCTAGCTATGTTTCATCACACATGGTAAACATCTCACATGTTCGTATCCGATTATTAGTTTATAAAATCTCAGGTCGATGACCTTAATGTATTGGGTATTTTGGGTAAATTCATTGGCCATAGGAAAGGATTGACCATTCTAAGTCCTATGACACCTCACATGTTGATATTCGATTATTAGTTTATAAAATCTTAGGTCAACGACCTTGCTGTTTTTGGATTTTTGGGGTAAATTCATTGGTCATGGGAAAGAGTTAACCATTTTAAGTCCTATGACACCTCACTTGACCCTCTCCGATGATTAGTTTATAAAATCATAGGTCAATGACCATGCTGTATTAGATCGTTTGGGTAAATTCGTTGGTCATGGAAAAGGGTTGACCTACCTGAGTCCCATGACACCTCACTTGACCCTCTCTGATTATTAGTTAGCGAGATATTAACAAAAGTGTAGTTAGGCCCTTTTGACAAAAAAAAATAATAATACATTCAAAAACAGAATGTCACCTCAAGTCCCAACGACCTCTCATACAAGTTGGTTCATGAGATATTAAAAACGCTAATGACTTATTAGTTTTGGATCTTTTGGTAATTAAAAAAAAATAACTCATCGATAAATCATTATTCAAAAAGCCCGCCCGCTTACAAAAAAACAAGTGCGCATACGTAAAAACAAAAAACAAAAACAAACATGTTCATAGTAGCAATCGGCTCTTCACATGCGTTTCATATGGAACAACGTTTAATTTCATCATAGCATTAGGGACCATGGGCCAGCCCAAAGGGACCGGTCTAAAGGGATTAGTCAAAAAGGACCCGTCAACAAGGACCCGTCCACATGGGGCTCGTCAACAAGGACCCGTCAACAAGGACCCGTCAACAATGACTCGTCAACAATGACCCGTCCACAGGGTCCCGTCCACAGGGACTCGTCCACAGGGACCCATTCACAGGGGCCTGCGTGTGCGTGCAGGTGAACATACGATTACGTCAGCAAAACCATCTCATCTAGTTTCAAATTTAGCCACTACGGCGCGTGCAACACACAGGAAGTGCGTGGGAACATACGATTACGTCAGCGAAACATGAACTCACTTGTCTGTTGTATTAGTATCAGTTTAGTAGTGACATCAAGCAGCAAAAGGCGTTTACTTACACACAATCCATCATTATGGTAAGCATTTTTTTTCTTATCATTATGGAAATCTCCTTATTAGAATAAAATGTTATAGTGGTTCTGGGCACTTATAGCTAAACTGTAATAGATATGATTTTTTTTTGTTTCTTTATAGGCTACTACAATAAATATTCACAATGCTATGGGGGTAGAACTGTTGATTAGAGAGAAAGAAGCTCACTGAATTACCAATGCATACTCTTTTACGTATCATTAACATTCAAAAAGTGGACACAATGTATAGTGAACTTGTATTATGTGTTAGTGAAAATTTTCAGACATTCCTTTCGACACGTTTTAATGATATATGTCAGAAAAGTGTGCTCAATGATCTAAATCGTGGTGGACATTCTCTATATCTAATTTATGAGGGTATAAAAAACAATAAATGTATTGTACATTCTGACTTTGAAGTTAGGTTAGGTTATGTTAGGTAAGGTGGGATCTGGTTAGGTTAGGTAAGGTTAGGTTAGGTTAGGTGAAGTTGGGTTAGGCAGAATGGCTGCGGTATGAATCAAAACCAGTTCCTGTCAGTTTTGCCTCACAAGGTTGAGTGTACCCCATTCCAACCCTCAGCCTAGAATTAAATTTCTTGACAGAGCCAGGACTCGAACCCAAGCCTCCACAGTAACAGCCAAGAATGCTAGCCACTACACCATAAAGTGGGGGCAATATAAGTCTGGTCTTGATTGTACATGATCAATCAATAATTACCTAATAATAATAATAATAATAATAATAATAATAATAATAATAATAATAATAATAAATATTCCATTTAGCAACTACATAGCCTACCTCTCCCTGGGTTCTTTTACATGCCAACATCGTATGACATGCGTGTCTTAATTTTTGCCGCCTTTCAAAAATCACTTACTACGACCAAGATCGAACCTGCAAGCTTGGGGTTGGTAGTCCGATACAATAACCACTCACCCACCGTGGCAAGCTAACAATCAATAATTACGTAATACAATTAATAATAATAATAATAATAATAATAAATATTCCATTTAACGACTACACGGTCGAACTCCCCCTGTGACATTATTCACGGTCTCAGGGCGTGGCAGCCATTTTGCCCACTAGCCCCTGACCCAGCTCTGACTAACCTCTCCATAAGAATAACATAGAGTGGTTGCGCACGGCGGCCATCTTGCCCATTAGCCCCTGTCCCAGCTTCGGCTTATCTTACCTACTGTTTTTGAAATTTGTCGATGTGAAAACTTAAATTTTCCATTTTTGTTGTTTACACATTTTTAGCCTACTTTCGATTTTTGCAAAAAATGAAAGTAGACTTATGAGATCAACACAGGGCGAAAAAAGTGTGTCTGTCTGTGTGTGTGTATGTGTGTGTGTGAGTCTGTGTGTGTGTGTGTGTGTGTGTGAGTCTGTGTGTGTGTGTGTGTGTGTGTCTGTGTGTGTGTGTGTGAGTGTGTGTACTCTGAATGTCTGTCCCCCCTATCAATTCGAACACGGTGAATGCGAATTGAACGAAATTTGGTACAAAGGTAGCACTAGCAAAGGACACCTCAGTGCCATGTTTTATATCGCCGCCATCTTGACGGAAACGTAATGGCGGCCACACAAATGTTCAAAGCTTAAATCAAATTACGACTAACCTAATCATCCGATCTCTACCAAATTTTGCAACAACATACCTTTATGGGGGGAGCATCCTTTGACCAAACCAGTAGGCCATCAGCGTAATAGTTTGCGGATGGCGGCCATCTTTGTGTGAAAATCGATTCCCCATATTAATTCGAACACGGTGCAACCGAATGGAACGAAATTTGGTACAGAGATAGTACTAACAAAAGGCACCTCAGTGTCATGTTTTATATCGCCGCCATCTTGACGGAAACTTAATGGCGGCCACACAAATGTTCAAAGCTTAAATCAAATTACGATTAACCTAATCATCCGATCTTTACCAAATTTTGCAACAACATACCTTTATAGAGGAAGCATCCTTTGACCAAATGACTAGGTCATTAGCCTAATAGTTTGAGGATGGCGGCCATCTTTGTGTGAAAATCAATTCCCCCTATTAATTCAAACACGGTGATACCGAATGGAACGAAATTTGGTACACAGGTAGTACTAACAAAAGGCACCTCAGTGTCATGTTTTATATCGCCGCCATCTTGACGGAAACGTAATGGCGGCCACACAAATGTTCAAAGCTTAAATCAAATTACGATTAACCTAATCATCCGATCTCTACCAAATTTCGCAACAACATACCTTTACAGAGGAAGCATGCTTTGACCAAATGACTAGGTCATTAGCCTTATAGTTTGAGGATGGCGGCCATCTTTGTGTGAAAATCAATTCCCCCTATTAATTCGAACACAGTGGAACCGAATGAACGAAATTAGGTACAGAGGTAGCACTAGCAAAGGGCATCTCAGTGTCACGATTTATATCGCCGCCATATTGACAGAAACGTAATGGCGGCCACACAAATGTTTAAAGCTTAAATCAAATTACGACTAACATAACCATCCGATCTCTACCAAACTTTGCAACAACATACCTTTATGGAGGGAGCATCCTTTGACCAATCTAATAGGCCATTAGCCTAATAGTTTGCGGATGGCGGCCATCTTTATGTCAAAATTGATTCCCCCTATTAATTCGAACACAGTGGAACCGAATGAACGAAATTAGGTACAGAGGTAGCACTAGCAAAGGGCATCTCAGTGTCACGATTTATATCGCCGCCATATTGACAGAAACGTAATGACGGCCACACAAATGTTTAAAGCTTAAATCAAATTTCGACTAACATAACCATCCGATCTCTACCAAACTTTGCAACAACATACCTTTATGGAGGGAGCATCCTATGACCAATCTAATAGGCCATTAGCCTAATAGTTTGCGGATGGCGGCCATCTTTATGTCAAAATTGATTCCCCCTATTAATTCGAACACAGTGGAACCGAATGGAACGAAATTTGGCACAGAGGTAGCACTAGCAAAGGGCACCTCAGTGTCATGTTTTATATAGCCGCCGTCTTGACTGAAACGTAATGGCGGCCACACGAATGTTCAAAGCTTAAATCAAATTACGATTAACCCAATCATCCGATCTCTACCAAATTTTGCAACTACATACCTTTATGGAGGGAGCATCTTTTGACCAATCTAATAGGTCATTCGCCTAATAGTTTGCGGATGGCGGCCATCTTTGTGTCAAAATCGATTCCCCCAATTAATTCAAACACGGTGAAACCGAATGGAACGAAATTTGGTACAGAGATAGCACTAGCAAAGGGCATCTCAGTGTCATGATTTATATCGCCGCCATATTGACAGAAACGTAATGGCGGCCACACAAATGTTTAAAGCTTAAATCAAATTACGACTAACATAACCATCCGATCTCTACCAAACTTTGCAACAACATACCTTTATGGAGGGAGCATCCTTTGACCAATCTAATAGGCCATTAGCCTAATAGTTTGCGGATGGCGGCCATCTTTGTGTCAAAATCGATTCCCCCAATTAATTCAAACACGGTGAAACCGAATGGAACGAAATTTGGTACAGAGATAGCACTAGCAAAGGGCATCTCAGTGTCATGATTTATATCGCCGCCATATTGACAGAAACGTAATGGCGGCCACACAAATGTTTAAAGCTTAAATCAAATTACGACTAACATAACCATCCGATCTCTACCAAACTTTGCAACAACATACCTTTATGGAGGGAGCATCCTTTGACCAATCTAATAGGCCATTAGCCTAATAGTTTGCGGATGGCGGCCATCTTTATGTCAAAATTGATTCCCCCTATTAATTCGAACACAGTGGAACCGAATGAACGAAATTAGGTACAGAGGTAGCACTAGTAAAGGGCATCTCAGTGTCACGATTTATATCGCCGCCATATTGACAGAAACGTAATGGCGGCCACACAAATGTTTAAAGCTTAAATAAAATTACGACTTACATAACCATCCGATCTCTACCAAACTTTGCAACAACATACCTTTATGGAGGGAGCATCCTTTGACCAATCTAATAGGCCATTAGCCTAATAGTTTGCGGATGGCGGCCATCTTTATGTCAAAATTGATTCCCCCTATTAATTCGAACACAGTGGAACCGAATGGAACGAAATTTGGTACAGAGGTAGCACTAGCAAAGGGCACCTCAGTGTCATGTTTTATATCGCCGCCGTCTTGACTGAAACGTAATGGCGGCCACACGAATGTTCAAAGCTTAAATCAAATTACGATTAACCCAATCATCCGATCTCTACCAAATTTTGCAACTACATACCTTTATGGAGCGAGCATCCTTTGACCAATCTAATAGGTCATTCGCCTAATAGTTTGCGGATGGCGGCCATCTTTGTGTCAAAATCGATTCCCCCAATTAATTCAAACACGGTGAAACCGAATGGAACGAAATTTGGTACAGAGATAGCACTAGCAAAGGGCATCTCAGTGTCAGGATTTATATCGCCGCCATATTGACAGAAACGTAATGGCGGCCACACAAATGTTTAAAGCTTAAATCAAATTACGACTAACATAACCATCCGATCTCTACCAAACTTTGCAACAACATACCTTTATGGAGGGAGCATCCTTTGACCAATCTAATAGGCCATTAGCCTAATAGTTTGCGGATGGCGGCCATCTTTATGTCAAAATTGATTCCCCCTATTAATTCGAACACGGTGGAACCGAATGAATGAAATTTGGTACAGAGGTAGCACTAGCAAAGGGCACTTCAGTGTCATGTTTTATATCGCCGCCATCTTGACGGAAACGTAATGGCGGCCACACAAATGTTCAAAGCTTAAATCAAATTACGATTAGCCTAATCATCCGATCTCTAGCAAATTTAGCAACAACATACCTTTATGGAGGGAGCATCCTTTGACCAAACTAATAGGTCATCAGCCTAATATTTTGCGGATGGCGGCCATCTTTGTGTGAAAATCGATTCCCTTATCAATTCGAACACGGTGAAACCGAATGGAACGAAATTTGGTACAGAGGTAGCACTAGCAAAGGGCACCTCATTGTCACGTTTTATATCACCGCTATGTTGATGTAAACGTAATCGCGGCCACCCAAATATTGAAAGCTAAAATGTAATTACGACCAACCTAATAATCTAGTCTCTACCAAATTTTGCAACACCATATCTTTATGTGGGAAACATATTCAGACCAAACTGCAAGATCATCAGCTCAATAGTTTGCAGATGGTGGCCAAGTATGTATGCAAATCGATTCCCCCTATCAATTCAAACACGGTGAAACCGAATTGAACGAAATTTGGTACAGAGGTAGCACTAGCAAAGGGCACCTCATATTCATGTTTAATATCCCTATAGCACGTTGTATTTCAACAAGCTACTACAACCAACATTCAATCATACTCGTGGAAAAGGACAAAGAGTTATAACAATACCCATGCATTTAGGAGAAAGTAGGCTATATGTTCTTTACTGAACATCTTGTTTTAATTTCATTTGTGTATGTCAAAAGATGATATTTCCGAAACAAGATTTTTCATTTTACTTTTTTTTTGTAAATGGTATTAATGTGAGTACTTAACCATTACAGCAATGCATGATACTTTCAAACATCTCACTTATTACAAACATCAACAGTATCGCGCTCCAAGACCTCAGCTGTTGGCTAGCAGTTGCCAGGTGATGGAACAAAAACAGTGTCATCTTTTTCATCCTTTACAAAATCCAACATGTATTCTTCATCTTATTATTATTAATCGTCAGGCTCTGTAGCTAACTGGTTAGCGCTCTAGGCTTTGGCCAAAAGTGCCCCAGGTTCGATCCCCGCCAAGGTATGAGGAGTTTTCATCTCCTGCGATTCATTCATGTGGCTCGAAAACAGGGTGTATGTCACATCTTCATCATCACTTCATCCTCATTACAACACGCAGGTCTCACACAAGCGCCAACTACAAAGACCTTTACTCAGCCTCTCCAGAAGTGACAAAATCATCATTATCATTGACACACCCCCTCGTTATGAACAGAACTGCCGGACCCATTAATATACCCAGATGAATGTCTCGAGACTACAGTATCTAGTATAGGCCTAGAAATAATACACTTGTTCAAACTGCAGTAACAACTTCTATTAACAAAGATAATCTTTACACACATTACATAACAAATAATAGCATGACATGAAAAAGTTATGGAAATATAAACACTCACGGTACTTGCCTTATGTCTTTAACCGGTAGGTCGACATTCATAGTAATACAAGCTCTCAACAACCCAAATGACAACATCATACAATTATCCACGACTTTCCTTCACTTGCGTCGACTCCTCTCGTTACCAACACTCCAAAATTATAGATAGATTCTACACTATGTTCATTCATGTCTCAACACATGTTAATAGGTCTGAATACATTTCTCTCTTCCAATAATCCAAGACCCTTCAAAGCAAGCATTACCAATCTGTCGGTTTTCTATCATATCTCTCAATTCATTTCTTCAATCATACCAATAGTTACTGCTCGATGTACGTGTACACCAAGTACATGCTAAGATGTCAGAATTCATTCTATTCAACAAATAATTCATGACTATTCTCGAAGCGTAGCTTAACAAACATCCGCTCACTCACATAAAATACTCGTCGACTTCTTCACAATACCAATATCTGCTGCTCGATACTTATACATGTTTAACCACATGTATTTAACCAATTCATATATCCTTCACAATAATTCATGACTATCCCCGGCAGCAAATTCAATTAGACGTCTATTCCCTGTCATGGCTTCCAGAGCACTTCCCTTGTTCACCCTTCAGCTGACGGAAGACTACTGTTATGTCTGTTATCGTTCACCAACAGAAGATTCATAAAACAAAAACCAAATAGCCATAACCCCAATACAACATCCGAGTTTTAACGCTACCGAAGCAACCATCCACATTTGCATAGGCCTATCTTATCATTCCCGGCTAACATGATTCTAACCAGACAAAATGTGATTAACATCTCAAATGTCAATGCTGTTTGTACTACATAATCAGGTACAGACTTTTCCTCTCGTGACACGAACAATCAACGTATCTCAGGCCACTTGGATACATAACAGCCCTTGCAGCAAACTCTTCTACTGTCTTCTCCCACGGAGATCCAAATCTAACCTTTATATTACAAGTTCCCAGCACACTTCATACTTGACTTTCAACATAATAATTAGACAAATGACAAGCATCTCGGCGTTCACTCTCGGGACCGGAACATCAGCTGCATACTGTAGAAGACGAATACAAGTTCTTTCCTTTCGGTGCAGCTTTCTAGCGGGAAAACACAGAACCGAAGTCATCACGCCAGGCAGCAAATACTACAAATACTAAACATAGCCCAAAACGTTGTGAGAGTAGAATAGTGACGAATTATCGGAATTATCGGCACAATCATCATCATAATTAATCAGTAAGAGTAACGTAGTGTCATCTCTATAGTGTAGCAGTGGGCATGGTTAGCTTCTGCCCCAAAGCTTCTAGGTTTCATCCCCAACTCTGGTGCAAAATTTTTAAAAGTAGTATTAGGATTAGAACAAGGCCTCCTCAGCCCCAAGCAATGATCAAGCTGAGTGCTGGGACCATAAAAGGAGTATCCAGGTAGGTATATTTTGAAGGGTTTATATTCCATGACTTTATGGATAATTCCACAGCTAGTACACCTTAGATATCTGTTTTTTTTTCACATATACTATAACCAATCAAGGTAAACCATGCCCACTCTATCATAATTACTCTTATAACAGTGCTGGATTACCCATTAGGCCCGACTAGGTCCAGGCCAAGGGCCCCCAATTATCTGGGGCCCCCAAACAATTTTTGATTACATTTTACAGAAGTAAACAAGTAGTTCCGTGAAGAACTATACAGCCTATTTTCATATATCCTACTTATGCTAATTGTCTCTATCAACATTTCAGTTTGATTGCTGTAATAGATTCGTAGATATTGAGAACCGACTAAATATTTCGGATGGTCGCCATGTTGGATTTTTATATATGTAGGTCTTAGAGTTATGTACTGTTACATGAAACTTATTGTGTAGCCTACGTGTAGTATTCAAACTTCAATCGCATAATTAGGACACAAGAAGTAAAAACAAGATTTTAAAATTTCGCACATCTGCCATCTTGTGGTTTTGGAAACTATTGAAAAAAATTAGATAGCAGTGGATTAACATTTGTATAAGGATTTTCTGTAGCAAGTTTCACTGTACTCGGATGGTTGAATTGCGAGAAACGTCCATGGAATATTTATATTTCGCTTCGCCGCCATGTTGGATTTGTGATCATCAGGTTATTGAAAGTCCTATAGGTGAACTTATGTTCATAGCCCCTATGAACATTAAAAAATTCAGTTTGATTGCTGTAATAGATTCGTAGATATTGAGATCCATTCAAATAGTTCGGATGGTTGCCATGTTGGATTGTTATATGTATAGGCCATATAGTCATGTACCATTAAAGGAAAATTATTGCTTAGGTTCATTATTCAAACTTTCACTTCGATCGCATGATTACGACACAAGAAATAAAAACTTAATTTTAAAATTCGCACAGAGGCCATCTTGAGGTTATGTAAACAATTGAACTAAATTAGATACCTGTGCATTACAATGTGTATAAACATTTCCTGTACCAAGTTTCATTGCTTGGATCATTAAATCGCAAGAAAGGTCAATTTAAAATTTTCTAATTCGCTTGGCCACCATATTCGTTTTGTAGTTAACCGGTTTTTGAAAGTCTTATAGGTGAACTTGCAGTAGTGCCCTTTATCTCCGTACAAAATTTCAGGGTGATACCACTAATAGTTTCAGAAATATAGAATGCCCGTGAAATATTTCGCACATCCGCCATCTTGAGGTTATGTATCCAATTGATCGAAGTTAGATGTTGGTGCATTACAATGTGTATAAACATATACTGTGCCAAGTTTCATTGCGTTTGGTTGGGTAAATCGCGAGAAACGTCTATTTAAAAGTCGCAATTTCGCTTGGCCGTCATGTTGGTTTTGTAGTTACCAGGTTTTCAAAAGTCACATAGGTGAACTTCTAGTAGTTCCCTTTATCACCGTAAAATATTCCAGGGTGATATCGGTAATAGTTTCGTAGATATTGAATGCTGGTGAAATATTTCGCACAGCCGCCATGTTGGATTGGTGAGACGTAACAAAATTTGAAGGGCACGGTCGGAATAGTGCTATTAACTTACCGAGTTTCATAGTTATCGCCCCAGCCGTTTATAAGTAAATAGGGGGGTGGTCACACACCATCACACACAGACAGACACACTGACAAAAGGTGATCGCATAAGCCTATTTTTTTTAGAAATGAAAATAGGCTAAATATAGTATGATTTGTTAAATTGTTCATCAAATCGTCTGAAATGTTTTCAAATAACGATGGTCGTTTCAGTTGAAATGTGTGTATATATGATTTAATAAAAAGTGTATTATTCATCTTGAGAAAAAAACTCTTTTATATACTTTATTAAATGTTCGGGTGCTAAAAAATATAATTATTTGAAGAAAATAAAGGGGGCCCAAAAATCTGAGGGACTTGGGCCTCATTTTACCTTAATCCGGCACAGCACCATGTAAAATGAAATAATATTCAAATAATGTTCAAACCGAAGTTCAAAGGTTCAGAGTTTCAATTCTGACTATGGTTCTCAGTCAATCCAATACATTAAATAACAAAACTGTCATCAAAATAAGCCACCAAAATAAGCCATTTACATAAGCTACTAAAATAAGCAATTAACATATCGTATTAACATAAATCACCAAACATAAGCCACCAACATATGTCACCAACGTAAGCCATCAACATAAACCACCAACATAATTCACCGACATAAGCCTGCAACATAAGCCACCAACATAAGCCACCGACATAAGTCATCAACATTAGTCATCAACATAAGTCATGAACATGAGCCCATCCGGGAGGCGAGGTGGTTCGAATCCCCCCGCCGGCAACCTTGATGATGGTTTTCAGTGGTTTCCCATCTTCCTTCCAGGCAAATGCCGGGGTTGGTCCCTAACTATAGGCCACAGCTGCTACCTTACAAATCCTTGTCCTTACATTAACACTTTCCTCCCCAGACAACACTCCACACGCGACGGTACTTGTAGCTCACCCAATGGGTGTCCGCATAGAAGCAGCTACAAAACTCTGGCGAGCCGAACATGTCCTCGGACACTCCAGTACTAAAAGCCATCATCATCATCATCATTTATTGCATGTGACAGGCCATTAAGACCCATAGCAGAAAAACAAGGGTATACAATTCTTGATTACAATATAAATAGCAAGCATAACATAATATGGGCTATAACGTTGTACTTCATAACAGGAAGAATGATTTCAGCTTCTCAAATAATGGTTGCATATATTAGACCAACGATTTCTATTCCTGGCATCTTCCATACTTGCATCTGGATCTACCTGGTTCAGTACCAACATAACTCGATCTTTCCATCTCGTTCTTGGTCGACTTCTTGGACGTTTTCCCGTTGGCTGAAAATTGAACACACGGTTCGGGAGAGTACCTTCTGCTCTGATAATGTGTCCTAACCATTGTAATCGTCTTCTCTCTATCTCTCTACTGATGCCTGCCTTTTTATAACGTCGATATAACTCTTCTTTACTCCGTCTTTCCCAACTGTCAGTTTCTGGGCAGTATTTTGGGCCATAGATTTTCCGCAGCATTTTTCTTTCAAATGCACATATACGTTCTTCAAAAGTTCTTGGAGTCGCCCACGTTTCACAACCATACATTAAAACAGGTCGTACTAGGGTCATGTATAGGTGGATCTTGTTTTCCTGAGATATTAGACATGACGTGAAAATTCGATTCATGCTATAGGAAACATGAGTAGCGTTGGTGATTCTTTGTATTATTTCCTTTTCTATTTCACTTTTGTTTGACAATATTGATCCTAAATATTTGAATGATTCAACTGTCTCAAATTTGTGCATTCCAACGCGATAGCGATCGGAATATTCTGTCGACGTGATATGATCAAGTATTTTGTTTTCGATTCATTAACCACCAACCCCATTTTCTTTGCTTCCAGTAGGAATCTTGATGTTTCAGTCGTTACCTGATCCAAAGTGTTCCCCATGATCACCACATCATCAGCAAATGCAAGAATTATGTCGGATCCGACCATCTCTATTTCCCTATTCCAACCAGTTCCACGTTTAATCTTTTCCAATGCTATATTGAAAAGGCATGGGGCTAGAGGATCTCCTTGTCTTAGTCCACTTTGAACGCTAAAGGATTCTGATTCTTGATTTGCAAACCGCACCTGGCATCTAGAGTCAGAGTAACAGGTCTTGATCAACCTTATGTACTTCATTGGAATGCCCATCTCGTGCATAGCCGTCCATAATACTATACGGTTTATACTGTCATTGGCCTGACGAAAATCAATAAAGATTAAATGCAATTCCTTGTCAAATTCGTAGAATTTCTCCATGAGTTGCCTCAATGTAAAGATGTGGTCGATAGTAGACCGACCAGATACAAAACCACATTGGTATGAGCCTATAATGTCTCCCAAAAATGGCCTAAGTCGATTCATAAGCAGTGAGGTAAAAATTTTATATCCTATCTCGAGTAAGGCAATCCCTCGGTAGTTAGAAGGTTGTGTGGCATCACCTTTCTTAAAAATGGGGCATATCACGGCTCTTTTCCACTCACTTGGAATAACTTCTTTCCTCCAAATATTAACAATTAATTGTTGCAGATTTTTCATTAACACTGCTCCACCATACCTAATCAACTCGGCAGTAATTCCACTTCCTCCCGGAGCTTTGTTGTGCTTTAGAGATTCCACAATATGTCTTATCTCATCAATAGTTGGCTCAGGTACTTGCATTTCCGCTGTCATCATTGGCACCTGTGCATTTATAGCATCCATCTCAACTTGAACATTTAGTAACTGATCAAAATGTTTTCCAAATAGATCAGCCTGTTCTTCAGGAGGTACAATTTCTCCATCTTCGTCCTTTAGTATTAGTGTATGTTGCTTATAGATTCCCCTCGCAGGGTTAACCATTCTAAAGAAGGATCTCGATGCTTTCTTGGATTCCTCTATTGCTGTCAGTAGTGCCTTACCATGATCCCGTTTTTCTGTCGGATGAGTCGATATGTCGTACGTCTCACTTCCATATACGCTGCATTATTATCTTCCGATGGATATTTCACCCATTGCAATCTTTTTATTGTTCTGTTTTTCACTGCGACTTGACACTCATTATCAAACCAGGGTTTGTTTTTGGTTTTTGGTCGCTGTCCCAAAACTTCATTTGCACTTTGTAGAACTGCCCTCCGCAAAACAGACCACTGCCCTTCCACATCTTCTAATATATTTGATGTAGATAGGAACTCCTTGATTCTATCTTGATATTCTTCCCTCACAGACGTAAGGGCCAATTTATCTTTGTCCGGGATGACCATTTCTTGCTTTCGCTTTCGCCACTTGGTAGACAGCTTGAGGCGCAATTTCATTACTACTAGAAGATGATCTGAATTCATATCCGCTCCACGGAATGTTCGTACTTGTTCAACACACCCACGGTGTATACTGTGCCCAACTGGTCACGGCAGATTGGCATCGAACTCAGGTCCTATCTGAGAAGACCAGGCACATGACTCTAACGGGAATTGAACCATTGATCTCTGAGGAGGAACAGTTTTAGGGAACCCGAAGAGCAATGTGTTAAAATATGACATATAATAATGTAGCATGATTTCACGACCAGTATGTGAGTATCATAGCAGTTTTAAGGTAAAGAATGGTAAGCAAATGCAAGCAAATATACGTTTTCGAGGCATACAGGAACGAGAGCAGGCCAGTTGACGTTTTACTAATTACAGTTGGAAAATGGGTGGAGACCGAAGGCGCCAAGGGACCTACTTTCGTCAGGAGCGAGGAGACAGCTCAAAATTAATGACCCGGGTATTCACCGCTTGACAACGATGGAACCTAGGGTAGGGATGAATGCCCACGGAAATTAATTAATTACAGCCAAGTGGAGCATTAAAATGGAATGAAATGTACACCCAGGTGAATATATTTTAGGAGAGATAATTTAGGAATGATTTTACACCTAAATTAAAGCCTATATCTCCAAATGAACGCGTTACTACCAAGCCTACGCTCGAGAGGAGTGATTTGGTGACCAGTCAACGGGGAATCACCCTGATGGCGTCCTGACGCGCTGAACTAAGGCAATTAATTGTAATTAATTGGCCGAAGCGATCGCCGGCACGCGAACATTTATGAAACCTCCACACTTAAATAAACAAGGTGTATATGTCTTTTCGGCTGAAAATGTATTATTTCAAGGAAGGAGTCGCAGCCACATGTCCGGTGGACTAGTTTTTACGAGAAACCTTTATAAGGAGGGAGCAGTGCAGACCAAGCGAGTTGTCTTGTTGTCTTCAGTCTGTTCTCAAGTATACACCTAACTAATACGCTGCCAGTAAGAGCGCGAAATGTTAAAGTATCAACGCCCAGCCGTCGAAGAACAATAGAAGCAAGTCTTACAGCTTCATAAGTAATCATGAAGTGCGTCGAAGTAATTTAATACAGATATTTATCTATTATCTGACGCAAATATAAATTCGCCACAGCGAAAGAGGAATTTATAATGTTTTTGAACATTTCATATACCGGGAGGTATTGTCAGAATTGAATATGACATTATCATCAGGATCACTACAATGATGGGAGCTTGGGAAACATCGCCACTTAATCTTGACAGTGAGCTGAACGATATTGCAGGTGACGAGGATCGAACGTCCGTAAACGCTGTTAAACGTTCACGGAGACCAGCGGTTGGCGTAATTGCATCGCATCTCTGAGATCAGGCGTAGGAAGAGTCCGAGTAAGGATCAACCTGTGAAAATAGTGAATAAGTGTACATAAATTGTGTAATAGTGATTTAAAAGTGTTCATGTGTATAGTGATTAATATGCATTGTGTAAATGTGAAAGAGGCCACTGATAAGAGTATGTTTATCATGTGGGAAATGTGTGAAATTAAGTGTTGTGAAAAATATAACATGATGGCTTAAATCAAGCGTCATGGTAGGCCTGAAGCTGAAAGGCTGGTACCATCCAGCGAAAATAAAAAGTGAGTACCAATTTACAATGTTATTATAACTAAATAGTTCACCATATAACGATTTATCACTTTGAGACTACGATGTAACAGTCACTGATTGAACGAGTTTTCACCACTCGTCTTGAATAGAATATGGCTTGGAAGGTGATTTGTTTAGGGCCATTCAGGCCAAAAATAGTGATGGATGTAACGATAACGTTAAATGAATAATAATAATAATAATCTGGGGTCGGCAACAGCAAAGTAATAGGCATTTTTGGCCTAAATAATGTTCAAAATGTGTCATGTCTAATATAAAAATACTGTATTTTGGTAAACAGTAAGAAAGTAGCGTGGAATATAACGAGATACGAGAGTTTTTCAGTGTCAATGATGTGTTGAATGAATATTTGATATGGTCAATCCTTAGGATTATATTTGAGGACCATTAAAGTAAAGTAAGCCAGTAAATTTATACATTGTTATTAGGAGCTATTTAAAGCTTTGGCTTAAGTGTTATTACAGAGAGAACGCGGGTGCCTTAATAATTTAGTCATCTATGTGAAGTATTGTTTGAAGCCGCATATAGCGTGCAGAATTAACGTAGAATCCAGTGATTTACGTAAATAATAATTGCGGGGACCAAACTAATATAGCTTGCGCGTTAGGTGAGAAGTTGGCTAATCTACGAGTGGTATCGCCCTTGTGCATACTCTATTATTCGCGGTGAATTGGGCAGAGCCTGTCTGTATCCAACGCTTGCATGAATTATGGCCACGAGTGATGTCCGTTGAGACTCCGTGAGCATGTGTGTAAATGATCTACCCTGAGAGGTAAGAATCATATTCGTCGTTCAGGAAACGCAGATTTCCTCATGTTATAATTGTGACAGCTGCTGGTGAGAATCCTGTGTTCTCATTATGATGCGCGTCCAAAAGCCACTAGTATTCACCATAGAACGGCAAGGCTATCACAGGAATCCATCCCCAGCCATGAATGTTAATAGGAGCCAGTTGAGCCCGATACACTCTAATGATAGGTGTTAAATAATTAAATGACTCAATTACTTAGGAACAACACTTAGCGTATCCCTGCTGTAATGCAATTGTAAACAAACTCGACCTTGACAGCAGATGAGAGAAGTGGGTTGTCCCATTGAGTCGAGCGGCCATCTTGTGCAGCTTGCCGGAACTAATTTTATTGCCTGCTGGGGAAAGGGAACGTCGGTCCGCCAGTCCTTTAAATTATGGTCACAGTAGGACACTGAAGAATCTCGATATTTCAATATGCAATTAATATATGAGTGTAATGATGATGCCAATTGAATTAATTGATGTGTTGCAACACACATACGTTGTTGAATCAAAAAAATCGGATAGTATTTGGCCCAGTTATTCTCTGAAGAGGAACACTGAACCAAATAAATTGTTAGGCATCCTTTTAGAATGCATTTAGCCAGTTCACGCTAATTTATGCAGACGGGTATGTGATTTCTAAGAACATGACACATTTGTAACGATAATAATTCCGACAAGACCCAGAAAATCGTTGTATGGTGAAACTATAAATATTTCTATCCATGTTTATTTTGGAAGGGAAATGTACCACTTTTTAAAGCGTTTCATAGTGATGGAAAGAAGGAGGATGATTCACACGACACAACAAATATTTGTTAATTAAGACATAAAATAATCAATTTATGCTAATCAAAGTAAATGCCATAAGAAACGGAGTAATGTTTTATTAATGTCATTTTGATGTGATATGTGACTTTTGTGTTATGATACTCCAGTTAAGTAAAATTGTGTCACATGATGAACACTATGGAGACCCATTGAAGTCTGAAAGTATCAATTATAGGATGCTAGAATTAGATTTGAGTGCAGTATTGCAATAATGAAGAGGAGACTCACAAAATAACCCTATTTTTATTTGTGGGAATTAAATATAATTTGTCTTTTATTTGTATTTGTTGTATAGCCATGATTTTATACCAGTAAATGTTTTATTTTAGGAATATGTTGTGTATTTCATGTAGAGTAGTTACCTGGTAGACTCAAATCCGAGCATGTGGTCGTATGGTGGGCAGGAACGCCCCATACCTCGAAAGACCGTGAGTTAGCGGGGATACGAACACATGTTCCACATGATGACAGTTGGGTACAATACCATCTACTATTATGTGATCAATCTGATTCCTCGTATCTCCACCTGGTGATATCCATGTTGTTTTATGTATTTCTTTACGTGGAAAATATGTGCTGCTGATGACCATTCTTCTGCCATATGCAAATGTGATCATTTTGATACCATTTTCATTGCTATTGACATGGAGACTATCTGGTCCGATTGTTGGACGATATTCGTCTTCACGTCCAACTTGTGCATTAAAGTCACCCAGTATGAGATGAATAGCATGTTTTGGTAAATGATCTACAGTAAATTTCAATTCTGCATAAAAGTTGTTTTTCACCTCCTCCTCCGCATCTTCTGATGGTGCATGACAATTTACAACACATAACTTATATGGGGATGCTTTCAAGATCAGTGCACAAATTCGATCATTTATGGGCAACCACTTACTTACAGCAGAAGATATCTTATTATGTACAACAATTCCAACTCCCGAAGTCCATTCAGGTCGATCTTCGTTACTATTAAACATCATATATTGATTTCCAACATTCATGATCCCTTTCGGTAGTCTTGTCTCTTGGACTGCTGTTAGTATACACCCGTAATTACCCAGCACTGATTCCAGCTGCTTCATTCCTCCTGTCATGATTGACCTAACATTCCATGTACCAATTCGAAAACCAATCAGTCCTTTAATAAAGCCTTTGTCGTCAACCTTGAGATCATTCCTGTATTTTCCTTTATTTCTTTCTTTCTTTCTTTGATAAGTGTAATTTAAAACTATCAGGATATCAGCCTGATGAGCTCGAGTCCAGTGGTGAGGTTGCCACCTACGGTTTCGGGACCACCGGGTTTGTTATCAAAGTGCCTTCTTCTAGACAGGTTGCTTTCACTGCAGCTTAAAGTGCCCTATCTACACTTACCCCAACCTGGGGGTCCAGGTTCTATGCCATTGTCCTTCTGTAGGATCTTCTGCCTTTAGGAACGGTTTCCCCTTCCAAGGACATAGAAAGTGCCCTAACCCCTAACAACACAACCATCAACTATAAGTGACCGTTGGCCAAATATAGGGGAGACTCCTTATCCCGTTGATATAATACAAAAAGGATATCTATTAAAAAAGCTTCATATAAAATTTGCTATCAATATAAAATATAATACAAAAAGTAGGAATCACCAGCTACTTCAAGGAGAAAGGGTTTGCACATAACCTAAAATGGTATTTGATTGATTGTCAAGTGCAAAGATCGGACACCTCACATTAACATGCCGGTTGTCATGGGCCTGACATAGAAAGCGGTGTAGGCCCGAGCGCTCTTCATCAACGACGTTATATATGCAGCTTTGGAATATCAAAGCATGGCCCTGTTGAAGCAAGGAACTTCAAAACAAATACAGTATTCAATCATCGCTTCGTAAACAACATGGCAGCTATCCAAGACATCGCAGTACAGTCCAAAAATTGATTAAAGCACTCCAAAATGACATAATCAGTCCTGAAGCCAATATGCACACATGCTAGAAAAACATTCATGATCATTGAATACACTTGATGATCCCTATAAAAAACTTAAAAACCAATTATAAAAACAAATATGTTGCACCACATCGCAACTGCGTCCCATCATGTCCCCATAGATAACAATCTAAAAGCCATACGCTAAAAAAATGAACATAAGCCACCAACATAAGTCATTAACATAAGCCATCAACATAAGCCTTCAACATACGCCACCTAAATAAACCATCAACATAAGCCACCAACATCATCCTACATAAAACGTCAATACAACATCATTTTTTCACCACAAGTGTTCTAATATTTGTAGTAGGCGGATCAACTATATAAGTCAGTTGCTACTATGGAATATACTATAACCAATAAAGGTAAACCACGTGCCCTGTATAATGACTGCTCTTATAACTACAGTATAAGCGAGAAAATGTATTTCGTAGGGTCCCTGATATCTGCCATTTCCACGGACGTTGCGAAACTTACCCCGGTCTCCATCATTCCTTCTTCGTTCCCGCGATGTCCTCTGATCGGTCTGAACGACATTATCGACTACTACTGCATTTATTCCCTGAGTGTTCCTATTATCAGCTCTAGTGTTTCTAGGAGTCATTTGGGCGCTCGTATAATCTAGCCTTCGCAATATGTCATCATAGTGCTCGAGTGAATTAGCACCAGACGCTATAAGTGATCGTTGTACCTCCACTGGTAACTGTCTCGCTATGGCTTGTAACAATTCATCTTCGGGTAAGGGCGGAGTCAAAAATTGCAATTTCGATAACTACGAGTGAAATAATTGGCATAATGAGTTGGATGCGATGTAGAATACCTCTTGGAATACATCTCTGCTCGTACATTCAGCTGATCTTCCGCGCTCCAAAAACGTCTTAAGATAGCAATGGCGAACTGCTCAAGGTTCCCAAAATTATTCCGAAAGGCGCGGAACCAAGTTAATGCTGGTCCATCTAAGGCGCGTTCTACTACCCTTAGTTTCCTTTCGTTGGATACTTGGTGTTCTTCCATGTAATCTCTGACATCTCGCAGAAATTCTACTGGTGTAAATCTTGCATTCCAAGAAAATTTTCTCGGCTTATCATCTATGTTCCTGATTATGGTCACCAGACCTGAGTAACGCTCATTGAGATTAGTGATCTTTAAAGTTGAGCTAGCATTAATGTTAGGATTTGAACTAATCCTCCCTGAAGTAATCGGTGGTTGAGTTTGGTCAATCTCTCCTATGATCACCTCCTGACTATTAACGCTATTGACAATCGGTGTCCCTCGGTGTTAACTCTTGACTACTGATGTTGTTAATTACTGACTCCAATCTGGTCATCCTATCCTCGTTCCGTTTCTCACCTAGTTTGAATTTCGTTTCCAAATTATCTATTGAAACGACAGTATGTGTCTTGGTACTCTCCTCAAGATCGTTTATTAAGTTGTCTAACTTTTCCTCGCACGTGGTCTTAACCGATTCAACCTGGTTCTTTAAATGGCTTGAATCCGTTCTTAATTGGGTAGAATCTTACTCTATGGTTTCCCTATTTTCAGTAAATCTGGTCTCAAGGTTCGCCATTACCGCAATAATCTTACTTTCCATTCCTTCAAGTTTCTCTTTCGCTTCGGCATCGGAAGCATTATATTTTTCCTCTACAATTGCACTGACCCTATTCGTAAATTACGCTAGATTGTCATTGACTCTTTGTCTACACTATCATCTATTTGCTTTATGTTTGCCTGCAATCGGTCTTCCAAGGATTTTAAGTTGGAATTGACTTCCCCTAAAACATCCTTTTTAACCGTACCTAGTATCGTTTTTAAACCATTAATCTCTTTCCCTAGGTTCTTTTCCAAATCATCAATTTTAGACTCAAAAGATTTTTCAGAAGACCTTTCTTCAATCTTAGCTAAATCTGCCTTTAAACCGTCCATATCTGACCTTAAACTAGATATATCCGCCTTGATGTCTTTCTGAATTATGACAACATCTGTCCTTAAATTAATTATGGTTTCTTCACCTTTAGTTTCAAGATCTAAAATATCTTTCTTTAGGATGTTCATATTCTCCTCTCCTTTTGCCTCAACTGATGTGATATCTGATTGTAATGCTTTTAGGACTTAATCATTTTTAACCTTTAATCTGATTTCTAAATTCTTTAAATTATCCTTTAGTTCAGTTTTATTTTCCTCATTACGGGCTTGCAATCTATTTTCTAATGATTTTAAACTATCCCTTAAATTAGTTTCATTATTAACTTGCAATCTATCTTCTAATAATTTTAAATTATCCTTCAAATTACTTTCATTCTTAGTTTGCAATCTTCTTCTAATGCTTTTAAACTATCTTTAACTCATTTTATTGCTAGCCTGTAAAGCTTTTAAGTCATTTTTATTGCTAGCATGTAAAGCTTTTACATTATCTTCACATCTAGCCTGTAACCTAGCTTCTGAATAAGCTATGTTACCCTTCACTTCAGTTTCCAGCCTTCTAACATTAGATTCTACTGTTGACATACTGCCCTGTAATTCTTATAATATTTTCTTTAATGCCTCCATTGGAATAGTAATACTGTGCAAATATGGGTTTCAAATACAGAGACATGGACAGCTAAACATTGTGACACCCCAAGTACTAACTACACACAGGAATGAGTAACTAGAATAACATGTGTTTGAATACGATATGACACGAGCATGAATAACACGACCACAAACATGAGCACACAGGCATATCGTCTTGTCAAGTTCCACAAACTTCGTAACACATTTAACAGAACTAGAGATCAATCTCTTTATAATCTCGATCCTATGTACCTAGGTATTCCCATTAAACGAACATCATCGAGCCCCACGATTGGAAAAAACCAACTCTCCCTTCTCTACCCGTTCCGCCCTGGTATTCGATGATCCAACAGCCATAGCATCGCATATCAGGTGTCCCGGGACAGAGGGAATCGAAACAATAAAGAAACAAGGAATGTGTCGGAGATCCAGTTGAAATTTAAAACAAATAGCAGTGGGTAACACGAGACAAAGTGTCCCTGGGTCGTTTACGGGTCTAATTTAATAATAATATAAAACAAAGGGCGCCACCAACTGGATTCCTAACAAACCACATCCTTCCAGGTGAAGCCTTAACGTTACACAGGAAAGGACTGGGAAAATATATCATCACGAGATCATATAAAATTAAAATAAAAGAAGGTTTATTGAACTTGGTCGACAAGACAAAAACATATGAAAGTCCTGCCTGGGATAATGGTAGATTGCGACAGTTGTTCCTTTTCAAGTCTGACCATTTCCATTCTAATCGAAAATAAATTTCTTCACGTGTCCAAAATAAAAATAACTTAAAGTTTCTTGGTTTCTCAGGGTCACCGAAGCACTAAATTACACGTCACTATTTTATTTGTGAACCGTGAGACCTATCATTGTTAGTGATATAACAGTAAGCACGTGAAACTTTAAGTTTAGAATAATATTGTACACAAATATTATATTTACAACATGTTTAAGCATTCGTAAAAGTACAGAATGTCCTGGATTCCAATCTCATTGGAATGACTAGAATTCATAATTTAGTGAAGTTATTAATAAATAGCATCATCCTGATCATTTGATCGTGCTATCATTCTTTATTAATACACGTTACCAACTAGTCAATGTCTCAAACGTTTCACTTCTGACTATCATTTATATTCATTGGAATCAACAAAAAAATATTCAAAAGCATTTGTAATCACTGGTGTATTCTTGGAATACACGGTAAGATAGAGTATTCTTTTTAATGCTCTTTTCTTGTTCATTTCTTCCTTTTTTTCAAACACCAACAGTGATCTCCTAATTTCTCTTTGTTTGTCATGTATCTTATGTTCTTTGTGAGTCTGTTCTAGATATATATCTTCCATGACTCACCTAGCGTCATCTAGCAGCGAATCTTTGACGTTCCTCAATTCTTTCCGGTGCAAGAGGACTTCCTTTTCAATCTGGCCACCAGATCTCGTTGCCATCAACAGCTAACATCTCCGTGATCAAGAGAACTTCGTCTACTTTTTCAACCACCTGGCTGTGCTAGTATCGCCTGCTATCAACTCTTTGAAGACCATTTCCTCAAGAGAATTTAATTTTCTTATGTTGGTTATGCTTATATGTATTCCTTTTGTCTCCTACCCCCACTCTTTTCCCTTTCCTGGTCCCTCGGCGCTTCGCTGAGTGGGTCTCACTTGTACGTCGACCGTCGACTCAGTCAAGACTCAACTAGAGCCAGCCTCCTGAACTAAAGAGGCATTCTTTAGATTCAACGCCATGTTGGAACTTTAATCGTCAAAGGGAACTTCACCTTCGCCATGCAGCAAAGTTAAGTAGAGACTTCAGGTTTTAACCTCATCGTCATCGGTTTTACTTCTACATGCTTTTAACTATCCTTTTATAGGCAGTGTGAGATTACCATATTTTGGGGAAATATCATCCTTCGCGGGATTTACCATGTTGGGCTTTTGGCTGTCTAAGCCAACCTTAATAGAAAGTAGCTTTTCTTAAGCTAATTAAATGAGAAATCTTCTCACAACGTGGGATATTATCGAATACCCGCTGCCTATAAAATATTTTGCTCGTTCCACCGCTGGAATAACTTTGGCCCCATTCTTTAGTCAAGATTGCTCTGGAACCTTCCAGAATCTACCAGTCACGCCGTCATGTATTTTCCACTCATATGTGTGAATATTTTCTCAAACTAAAGGATCTTCCTTATTATTTAACGCTCAATAGCTAACTTTTCTTCCTCCGTTTGGATTTTCTCTGGTGTACTTAATGACAATCTATAACTTTCTCAAGCAATAGACTCTCGCCTACCTAGTGCAAAAAGTTTTTTTTTCACAATTGCAATAACTTTCTTTGCCATAAACCTTTGTGTTACTACAGTGAATTTTTCATCCATTCAACAGACTATAGTGAAAACTAGTGCTTGTTCAACATTTCTACCGCGTCGCGATCGTCCGATTACCATAAATAAGGCCATGAACATTTATCCTCAATCCCAATTGATCTTTCCTAAACCCTTTACTAACAAACCATAATAATAAAGTTGTTACTTTAAGTCTTTTTTTCAATGAGGTGTCACTCTATAGAAGTGCCCTCCCCTTTTTCTTATATAACATTAATTAACTTCTGCATGAATACGTGTCTAGCACACGTTTTAAACTTACATTGTTTCTCCCTTCTAATTAGGGAATACAATTCTTTCAACTCAGGAGTGAGTTATTTCTTGGTCTCACGAAAGGGAAACTTGCCCCATTTGTCTCGTGATTCCTACATAAACATAGGAAGTCTAGAACCTTCCGTTTGACTTTCTCTTCAGGTTTCACAGTAAGTGACCTGTCCTATTTTGTATAACTATTATAATAGTAATTTAGCGTAAATATAAGAAGTTATGGGAACTTCTCTTTCATTCTATCTGCTTTCTTTCTTGCTATTTTTGAAGTTGTAACTTTTTCTAAGATAGGTACTTGGGAATTTCTGAAAGTACACACCTTGTACTCTATTTAATGTCTAAACTTTAATCACTTCATTTGTCTTTTTTAAATCTTACAAAGATCTTACAAAGGTTTGAAACCTAAAGAATTGTCAATTGCCTGGCGCATACTTTAGATGTTTTCTAGGAGGTCTGCGACCCCAAATTGTTAACAAAAATTGAAACTATATACTTGTTAAATATATTACTCTTTTGCCTTGTTAAATAAATTAAATATTTGTTTTTGGATTTATCATTTCTATAATACAACGGTTAGGCAAGATCCTGGCTTTCCTAACTCTTCCCAGATTCATGCCCTCGTTAATGCAAATTATTGGCATTCTTCGAATTACTTGTTCAAAAATGAATTCATTTGAACAGACATACAATAAGTCTGTTACTCTCTGTCTTGCCAGAACATCACCCTTCCCCATAGTAGGCATATGCATGCTTGAGAGGGAATACGCTAAAGCCATTCTCTGGCAAACCGCCCAAGTCCTAGCTGCGTTTCCCGTTAGCTTCGACCAGGTCCTTACCCACTTTAGGTATCAGAGAGCGGATTTGCAATGGCAACCGCCTTTGAGTGTATTTAAAGTTAAATTTATAACTTTTGTGGGACTCTCCTCCCATTTCTCTATCCTTTCTCTCCAGTCCGAAACCCACCTCCTTTTCTTTATCATCTTCCCTTGGTGGTTAGGTTATTCCTCAGCCAATAATCTACCCAGATTTTGGTCCCAGAATCCCGGGAGAGTCCATTTGCTATTTCTATTCTTTGTCAGGGGTCATTTGGCAATACATTGCAAATTATTAATATCTGCTTTGAATCTTTCAGCTATAACTTCATCGTGCAATGCCTGCGAAGTGGAAAGAGACCGCTCCTGTCTCCTTTGGGGTGTCCCCTTCTTTCAACCTATTTGCTGCTGCCAGCCTGACAGCATTTCCAACGTTCCACAGTTTCGTGAGTTATACTTTAATTTACTTACTTTGTCATGGCTCCTACTGAAAAGGATGAAACTCTCATTGCTAGACGTTCTTCCTACAAAGGGCAACTCACCAGATTTAGAAATTTCATTAACAAAATAAATCCCGCCGAGTGTGATTTAGACATCTTGACACAACGCCTTAAGTTGTACGAACGGTCCTATGATTACTACGATCAAATTCAAACCGAGATTGAATCCGCTTGCCCAGAACTTCAATCGGATCGGGACGAGGTCGAACCCTTGTACTTTGAAGGGATTGCCAAGGCCCACCCACTGATCCGCAGTATCTCAGAACCGGACACTAGGGTCATCAATCCGGCCCAGTTCGCACCCGCTTCAGTTCACAAGGATAAACCGAAACCGTTACTTCCAAAGAAAAGCCTACCTCACTTCTCAGGCCAGGAAGGTGAATGGTATTCCTTTTATGAACTCTACTTCTCCCTCATTCATGAAAATGATGACATTCTCGACATTCATAAATTCTACTTCTTGCTAATGTCCTTGGAAGGACAGGCCTTGGCCTTGGTCGAGTCACTGCCTTTAAGCGCAGATAACTACCACATCGCCTTTAATCTCCTTAAAGAGATATATGGTAATTTACGTTTGAGTGTCGCTCGCCACATCCGCTGTCTGTTTAACCTGCCAGCCGTCAAACCTAATGACGTCACCTCTTTAAGAGACCTGTTAGACTCCATGCAATTAAATGTCAGAGCGTTATATCAACTCAAGCAGCCAGTCCAAACTTGGGGCACAGTCCTTATTCATCTAGCTACATCAAGATTCGATTTTTCGTCATTAAAGGCTTGGGAGATCGAACTCACTCGCAACGAGGAACATTCGTTTGAACACCTCATCTCGTTTCTCAACAGCCGGTGCCAGGTCCTTACAGCACTCTCATTTCAGGGCGAAAATGTCGAAACGAGTCATAAGTGTCACATTTTTGAGAAAAAACTTGTCTCTTCAAATGGTCATCAGCCCCATCTGTCGAGAACAAGCAAACCCGTTCTGCTTCTTTCAACCATCCAAGAGAACATATCAGGCCGCTCAACAAATCTTTAAAATGCATGCTCTGCAAAAAGTTTCACACTTTGTACTCGTGCAAATCCTTTAAAGAATTGTCTGTTGAAGACCGAAGGAAGTTTGTCTTCAATAGTAAACATTGCTTCAACTGCTTGTCACGTAAGCATTCTTCTTCAAATTGTACGTCTTCCAACCTCTGTTTCCATTGCAAAAAAACCGCACCATTCTTTATTGCACGTTCATGATAAATCGAGGTCACCAGTACCCGCTTCTTCAAACTCCATGCAGAGCAGCTCCGAACCAACTAATGCTTCTTCCTGCATTTCTAACGCCGAAACTTCTCACAGTGCGCAAGCCTTTTGTCCACTGTACAATTCGAAAACCAAGATAAATTTGGAAATTGGGTTCGAACCCGCGGTCTTCTCGATTCCGATTCAACTCACAACTTTGTTTCGCAATCGTTAATTAAAAAACTAGGTCTTTCTTCATCGCCCACTTCCATCAATGTATCCGGCATTGACAATTTGAAAACTCAAGCCTTGCAGTCTTCAAAATTGTAAATCACAGACGTTTGCCAAAGAAACACCAATCTTAACTTAAACTGTCTCATTCTTACCAGTATTGGCAAGGACGCTCCTAGCAGCTCTATTAATACTTCCGGTTTAAAGATTCCTTCGCACTTAAGGTTAGCTGATCCTCAGTATAATGCTCAAGGTCCCATTGAGATACTTTTCAGTGCCAATATTTTCTGGAATTGCCTCCGTAAACAGGTTCGCAAGTTATCCTCAAACGTGGTCGCCAGAGACACCGATTTTGGTTGGTTTATTACTGGTGAAATCCAACATCCCAGTCTTCAAACCAAATCGCAATGTCATTTCGTTACTGCTGATATAAATCCCCTTTCTGAAAAAGAGAACACCTATGCTTTCGATCTCGATACTTTTGAAAAACACTTGCCGAAACGATGTCTCATCGTGAACAACTACGCCACTTTTGTAAGTTGTTTAAATGGTTTTGCCTTCTTCCGGCATAAAATGGCAATTCAAGTTCGCCTCACCTTGTGTTACTTAGTTTACTTTCTCATGTCATTTTTTATAGCAGGTAATTGCTTAAACTTTCTATCGAAAACTATCTTCCCCTTGTGTAAAACCATGGCTATCAGTCACCATCATTTCGCTGTAAGCTATGTTTCACTTCTTTCGCTATTTAGTAGGATGGCCACGGCCGGCTCCTTCCCCCTTCCTCACAATTGGAAGCCGCTTTTGAAACCGCTTGAAAATCTAAATTCTCTAGCATCTAGAATAACTATTCTTATGCATAAACTCCTTCTCAATGTCCCAGCTTCTCTTCTTTGTTCGGAAGAATTAAG
This sequence comes from Meconema thalassinum, assembly GCA_946902985.2. Lineage (NCBI taxonomy): Eukaryota > Metazoa > Arthropoda > Insecta > Orthoptera > Tettigoniidae > Meconema > Meconema thalassinum. Next base: position 1,635,460,464 of record OX336388.2, read on the forward strand.
CTTTTTTCTGTTGAAAATTGTCGGATTACGTGATCCTCAAAATTATGCGAAATTGATTTCTTACTTTATTTCATATGTCTCTAAATTGATTTTTCACGTCCAAGCTACGATTGACTGCATGTCGTCTAACCTGAATATCCGCTTTAAGTTTCAACTGATTTCACTTGTGTTGTTTGTTTATTTCGAACTGCTTGTTTGTCAATCTTGTTTGTATACAAGCTCGGATAACGCCAAGCTGTCGTTTATTTCCTGTATGCTTGCCAAAGGTCAGAGCAAGTTTTCCTTATCTCAACTCTGGCTGACTGCCAACCATTGTCTTGCGAGTTGCTTCCGTAACTTCAGAAGCTGCTCACCTCATTACCAAAATAAACTTGTTCCTGTCAAGGACTCTTTCAGCTATTTATATTCCTTATCTCGCTGTACTATGTGGGTCAAGGCCGTGTTTGCCTGTCTCTCCCACTTGCTTACGCTCGTATCCTACAACTGCTTCGATTCCTGTTTCATAACATCGTTGCGTAATTTTTACGCGCTCATGTATTGCACCTTGCTTACATATTTTGCAATCTTATTGTTCATTGATGAACAAAATTGTTTTTTCTCGTCGTTACATTCGATGTGTTTTTGTATTTATGCTTGTCATGTCATTTCTCTCGCTGACTTAAGTATTTTTCTGATTAACCCCTTTGATACTTATTATAACTTGAGGTCATTGTTTATGGCTACTAGATTGTTGTTACCTATGGCGTTCTTGCCTTCTACTCGCATAGTTCCTTTGTTTATTTGGTATATTCTTATTCTTAATAGATGTACTTGTTTCTATACGCTTTGTTTAAACTTGTTAATTCTTCTTTCGCATCTTACCGCGATCTTTACTAGAGCTATATTTCCCGCAGCTTCTAGCTACTTTGTGATTGAAGGTGTTGTTATTTCTCGCCCTTTAACTCCGCTTTCCAATGACCCTGATGACCTGCTTCCAATCACACCTGGTCACTTCCTTATAGGCCCTTCTCTTTCTGCCCATCCTCCCCTTACCAATTCTCATAGGGATTCTAATTTACCTATTATTTGGCGTAAACTTGAAGCCCTTCGCAATTCTTTCTGGAAGAGGTGGAACTTGGAATATTTAACTTCCTTGCAACGGAGACAGAAGTGGTTTCTTTCCAGTCCCGACATTAAAGTGGGGTACTTGGTCTTGGTTAGGGATGTCTCTCCTCCCCTAGTCTGGATTTCTGATAGAGTGACCGAGTGGTATCCTGGAAGGGATGGGAGAGTCAGGGTGGCCAAAATCTTGACCACTAATGGTCATATCACAAGACCACTGTCTTCAATTGCTTCATTACCTTTGAATGTTTAATTGTTTTTCCTGCTCTCTGTTAGTGTTTGCCCCTCCCAGTATGGTGTATTCTTGGAATACACGGTAAGATAGAGTATTCTTTTTAATGCTCTTTTCTTGTTCATTTCTTCCTTTTTCTCAAACACCAACAGTGATCTCCTAATTTCTCTTTGTTGGTCATGTCTCTTATGTTCTTTGTGGGTCTGTTCTAGATACATATCTTCCATGACTCACCTAGCGTCATCTAGCAGCGAATCTTTGACGTTCCTCAATTCTTTCCGGTGCAAGAGGACTTCCTTTTCAATCTGGCCACCAGATCTCGTTGCCATCAACAGCTAACATCTCCGTGATCAAGAGAACTTCGTCTACTTTTTCACCCACCTGGCTGTGCTTGTATCGCCTGCTATCAACTCTTTGAAGACCATTTCCTCAAGAGAATTTAATTTTCTTATGTTGGTTATGCTTATATGTATTCCTTTTGTCTCCTACCCCCACTCTTTTCCCTTTCCTGGTCCCTCGGCGCTTCGCTGAGTGGGTCTCACTTGTACGTCGACCGTCGACTCAGTCAAGGCTCAACTAGAGCCAGCCTCCTGAACGAAAGAGGCATTCTTTAGATTCCACGCCATGTTGGACATTTAATCGTCAAAGGGAACTTCACCTTCGCCATGCAGCAAAGATAAGTACAGACTTCAGGTTTTAACCTCATCGTCATCGGTTTTACTTCTACATGCTTTTAACTATCATGTTATAGGCAGTGTGAGATTACCATATTTTGGGGAAATATCATCCTTCGCGGGATTTACTATGTTGGGCTTTTGGCTGTCTAAGCCAACCTTAATAGAAAGTAGCTTTTCTTAAGCTAATTAAATGAGAAATCTTCTCACAACGTGGGATATTATCGAATACCCGCTGTCTATAAAATATTTTGCTCGTTCCACCGCTGGAATAACTTTGGCCCCATTCTTTAGTCAAGATTGCTCTGGAACCTTCCAGAATCTACCAGTCACGCCGTCATGTATTTTCCACTCATATGTGTGAATATTTTCTCAAACTAAAGGATCTTCCTTATTATTTAACGCTCAATAGCTAACTTTTCTTCCTCCGTTTGGATTTTCTCTGGTGTAATTAATGACAATCTATAACTTTCTCAAGCAATAGACTCTCGCCTACCTAGTGCAACCAGTTTTTTTTTCACAATTGCAATAACTTTCTTTGCCATAAACTTTTGTGTTACTACAGTGAATTTTTCATCCATTCAACAGACTATAGTGAAAACTAGTGCTTGTTCAACATTTCTACCGCGTCGCGATCGTCCGATTACCATAAATAAGGCCATGAACATTTATCCTCAATCCCAATTGATCTTTCCTAAACCCTTTACTAACAAACCATAATAATAAAGTTGTTACTTTAAGTCTTTTTTTCAATGAGGTGTCACTCTATAGAAGTGTCCTCCCCTTTCTCTTATACAACATTAATTAACTTTTGCATAAATACGTGTCTAGCACACGTTTTAAACTTACATTGGTTCTCCCTTCTAATTAGGGAATACAATTCTTTCAACTCAGGAGTGAGTTATTTCTTGGTCTCACGAAAGGGAAACTTGCCCCATTTGTTTCGTGATTCCTACATAAACATAGGAAGTCTAGAACCTTCCGTTTGACTTTCTCTTCAGGTTTCACAGTAAGTGACCTGTCCTATTTTGTATAACTATTATAATAGTAATTTAGCGTAAATATAAGAAGTTATGGGAACTTCTCTTTCATTCTATCTGCTTTCTTTCTTGTTATTTTTGAAGTTGTAACTTTTTCTAAGATAGGTACTTGCGAATTTCTGAAAGTACACACCTTGTACTCGATTTAATGTCTAAACTTTAATCACTTCATTTGTCTTTTTTTAAATCTTACAAAGATCTTACAAAGGTTGTGGTGTTTGAAGCCATTTGAAGCCATTTTATTAATCTCATGTAATTTATTTCAGGATTAGGGCATAACCCATCTCTTTTGGGTACATTCGTGTTGACCGACTGAAAAGCACTAAACTCTTGCTTATCTTACAAAGGTTTGAAACCTAAAGAATTGTCAATTGCCTGGCGCATACTATAGATGTTTTAGGAGGTCTGCGACCCCAAATTGTTAACAAAAATTGAAACTATATACTTGTTAAATATATTACTCTTTTGCCTTGTTAAATAAATTAAATATTTGTTTTTGGATTTATCATTTCTCTAATACAACGGTTAGGCAAGATCCTGGCTTTCCTAACTCTTCCCAGATTCATGCCCTCGTTAATGCAAATTATTGGCATTCTTCGAATTACTTGTTCAAAAATGAATTCATTTGAACAGACATACAATAAGTCTGTTACTCTCTGTCTTGCCAGAACATCACCCTTCCCCATAGTAGGCATATGCATGCTTGAGAGGGAATACGCTAAAGTCATTCTCTGGCAAACCGCCCAAGTCCTAGCTGCGTTTCCCGTTAGCTTCGACCAGGTCCTTACCCACTTTAGGTATCAGAGATCGGATTTGCAATGGCAACCGCCTTTGAGTGTATTTAAAGTTATATTTATAACTTTTGTGGGACTCTCCTCCCATTTCTCTATCCTTTCTCTCCAGTCCGAAACCCACCTCCTTTTCTTTATCATCTTCCCTTGGTGGTTAGGTTATTCCTCAGCCAATAATCTACCCAATCACCCTGTCAAATTTTTTTACAGAATCTTAATTATTTACCATCATCATTATAATTATATGGTATTTTAAAGCTTTGAAAAATAATTTATCGTCATCATTATAATTATCACATCCGCTACTACTCAATGAGCAGTTCACTTAATTTTTCTTAAATCGTCATCAGGCCAGATCAGCTGTTTCACTTATCATTCAGAGTAATATTCAACCTTCAATTATTAAAGGAACTTGGATTATCTAATCTTCAGAATAATATCTAGGATTAATTATTGAGGTGTCGTCAAAATATATCACACTAGTGAGAATGTATTGCCAGACGTAATTATACTCTTACATGTTATGATTGGTGCCCATATTTCACTCAATTGCCATACCAACATTTATAGCCACTAATTCTCCACATTGGACGTTATCACCCACTACTAACCATTTGAATTCATTCATCATGAACCACTTCCTTAAACATCACAATTGAACATTATCAATTTATCATAAATTCATCACAACTATTCAGCGCACAGCATGAATAAAAAATAAGACTGGGTTCACTAACCTTCAGTCTACACCATTAATATATTAAAGTGGTAACCTCACAAATATTGGAAATCTTTATACAAACACTTGGCAAAAATATCTAAAGGTAACGTATTTAATAATCCAAATTTACTGTAATGCTGGCTTCAGGCATTAATAAAGTTTACCCATCAGAACTGTGGTCACTATAACTGTGTTTTATAACCTCTTAAACGGCATGTAAATCACTGAAATAATTATTATCCAATCCAAGCATTAATTAATCTCAAAGTGTCATAGCTCTGTAAAATCATTGAACTCTGTTTTAAAAAAGAACACAATCTGAGTTAGATGAATACTATATTCATCATAGCTGTTTCCTTTCTGTCTGTGATAGATTTATGAAACGAGCGTACTCATCTTAAAGGAATCAATCACTTAAAATCCCTGTTAAATTGTAAATTTATTAATCAGAAAAATTAATATATATTAAACTTACTGTATTCTGAAGTAGAATATCGCTACAAAAACTATTGGATCTACCACACAAGAATCACAAAGTGTGACCCTGCTTACATTTATTTTTACTGTACTGGATAATGATCAACTAATACATGACTTGTTAATTATTGTTTGATTCGCTTACAATCCACATTGCATTCGGATGATAGAATGATTCCCTAGTAACAGGTCAAGCGGTTAGACACTACACAATTGCTCTAGACAGAAGGCCCTGTTTCGACGGCTCAGATGATAATTCCCTAGTAACAGGTTAAGTGGTTAGACACTACACAATTGCTCAAGGCAAAAGGCCCTGTTTCGACGACTCAGATGAGTGAATGCATATGACTGGAATCAACAATATTTATACTGTCAGATAGTAGTGACACTGTTTCGCTAAAGTGAATTAAATATAATAGCTTAAATGATCCAATCAAACAATAATAAAAATCCCTGGTCACTAATTCCACACAATCATTAAAATGCAAAAAAGAAAACTATCAAAAAATCGACTGCAGGCCAAGAGTCTCTTAAATGCTCGATCAAAAAAACTGTACTCAAAATGCACTATAACTCACTATAAAAGATGATCAAATAGGCTGCTCAATATCGTCGATCTTTTCTACAAGATGTCAGAATTACGCCACGTGCGGATGCAAAACTCTCCTATCCTGACCAAGAAGATGATGAGAGCTTAAGCCATTCCTATGGGAGGAACACCGAACATCTGAGCTTCACTACAGCTATGGAGGAAAGCTTGAGGATAGCCATGCTCATTGCGAAGCAGAGAAGATATCCCTGGATACCATGGAGAAAGGAAATACCCCTCAATCCTTCTCTTTTGTTTGAGGTGATCATCGCTAAGCTGTGAGTCATGATCAAAATTCTGTTCTGTAGGTGAATGGTCATGGGTGGATTTAGTTAGTAGCAACCGTAACTTTGATATCGGTCATCAGGTAGGATATTTCTCTCTTTAGCCACCAACTATGGTGATTTTTCACGTTTCCAACACACTTCTACACAATTTGTTTCAAGATTGAGTTAGTCACCAATTTTCTGTGGTTACACACGGCGCAATACTCGTGTAATTCCGCATCACGGAACATGAATTTCGTCACATTTGACGGGAGCGATATCTTCAATTCAGTTCAAGCTGAAGTTTATGTAATGTTTTTCTAAAGCTCCCTTTTGTAATTATCTTGTACGCCACTGATTATCAGGCGTATCGTTTAGGTATGGGAGGTCCCCAGCCTTCATTGTTATTGTAAATACATTTTTATTAGAGTGAGCAGTACGCCACTTGATTCAAGATGAATCAATATCGTTGTAAAAGAGCCAAGTCATGTGTTAACTTGCTCATAAATCCCGATTACACGATAATCGTATCATTTCTGCAATCACACCAGGGGGTAAGGTATGAAGTACATTATTAGCAGTCATTTAGACGCGCCTTATGAGCACGAGTGTATTTTTGTAACCGACAGTGGTGTTACATCTTTTTTCAAAGACTTTAAGCGGGAGAAACATCTCTTTCCGTTAGGCTTCTTTGGTTTCCCAAGGCAAACGCATCATTGTTATTGTATTTTAATTGTCTAGAACAACATTATATTCCTTACTAAGTGTGTCATATTCTACAGAGAGTATACAAGGGTCACTCGTGGACATTATTGTGAACCCAGTGTTATCTGAAACAGTGAACGACGTTTGCTTTGAGCATAATTCACATACACGCAGTTCAGCGGTTATCGCAGCACGCCTAGCAGCAAATGACAGATGCTTGCCAAGTTCGTGGCCTGTTATATTTCCCAAGCTACGTTTCGATCTCGATTGCGAGACAGTTGACAAACGACACACGTTTCTCTTGACAAACTGCAATGAATGTTTCATAACGAGCAAGGTCTTGTGAAAGCTCGTACTATAACATTGATCAAGTATTGATTATTTTTAAGGAATGTCACAGTACAGGGGTCTGTAAAGTCATTCACTATTTTGAATATTCTCGCAGATATTTGTAAGCGAGCAGAGTTTATTACTATCATGAATTGAATTAATATGAGTAACCATTTGATAGGTCTGACGCTTTAAGGCCATTGTTATTCTCACTTGAAAGTGAATGTTTTCCCGTGTTTTGATACACGATGTAGGGTTGGTTACCGTATTTGTTATTGTGTAGGACGGCAGACCTATGTTTTGGGAACAAGGCTGACCGAGGAGTTTCTCATGAGCTGTAGCGCCATGTAGACCTCTTTAGAATGGTAATGGTGTCTCGAATGAGCTCCGATGTGTTATTGCTGACGTACTGTTTCACGTGCACTTTGTTGAGTTGTACCACGAGATGGTAACACACTTGTTAGAAGCCTTGCATTTTGCTCAACCATCATAGATAATGAACTCACAAATCTGCAGCAACATTAAACTTAGAACTAAATCAGGAATGTCAATTTGTTTACTAAACCGACGATGCTAAAAATATCGTTAATCATTAATCAACGTTAAATCTTGATCTTGTTTAGTCTAGCAGACCAATGCACTGAGCTTAGGTGATCTATCTTGCGGGAATGCCTAGTAGCTAACATGGATAGACTTTTCGACGGAGATCGAGCCAAGAGTTTAGAACTCGTGGGCCGCGACTCGATTCAGAGAATACTGTTGATGAGCAGTTTCATTCTCACACTTAGATGCACACTGATAGATGACGGTGAATAACAAACAGTTGTTCATCTGGTTGTAGGCAGGAATAATAAGATTCTTGTTGAGTGTAATATTTATTTCATTGTATGTAATCCCAATGTTTACCCTACTTTTTCTTCTACTATTGTAAACCTTGTTGTTGAACAGATTTGTAAACTTGTATTGTAAACGATGACTGATAATCACTAGATCTTTGATTAGTTTGTTATAACGGATGCCTAACGCCGTTGATTATTTAATGCAGGATTAGTTCGAATTAAATAACTGTAAATGTAAATATTGGATGGTCCCAGTCTGTTGGCTTTTCTGTCTTGTTTGACAGGTTTTTCTGACATGATGTCTACTCTCCAGAAGCATCATCTGCTCTTGTATTGTCGCTTTGTTTTTGTACCACTTCCCAAGCGTTGATCTTTTGTTTGTTGTATTTAGGACCTGTCGTGAGGGTTCTTCGTTAACCTTAGGGGTTGTTTGTCTTGTTTTTTATATAGCTTACGGATTAGCCGTTTTTACAAACCCTCCGACTGTAGGATAGGGGTTTGGTGTTGACAATAAACATCCCATGAATATGTCTTAAGCCTTGATGTTATTATTTAGTAGTTTGAACTTTTAGGGGTGCATTTCTTTGGGGGTATCTGACAATCACTGTGATGAGAACCTGATCCTTTAGGGATGCAGAGTCTTGTGCCGGCTAGTCCCACGAGGAATGCATTCCGATCCTCTCCGGTGATGTGTCGTGGGGGAAGGGGTCATCTGGGAGGCCACATACGGTTGGTGGTGACCAGATAACCTCCTACAACAGGCACAGTATATATCTTCATGTGGCGTATATATATATATCAGTACATTATTGTTGTGTATTCGAACTCACAGAAATGTATGTTTTAAAGAAAATTCAGCCTCAACAGTAGGTAACATATACACACAAACAGAGACTCAGTTTTCTATTAGTCGATCTCACCGGAGCCGTGATTGTGGCGCACTGATCTGTATTGTTCTGTATACATTGTTTGACTTCATCATAATGAATTGTCAATCTTAGAATATGTGAAGCTTAGAAAACTAAAAAGTGATGTCAGAAGTAGGTTTGAAAAATAACGTGTACGGTACCGAACGAAGTTCAACTCCACGCCGTAAAACTGAAGCGAAATGTGCTACCGAACGAAATTCAACTCCACGCTGGTTAGTGTATCAGTGAACCATCTCCCTTCATCATGGCAGAAGGAATATCCACATATCTTCTTCAGGCTCTTTCTGGGATTATTGCCAGCACTCTCAGGGAATCCACCACGCGATGCGGCATCGGGAACGAGTCGATGTCACCGGGACAGCCTAGACCACCACAGTTCTCAATGTTATCATACCACGCCGCTGATGGGACCACCATAGGGGACTATTTCAAGCGGCTCACCCGGGCGCTCGGCCTGAGTAAAGTCCCGGAAAACGAACACAAGCAGTACGCACGTGTCTACATGGGCGCCGAACCTAACGAAGCTCTGATGATCCTTCTAAGTCCCGTCGACCCGGAAACTCGCTCATACAGCGAAATCCATTCAAGATTGTCGAACCATTTCGACGCCAGACGAAACAAATATGCGGAGAGAATAACATTCCAGAGCGTCATCCAGAGAGCTGGGGAGACGATCGCCAGTTTCATTCTCAGATTAAGCCAAGCAGCAACACACTGTGTGTACGGAGAATTTTTAGACCACATGCTAATTGAGCAACTGCTTAAAGGTTTGAAATCGAGGGACATGTGAGATGAAATTATTGCCAAAAAAACCGGGGAGCTTCACTGCTGCGTTCAAGATAGCCTGTGCAATTGCAGCCACCCGGAACACTGCTGACGAGGTTAAGAATTTGAATATAACCTCAAAATCCGATTGATCCTACTGGATAGGTTACGAAATGCCACAGTAGCTGGGGCGTGGCAACCAATGGCAACGTGGAATATTGATCAACTGCCAACAGAAATCCGATCAATCAAGGCCTCAACAAGGATTGCATCCAGCAAATCAGGGAACATCAAGTAAAGAATCGTTGTGTGCTGGGTGTGGTGGGGAACATCCACGCAGTCAGTGCAGGTTCCTCAACGCTGAATGCCGGAAATGTGGCAAGTAATGTCACATTGCTAAAGTTTGTAGGTCCAAACCAAAGCAGCGGAATACAAATCACGTGACCGAGGGAGAACGACCACCTTACAGTGTTGATGTCATATATCATTTCAACAAAATTGAGGTCATCGGGACAATGCAGTCTCCAGGGAAGCAGTTGATAGATGTCATCATAGAGGGAATCACCGTCAAGATGGAACTCGACACGGGCGCTCACTGTTCGATGATGAGTAAACTGATGTTAGGTATGATCAAACCAAATTGTGTTTTACAAGGTTGATCGTATATTGCGAGCTACTCTGGCCACCGTATTAACTGCATAGGGAAGACACCAGTCACTGCCACCATTGGCACTAACTCCAGGAACTCGACCTCTATATCGTCGACGATGAATTCGAGACACTCGAGAGTGGATCTTTGAGTCTGTGCGAGAGATCAATTTCGAGCTGCTTTTTGGAAAACCAGAACCGATCCACCAACTCTCCGTCAAACAGTCTCTGTCCCTGGACTGACAAAAGGAACTTGACGCCACCCTCAACCGCTACCAGGAAGTCTTCAGCGATACCACCGGGAAGCTGTCAGGCCCACAAGTGAAGATACACATGAAGGATGGCGCCACCCCAATCTTCTCCCGAGCACGTGCCATTCCCGTAGCCCTGCAAGATGCCTATGGCAAATAAATCGACGCAAAAGTCGCATCTGGTTTCTACAAGAGGGTAAACTACTCATAGAGGGCGTCAACAACTCATGTCGTTGTGAAGAAGAACAGCAAGTTGAGAATCTCGGGCAACTTTAAACCTACTCTCAACCCGCGGATCATCATCGATGAACACCCGATTCCGAGAGTGGAACACTTGTTCAACCAATTGCGTGGCGCCTCCCTCTTCTGTCACCTGGACGTCACAGACGCATACATTCATCTCGAGGTCGACGATGAGGTTAGCTAAGCCCTCACGCTCAACACTCCCACCCATGGCCTGAACCGTCCAACTCGTGCTTTCTACGGAGTAGCCAACATCCCCACTATCTGGCAACGGTGAATGGACATGGTTTTGCAGAAACTCCCAAATTTTGTGAGTTTCTTTGACGACACCATTGTTTTTGCTGATAGTTTTGGCAATCTGAAGGAAGCCCTCACCGTGGCATTAGAGCGCTTTCGCTAACACGGTATTAAGCTCAACCGAGCAAAATGCAGCTTTGCAGAACCAGTCCTGGAAGCTCTTGGCCACAAGATGGATGTTTCTGGCGATCATAAGTCTGATGCGCACATCCAAGCTGTACGAGACGCACCGAAACCAACTAATTCAGAGGAGCTCCAGCTGTTTTTGAGTAAAGCGACACACTACAGTGCCTTCATCCACAACCTGTCAACGAGAGATCGACGAATCAGAGACATGCTGTTGAAGGATCCTCTCATATGGACACTAGACGGCGACAGGGCCTACCAGGACATCAAGGATGCTCTAACCTCACCGCAGGTCCTTATGCAGTACGATCCAACATTACCACTTTTACTGGCAACGGACGCCAGCAAAACTGGTCTCGGCGCAGTGCTGTCACACCGGCTCAGCAACGGACAAGAACGGCCTATCGCTTATGCCAGTCTGAAAATGTCATGTACTGTACCCTTATGTGGGAATACAAGGAATCGAACCCGTGATGTTATAGTCAGGATATGTAAGAATATTCATCGGATCTTAATACAGAACTTGGTCTGAAAATTGAGAAAGGCTAGGAGGTGACGCACCAAGACCCGTCTAGTTATCTGATTTATTCGAAGCAGCCGTGTAAGCGTCAGTGAGCATACGTGTGCAGCGCTAATCTCGTGATTCAACATCATGCAAGTGGCCACGGAAAATTCCATGCGAGTAGACAGACGGGGGAATCCATCGAGAGTGATAACTAGACAATATTTTGGCATCGGTGTCTGTAGGAGGAGCCAGAAATCATGGTGAAATACCCCAATTTATGAGAAACAAAAACAAAATTATTTGAATAAAAGAATGGTAATATTAATAATTCTGGGAATTATTTTGAGAGGTATAACAATATTTAATAATTGTATAGGAAAAGAACGCTGATTCAGCATGACTTCGTTATGGGAGGAACCAAAGAGTATCGCTGGGAGATGGAAATAAGAATTGCCACCCTCATAGAGCAAGTGCATTTTTATAAAATATAAGCTACGATCGACTTTTGTAAATTAAGGTAGTTTAGAGACATTGAAATTATGAGGAATATGGAGATATTTTATACAAGCGTACGAGGCTTGGTTTAGAAGTTAGTTTCGAGAAGAAACGCTATGTACTATTTTAGCTAGTTTTGAACAAATAGCAGGCACTTTGAGGAAACATTATTCAGTCTACTAACAGCTTGTAAGCGTGTTGTACTGTTTTGACATATATTCTGTTTTAGCCAGCCCGTGAGGGGTGTTAGGCTGTGTCAACCAACGTTAAATCTAGAAATGACCCGTGTCGAGGTCAGACCACGTCAATATTAAACGGTTTATGGAACCAAGTGGGGTGCCATACTTTGACAGCGAAAAGTTGAGTAAAGTTTTAACTCAATGAATACTAGAAAAGGTGTTGTAAATCTCACCAGTATCGGAGGAAGTCGAGAATACTAGGAGTGTTAGAAGTCGTCTGAACTCGCCTATGCTTTGGGAGTCAGACTCGAGGGACGTGTGTTCGAAAGTTAATTCGAGTCAAAAGCAAAGTGTAAGACTGCAGAATCGTTTAGCAAAGGAATACCAGTCGGTAATTCCAGTTTAACATTTTCGAACGGGAAAGACAGCAAAGAACTCTTCGAGATAAGCGCTTGTTTGATACCAGATCGTGTAGATCGCAACTAGTGTCTACAGAAGACATTCGGCATAGTCGAAACGAAGAGCCGTATATAGACAGTATAGTGCCAGTTCTTAGGACATTAGGGCCGATAAGGAACAAACCTATAACATTGATATTCCCAAGGTGATCATTGGAAGAACGGGTAGCAGTTTCCAGACCCTCAGTCAACTTCAACAGATGTTAGGATCACAGCAGGAGTCGCTAGTATCTACATTCTTGGTGAAGGTCAAAGTAGAGTGAATCTTGTGAATAAATCAAATCACGAGTATTGAGCAAGCAGGAATTAAGCTTGAATGTAAAATAGTGTATTTTGAGTGTAAAAATATTTTTGTGTGTAGAAATTATTATCTTTGAGTGTCCTGTAGTGTTATAAGTGTATAAAATCATGCCAAAGAACCCTCAGAAAGAGGAAATCAGTGTAATCAATATGTGTTATTATATGATTATTGAAGAAAGGTTCTGTGTGGATAGTGTTAAAATGGAAGACTAGACCCATGATGTGGGCGAACTAATCATCGGCCATTGGGTTGCCCGGAAATCACCGGAAGAAAAATGTGAGTAAAAGCTTATGAGTATGTATTATTTTGGAGGGAGTTCGTGGTGCTCTAAATGATTTAAAATGTCATACATATTTAAAGCAGGGATTTATTATGTGAAACGTGTGTAATGAAATCATACGGATCTGAAACGATTATAAATTGTGAAAGTATGATGTCAAATAATGTTGGAATAAAACTTAAGTGGATTTATACGCTTTGGTATAATAACGTATTGTGCCCGAGAGCCACATTTGGGCTATGATTATTTTTAAGGATATTTGTTAGTTGATGGAACAAGATAGAACATACGGGAAGAAAACATCGTACCTTAAAATGTTTATTACTGCTAAAGGAGTTGAGAAATTTTACTTTCAAGAGTGTCAGACTATTTTATTGGGCATAATGAACCATTTTATGACTTTCATGAAGATCGGATGAGCCGTTTAGGCGCTATAAACATTATGTTCGTAGTCCTGCACGGACGTGTGTGAACCCCATGACGTAAGACCAGTGCCAGGATATATATAAGGCGAGACCTGGCTACAGTTCTTCACTTCTTCACACCGCTTCATTCGGCGTGAACCTTCATGGTCGCTCGCAAAGCTAATATCCGAGGTCATAATGTGTGTGAGTCAGCAGATCTCGACGTGTTAGCGAGGCCGCTACGCTGTACTGTATTCGTAAACAAGCTCAGTCGAAAAGTTCAAGTTACCCGAGGTGTCAACTTCAGGCACTGGGAATCTATCAAACTAGTCGTCTCAGGCAAATCATTTAAAGTGTATCATCATCTACAAGTCTGAATGTAGAGCACACCACGAATTCATAAGTTAACAAATTCAACAAACTTAGAGTGCATCACTTCGTAAATTGAGCTACAATTTCAAAATAAGTTCTATTTTCATCGAAGCAACCCCCAGTAACTAGGGTGATATGCTTATAAACCACCACAGCCTAATGGAAAGTTACGTAGCACCGATATTCACAACTCTACTGCACGCTAGTATGTCCGCCACGAGTAACACGTGGTTTGCTATGGAAGGCTAGACGGACGTGGACAGGTGAACCTAAGGATGGATGATGTTAACCTCAAGCTAACCCTGGTTCATTACCAGAGGGGAACGGTATGCTCACCAGTGGAACGCAAGACTGATGACGCGCTGACCAGGAAGATGGGTCAATCCGGGAAGATAGAGCCCCAGTTGTAGGCCGTGTGGAACCAGCCAGCCCAGATCCAATGGAAGGAACAACGAGGGAACGAGGTTCAACGTCATGGCTCATATGGGAACCATAAGCCACGGACGCCCCCTGCGAAAGATGAGAGTACTAAGGTCTGACAAAACTCACCAAATATCCTGTAGTTATTAGTTTTTGGGAATAGTCCATGTAGTTCTTGTAGTTGTTTCCATATAGTCCTACCCCTTGTTTATATATTTTGAAATACTACGGCGGAGTATTACGGTACGTTCGATTTTGCGCTTCGAGAAGATGTTATTTTTGTCCTGGATTTTACAGAATTTGCTACCAGCATTGGAGAACTGATGATTTCATTACAGGTAGCGGGATTGTTTCCGCATATAACCGAAGAACCCCAGTTCCACTAGATGAGCTCATTGAATTATTTGTTTACATCCTATTGACTGCCTTATTTTTGCCTTATGCACTTATAGCAGATTTAATTCGTTAACGACCGATTGTCGTCGTTTTGGTGGCTAAAAGTAACACCGTTTTTCACATATTTTACCGCACCAGCTAGGCAAGTTTGCAATTGTTTATAACAAATCCATGATGTGATAAAATCATTGACGTTTAAGTAATAATCTTATCTATTTTGTAAAGGAGGTATTTGTTGCTGATAACCGAAAAAGCAGATCTGACACTACTACAAATAATAATAATAATAATAATAATAATAATAATAATAAGCTACAACCATGTTAGGTTATGTAAGTTGACATAAGTACGTCGCTGTCGCTGTTAGATTTGGACCATATGTTGCGTGTTTATAACTTCTTTCATCCGGAGTCTAACTGAATTTGGCACAGATATTGCTGCAATATAAATTGTTGAATGGAGTTATGCTACATACCGCAAGTTGTGCAAATTAAGTGTCGACTGGTGTGACATCAATGAAACCCAGGATCTACGAGTATAAATTGTAACCTTAGTTTACTAGCATAGCTAGTTGCTTTCACCCCTCCTGTCACAGTGAGTATTTATGCATTTCTATACTGCTTGCATGTGGTCAACTTTGGTGAATTGCGTAAATATTTAACACAAAGAGGTCGATTAAGATCTGATAGTTCCAATGCAGGTTAAGGATAACTCGTCTCACACTCTTTCGATATCAGCTTCAAAAGCGTCGGCAAAATTTACAAGAAATGATTACTAGACTATTAATCATTTAGGGTAGGTAGGACTCTTCAGCCGTAGTGAAGGCAACCTGCCTAGGGGATGAAAACCCCGAAATCAAACTCATTGCAGCAGCGTCTGTCCCGCAGCGGGCGGCTGTTAATGACGTCTGTTCCCCATGTTAGGGGCGGTCGAAATCATATCCTGGCCGTAGGTATAAAAGGCACACCATCATCATGATGAGATCAAATAAGAAAAGTGGAAATAAAAGGCCGCTACCCGAGGAGCGTCGGGGCACCCTTGGAGCCATCGCTGGGGGTGATAGCATACAAGCCGGTGGTGATCAGGAGCTGAACAGGCGGGCCCTGATCGGGGAACACCCCGAACATGTTACAGCCGATGTTGATAGTAGCATCCTAACAGCATTCAACGCTACACCTGCTCCTAGTGTTTCTTCTGATACTCAGGAGACCACAAGAGCAGGCCAACCGAGAAAGCGCATGAAATGGACAAATGAAATGAATATGTTCATCATGCGTTCATATTATCAGATAACAAATATGGAAACTGACACTACTGCATATAGACAGAAGTTGCACGCTGCATTCTGCCAGAAATTCCCTGATATTAATGTTACGGAACAGAGAATAGCAGATCAGCGCCGTGCTATAGTTTTGAAGAAACTTATCCCAGAACATCACCTCAAGCTGCTAATGGTTGACGTTGCTGCCGACAATACTCATACCTCTGTAGACGAATCCATAGATCAGGAGAGTACACGTTTGGTCAATGAACAAAGGCACACCGATCATCGTTCAGATGACAAAGATGTAAGAATATCGCCGGAAGCACTCGGAGATCCAGTGCGGAAACAACTCGAAGATGAAGTTGGGAAGGCTCTCATAGAATTTGAAGGGACTGATCCAATAGAGCGGCCCATGATCACGAAACAACATTGCTCTAACAAACTTGCTACCGCTGTTGTAACAATGAACGACATTCTCTCTCAGCATCTGTCCCAGAAATCATATTGTTTCAACCATGTTCAAACTGCAATTTACGTTGGAGCGATAGCTGTGATACGAGTGACAGGAGGTAGATTATGGCGACCTAATTATACGTCAGGTCGACAGAAGAAGATGCCAGCTTGGGAGATACGTTTACGAAAGTCTGTTGATGAACTGAGAGTAAATATCGGAAGAATGCATCAGTATGTTGCAGGCAATAGAAGTAAGAAGGTTGTTCAATGTGTTAAAATGTTGAGCCATACGAAGAGTAAACATGCAAAGTATAATCCTCCGAACTGTAGCCCCCTTGAGATCCTAGACACATTAAAGCAACAACTTGAGGCAAAGGCACAGAGATTACGTCGATATAAAGAATCGAACGAACGAAAGCAACAGAACAAGCTATTTGTTACCAATGAGAAACGGTTCTATAGGAATCTTGACGATCCTGGAACTCAAATGGGCAGTTCACCGCAAAAAGAAGAGGTAGAGAATTTCTGGTCATCCCTATGGTCGAATGCTGGAGATTATAACAGCAGCGCTAAATGGATTACGTAGGAGGAGGAGAGAATGTCAGAAATTGACACGATGAGTGACTCTTCGGTATCAACTGAAGATGTGACCCGTGTGGTTAAGGAGACCCAAAATTGGAAAGCGGTAGGACCAGACAACCTCCACAACTTTTGGATCAAACGTTTCACTTGTACTCATGAGCATCTTGCCCGCTGCTACACAGATTTCATCCAAAATCCACAGCTTTTCCCCTCTTACTTAATGCGAGGTAAAACATACCTTCTGCCAAAAGGTGATAGAACCAATGATCCTTCCAAATATCGACCTATCACCTGTCTGTGCACCCTGTATAAGATATTTACATCTTGCATTGCACGTAAGATTTGTGAACACATAAATCTTAATAACATCCTGGCTGAAGAGCAGAAGGGGTGCATGAAGAAGTCTCAAGGTTGCAAAGAGCAACTTGTAATCGATGCAGTTACTATGGAACAAGCAGGAAAGATGATGCGTAACCTCTACATGACCTTTATTGATTACAAGAAAGCTTTTGATTCAGTGCCACATTCCTGGTTAATCCAAACCCTGAAGATATATAAAGTTGATCCTGCCATCATTATAAGTCTGCAACATATGATGTCCCATTGGGGGACCAATTTATTAATGTCTAATGGAGACACATGTATGGAATCGGGATTTATTCAAATCAAAAGAGGTATCTTTCAGGGTGACAGCTTGAGCCCTCTATGGTTCTGTTTGGCGCTCAATCCACTATCATCATTGCTGAACAATGCAAAGTGTGGTTATCCTATTAAGCACCATGGTATAGTCAAATGCAAAATTTCTCATTTGATGTATATGGATGACATTAAACTATATGCATCCTCTGAAAAACACATCGACAATCTAATTGCAATTACTGCTTCATTTTCTTCTGATATTGGAATGTCCTTCGGATTAGATAAGTGTCGCACCCTCACCATTCGGCGTGGAAAATTAGAGGCCCGAGCATTTCAACTTGATGACGGTTGTTTCATAAAGCCTATGGAAGGTAATGAGACCTACAAATATCTTGGTCTCCTGCAATCTAATCGAATTGATCATAAAGGTATGAAAGATAGAACCGTAGATATCTACAATCAACGCCTTAACAAGATTTTAAAATCAAAGTTCAATGGAAAGAACACCTTTAAGGCTATTAATACCTATGCTATTCCTGCTCTGACATATACTTTCGGTATTATCAAATGGACGCAGACTGACTTGGAGAACATCCTAATTAGGACACGTACCATCTTAACAAAACACAGATGTCTCCACCCTAAGTCAGCTGTTGAGCGATTGACAATCCCTCGTCAAAGAGGTGGACGAGGGCTCACGGACATTATCCAATTGCATGCAAGGCAAGTGAGGAACCTTCAGAGATATTTTCTGGGAAGACATGACTCTCCCATACATCAAGCCGCTGTGAAGGCAGATCACAAGTGCACACCGCTGGATCTTCTTCACGTAAGAGATATACAGTTAGCCACTGATGAGGAATGTTCAGCCATCAAGCTTCAGCAGTGGACGCAGAAAGCTCTGTATGGTCGTCATCCGTATGATCTCAACCAGAAACATGTCGACATTGATGCGTCGAACAGCTAGTTGACTCATGCGGACCTATTCACTGAGTCTGAAGGATTCATGGTTGCAATCCAGGATCAAGTTGTGGCTACCAAAAACTACCTTAAATATATAGTTAAGGCAAATATTCAGGATGATAAATGCAGAAGATGCCAACTAGAACCGGAAACAATTCAACATATCACAGGAGGCTGCCAAGCAATCTCCTGTACTGATTACATGAAAAGGCACAACCAAGTGGCCAAAATAATGCACCAACACCTTGCTCAAAAGCATTTATTATCTGATAATATTTTGCCTTACTATCAGTATGCTCCTGACGCCGTTTTGGAAAATCCCAGTCACAAGTTGTTATGGGACCGATCAGTTATTACTGATAAAACCATACCAGCAAACCGGCCAGATATCGTTCTTGTGGACAAGGTGCAGAAGAGAACCTTCCTAATTGATATTGCAGTGCCCAATTCCCATAATCTGCAACAAACCTGCTGTGATAAGATCACCAAATATCTGCCTTTGGCTGAGGAAATACGGCAAATGTGGAGACAGGAAAGTGTAGTGGTTCTGCCCATAGTAATTTCTTCTACCGGCATCATCCCCAAATTATTGGCTCGCAATCTACAAATATTGGGAATACATCCTGGTCTACATATCACCATGCAGAAGGCCGTCATCTTGGAGACCTGTTCCATTGTTCGCTCGTTTCTCAATGTGCCACCTTAAGAGAATTAGCCATACCGTCTTGCAAACAAGCCGACGATATGTTGATATGTCCCAATTATGTGATGAAATGAATGTGTATAATAATAATAATAATAATCATCATCTGTTGACGAATATAAATTGTTGTTGAAGCTCACGCACGATAAAAATGGTTCTTGGAATAAATTGTTGTTAGGAGGACAGGGTGAGATTGTCCCTGATCCATCAGTGAAATATTGAGTAATTGGACAGAGCAGTGTAGACTCTGGTCCCTGATTAATAGGAGGATGACGATGTAATAATATGGGAACAATAATGGAGTTTCCCAATGTATAAAAGTTGTGAAAGTTATTATGTCCGTGTATTTTTTCCCGCAAATGTATGCGACGGTTATAGTGAGCATTAATTAATAGTTTGATAATGGAGGAGATAATAATAATAATAATCGTCGCGTGTCTTAAGCACAATACCATCCCAATTAGTTAATAATTTGTTACTTGGATTTTAATGTAAAACAAGGAAATAGATTTGAGTTGGTTGTTACAAACATGATAATGAATCGTTCATGAAGGCAGGTAATAATAATAATAATAATAAATGTCATTCTGTTAGAACCACCAGAGTGTAATTTAAAATAATGCCATAGCTTTGGAGTATTGTATTCGAAGCTCACGCACGTTAAGTTTATTGGTGCAGTATGAGTGATAATAATAATAAGTATTTGGATCACCTATGAATCAGGTAATTTGCCAACCATCGTTGATGAAAGTCCGTGTAAATATTGCACATAATGTTTGGAAGTATGACCACTTATAATGTAGTTTTTTTTCATTTCTGCTTTTGAGCGCACTTCTATAGCGCATTGTTGATTGTGTAGTATAGCGCATTTGTGGCGTAGCACAGTTTATTAGCGTTTTCCATTGTTTTTTCTTAGCATTCCACATGGTGTAGTGGATACGACTGATGTGTCAAGTCATTTTGAAGCGTGTTGTGTTCACATTCCACGTGACTTGGGCACATTCAGAACTTCAGTAATAATAATAATAATAATAATAATAATAATAATAATAATAAACATAATTGGTAACTATTAATCTTTTTCGGGGTAGACCAATTTTAGGGGCAGAAAGGATGTCCTCTCTTCACAGGAGTGTTTGTTTTTAGATAGATATTTACCCTACAGATCGTAGGAGGTCATTTCTTTGTTTTTGTTCTACTACACTTCATGAAAAATAAAATGCTCGCTACTGTTTTATCGTAACTGTTTATGCTTCTGATGTGATGATTCCCTATCTTCCCACCTCCTCGCGTGGAATTTGAGGGCAATGTTGCATTTATCTCGAACACACGCCCAGGACGACCCCGAGGTCCTTCTCATGCTCGCATTGTTCTCAAATTTCACATATGTGCATGGTGACCCATCGGTGCCCAGAGGTTTGCCATCGTGTACCGTGCACATAAGAGGAGGAGAGTTTTTGGCTTCGTACGTGGGGCACGTTTTGTGTCTAGTTTTGTATCTCCTTTTTAGATTTTTGATAGGTTTTGGATAGATTCGACCTTCAGTTGATTTTTTCCCTTTTGGTGTTTATTATTATCACATATCAGAAGTGTTTATCTTTGACATTCTATGGAAGGTTTTCATGGTAGTTTAATATTTGGAGTTGGTAGCACATTTATATTTTTCATGGAAATTGATCTGCATGACTTCCGTTATTCCCAATTATAATGATCTGATATCTACTAGTTCTAAGTTAGCATTGTTAGTCCTTAAGTTCACCGTACCACATTTATTTCTGATACATAATATTTATAATGTCAAGTATAGAGATGGAAGGATTGATGGAAATGATGAAAAAATGAAGGCTGACAGTGATAGCTTTCTAACGAATCTTAGTGCCAGAATAGGGGGACTAGGAAGAATAAATGTTGGCATACAAGGTAATTTGAAAACCATGAGTGGAGATTTAGAAGCTAAAATAAACACTAATAATGATAGATTGAAAACCATGAGTGAAGATTTAGAAACTAAAATTAATGCTAAAACAGATGGTAGTAATGAGAGTTTGCAAACCAGTTTTAATGACAGCTTAAATGAGAAGTTCAAGAAAATAGAGAATAACGCTGTTTGTTTGGAAAACCGTGTAATTTCACCTGATGGTAGTTTACATAGCTTAGAGCTTAAGATTCATGAAAATGAGAATGAATTATCTGATCAACTTAGGGAAGACTTCAAAAATAGCATCGATAGTCGCGAGGATAGAACACGAGAAACTGTGAAACAACAGATTGGTTCACTGAAAGAAAGCTGGGATACACAGGCATACCAACTTAAGAAGAAAATATATCAGGTGGAATATAAATTAAATGAGAAATCAGAAGATATAACCAAGCAAGTGGTAGAGAGTCTGAGGGGAGAAATTAAAGGAAAAGTACTCCAGGGTTTAGATAAGTCAGTGATTGATGATTTAAACGATCAATTAGAAGATACATTTATAGAGGACATGGTTCCTGAGGTCAAAATGGTAGTTGCTGAAGATCTCACAAAGGTGTTTAAGCAATGCATTAATGATACGAGACAAATCAGGAAATACAAAATCAGATTGATGAACTGACTAAAACATGCAGCTTGTGTTTGATTTAAAAGAAGTCCCTCGTGTCTTACGAAATTAGAAAACGAATTAACAGAGTGGCAAAAGCAAATTTCTAAAAGGTTAGACACAACCGAACAACAGGTTGAGACTAATAAGGAATGGAATGAAAGCTTCCATAGAGAGGATCAAGGGAGAATAAAGAACGTCATGGAGGAAAGGGAAAACCCACTCAGAAAAGTTGATGTAACTGATTTTGGAAATGACCATAGGAAAATGGAAGAATTAGAAAGTAGAACGCCCATTTCAAAGCCTTATACCTCCAGGACTACACCTAATGTGTTGATTAAGAGCTCGGAGGAGAAACCCAACAAATATTCAGCTCAAGTGACTATGACACCGGTAGAATTTTTGAAAGAAGTTAAAGATTATTTGAAAATTATGCAAGTAACACCTGACAGGGAACTTAAAGCAATTGCTAAACGTTTGGATGGACAAGCTCTGGTTTGGTTTCGAGCATTCCGATCGAATATGCAGGTATATGACGATTTTGCTGAGGCATTATTACGTAAATTTTGGTCACCCGAGGCCCAATTGAATATTCGTTCTGAGTTATACGCAAAAGGATACTCCACTACTCAACCAACCCAGTATGCTAATTATTTTACTGGACAATTAGCTAAATTACAGTTTCTACAGCCACCTGTGCCAGAGTACGAATTCATTGCCGCCTTACAGAGACAATTTCCTTCGGAAGTTCAAAGAACGCTGATAGCAGCAGGAGTAAATTCTCTGGAAGATTTTGATGAGGTTCTACCGAGTTTAGACAACACTAGCAACCAATTCTTTCAAAACAGGAATTTGTGATCAGACACAAGAGCTGTGAACACCATAGTCGTTGACGGACAGAGTCAAACTAATAACAATCAAAGAAACCAGAATAATCATATGTATGGTCGAGGGTATCAGAGAAGGTCATACCAAGATAGGAGAGATTATTATGGTAGGAATAATTACAACCAGGATAGGAATCAAGAAGGTAGAAGGAATTTTGACCACCGTGGGAGACTGTATGAAAATCGGGGCCGATATCAAGGAACGAGATATCAGGATAGGAATGATCAGGGATACCAACAGCGAAACAATCGGCAGTACTTGGAAGAGAGAGCTGCAGAATCTCAGAGGTATCTGGATGAACTTCATAAGAAGAATGGGGAGAAAGAACCGAAACCCGGAACTTCAAGGGAAGGTAACACGGATATCCCTGATATAAAAAAGCCGATTTCGGATCATGTCCGATCGTAGAAGAAGAGAGCATGGATTTCATCAACTTTGAGGTACAGATAGCACAGTGGCAAGCAAATGATGCCTATTTAATTGGCGAAACTCCTAATAATTTTCCAAGAGCACGTAGCATCATTGAACTCCAGATGATTATATGTGAAGTAAATGGTGAAGAAATTTTAACACTTGTTGATACTGGAGCAATGGTTAGTCTGGTAGCGGAGAAAACGTACTTACAATGGAAAGAACTTCATCACGTGACTGAGATCCCTGTTTCAGCCATTAAAGTTAAAGGCATTATACCAGATAAGCCGATAAAGTGCAAAACTCAAATTTATTTGGATTTATATATTGGAGGAAGATGATTTGAACATGAATTTTTGGTAATTAAGGAGAGCCAATATGATTTAATTGTGGATGCAGATTTTATGACTACTTACCATGCTGTCATTGACATAAAAGCAATTCTAATCAGATTTGAGGGTGCAAGTGACGGAGCTATTCGAAGGCGTTAGGATTTGAAGGATGAAGAGATCAGATGGCATCAGATCCTCGAAGAAGTGGGAATAGAGGCAGAAGCAACCACCATTAAAGACCCAATGAGAGACACATCTGGTTTAGCTCAGCTCATATCAGAGTTCCAAGAGATATTTGATTCTCAGCCTGGTGAAATACGGAACTTTGAATACGTCATCAGAGTTAAAGAAGAAGGCCCATAGCAGAAGAAATTATATCCAATTGCAGAAAAATATAAGGCTAAGGTTAAGGAGATTATTACTGACATGGAAGGTAATGGAATTATTTCGAGTTGTCCTACACAATATGTCAACCCTTTAGCCGTGCTACCAAAGGGCAATGACAATCTACGCATTTGCCTTGTTGCTCGAGCCTTAAATGATTGATTATTGTCAGAAGACGATCGACCTCCGAAGATTAGGGAATAACCTCGGGAATTTCGAGGAAAGCAATTTTTATCTACCATTGACCTCACTTCTTCATATCACCATGTGAAGTTGAGCCCTGATTCAAAGAAGTATACGGGATTCCTTTTCGATCAACAGACATACGTATTTAATCGCTTACCTTTTGTGATGAAAACGTCTGGAGCAGTGCTTATTAGAGCATTAGACATGAATTTAAATCCAGAAGTCAAGAAAATTTCACATTGCTATGTGGATGTTTTGATCGTTGCATCAGAGACTCGTAAAGAACATCTCCAGCATTTGAGATTGTTATTTAGTAACCTGAGGGAAGCTAACTTTAAGGTAAACTAATGAAAATGTCAATTCTTCAGATACGAAATAAAATACCGTGGACATATAATTGATGGACAGAGATATACCCCAAATGAGACAAAGATCGACTCACTCCTTCAATTCTCTCGACCCACTCGAGTGAAACATGTCCGGCAGTATTTGGGAGCATGCCAATTCTTTTCTGGTCATTGTCCAAATTTCACCAATACAGTATCTCCACTCCAAGAACTCTTGAAGAATCAAAATCGTTGGAAATGGGATGAGACATGTGAGGAAGCTTTCCGGAAAACCAAAAAGTTCATGAAGGAGAACATTAAGTTAGAATACCCTGATTTCGGTAAGAATTTCATTATCGAATCAGACGCGTCCACCGTGGGAATAGGAGCTGTTCTACTCCAAGAGGATGACAATAAACAGCGACACTACTTAGCTTTTATTAGTAGAAAGTTAAAACCACATGAGAAGCATTACTAAACTACTGGGTTAGAAGCAATCGCCATCGTAATTACTCTAGAAACATGGAAGAAACTTCTGATTGGACATTCCATTATTGTAAGAACAGATCACCGAGCTCTAGAGTTCATTACGAAGACAAACATGGCTAGTGAAAGGGTGACGCCATGGTCTCTGTTCGCTCAACAGTTTAATTTAACAGTACAGCATAGACCTGGTAAAGAAAACTTTTTGGCCGACAGATTGAGTCGATTTCCAGATGTAACAGTAACAGTGATGCATATGGAATTAATAAATGAGGACAAGAGCACTGTACGTCATTTACAGTATCTTTACCAAGCGCAAAGGCGTGACGAGCATATTCATAAAATGTATCGATTCTTACATCATGACATGGAGAGGGATGATGAAGATTACGATAAGTATGAGAAAAAGGTAGAAGATTATGTTTTGTGGAACAACATTGTTTATAAATTCAGTGATCCAGATCATACCCAGTTGAAGATTATAATTCCACCAATCTTGAAGGAGTCTCCCACAAATCCAACCCCTCGTCCTCGTCGTGGGAGATGAGCAACGTAATTAAGTAGGGGATTGCCTGTAGGGGTGAAGTACAGTGGGGAATTTGTGTGC
Source organism: Meconema thalassinum (assembly GCA_946902985.2). NCBI lineage: Eukaryota > Metazoa > Arthropoda > Insecta > Orthoptera > Tettigoniidae > Meconema > Meconema thalassinum. Next base: position 1,635,486,098 of record OX336388.2, read on the forward strand.
CTCAAGACCGCTACGGTAGCTGTGAAGGCCCTACAGGAACCCTGAAGAAATCACGGCTAATGGGGCTCTGGTGAAACAACTGCTACCTTGTAGTTTGGAGTTGGTTCTTCAAAGGCTAAGGGAAGAAACCCTGACAGAAAATCAGCCTGGTGCCTCAGGCTTAAGGTGGCAGCCCCTCCAAGGCACTCGGAGGCAGTGGGTTAATCACTCGCTCCTCTTAAATAAACTGATTACGGAAACTGAAGCGAAATTACAAAACCGGACGGATAACCTGATGACGACTTTTGGCATGAAGAGGACTACGAAAATCAGTTTCTGGAATGTGAGGACCTTGATGGAGAAAACCAGACTGAAACAAGTGACACGGGAGATGAAGAACTATGGGCTGGATATCCTAGGATTGAGTGAAGTGAGGTGGCCAGGATTTGGTGAAATACATACAACAGATGGAATTACATTTCTCTATTCTGGGGGCGATGATGAAGAACACAGGGATGGAGTGGGGTTGCTGCTCAACAGAAATGCAAAGAGAAGCCTTATGGAGTGGAAGCCAATTTCTAGTAGGCTCATGTTTGCTAGGTTCAAGACAAAGATCAGGAATGTGATCATCATTCAATGCTATGCGCCTACAGAACAATCGGAGCCAGAGAAGAAGGAAGAATTCTATCAAATGCTGCGAGATATCACAAGACAAACAAGTAAGGAGGACATTCTCATTGTTATGGGAGACTTCAACGCGAAGGTGGGCTCAAACAATGAGGGGTTGGAGCAGATCATGGGTAAACATGGCCTTGGTGAGATGAATGACAATGGGGAGAAATTTACGGAATATTGCGCCAGTCAGGATTTGGTGATGGGTGGCACGGTATTTCCTCATAGGCGGTGCCACAAGATCACCTGGGTGTCTCCTGATCAAGTCACAGAAAATCAAATTGATCACATCGCGGTGAGCAGGAGGTTCAGAAGAAGCTTGGAAGATGTTAGGAACAAGAGAGGAGCGGACGTTGGTAGTGACCATCATCTTGTGGTTGCCAACTTCCGCATGAAGATCGTCGCAGTCCGAAAGTTTAACACTTGGCACAACAAGCTTGATGTGGGCAAGCTTAAGAACCAGCAGAGATTGGACCAATTTAAACTGGAGCTCAGAAATAAATTCCAGGTGTTGGACTCCGAGACAGAGAAGGACGTGGAGGCTGTGTAGCGAGGTAAAGAATATCTTCGTGGAAACCAGTGAGATGCAACTCGGGTACAAGGACTACCTGCGGAAAGAATGGATATCCGATCAGACCTGGGACAAGATAAATTATAGGAAGGAGATTAAGGCCAAGCTCAACACCTGCAAGACTAGGCAGCAGAAGGCTCTCACACAAGCAAAGTATTCAACAGCAAACAGGGAGGTAAAGAGGAGTGTACGGAAGGATCATAGGAGGTGGATTGATGAGCAGGCGGAGAAAGCAGAAGAAGCGGCAAGAAGGGGGGACGTTAAGGAGCTCTATGGCATCACAAAGATGCTTTCGAAGAAAGGTTTTAATAAAACTAGGCCTGTGAAGAGCAAGATGGGCGAGATCCTCACGACGTGTGAACAGCAGCTGACAAGATGGAGAGAACACTTTGCGGAGGTTCTTAATAGAGATAGAGGACCAGAAAGTAAGCAGCGAGGAGAAGATGAAGAGGAAGCAGAAAGAGACCCAAGCATCAGCCTCGACTCCCCAACTCGGGGCGAAATACGGACAGCGTTGAAGCAGATGAAATGCAGGAAGGCACCAGGTCTGGATAATATCCCAGCGGAAGTACTGAAAGCAGACCTGGATATTACGATCGATCTGCTGCACCCGCTGTTGGAGAAGATCTGGAAGGAGGAGAAAATACCAACCGACTGGAAGAAAGGGTTGATAGTCAAGTTGCCGAAGAGAGGGGACACCACAAACTGTAACAACTGGAGGGGTATCACCTTGCTGTCCATTCCAAGCAAAGTGCTGGCGAGAGTCATCCTGAATCGTATAAAAGACTGCGTAGAAAAAAGGCTTCGGAAGGAACAGGATGGATTTCGACAACATCGCAGCTGTGTGGATCTCATCAACACCCTCCGAATCATCCTGGAGCAGAGTGTGGAGTGGCGGAATACCCTTTACCTCACATTTGTTGACTTCGAGAAAGCCTTCGATTCCGTAAATCAAAGAATCGTGTGGAAGACCCTCGAAGAATATAAAATTCCAACAAAGATCATCAGAATCATGGAAGAGATGTACGAAGGGTATGAGTGCCAGGTTCTTCACGAAGGCAAATTAACAGAAAAGATAAAGGTCAGTTCCGGAGTGAGACAGGGGTGTGTCCTTTCCCCCACTCTGTTCCTGTTGGTCCTGGATAGTGTGATGAAGAAGGTAATGGGAGGACGGAAGAGGGGTATTCAATGGGGTATAAATGACAGGCTTGAAGATCTGGATTTCGCAGACGACATTTGTCTTATGGCACAACGGTACCGAGACATAGAAGATAAGCTGGGGAGGTTGCAGAGAGAAGCAGAACGTGCAGGACTGATGATCAACACCAACAAGACCAAAGATATGAGGATAAATTCTGACATCACGACTAGTTTGACAGTCAACGGAAAGGACATTGAGAGAGTTGAGTCCTTCCTCTACCTTGGAAGTATAGTCACAAATGATGGGGGAGTAGAGGAAGATGTTCGAAGCCGTATCAGGAAGGCAAATGGTGCCTTTGTCCAGCTCTACTCCATCTGGAGAAATAGAAACATTTCCAGGAAGACCAAGCTCCGCCTTTTCAATAGCAACGTAAAGTCGATTCTTCTCTACGGCTGTGAAACATGGAAAGTCACAAAACCGATCAACAACCAGCTACAGGTGTTCATTAACAGATGTCTACGTCGCATCATGAATGTGAGGTGGCCGGACATAATCTCAAATGAAGATCTTTGGACCTTCACCAATCAACAACCGATTAGCATCCAGATCAAGGAGAGGAAATGGTGCTGGATTGGTCACACACTAAGGAAGCCGGACGGAGCTATTGAGAGGGCGGCGCTAGACTGGAATCCGCAAGGCGCCAGGAAGTGAGGTCGACCTAAGAAGACCTGGAAGAGGGCGATCGAAAATGAAATTGCAGAGGTGGACAAGAACTGGAGTCAAGTGAAGAGAATGGCCAGGAACCGTACTCCGTGGAGAAATTTCGCCAAGGTCCTGTGCTCCGGAAGGAGCTGCAGGAATTAAGTGAAGTAAGTAAGTGAATCTTGAAGGAACCGATTATATGGCTTGCACATAGAATCACTGGACAGGCAGGAGTGGACAAGACCATTTGCACGATTAGAGAGTAATGAAGTCACTACATAATGGAAGCTATCGTCTAGCCAAGATTAGAACAAAAGAAAGCATTGGAATATATAATTCCGCAAACTTAAAAATATATCACTCTCATTGATGTTGAGTAGAGAAAAAAATCACGTTGGATTTTTTGTTGTTGAAAGAAGTGGGTGGTGTATGTGCCCGAGAGCCACATTTGGACTGTGATTATTTTTAAGGATATTTTTTGGTTGATGGAACATTATAGAACATACGGGAAGGCCATGGAAAACATCGTACCTTAACATGTTTATTACTGCTAAAGGAGTTGAGATATTTTACTTTCAAGAGTGTCAGACTATCTTATGGGATATAATGAACCATTTTTATGAGTTTCCTGAAGATCGGATGAGCCGTTTAGGCGCTATAAACATTATGTTCGTACCCCTGCACGGACGTGTGTGATCCCCATGACGTAAGACCAGTGCCAGGATATATATATAAGGCGAGGCCTGGCCACATTTCTTCACTTCTTCACACCGCTTCATTCGGCGTGGACCTTCATGGTCGCTCGCAAAGCTAATATCAGAGGTCATAATGTGTGTGAGTCAGCAGATCTCGACGTTTTAGTGAGGCCATAACGCTGTACTGTATTCGTAAACAAGCTCAGTCGAAAAGTACAAGTTTCCAAGGTGTCAACTTCAGGCACTCCGAATCTATCAAACTAGTCGTCGCGGGCAAATCATTTAAAGTGTATTGTCATGTCCCGGTTTTGGTTTAGCCTTGAACCATACCGGACGTGCAACCCCGGTTCAATCCAGTTCTTGAGAATCTGCAAGGAGGTGCTACGCAAGCACGCACGAGTTGCGATTTTTGTGCTTATAAGCTGCGACCTCAGATGTGGTGGGGGTTCAGTCAGTCAGTGAGAGCACCGGGAGCAGACGGCGAGAGTGGAGGACTGCCCGTAAAGGCAGTGGAAACGAGTGCGACGTAAGTTTGACGATCGGGGGATCGTAGTACTGCGACCAAGCACCTGTTGACCAAAGGGACTGGTGCTGAGCATCGTCAGAGAGAGAGAGACGGCTGAGTGATCAGGTGAGATCTTGTATTATTGTGTCTTCTGTTGGAGGGAGTCTTTTGAGCAAGCCCTGTACCTGCACGGTGGATTCCTTGAAGCTGTTGAAAGGAATAAACTGGCAGTACATGAGAGAGATCTCTTTTTATTGGGGAGCTACCTCGGCATCCTGAACTCCCTCATTCCCCCCTCTTTTAGCATAAGTGGTGTGCTGTCAATCGTGGGTAAGGCAATCGGTAAGGACATGGTAAGGATCCCGTTACCTGAGCAGGAAGAACCCCAACTATAACGATCCAGGTAAGTAAAGTTAAAGAACCCCTGAGTGACCTATGGCGTAAGTCCATGCACTCAGGCAGGGCCATTATAGGCGAGACGCAACATTGGTATCAAACTCAAGGTAGAGGCCGTATCAAAACAATGGTGGAGACGCTACGGTTACCGTGATTCATCCTCCGATGTTTATCTGCGATTTACAGCACACTCACGTCATTATAACCCACACCGCCCACCCTATAACTAACGTGCATGTGCATGCTGGATCTACTCACCTAGCGTTTAGCACTGGTTTTGGGTACCTTAAGGCTAGTGACAATAGTAACTGTAAACTGTAACATACTGTAGATTAAGAGTGTTCGTAACTGTGTTTATGTATGGAGTAGGGGGGCATGTATTTTAGTGTGGTATTTCGCGGTCTGATCTGAATGGCGAATTCTTTAAAGGAATGGGTAAGATCTATAACGGCTAATCCCAAGCCTATCAGACCTAAATTCATCGTGAGAAACCCGGAATACATCACTGATACCAACGTTGGGCACATCATATCTCAATTAGAGGATAAAATATTAACACTGAAAATCAACCACCCTAACGCGCGATTTAACCCTGGCCCACCCCAAACACGAGCTCGTGCCCAAGCTGAGGCTGACGAGGCGGATGCATGCTCCACTGATTCATATGACGCGAGTTACACCCAACAACACGTGATCAAGACACAGGAGATCTACAGCAATCTCCAGGAACTTATCATTCAGTTAGACGCGCATATTCACGACCCGACTAATACTGAAACGCCCGACGATTTGGTGGCTGACATCATAACAGTGAGCGCAACTCTGGGCGAAATCATTCGCATGACACTGGCGACATTTGAGCCCACAATTAGCGAAGTACTTACGCCACCGGCGATAGTTCCCAATAGGCACGTGGAAATGGCGCACCACATCCGGTACCCCCTCTTTCAACCGGACAAATTCTCGGGCAATCATAAGGAGGACACAGAAGAATACCTTAGGGAATTCAATCGTATAGCGCAAATCAATGACTGGGCGGACGCAGAAAGAGTGCGACTATTCCCAGCATATCTTAAAGAGGCCGCACTTGTCTGGTACGATGTACATGAGCAACACGAACCACAATTAACGTGGAACAAGCTCCAGCAAGACTTCATAGCGGAATTCGCGCAGATCCAGGACAAAGACGAGTTGTACGACGCGCTGCGAAACAGGACTCAAGGTCCTACGGGACCACACAACGTTTATATAAATTATAAACTGCAGTTGTGCAAACGCTTCAACCCTCTCATGACTGAAGGGGATAAAATCCAATATATAATTAAGGGGATGAGGCCTGCCATCGCAGACAAAATACTCCAGATGAATCCCCACACTTTAGAGCAACTGCGGGCAAACGTGATCACGGCTGAGCAAAATCAACGACTGATAAGCAAAAATATCGAATCACGCCTGCATCAGGCTGACGTGACAAATCTGAAACAACAGGTAGATCAGATCACGCAGCAAATGGAGAAGATTAGTATAGCGCTTGTACAAAACCCGAGGCGCAGAAATGAATGCCAAACGCCCAGGTATCAGAATCCCCGGAGGGAATACCAGGCGCAGAGAGCCTCTAGGGCCACGCAAACCACGGCTACTCGAGGTAGGGCCCAATCGGGATCCCGAGTAGATCAAAACGATCCTAGGGACGGCCGATGCGATAACTGCCGCGCATGCTCTGCTTGTGGCCAACGAAGGATTTTTCGCCCATCGAAAAGTTCGAACTCAAATAACAGGGCGGAAAACTAGGTACGGAGGTCCCACACACATTCACAATAAACTCGATTTTGGCCGGTGGAGACCTCCAACGAAATTACACTATAAGGGATGTCGCAAGAGATGGGAATTGTCTGTTTCGTGCGGTTAGCACATTATTGTATGGCACGGAACAGGATCACCATGTGCTGCGCAAGAAGACTGCGCAGTATATACACGACCATTGGATAGAATTTGCCAATTTTGCTACCGACAGCCGAGAAAATTTATTTCCAGATCCCGAGACATATGTGGCATACATGCTTCAAAATGGCATTTTTGGATCCTCAGCAGAGATACTAGCTTTATCCAGGGCCACAAAGTGTAATATACACGTACACGTGCTGGACTCTGATAAACCTAGATTACAGTGTATTGGGTTTCATGATTATATACATTTGCTTTTCACGGGGCCGCCTAATGCGGGGCACTACCGGGCACTGATCCCTAAGCCCATCGCGACACGCGGTACTAGCAGCATACAGCAGAAAGGAAATCCAGGGAACTCGGGTCACGAACCCACGACAGGCAGGGACAATGCTCGTTCCGATGGCTACAAGAAAGGGCCAAAGTTACGAGGTCAAACCTTTCGGCGGCAGAAGTACGCTAGGGGCACGGACCGGACTTTCCACGTTAGCGAAACTTGGGAGAATATTCCCAGCGGAAATGGCATTTCCGAACAGGCAGCACTTCCTGTGCAAGCGGTGCATCCTGCCGACTACACAGCGGAAGATGACACCTCGAAGCAATCAGCAGTTTGTCACACGACTCCCACACGCACGGATACGGCCAAGTTAGCTGACGCTCAGCACACGACCAGTGTCACTGCTTATCAGCACGACACGTGCGCAAGTCAAACACCCGCAACAGATGTTTGCAATACAATACCGTCCACTTCACTGCCATGCCCACCTCTAGACAGTGACGTCAGACATGGCTTGCTCGGAGTAAACAACCCAGCTCAACATGCTAGGAGCTTACCGGTCAAGATTCAGACCAGAATTAACGGCATAAAGACTGAAGCACTGATCGATACTGGCGCTGGGATTTCATGTATCTCGCACAGCCTGGTAGAAGACAAACACATCCGTCCTATCACAGGAGGCATTCAACTCATTGCTGCCAACAATGAAGTCATGAAAATTGCAGGGACCTCCTATGTGAAAATCCAGTTTAAGAATTTTACCACTTCCTTCTCTATGCATGTAATCAAGGATCTCGCAGCGGCCTGTCTCATAGGGACTGACTTCTTGGCGAAGTACAAAGTCAACATTAACTTCGCAGACGAGTCACTGCATCTCCACACAAAGAAGGGGACGATAAGTTGCCAATTCAAACAAACGAATTGGACAGGTCATACGGAAACGGACAGAGAGATCGCTAGGCTATCAAACATTAATACAGATTTTATTTTTTCACATAATATCCGAGTAGCCACCAGGGACGACATCTCCCTACCCCCAAAATCCATTTCTCAGATAGCGATTACACTCTCATATAGGCCATCCATTCAGAAGCTATACACCTTCGTGAATAAATCTCCAATACAGCAGAATCCGCAAATTATTATACCGGCGGAAAAAGTCCACTCGCAGGCTACCAAGGTAACGTTAATGAATTGGGGTGACAATATTGTTCACTTCCCTAACAATTCCACCATTGGATGGATTAATGATGTATCACAGGACACAATCCACGTTCCGGTACAGCAGGATAGCATTGCACCGCACGACCACGTGACATCATATAACATTAATGGCGATCTCACACCAGAGCAGAAACACGGTCTAGCTCAACTCCTAGACAAATACAGCGACATTTTCGCCACATCAATAAAACAGTTACGCGAAACGAACTTAATAGGGCATCGCGTACACCTCAAACATAATACCCCGTTACATCAAGCACCCTATAAGGTTAGCAAGCGTGAGAGACAGATAATTGACGAGCAGGTGAAAGAAATGCTTGATGCAGGGATTATTGAAAATAGTTCTAGCAACTATGCGGCACCGGTGGTCCTAACCAAAAAGAGAGATAAATCATATCGCTTTTGCACGGACTACCGCAGACTGAATAAAATCATTGAACCTGATAGCTACCCTTTGCCGCGCACTGATAGCTATTTGGACAGGCTCAGCGAGGCCAAATGGTTTAGTACCTTAGATGCGTTTTCAGGAATCTTGAGTATCCCAGTCCACGCGGAGGACAGACATAAGCTCGCGTTTGTCACTGAAAACGGTTTATATCAATACCGCCGACTTCCGATGGGGCTTATGAACGCATCCCAATGTTTTCAGCGTCTTATGGATAAGTTGTTGGCCGGACTTAAGTGGAACTCTGTGCTCACGTATATCGATGATTTGACAGTATTTTCCAAAACTTTCGAGGAACACTTGCGCCACCTCGAGGAGCTCTTCAAGCGATTGAGACAGGCCAACATCATGCTGAAGACTTCCAAATGTCATTTCGGGCACAATGAAATTAAAATCTTGGGCCACATCGTAACCCAGGAAGGTATTAGACCCGATGAGGACAAAATCCGGTGTGTGAAGGACATCCCGACGCCCACGACTTTAAAGCAACTTCGCAGCTTTCTTGGTCTCGCGGGATATTACCGCCGATTTCTGGCCCAATTCTCGAGCATAGCCAAACCTTTGACTGATCTCACGAAGGGAAAAGTTCGTTTTATTTTCACGAAGGAACACGAGCTGGCTTTTAATACGCTCAAACAGAAGTTGACAACACCACCCCTCCTTAGTCATTTCGATGAGACGAGGCCCACTTTCCTGCATGTGGACGCCAGTAAGCATGGCGCAGGAGCTGCATTACTGCAAGAAAATGAGCTCAAGGAAAGGAAACCGATCGCTTTCGCGAGCAGGAAGTTAACTGAGACTGAATCAAGGTATTCGACCACTGAGCGTGATATGTTGGCATTCGCTTGGGCCATTAATCATTTCCGCACCTACCTCCATGGCGTGCATTTTACGGTCGTTACCGATCATGCGAGTCTCACATATTGGGACAAATTCAAAAACCCGAATTCCCGTCTCAATAGATTTATATAGAAACTGGCTGATTTTGACTTTGAGGTCATTCACAAGAAAGGCGCCATGCACGGTGACGCAGACGCTCTCTCTCGCATGCCAGTGTTGGAGGCTACGGATGAAATAGCGAACGATTGTCTGGAGGTACCAACGTATGCTATTGTAAACAATGACATCATCCTACAAGAGCAGCTCAAGGACGCTCACTTACAGCAGATCATGCAAGCTATCAAGCAACCCGATACTGCACCAGTGGCGTACGCGGGTTTGGCCAGGCGTTATATCATTGATAAATCAGGCATCTTACGTATCAAACAACAGGGCAAAGCTGAAACTGACATGCCACTGTTGGTACCTGAGGCCCTGAAAGGTCCCATTATACAGGCGCACCATGATGACCCATTGGGTGGTGCACATCAAGGGATCTATAAATGTTATCACAAAATAAAGGCCAAATATTTCTGGACAGGGTTGAAAGATGATGTATTTAAGTATATTAGGTCCTGTGACACATGTCAGCGGCACAAGGAGCGCAAGCCGAAACGACATGGGCTTTTACAACCCATATCGCCGGGTCCTATATTTAATCGTATCGGCATCGATATCAAGGGGCCGATATGTAAATCCAAAACAGGGAATAAATACATCATAGTGGCAATTGAGTATCTTACACGCTACGTCATTGCCAAACCCGTGCCTAAAGCAAACGTTGAGGAGGTAGCTCTATTTTTACTAGAAATCATTTGCCGTTTTGGTATCTTTAGTGAGATACTCTCGGACCGAGGGACAATCTTTATGTCCAAGGTCATCCAGTGGCTGTTGACATTGTTAAAGGTGCAACCTATCAACACGACCAGCTTCGCCCCACAAACGAACGGATTGACAGAGGCGATGAATAAGATTATCGCCAAAATCATTGCCATGTTCACCAATGAAACAGGTACGGACTGGGATGAATATATACCCTTTGCCGTGTTCTCCTATAACACATCGCAGGCGACTGCAACAGGTTATACCCCACATTACTTGCTCCACGGCTATGAGGCGCGATTGCCGCCCGACATCCGCTATCTACCGATAGACACGGATGCGGATAATGCCGAGCGTCTTCAGAAAATGCAGAAAGCTAGAGAATTTGCGAAGCAGGCCATTACTACTGCACAGGTGAAACAGAAGGCCTACTACGACAGGACCAGGATGGAGAAGGGCTTTCAGCCTAATCAGCTCGTATTAGTTTGGACGCCTTCCCGTAAGAAGCACATTTCTGACTTCTTACGCCCACAATGGAAGGGGCCATACAAGGTCATCCGGAAAGTGTCGGATGTTACTTACGTGGTGGAAATCACGATGAGGGGTAAACCCGCTCGTGACAAGGTGCACGTACGCAGGATTAAGCCTTATTACGTAAGATGAATACCGCCAGATGCCCACGAGACTCACCTGTAAATTGGCTGTTTCAGATGTAGATAGTGCCTTTTGAATTTCCACAGTCTGCTGCTGCCGAAGTTCATCAGGACGCATGTCAGGAGGGTTGCAGCGCGCATTCACAAGTGCAGTTCACAGGTAGCATTCATAATGTCAGGTAAGTACGGTCACATCCTAGGTTATTCAAACCGAGTATACTTTCTTATGTCGGTCAGTAGGATGGAGTTGCATCACTGTGCACAAACAGGCACCTTTGCACTGATAGACTTTTATTACACAGTGTCGATGGTTTGGAAGGCTGTAGGCACCCTCCCAAGCCACGACATCTATCACTTCAATAGATCCCACGTAACGTTCGAGCATCATTCTTTCTGTCTACAGAAGTACCATCTCATACATATGAGAGTAGTTATTTGGTCCCCTCCCTATGTTCACAGACACGTCCCTAGCCGGCAGACGAAAGCGGGAAGGTGAGAAAGTCTTCACAAGTGGAAAGACGGACGACTCAATACAACGCCTGCAAGAAGCAACACAACGTCTTGGTTCGAAAAGAAAAAAAAGAATGTTTACATAGTTATTATGCATACTGTCCACATTGTAATATATTAATGTTTTATTGTTGTGGACACTACGAGGTCCAATTGTATATAGTACTCAAATGAGAGTACTCACACTTACTTTTGTTAGGCTTAGGTAGGTTAGTTATAAGATGGCCATCTTAGATAGTACAGCTTATTAGCGTAAACACTCTTGTCACATCTTCGGCTTACGATCTTAAAAGTCAGATCTTCATAAGAAATTTCATGTTACTAGATTAAGAGCAATATCTTTATAAGAATATCGATAGGAGGTACTTGCATCACAGTCCTCGCCTATCTGTAAATGGTTCATTGTGCAATTAATTAATTAATTCATTCATTCATTATATTTCGTAACTCACTATACCGTAGGGCGTATCATAACAGCCCACGGTACGACTTTATATGGGTATATAATAACCCTTATGCATGTGCTATGTACTGTACTGTCAATCAGAGGGAGGCGAGCAGGTACAAGGCTATACCGCAGTGTTATTGTAAATATTATTCTTGACGGTTATTCACGCATATTCGGTTAATGCCGAGAACTCCGTTTTTTTTCTCTTACACACTCACCACTGATCTCAGCTACGTCTCGCTCATTATTGTTTGCTTCACGCCGGTCTCACTATGGTCACGGGTAAGGTCAACAGTGGATCTTGGCTCCAAGTGGAGTGTTGATGGAGAGATTCGGGGTGGCTAGGTGGTTAGCTACGCCCAGACAGTGAGGCCACTGTCCAGTTGAACTGGGGGAGGTATTGTCATGTCCCGGTTTTGGTTTAGCCTTGAACCATACTGGACGTGCAACCCCGGTTCAATCCAGATCTTGAGAATCTGCAAGGAGGTGCTACGCAAGCACGCACGAGTTGCGATTTTTGTGCTTATAAGCTGCGACCTCAGATGTGGTGGGGGTTCAGTCAGTCAGTGAGAGCACCGGGAGCAGACGGCGAGAGTGGAGGACTGCCCGTAAAGGCAGTGGAAACGAGTGCGACGTAAGTTTGACGATCGGGGGATCGTAGTACTGCGACCAAGCACCTGTTGACCAAAGGGACTGGTGCTGAGCATCGTCAGTGAGAGAGACGGCTGAGTGATCAGGTGAGATCTTGTATTATTGTGTCTTCTGTTGGAGGGAGTCTTTTGAGCAAGCCCTGTACCTGCACGGTGGATTCCTTGAAGCTGTTGAAAGGAATAAACTGGCAGTACATGAGAGAGATCTCTTTTTATTGGGGAGCTACCTCGGCATCCTGAACTCCCTCATCCCCCCCCCCCCCTCTTTTAGCATAAGTGGTGTGCTGTCAATCGTGGGTAAGGCAATCGGTAAGGACATGGTAAGGATCCCGTTACCTGAGCAGGAAGAACCCCAACTATAACGATCCAGGTAAGTAAAGTTAAAGAACCCCTGAGTGACCTATGGCGTAAGTCCATGCACTCAGGCAGGGCCATTATAGGCGAGACGCAACATTGGTATCAAACTCAAGGTAGAGGCCGTATCAAAACAGTATCATCATCTACAAGTCTGAATGTATAGCACTTCATAAGTTTACAAATTCAACAAACTCAAAGTGCATCACTTCGTAAATTGAGCTACAAGTTCAAAATAAGTTCTATTTTCATCGAAGCAAGCACCAGTAACTAGGGTGATATGCTTATAAACCACCACAGCCTAATGGAAAGTTACGTAGAACCGATATTCACAACTCTACTGCACGCTAGTATGTCCGCCACGAGTAACATGTGTTTCGCTATGGAAGGCTAGACGGACGTGGACAGGTGAACCTAAGGATGGATGATGTTACCCTCAAGCTAACCCTGGTTCATTACCAGAGGGGAACGGTATGCCCACCAATGGAACGGAAGACGGATGACGCGCTGACCAGGAAGATAGGACAATCCGGGAAGATGGAGCCCCAGTTGGAGGCCGTGTGGAACCAGCCAGCCCAGATCCAATGGAAGGAACAACGAGGGAACGTAGTTCAATGTCACGGTTCATATGGGAACCATAAGCCGCGGACAAAACTCGCCAAATATCCTGTAGTTATTAGTCTTTTGGGAATAGTCCATGTAGCTCTTGTAGTTGTTTCCATATAGTCCTACCCCGTGTTTTAGGCATTTGATTCGGTTCCAAGACCAACCACGTGGGCGGTGCTGAAACGGTTTGATTGCCCTCAGTTTTTTGTAGATCTAATCAAGGCTGTCCATGATGGCATGACAGGTCAAGTTTGCCATCAGGATAAGATGTCCGATGAATTCCCTCTTACCCATGGACTGAAACAAGGATGTGTACTGGCTCCAATGCTTTTCTCGCTGTACTGGGCTGCAATGCTTTATGATTCTCCCACAAACATCCCAGGTGTGGAGGACAAGTATCGTTTTGATGGACGTCTTTTCAACCTAACTCGTCTCCGCACCTTGAGGAAAACTCAGGTTACTAATGTTACTAATATGTTGTATGCAGATGATGCTGCGGCACCAACTCTCACACCAGAAGAGCTGCAAGAGTCAGTTAATTGATACAAAGGTGCATGTGATCGCCTTGGTCTTACCATAAATGTCAATAAGACTACAGTCTTGGCACAATCTTCACCAGGCACACCTCTTCCTCAGTTCAATATCTCCAATGTCTCATCACTCCCTAATAGTGCTTCCTGGGATTACATTCCCATTAGAAAGATATAACGTTGCATAACCGTGACATAATGTAGCACACAAAAAAGTAGTCATTCAATGTCGTCTCACTTTTGTTTCTCGGGCAAACCGGTTCTCAGCTGGGCGCAAGCAAGCCTATCTGCGTCGCGTGCAGCTCATTTTAGCATAGCAAAGAGTAGTGCTTTTGAAATGATCATTTTTTAAACCTGTAGGAGCACGAAATAAAGTCCTGTAGTGCTCTATAGATCATCCTAACAATGTCTCATCACGCCCTAATAGTGCTTCCTGGGATTACATTCCCATTAGAAAGATATAACGTTGCATAACCGGGTGAGTTAGCCGCGGTGGTTACGGCATGATTACTGGCAGTCGCTCACATTCGGGAGGCGAGGAGTTTCGAATCCCCCCCCCCCCCGCCGGCAACCTTGAAGATGGCCTTCTGTGGTTTCCCATCTTCCTTCCAATTTAGATGGATTGGTCATGTCCTTCGGATGGATGATGTGAGATTACCTCGTCAAATGCTATATGGTGAGTTATGATATGGCACCAGACCTCATGGTGGTCCTAAGAGGCGCTACAAGGACCAATTTAAGCAGACGCTGAAATTGACAGGTCTTGATTCACAAAACTGGGACATGCAGGCTGGATACCGCTCAACATGGCGCCGCACCATCTCGGAACGTTTGAAAGGGATCGACGCACACATGAAGAGGCCAAGCGTCAAGCTAGGAAACTTCGAGCAACCCAACCACGTCCTCCTCCAGCAATACTATGTGACTTGTGTAGACGCTTGTTCTATGCCAGGATTGGACTCTTTAGTCACCGTAAACACATCCACAAAGTGGACTGAAGGAAGAAGATTTATACTCGGATTCGAGTTAAAGCCGATGATGACCCCATGGTTATATATTTTGAAATACTACGGCGGAGTATTATGGTACGTTCGATTTTGCGCTTCGAGAAGAATGTTATTTTTGTCCTGGATTTTACAGAATTTGCTACCAGCATTGGCAAACTGATGATTTGATGTCAGGTAGCGTGATTGCTTCCGCATATCACCGAAGAACCCATGTTCCATTTGATGAGCTCATTGAATTATTTGTTTACATCCTATTGACTGCCTTATTTTTGCCTTATGCACTTATAACAGATTCATTTCGTTAACGACCGATTGTCGTCGTTTTGGTGGCTAAAACAAACACCGTTTTTCTCATATTGAGCCCGTTAGAGGAGGTATTTCGGGTACCATCTGCCGAAAAGACGGCACTTCAAAAGACCCCGTCCTTCGGACCCAAACTCCTGAGGATCGGGTGCATTTCTTTGTGGGCTGGCTCAGCACAACAGGCTTGATCCAGGGGATCTGGGTCATTGGGCACGGAAACAGTCATAGACGCCCCAAGACGCCCCAAAGAAATACATCCAAACAACAAAGCTAGCAATAAAAAGAGATCCAGTCTTAAGTTAGATTCGTGAATAATTTATTCAAGTAAGACCCCTAATCATTTCCGAGGGTCGAAATCGGCTAATCCGCTAATCTAAATACAATTATGAGTCATCCCTATTTTGACGTTAATGACCCCCGCGAAATCCTAGTTACATGAAAAGAATAGCAAAGCAAACTAGGCACGTGGTACATGAATAATTAACGCGTAGCAAATTTACAAACAAATGACTCGGCAGAATTTACATTTAACATCAAGCAAGTACTATCCCTAGGTTGGGATGGTACCACGTCCACATTTAAATTACATTTATAATTTTATCTCATGCCTATGTGAACGAAAGTATCACGACGAGATGCGTCGTAAACAAATGCTTATTACCAAAAGCTAATGATAGTTTGACCACTGACTATCAAAAAAACATTGCATAAACTCTGTTACGTCTAATAAGGAAACAATGGGAATAAATGCACTAGGGAATAAAGTAAACACTCTTATACTAGCCTACCTTCGCGAATTGACGTACTGTTTGTAGTCAATCGTCATCTCAGGCATGTAAGTTACGTTGGCAAAGCGCAATTACAATTGCGTCTTACAAGCTTCAGTTCACGTGGGCCACAAGTTACTGACTATCGGTCCCGTAGATCCAATGTCGTCGATACAAGTAGTGTCAGCTCATTTAAAAGTCATCTCCCACATGGAAATGGATTGAAGTCATGGTGTCGCTAACAACAAGCAACTGGTTGCAAAATTATAGCTGTAAATTATTTATGATAATTAATTAATCCGTTGGTTTAGGATAATTATGCTTTGATTTAGGTTGTAGGTTAAAAATATGGTTTAGTTGGTTGTATTAATGACACCAGTCTTAGGCTGCAATAGGTGATCTCGCTGGAGATTCACTCAAATACCTAGACTTCAACAAGTCAGACAATAACACAGGTTAGCGCGTCTTACACCAACTGCGCGCGGCACGTCGGTCGACTGAGCATAGCTCCAGAACGCCGGAATAAACCAAGGGTAAGGCGAACATTCATTCCGTTCTGCCAAATACCAAATAATGTGTTCACGGACACAACAATTACACTGGCTAGCCTAATTTATACAAAGCTGAGTCAATTAACATGATATTTTAAACCTTACTTCAACGCGCCAGGCGATCAAAGTCGTCGGCTAAAACATTTAAGGAATTCGCATCGGCGTGCGTTCCGCTACTTCATAACTATAACAGGTGTTGACAGCTCCCTAAGCCACTCTCATAGCATGGTTATTAATACCTGTGGCCTTCAAATTTCCTAGGCTCGTGACATAATGTAGCACACATAAAAGTAGTCATTCAATGTCGTCTCACTTTTGTTTCTCGGGCAAACCGGTTCTCAGCTGGGCGCAAGCAAGCCTATCTGCGTCGCGTGCAGCTCATTTTAGCATAGCAAAGAGTAGTGCTTTTGAAATGATCATTTTTTTAAACCTGTAGGAGCACGAAATAAAGTCCTGTAGTGCTCTATAGATCATCCTAACAATGTCTCATCACTCCCTAATAGTGCTTCATGGGATTACATTCCCATTAGAAAGATATAACGTTGCATAACCGGGTGAGTTAGCCGCGGTGGTTATGGCATGATTACTGGCAGTCGCTCACATTCGGGAGGTGAGGAGTTTCGAATCCCCCCCGCCGGCAACCTTGAAGATGGCCTTCTGTGGTTTCCCATCTTCCTTCCAATTTAGATGGATTGGTCATGTCCATCGGATGGATGATGTGAGATTACCTCGTCAAATGCTATATGGTGAGTTATGATATGGCACCAGACCTCATGATGGTCCTAAGAGGCGCTACAAGGACCAATTTAAGCAGACGCTGAAATTGACAGGTCTTGATTCACAAAACTGGGACATGCAGGCTGGATACCGCTCAACATGGCGCCGCACCATCTCGGAACGTTTGAAAGGGATCGACGCACACATGAAGAGGCCAAGCGTCAAGCTAGGAAACTTCGAGCAACCCAACCACGTCCTCCTCCAGCAATACTATGTGACTTGTGTAGACGCTTGTTCTATGCCAGGATTGGACTCTTTAGTCACCGTAAACACATCCACAAAGTGGACTGAAGGAAGAAGATGTATACTCGGATTCGAGTTAAAGCCGATGATGACCCCATGGTTATATATTTTGAAATACTACGGCGGAGTATTATGGTACGTTCGATTTTGCGCTTCGAGAAGAATGTTATTTTTGTCCTGGATTTTACAGAATTTGCTACCAGCATTGGCAAACTGATGATTTGATGTCAGGTAGCGTGATTGCTTCCGCATATCACCGAAGAACCCATGTTCCATTTGATGAGCTCATTGAATTATTTGTTTACATCCTATTGACTGCCTTATTTTTGCCTTATGCACTTATAGCAGATTCATTTCGTTAACGACCGATTGTCGTCGTTTTGGTGGCTAAAACAAACACCGTTTTTCTCATATTGAGCCCGTTAGAGGAGGTATTTCGGGTACCATCTGCCGAAAAGACGGCACTTCAAAAGACCCCGTCCTTCGGACCCAAACTCCTGAGGATCGGGTGCATTTCTTTGTGGGCTGGCTCAGCACAACAGGCTTGATCCAGGGGATCTGGGTCATTGGGCACGGAAACAGTCATAGACGCCCCAAGACGCCCCAAAGAAATACATCCAAACAACAAAGCTAGCAATAAAAAGAGATCCAGTCTTAAGTTAGATTCGTGAATAATTTATTCAAGTAAGACCCCTAATCATTTCCGAGGGTCGAAATCGGCTAATCCGCTAATCTAAATACAATTATGAGTCATCCCTATTTTGACGTTAATGACCCCCGCGAAATCCTAGTTACATGAAAGGAATAGCAAAGCAAACTAGGCGCGTGGTACATGAATAATTAACGCGTAGCAAATTTACAAACAAATGACTCGGCAGAATTTACATTTAACATCAAGCAAGTACTATCCCTAGGTTGGGATGGTACCACGTCCACATTTAAATTAAATTTATAATTTTATCTCATGCCTATGTGAACGAAAGTATCACGACGAGATGCGTCGTAAACAAATGCTTATTACCAAAAGCTAATGATAGTTTGACCACTGACTATCAAAAAAACATTGCATAAACTCTGTTACGTCTAATAAGGAAACAATGGGAATAAATGCACTAGGGAATAAAGTAAACACTCTTATACTAGCCTACCTTCGCGAATTGACGTACTGTTTGTAGTCAATCGTCATCTCAGGCATGTAAGTTACGTTGGCAAAGCGCAATTACAATTGCGTCTTACAAGCTTCAGATCACGCGGGCCGCAAGTTACTGACTATCGGTCCCGTAGATCCAATGTCGTCGATACAAGTAGTGTCAGCTCATTTAAAAGTCATCTCCCACATGGAAATGGATTGAAGTCATGGTTTCGCTAACAACAAGCAACTGGTTGCAAAATTATAGCTGTAAATTATTTATGATAATTAATTAATCCGTTGGTTTAGGATAATTATGCTTTGATTTAGGTTGTAGGTTTAAATATGGTTTAGTTGGTTGTATTAATGACACCAGTCTTAGGCTGCAATAGGTGATCTCACTGGAGATTCACTCAAATACCTTGACTTCAACAAGTCAGACAATAACACAGGTTAGCGCGTCTTACACCAACTGCGCGCGGCACGTCGGTCGACTGAGCATAGCTCCAGAACGCCGGAATAAACCAAGGGTAAGGCGAACATTCATTCCGTTCTGCCAAATACCAAATAATGTGTTCACGGACACAACAATTACACTGGCTAGCCTAATTTATACAAAGCTGAGTCAATTAACATGATATTTTAAACCTTACTTCAACGCGCCAGGCGATCAAAGTCGTCGGCTAAAACATTTAAGGAATTCGCATCGGCGTGCGTTCCGCTACTTCATAACTATAACAGGTGTTGACAGCTCCCTAAGCCACTCTCATAGCATGGTTATTAATACCTGTGGCCTTCAAATTTCCTAGGCTCGTGACATAATGTAGCACACATAAAAGTAGTCATTCAATGTCGTCTCACTTTTGTTTCTCGGGCAAACCGGTTCTCAGCTGGGCGCAAGCAAGCCTATCTGCGTCGCGTGCAGCTCATTTTAGCATAGCAAAGAGTAGTGCTTTTGAAATGATCATTTTTTAAACCTGTAGGAGCACGAAATAAAGTCCTGTAGTGCTCTATAGATCATCCTAACAATGTCTCATCACTCCCTAATAGTGCTTCCTGGGATTACATTCCCATTAGAAAGATATAACGTTGCATAACCGGGTGAGTTAGCCGCGGTGGTTATGGCATGATTACTGGCAGTCGCTCACATTCGGGAGGCGAGGAGTTTCGAATCCCCCCCCGCCGGCAACCTTGAAGATGGCCTTCTGTGGTTTCGCATCTTCCTTCCAATTTAGATGGATTGGTCATGTCCATCGGATGGATGATGTGAGATTACCTCGTCAAATGCTATATGGTGAGTTATGATATGGCACCAGACCTCATGGTGGTCCTAAGAGGCGCTACAAGGACCAATTTAAGCAGACGCTGAAATTGACAGGTCTTGATTCACAAAACTGGGACATGCAGGCTGGATACCGCTCAACATGGCGCCGCACCATCTCGGAACGTTTGAAAGGGATCGACGCACACATGAAGAGGCCAAGCGTCAAGCTAGGAAACTTCGAGCAACCCAACCACGTCCTCCTCCAGCAATACTATGTGACTTGTGTAGACGCTTGTTCTATGCCAGGATTGGACTCTTTAGTCACCGTAAACACATCCACAAAGTGGACTGAAGGAAGAAGATTTATACTCGGATTCGAGTTAAAGCCGATGATGACCCCATGGTTATACACACATCAAAAAAAGTTTTGCATCACCTCGGTTCCCAGATCTCCGGCATATAGACGTTGACTGTGTATATTGTATCAAAGATACAGTCCCTTTGACTGTTCATAGATGTCACTAAAACTGCTCAAAGATGTAAACAACCATGCATGAGCAGGGCCTATTAGACGGAGGGGGTACGACAGCCGATCAGTTCCAGTCATTCCACCAGGACGAAGGTACGCTGCTCATGTTGTCTGTAGTTCTACCATGCCTAGAAGGTCAATACCGCAGTTCGATCGCGTCCGCATTGTTACTTTGTGTCAAGAAGGGCTCTCAACAAGGGAAGTTTCCAGGCGTCTCAGAGTGAACCAAAGCGATGTTGTTCGGACATGGAGGAGGTACAGAGATACAGGAACTGTCGATGACAGGCCTCGCTCAGGCCGCCCAAGGGCTACTACTGTAGTGGATGACCGCTACTTACGGATTGCCGCTCGGAGGAACCCTGACAGCAATGCCACCATGTTGAATAATGCGTTTCGTTCAGCCACAGGACGTCGTGTTTCAACTCAAACTGTGCGCAATAGGCTGCATGATGCGCAACTTCACTCCCGACGTCCATGGCGAGGTCCAGCTTTGCAACCCCGACACCATGCAGCGCGGTACAGATGGGCCCAACAACATGCTGAATGGACCCCACGGAATTGGCATCACGTTCTCTTCACCGATGAGTGTCGCATATGCCTTCAACCAGACAATCGTTGGAGACGTGTTTGGAGGCACCCTGGTCAGGCTGAACGTCTTAGACACACTGTCCAGCGAGTGCAGCAAGGTGGTGGTTCCCTGATGTTTTGGGGTGGCATTATGTGGGGCCGACGTACGCCACTGGTGGTCATGGAAGGCTCCGAAACGGCTTTACGATACCTGAATGACATCCTCCGACCCATCGTGCACCCATATCGGCAGAATATTGGAGAGACATTTGTCTTCATGGACGACAATTCTCGACCTCATCGTGCACATCTTGTGAATGCGTTCCTTCAAGATAACGACATCGCTCGACTACAGTGGCCAGCATGTTCGCCAGACGTGAACCCTATCGAACATGCCTGGGATATGTTGAAAAGGGCTGTTTATGGACGTCTTGACCCACCAACCACTCTGAGAGATTTACGCCGAATTGTCGTTGAGGAGTGGGACAATTTGGACCAACAGTGTCTTGATGAACTTGTGGATAGTATGCCACGACGAATACAGGCATGCATCAATGCAAGAGGACGTGCTACTGGGTATTAGAGGTAGTGGTGTGTACTGCAATCTGGACCACAAATGCTGAAAGTCTAGCTGTATGATGGTACAACATGCAATGTGTGGGTCTCATGAGCAATAAAACGAGCTGAAATGTTGTTTGTGTTGATCTCTATTCCCTTTGTATTTAAAGGTTCCGGAACTCTTGGAACCGAGGTGATGCAAAACTTTTTTTGATGTGTGTAGATTTTGAAATACTACGGCGGAGTATTATGGTACGTTCGATTTTGCGCTTCGAGAAGAATGTTATTTTTGTCCTGGAATTTACAGAATTTGCTACCAGCATTGGCAAACTGATGATTTGATGTCAGGTAGCGTGATTGCTTCCGCATATCACCGAAGAACCCATGTTCCATTTGATGAGCTCATTGAATTATTTGTTTACATCCTATTGACTGCCTTATTTTTGCCTTATGCACTTATAACAGATTCATTTCGTTAACGACCGATTGTCGTCGTTTTGGTGGCTAAAACAAACACCGTTTTTCTCATATTGAGCCCGTTAGAGGAGGTATTTCGGGTACCATCTGCCGAAAAGACGGCACTTCAAAAGACCCCGTCCTTCGGACCCAAACTCCTGAGGATCGGGTGCATTTCTTTGTGGGCTGGCTCAGCACAACAGGCTTGATCCAGGGGATCTGGGTCATTGGGCACGGAAACAGTCATAGACGCCCCAAGACGCCCCAAAGAAATACATCCAAACAACAAAGCTAGCAATAAAAAGAGATCCAGTCTTAAGTTAGATTCGTGAATAATTTATTCAAGTTAGACCCCTAATCATTTCCGAGGGTCGAAATCGGCTAATCCGCTAATCTAAATACAATTATGAGTCATCCCTATTTTGACGTTAATGACCCCCGCGAAATCCTAGTTACATGAAAAGAATAGCAAAGCAAACTAGGCGCGTGGTACATGAATAATTAACGCGTAGCAAATTTACAAACAAATGACTCGGCAGAATTTACATTTAGCATCAAGCAAGTACTATCCCTAGGTTGGGATGGTACCACGTCCACATTTAAATTACATTTATAATTTTATCTCATGCCTATGTGAACGAAAGTATCACGACGAGATGCGTCGTAAACAAATGCTTATTACCAAAAGCTAATGATAGTTTGACCACTGACTATCAAAAAAACATTGCATAAACTCTGTTACGTCTAATAAGGAAACAATGGGAATAAATGCACTAGGGAATAAAGTAAACACTCTTATACTAGCCTACCTTCGCGAATTGACGTACTGTTTGTAGTCAATCGTCATCTCAGGCATGTAAGTTACGTTGGCAAAGCGCAATTACAATTGCGTCTTACAAGCTTCAGTTCACGTGGGCCACAAGTTACTGACTATCGGTCCCGTAGATCCAATGTCGTCGATACAAGTAGTGTCAGCTCATTTAAAAGTCATCTCCCACATGGAAATGGATTGAAGTCATGGTGTCGCTAACAACAAGCAACTGGTTGCAAAATTATAGCTGTAAATTATTTATGATAATTAATTAATCCGTTGGTTTAGGATAATTATGCTTTGATTTAGGTTGTAGGTTAAAAATATGGTTTAGTTGGTTGTATTAATGACACCAGTCTTAGGCTGCAATAGGTGATCTCGCTGGAGATTCACTCAAATACCTAGACTTCAACAAGTCAGACAATAACACAGGTTAGCGCGTCTTACACCAACTGCGCGCGGCACGTCGGTCGACTGAGCATAGCTCCAGAACGCCGGAATAAACCAAGGGTAAGGCGAACATTCATTCCGTGCTGCCAAATACCAAATAATGTGTTCACGGACACAACAATTACACTGGCTAGCCTAATTTATACAAAGCTGAGTCAATTAACATGATATTTTAAACCTTACTTCAACGCGCCAGGCGATCAAAGTCGTCGGCTAAAACATTTAAGGAATTCGCATCGGCGTGCGTTCCGCTACTTCATAACTATAACAGGTGTTGACAGCTCCCTAAGCCACTCTCATAGCATGGTTATTAATACCTGTGGCCTTCAAATTTCCTAGGCTCGTGACATAATGTAGCACACATAAAAGTAGTCATTCAATGTCGTCTCACTTTTGTTTCTCGGGCAAACCGGTTCTCAGCTGGGCGCAAGCAAGCCTATCTGCGTCGCGTGCAGCTCATTTTAGCATAGCAAAGAGTAGTGCTTTTGAAATGATCATTTTTTTAAACCTGTAGGAGCACGAAATAAAGTCCTGTAGTGCTCTATAGATCATCCTAACAATGTCTCATCACTCCCTAATAGTGCTTCATGGGATTACATTCCCATTAGAAAGATATAACGTTGCATAACCGGGTGAGTTAGCCGCGGTGGTTATGGCATGATTACTGGCAGTCGCTCACATTCGGGAGGTGAGGAGTTTCGAATCCCCCCCGCCGGCAACCTTGAAGATGGCCTTCTGTGGTTTCCCATCTTCCTTCCAATTTAGATGGATTGGTCATGTCCATCGGATGGATGATGTGAGATTACCTCGTCAAATGCTATATGGTGAGTTATGATATGGCACCAGACCTCATGGTGGTCCTAAGAGGCGCTACAAGGACCAATTTAAGCAGACGCTGAAATTGACAGGTCTTGATTCACAAAACTGGGACATGCAGGCTGGATACCGCTCAACATGGCGCCGCACCATCTCGGAACGTTTGAAAGGGATCGACGCACACATGAAGAGGCCAAGCGTCAAGCTAGGAAACTTCGAGCAACCCAACCACGTCCTCCTCCAGCAATACTATGTGACTTGTGTAGACGCTTGTTCTATGCCAGGATTGGACTCTTTAGTCACCGTAAACACATCCACAAAGTGGACTGAAGGAAGAAGATTTATACTCGGATTCGAGTTAAAGCCGATGATGACCCCATGGTTATATATTTTGAAATACTACGGCGGAGTATTATGGTACGTTCGATTTTGCGCTTCGAGAAGAATGTTATTTTTGTCCTGGAATTTACAGAATTTGCTACCAGCATTGGCAAACTGATGATTTGATGTCAGGTAGCGTGATTGCTTCCGCATATCACCGAAGAACCCATGTTCCATTTGATGAGCTCATTGAATTATTTGTTTACATCCTATTGACTGCCTTATTTTTGCCTTATGCACTTATAGCAGATTCATTTCGTTAACGACCGATTGTCGTCGTTTTGGTGGCTAAAACAAACACCGTTTTTCTCATATTGAGCCCGTTAGAGGAGGTATTTCGGGTACCATCTGCCGAAAAGACGGCACTTCAAAAGACCCCGTCCTTCGGACCCAAACTCCTGAGGATCGGGTGCATTTCTTTGTGGGCTGGCTCAGCACAACAGGCTTGATCCAGGGGATCTGGGTCATTGGGCACGGAAACAGTCATAGACGCCCCAAGACGCCCCAAAGAAATACATCCAAACAACAAAGCTAGCAATAAAAAGAGATCCAGTCTTAAGTTAGATTCGTGAATAATTTATTCAAGTAAGACCCCTAATCATTTCCGAGGGTCGAAATCGGCTAATCCGCTAATCTAAATACAATTATGAGTCATCCCTATTTTGACGTTAATGACCCCCGCGAAATCCTAGTTACATGAAAGGAATAGCAAAGCAAACTAGGCGCGTGGTACATGAATAATTAACGCGTAGCAAATTTACAAACAAATGACTCGGCAGAATTTACATTTAACATCAAGCAAGTACTATCCCTAGGTTGGGATGGTACCACGTCCACATTTAAATTACATTTATAATTTTATCTCATGCCTATGTGAACGAAAGTATCACGACGAGATGCGTCGTAAACAAATGCTTATTACCAAAAGCTAATGATAGTTTGACCACTGACTATCAAAAAAACATTGCATAAACTCTGTTACGTCTAATAAGGAAACAATGGGAATAAATGCACTAGGGAATAAAGTAAACACTCTTATACTAGCCTACCTTCGCGAATTGACGTACTGTTTGTAGTCAATCGTCATCTCAGGCATGTAAGTTACGTTGGCAAAGCGCAATTACAATTGCGTCTTACAAGCTTCAGATCACGCGGGCCGCAAGTTACTGACTATCGGTCCCGTAGATCCAATGTCGTCGATACAAGTAGTGTCAGCTCATTTAAAAGTCATCTCCCACATGGAAATGGATTGAAGTCATGGTTTCGCTAACAACAAGCAACTGGTTGCAAAATTATAGCTGTAAATTATTTATGATAATTAATTAATCCGTTGGTTTAGGATAATTATGCTTTGATTTAGGTTGTAGGTTTAAATATGGTTTAGTTGGTTGTATTAATGACACCAGTCTTAGGCTGCAATAGGTGATCTCACTGGAGATTCACTCAAATACCTTGACTTCAACAAGTCAGACAATAACACAGGTTAGCGCGTCTTACACCAACTGCGCGCGGCACGTCGGTCGACTGAGCATAGCTTCAGAACGCCGGAATAAACCAAGGGTAAGGCGAACATTCATTCCGTTCTGCCAAATACCAAATAATGTGTTCACGGACACAACAATTACACTGGCTAGCCTAATTTATACAAAGCTGAGTCAATTAACATGATATTTTAAACCTTACTTCAACGCGCCAGGCGATCAAAGTCGTCGGCTAAAACATTTAAGGAATTCGCATCGGCGTGCGTTCCGCTACTTCATAACTATAACAGGTGTTGACAGCTCCCTAAGCCACTCTCATAGCATGGTTATTAATACCTGTGGCCTTCAAATTTCCTAGGCTCGTGACATAATGTAGCACACATAAAAGTAGTCATTCAATGTCGTCTCACTTTTGTTTCTCGGGCAAACCGGTTCTCAGCTGGGCGCAAGCAAGCCTATCTGCGTCGCGTGCAGCTCATTTTAGCATAGCAAAGAGTAGTGCTTTTGAAATGATCATTTTTTAAACCTGTAGGAGCACGAAATAAAGTCCTGTAGTGCTCTATAGATCATCCTAACAATGTCTCATCACTCCCTAATAGTGCTTCCTGGGATTACATTCCCATTAGAAAGATATAACGTTGCATAACCGGGTGAGTTAGCCGCGGTGGTTATGGCATGATTACTGGCAGTCGCTCACATTCGGGAGGCGAGGAGTTTCGAATCCCCCCCCGCCGGCAACCTTGAAGATGGCCTTCTGTGGTTTCGCATCTTCCTTCCAATTTAGATGGATTGGTCATGTCCATCGGATGGATGATGTGAGATTACCTCGTCAAATGCTATATGGTGAGTTATGATATGGCACCAGACCTCATGGTGGTCCTAAGAGGCGCTACAAGGACCAATTTAAGCAGACGCTGAAATTGACAGGTCTTGATTCACAAAACTGGGACATGCAGGCTGGATACCGCTCAACATGGCGCCGCACCATCTCGGAACGTTTGAAAGGGATCGACGCACACATGAAGAGGCCAAGCGTCAAGCTAGGAAACTTCGAGCAACCCAACCACGTCCTCCTCCAGCAATACTATGTGACTTGTGTAGACGCTTGTTCTATGCCAGGATTGGACTCTTTAGTCACCGTAAACACATCCACAAAGTGGACTGAAGGAAGAAGATTTATACTCGGATTCGAGTTAAAGCCGATGATGACCCCATGGTTATATATTTTGAAATACTACGGCGGAGTATTATGGTACGTTCGATTTTGCGCTTCGAGAAGAATGTTATTTTTGTCCTGGAATTTACAGAATTTGCTACCAGCATTGGCAAACTGATGATTTGATGTCAGGTAGCGTGATTGCTTCCGCATATCACCGAAGAACCCATGTTCCATTTGATGAGCTCATTGAATTATTTGTTTACATCCTATTGACTGCCTTATTTTTGCCTTATGCACTTATAGCAGATTCATTTCGTTAACGACCGATTGTCGTCGTTTTGGTGGCTAAAACAAACACCGTTTTTCTCATATTGAGCCCGTTAGAGGAGGTATTTCGGGTACCATCTGCCGAAAAGACGGCACTTCAAAATACCCCGTCCTTCGGACCCAAACTCCTGAGGATCGGGTGCATTTCTTTGTGAGCTGGCTCAGCACAACAGGCTTGATCCAGGGGATCTGGGTCATTGGGCACGGAAACAGTCATAGACGCCCCAAGACGCCCCAAAGAAATACATCCAAACAACAAAGCTAGCAATAAAAAGAGATCCAGTCTTAAGTTAGATTCGTGAATAATTTATTCAAGTAAGACCCCTAATCATTTCCGAGGGTCGAAATCGGCTAATCCGCTAATCTAAATACAATTATGAGTCATCCCTATTTTGACGTTAATGACCCCCGCGAAATCCTAGTTACATGAAAAGAATAGCAAAGCAAACTAGGCGCGTGGTACATGAATAATTAACGCGTAGCAAATTTACAAACAAATGACTCGGCAGAATTTACATTTAACATCAAGCAAGTACTATCCCTAGGTTGGGATGGTACCACGTCCACATTTAAATTACATTTATAATTTTATCTCATGCCTATGTGAACGAAAGTATCACGACGAGATGCGTCGTAAACAAATGCTTATTACCAAAAGCTAATGATAGTTTGACCACTGACTATCAAAAAAACATTGCATAAACTCTGTTACGTCTAATAAGGAAACAATGGGAATAAATGCACTAGGGAATAAAGTAAACACTCTTATACTAGCCTACCTTCGCGAATTGACGTACTGTTTGTAGTCAATCGTCATCTCAGGCATGTAAGTTACGTTGGCAAAGCGCAATTACAATTGCGTCTTACAAGCTTCAGATCACGCGGGCCGCAAGTTACTGACTATCGGTCCCGTAGATCCAATGTCGTCGATACAAGTAGTGTCAGCTCATTTAAAAGTCATCTCCCACATGGAAATGGATTGAAGTCATGGTGTCGCTAACAACAAGCAACTGGTTGCAAAATTATAGCTGTAAATTATTTATGATAATTAATTAATCCGTTGGTTTAGGATAATTATGCTTTGATTTAGGTTGTAGGTTTAAATATGGTTTAGTTGGTTGTATTAATGACACCAGTCTTAGGCTGCAATAGGTGATCTCACTGGAGATTCACTCAAATACCTTGACTTCAACAAGTCAGACAATAACACAGGTTAGCGCGTCTTACACCAACTGCGCGCGGCACGTCGGTCGACTGAGCATAGCTCCAGAACGCCGGAATAAACCAAGGGTAAGGCGAACATTCATTCCGTTCTGCCAAATACCAAATAATGTGTTCACGGACACAACAATTACACTGGCTAGCCTAATTTATACAAAGCTGAGTCAATTAACATGATATTTAAAAACCTTACTTCAACGCGCCAGGCGATCAAAGTCGTCGGCTAAAACATTTAAGGAATTCGCATCGGCGTGCGTTCCGCTACTTCATAACTATAACAGGTGTTGACAGCTCCCTAAGCCACTCTCATAGCATGGTTATTAATACCTGTGGCCTTCAAATTTCCTAGGCTCGTGACATAATGTAACACACATAAAAGTAGTCATTCAATGTCGTCTCACTTTTGTTTCTCGGGCAAACCGGTTCTCAGCTGGGCGCAAGCAAGCCTATCTGCGTCGCGTGCAGCTCATTTTAGCATAGCAAAGAGTAGTGCTTTTGAAATGATCATTTTTTAAACCTGTAGGAGCACGAAATAAAGTCCTGTAGTACTCTATAGATCATCCTAACAATGTCTCATCACTCCCTAATAGTGCTTCCTGGGATTACATTCCCATTGGAAAGATATAACGTTGCATAACCGGGTGAGTTAGCCGCGGTGGTTACGGCATGATTACTGGCAGTCGCTCACATTCGGGAGGCGAGGAGTTTCGAATCCCCCCCGCCGGCAACCTTGAAGATGGCCTTCTGTGGTTTCCCATCTTCCTTCCAATTTAGATGGATTGGTCATGTCCATCGGATGGATGATGTGAGATTACCTCGTCAAATGCTATATGGTGAGTTATGATATGGCACCAGACCTCATGGTGGTCCTAAGAGGCGCTACAAGGACCAATTTAAGCAGACGCTGAAATTGACAGGTCTTGATTCACAAAACTGGGACATGCAGGCTGGATACCGCTCAACATGGCGCCGCACCATCTCGGAACGTTTGAAAGGGATCGACGCACACATGAAGAGGCCAAGCGTCAAGCTAGGAAACTTCGAGCAACCCAACCACGTCCTCCTCCAGCAATACTATGTGACTTGTGTAGACGCTTGTTCTATGCCAGGATTGGACTCTTTAGTCACCGTAAACACATCCACAAAGTGGACTGAAGGAAGAAGATGTATACTCGGATTCGAGTTAAAGCCGATGATGACCCCATGGTTATATATTTTGAAATACTACGGCGGAGTATTATGGTACGTTCGATTTTGCGCTTCGAGAAGAATGTTATTTTTGTCCTGGAATTTACAGAATTTGCTACCAGCATTGGCAAACTGATGATTTGATGTCAGGTAGCGTGATTGCTTCCGCATATCACCGAAGAACCCATGTTCCATTTGATGAGCTCATTGAATTATTTGTTTACATCCTATTGACTGCCTTATTTTTGCCTTATGCACTTATAGCAGATTCATTTCGTTAACGACCGATTGTCGTCGTTTTGGTGGCTAAAACAAACACCGTTTTTCTCATATTGAGCCCGTTAGAGGAGGTATTTCGGGTACCATCTGCCGAAAAGACGGCACTTCAAAAGACCCCGTCCTTCGGACCCAAACTCCTGAGGATCGGGTGCATTTCTTTGTGGGCTGGCTCAGCACAACAGGCTTGATCCAGGGGATCTGGGTCATTGGGCACGGAAACAGTCATAGACGCCCCAAGACGCCCCAAAGAAATACATCCAAACAACAAAGCTAGCAATAAAAAGATATCCAGTCTTAAGTTAGATTCGTGAATAATTTATTCAAGTAAGACCCCTAATCATTTCCGAGGGTCGAAATCGGCTAATCCGCTAATCTAAATACAATTATGAGTCATCCCTATTTTGACGTTAATGACCCCCGCGAAATCCTAGTTACATGAAAAGAATAGCAAAGCAAACTAGGCGCGTGGTACATGAATAATTAACGCGTAGCAAATTTACAAACAAATGACTCGGCAGAATTTACATTTAACATCAAGCAAGTACTATCCCTAGGTTGGGATGGTACCACGTCCACATTTAAATTACATTTATAATTTTATCTCATGCCTATGTGAACGAAAGTATCACGACGAGATGCGTCGTAAACAAATGCTTATTACCAAAAGCTAATGATAGTTTGACCACTGACTATCAAAAAAACATTGCATAAACTCTGTTACGTCTAATAAGGAAACAATGGGAATAAATGCACTAGGGAATAAAGTAAACACTCTTATACTAGCCTACCTTCGCGAATTGACGTACTGTTTGTAGTCAATCGTCATCTCAGGCATGTAAGTTACGTTGGCAAAGCGCAATTACAATTGCGTCTTACAAGCTTCAGATCACGCGGGCCGCAAGTTACTGACTATCGGTCCCGTAGATCCAATGTCGTCGATACAAGTAGTGTCAGCTCATTTAAAAGTCATCTCCCACATGGAAATGGATTGAAGTCATGGTGTCGCTAACAACAAGCAACTGGTTGCAAAATTATAGCTGTAAATTATTTATGATAATTAATTAATCCGTTGGTTTAGGATAATTATGCTTTGATTTAGGTTGTAGGTTTAAATATGGTTTAGTTGGTTGTATTAATGACACCAGTCTTAGGCTGCAATAGGTGATCTCACTGGAGATTCACTCAAATACCTTGACTTCAACAAGTCAGACAATAACACAGGTTAGCGCGTCTTACACCAACTGCGCGCGGCACGTCGGTCGACTGAGCATAGCTCCAGAACGCCGGAATAAACCAAGGGTAAGGTGAACATTCATTCCGTTCTGCCAAATACCAAATAATGTGTTCACGGACACAACAATTACACTGGCTAGCCTAATTTATACAAAGCTGAGTCAATTAACATGATATTTTAAACCTTACTTCAACGCGCCAGGCGATCAAAGTCGTCGGCTAAAACATTTAAGGAATTCGCATCGGCGTGCGTTCCGCTACTTCATAACTATAACAGGTGTTGACAGCTCCCTAAGCCACTCTCATAGCATGGTTATTAATACCTGTGGCCTTCAAATTTCCTAGGCTCGTGACACAATGTAACACACATAAAAGTAGTCATTCAATGTCGTCTCACTTTTGTTTCTCGGGCAAACCGGTTCTCAGCTGGGCGCAAGCAAGCCTATCTGCGTCGCGTGCAGCTCATTTTAGCATAGCAAAGAGTAGTGCTTTTGAAATGATCATTTTTTAAACCTGTAGGAGCACGAAATAAAGTCCTGTAGTACTCTATAGATCATCCTAACAATGTCTCATCACTCCCTAATAGTGCTTCCTGGGATTACATTCCCATTGGAAAGATATAACGTTGCATAACCGGGTGAGTTAGCCGCGGTGGTTACGGCATGATTACTGGCAGTCGCTCACATTCGGGAGGCGAGGAGTTTCGAATCCCCCCCGCCGGCAACCTTGAAGATGGCCTTCTGTGGTTTCCCATCTTCCTTCCAATTTAGATGGATTGGTCATGTCCATCGGATGGATGATGTGAGATTACCTCGTCAAATGCTATATGGTGAGTTATGATATGGCACCAGACCTCATGGTGGTCCTAAGAGGCGCTACAAGGACCAATTTAAGCAGACGCTGAAATTGACAGGTCTTGATTCACAAAACTGGGACATGCAGGCTGGATACCGCTCAACATGGCGCCGCACCATCTCGGAACGTTTGAAAGGGATCGACGCACACATGAAGAGGCCAAGCGTCAAGCTAGGAAACTTCGAGCAACCCAACCACGTCCTCCTCCAGCAATACTATGTGACTTGTGTAGACGCTTGTTCTATGCCAGGATTGGACTCTTTAGTCACCGTAAACACATCCACAAAGTGGACTGAAGGAAGAAGATTTATACTCGGATTCGAGTTAAAGCCGATGATGACCCCATGGTTATATATTTTGAAATACTACGGCGGAGTATTATGGTACGTTCGATTTTGCGCTTCGAGAAGAATGTTATTTTTGTCCTGGAATTTACAGAATTTGCTACCAGCATTGGCAAACTGATGATTTGATGTCAGGTAGCGTGATTGCTTCCGCATATCACCGAAGAACCCATGTTCCATTTGATGAGCTCATTGAATTATTTGTTTACATCCTATTGACTGCCTTATTTTTGCCTTATGCACTTATAGCAGATTCATTTCGTTAACGACCGATTGTCGTCGTTTTGGTGGCTAAAACAAACACCGTTTTTCTCATATTGAGCCCGTTAGAGGAGGTATTTCGGGTACCATCTGCCGAAAAGACGGCACTTCAAAAGACCCCGTCCTTCGGACCCAAACTCCTGAGGATCGGGTGCATTTCTTTGTGGGCTGGCTCAGCACAACAGGCTTGATCCAGGGGATCTGGGTCATTGGGCACGGAAACAGTCATAGACGCCCCAAGACGCCCCAAAGAAATACATCCAAACAACAAAGCTAGCAATAAAAAGAGATCCAGTCTTAAGTTAGATTCGTGAATAATTTATTCAAGTAAGACCCCTAATCATTTCCGAGGGTCGAAATCGGCTAATCCGCTAATCTAAATACAATTATGAGTCATCCCTATTTTGACGTTAATGACCCCCGCGAAATCCTAGTTACATGAAAAGAATAGCAAAGCAAACTAGGCGCGTGGTACATGAATAATTAACGCGTAGCAAATTTACAAACAAATGACTCGGCAGAATTTACATTTAACATCAAGCAAGTACTATCCCTAGGTTGGGATGGTACCACGTCCACATTTAAATTACATTTATAATTTTATCTCATGCCTATGTGAACGAAAGTATCACGACGAGATGCGTCGTAAACAAATGCTTATTACCAAAAGCTAATGATAGTTTGACCACTGACTATCAAAAAAACATTGCATAAACTCTGTTACGTCTAATAAGGAAACAATGGGAATAAATGCACTAGGGAATAAAGTAAACACTCTTATACTAGCCTACCTTCGCGAATTGACGTACTGTTTGTAGTCAATCGTCATCTCAGGCATGTAAGTTACGTTGGCAAAGCGCAATTACAATTGCGTCTTACAAGCTTCAGATCACGCGGGCCGCAAGTTACTGACTATCAGTCCCGTAGATCCAATGTCGTCGATACAAGTAGTGTCAGCTCATTTAAAAGTCATCTCCCACATGGAAATGGATTGAAGTCATTGTGTCGCTAACAACAAGCAACTGGTTGCAAAATTATAGCTGTAAATTATTTATGATAATTAATTAATCCGTTGGTTTAGGATAATTATGCTTTGATTTAGGTTGTAGGTTTAACCCTAGAACTGCGGACCGTCTTCCAGGAAGACGGTGTGTTGTTTAATCAAGTGCGACCGTCTCTCTGAAAGACGGTCTTGGAATTCAAATATAGTACTACTGTTGGCCTTCAGATGGCACTAATTTCATGTTATGGTGGTTCCCGATGCTTTTATCTTTCGTAGTGTAAGTCTTTGGCAAACAAATGACAGTATGCAAGCTATTATTTGGCTGCAGAAGTGGAAGTACTTCCATGTTGATATTGAAGTTGCATTGAGCAAAATGGCCGCCAAATATGTAGACGATTCAGAAATTTAGCACTTGATTTTTGACGATTCATGTGATAGTATGGACGATGACAGTGATTATTGTGTGGATTCGTATGAAAATTAAGATGGTGAAAGTAGTGGCTGTGATACCGGCGAACAAGATGTCACGCAAGTTATGGAAATCCCCATCAATGCAAGCGATGTTTATCATGTTCCGACAGACCCTGTACACATGCCTAATGTTAGCCGTGAAGTGGTAAGTGTGAACTAGACTTATATTCAACCCGAAGAAAGTGACTTTCCAGGTAAAAATGTACCGTTTATCGTTCATCATCCTGGGCCTGTGAACTTGCCTCCCCGTAAACGCGCGCCGATTATGTACTTCAAAATCGAGAAATGTCATATTTTTGTAAAAATAATTTTCTTTTCAGTAAATAACTGGAATTAATTGAAACTGGTTCTTGAATTAGTAACAAAAATTTATGAACTTTTCATTTATGATATCTCTGATGAGCATTTAACTCGGAAATATGGTTTTCTAGAGCAGAAAAGTCAATAATTTTTTATTTTTTTGTTTTTATAAAATACTTTTTATGATTAATTCAAAGTGACCGAGTCTGAATGATTCACCTATATCAATATAATATAGCTTTATATTGGTGTATGATAAGTCATATTCATGAACACAGTATGCTTACAGATACCAAATTCCTTTAGTGTGTACTTTATGGGAATTTACTGCAGCATTTGACAGATAAACCTGCAGCAGTTCTAGGGTTAAATATGGTTTAGTTGGTTGTATTAATGACACCAGTCTTAGGCTGCAATAGGTGATCTCACTGGAGATTCACTCAAATACCTTGACTTCAACAAGTCAGACAATAACACAGGTTAGCGCGTCTTACACCAACTGCGCGCGGCACGTCGGTCGACTGAGCATAGCTCCAGAACGCCGGAATAAACCAAGGGTAAGGCGAACATTCATTCCGTTCTGCCAAATACCAAATAATGTGTTCACGGACACAACAATTACACTGGCTAGCCTAATTTATACAAAGCTGAGTCAATTAACATGATATTTTAAACCTTACTTCAACGCGCCAGGCGATCAAAGTCGTCGGCTAAAACATTTAAGGAATTCGCATCGGCGTGCGTTCCGCTACTTCATAACTATAACAGGTGTTGACAGCTCCCTAAGCCACTCTCATAGCATGGTTATTAATACCTGTGGCCTTCAAATTTCCTAGGCTCGTGACATAATGTAGCACACATAAAAGTAGTCATTCAATGTCGTCTCACTTTTTTTTCTCGGGCAAACCGGTTCTCAGCTGGGCGCAAGCAAGCCTATCTGCGTCGCGTGCAGCTCATTTTAGCATAGCAAAGAGTAGTGCTTTTGAAATGATCATTTTTTAAACCTGTAGGAGCACGAAATAAAGTCCTGTAGTGCTCTATAGATCATCCTAACAATGTCTCATCACTCCCTAATAGTGCTTCCTGGGATTACATTCCCATTAGAAAGATATAACGTTGCATAACCGGGTGAGTTAGCCGCGGTGGTTACGGCATGATTACTGGCAGTCGCTCACATTCGGGAGGCGTGGAGTTTCGAATCCCCCCCGCCGGCAACCTTGAAGATGGCCTTCTGTGGTTTCCCATCTTCCTTCCAATTTAGATGGATTGGTCATGTCCATCGGATGGATGATGTGAGATTACCTCGTCAAATGCTATATGGTGAGTTATGATATGGCACCAGACCTCATGGTGGTCCTAAGAGGCGCTACAAGGACCAATTTAAGCAGACGCTGAAATTGACAGGTCTTGATTCACAAAACTGGGACATGCAGGCTGGATACCGCTCAACATGGCGCCGCACCATCTCGGAACGTTTGAAAGGGATCGACGCACACATGAAGAGGCCAAGCGTCAAGCTAGGAAACTTCGAGCAACCCAACCACGTCCTCCTCCAGCAATACTATGTGACTTGTGTAGACGCTTGTTCTATGCCAGGATTGGACTCTTTAGTCACCATAAACACATCCACAAAGTGGACTGAAGGAAGAAGATTTATACTCGGATTCGAGTTAAAGCCGATGATGACCCCATGGTTATATATTTTGAAATACTACGGCGGAGTATTATGGTACGTTCGATTTTGCGCTTCGAGAAGAATGTTATTTTTGTCCTGGATTTTACAGAATTTGCTACCAGCATTGGCAAACTGATGATTTGATGTCAGGTAGCGTGATTGCTTCCGCATATCACCGAAGAACCCATGTTCCATTTGATGAGCTCATTGAATTATTTGTTTACATCCTATTGACTGCCTTATTTTTGCCTTATGCACTTATAGCAGATTCATTTCGTTAACGACCGATTGTCGTCGTTTTGGTGGCTAAAACAAACACCGTTTTTCTCATATTGAGCCCGTTAGAGGAGGTATTTCGGGTACCATCTGCCGAAAAGACGGCACTTCAAAAGACCCCATCCTTCGGACCCAAACTCCTGAGGATCGGGTGCATTTCTTTGTGGGCTGGCTCAGCACAACAGGCTTGATCCAGGGGATCTGGGTCATTGGGCACGGAAACAGTCATAGACGCCCCAAGACGCCCCAAAGAAATACATCCAAACAACAAAGCTAGCAATAAAAAGAGATCCAGTCTTAAGTTAGATTCGTGAATAATTTATTCAAGTAAGACCCCTAATCATTTCCGAGGGTCGAAATCGGCTAATCCGCTAATCTAAATACAATTATGAGTCATCCCTATTTTGACGTTAATGACCCCCGCGAAATCCTAGTTACATGAAAGGAATAGCAAAGCAAACTAGGCGCGTGGTACATGAATAATTAACGCGTAGCAAATTTACAAACAAATGACTCGGCAGAATTTACATTTAACATCAAGCAAGTACTATCCCTAGGTTGGGATGGTACCACGTCCACATTTAAATTACATTTATAATTTTATCTCATGCCTATGTGAACGAAAGTATCACGACGAGATGCGTCGTAAACAAATGCTTATTACCAAAAGCTAATGATAGTTTGACCACTGACTATCAAAAAAACATTGCATAAACTCTGTTACGTCTAATAAGGAAACAATGGGAATAAATGCACTAGGGAATAAAGTAAACACTCTTATACTAGCCTACCTTCGCGAATTGACGTACTGTTTGTAGTCAATCGTCATCTCAGGCATGTAAGTTACGTTGGCAAAGCGCAATTACAATTGCGTCTTACAAGCTTCAGATCACGCGGGCCACAAGTTACTGACTATCGGTCCCGTAGATCCAATGTCGTCGATACAAGTAGTGTCAGCTCATTTAAAAGTCATCTCCCACATGGAAATGGATTGAAGTCATGGTGTCGCTAACAACAAGCAACTGGTTGCAAAATTATAGCTGTAAATTATTTATGATAATTAATTAATCCGTTGGTTTAGGATAATTATGCTTTGATTTAGGTTGTAGGTTTAACCCTAGAACTGCGGACCGTCTTCCAGGAAGACGGTGTGTTGTTTAATCAAGTGCGACCGTCTCTCTGAAAGACGGTCTTGGAATTCAAATATAGTACTACTGTTGGCCTTCAGATGGCACTAATTTCATGTTATGGTGGTTCCCGATGCTTTTATCTTTCGTAGTGTAAGTCTTTGGCAAACAAATGACAGTATGCAAGCTATTATTTGGCTGCAGAAGTGGAAGTACTTCCATGTTGATATTGAAGTTGCATTGAGCAAAATGGCCGCCAAATATGTAGACGATTCAGAAATTTAGCACTTGATTTTTGACGATTCATGTGATAGTATGGACGATGACAGTGATTATTGTGTGGATTCGTATGAAAATTAAGATGGTGAAAGTAGTGGCTGTGATACCGGCGAACAAGATGTCACGCAAGTTATGGAAATCCCCATCAATGCAAGCGATGTTTATCATGTTCCGACAGACCCTGTACACATGCCTAATGTTAGCCGTGAAGTGGTAAGTGTGAACTAGACTTATATTCAACCCGAAGAAAGTGACTTTCCAGGTAAAAATGTACCGTTTATCGTTCATCATCCTGGGCCTGTGAACTTGCCTCCCCGTAAACGCGCGCCGATTATGTACTTCAAAATCGAGAAATGTCATATTTTTGTAAAAATAATTTTCTTTTCAGTAAATAACTGGAATTAATTGAAACTGGTTCTTGAATTAGTAACAAAAATCTATGAACTTTTCATTTATGATATCTCTGATGAGCATTTAACTCGGAAATATGGTTTTCTAGAGCAGAAAAGTCAATAATTTTTTATTTTTTTGTTTTTATAAAATACTTTTTATGATTAATTCAAAGTGACCGAGTCTGAATGATTCACCTATATCAATATAATATAGCTTTATATTGGTGTATGATAAGTCATATTCATGAACACAGTATGCTTACAGATACCAAATTCCTTTAGTGTGTACTTTATGGGAATTTACTGCAGCATTTGACAGATAAACCTGCAGCAGTTCTAGGGTTAAATATGGTTTAGTTGGTTGTATTAATGACACCAGTCTTAGGCTGCAATAGGTGATCTCACTGGAGATTCACTCAAATACCTTGACTTCAACAAGTCAGACAATAACACAGGTTAGCGCGTCTTACACCAACTGCGCGCGGCACGTCGGTCGACTGAGCATAGCTCCAGAACGCCGGAATAAACCAAGGGTAAGGCGAACATTCATTCCGTTCTGCCAAATACCAAATAATGTGTTCACGGAAACAACAATTACACTGGCTAGCCTAATTTATACAAAGCTGAGTCAATTAACATGATATTTTAAACCTTACTTCAACGCGCCAGGCGATCAAAGTCGTCGGCTAAAACATTTAAGGAATTCGCATCGGCGTGCGTTCCGCTACTTCATAACTATAACAGGTGTTGACAGCTCCCTAAGCCACTCTCATAGCATGGTTATTAATACCTGTGGCCTTCAAATTTCCTAGGCTCGTGACATAATGTAGCACACATAAAAGTAGTCATTCAATGTCGTCTCACTTTTGTTTCTCGGGCAAACCGGTTCTCAGCTGGGCGCAAGCAAGCCTATCTGCGTCGCGTGCAGCTCATTTTAGCATAGCAAAGAGTAGTGCTTTTGAAATGATCATTTTTTTTACCTGTAGGAGCACGAAATAAAGTCCTGTAGTGCTCTATAGATCATCCTAACAATGTCTCATCACTCCCTAATAGTGCTTCCTGGGATTACATTCCCATTAGAAACATATAACGTTGCATAACCGGGTGAGTTAGCCGCGGTGGTTACGGCATGATTGCTGGCAGTCGCTCACATCTGGGAGGCGAGGAGTTTCGAATCCCCCCCGCCGGCAACCTTGAAGATGGCCTTCTGTGGTTTCCCATCTTCCTTCCAGGCAAATGCCGGGGTTGGTCCCTAACTAAAGGCCACAGCCGCTACCTTCCAACTCCTAGTCCTTACATTCCAACTTCCCTCCCCAACGGTACGTGTAGCTCACCCATTGGGTGTCCGTCTCGAAGCAGCTACAAACCTGGCGAGCCGAACATGTCCACGGACACTGCCGGCACTAAAAGCTATACGCTAAAGAAGAAAAACTTTGCATAATGTTCAAAGAGTAGTAATGTTAAGAGATAACACTCGTGCATTCTGACTGCACTGATCTGAAGATATGTCACTCGTTCTATGTACATGTAGAATCTGATAAGTGTGGTTTGGCATTCTCCACAACACAAAAGTTATACATCTCACCTCTGCTGTGACGTTTGAAATGATACGAGATTGGTTAGTTCATCCATCTGACAGTATATGAGTTCGTTCCTCTCGAACTACACGTGGTAAAATGTACTCACGAAAATGACAAATAAATGGTACAAAAATGTTACGGCATCGGTCGGCCGAAAAATGGTACGAGAATGAGCTCTCAAATGAAGAAGGGACCTAACTATGGGCTGTCCCCCTACTTTCACAAGATCTACATCTCTTGTAGTTGAAGATGTCCTTTACTCTGACATAAAAATTCGCTGAAATACATGAATATTGCACCTGCCGCAAAATACACGGTCTTAGGGTGTCTTACTGAAATATTGTCCCAGTACTAAGGAAATAAAGTACACACATTCCTACCTAAGTGGTCAAATATCGTTGCGTTTCGGCTCAAATTTACAATGCAATCACTACTAATATCACTTGGACAAACTTCTAACAATGTTTACATGACTCACGGTTACATGATATAGTAGTTCACCTTCCAGAACTCCCATTGGAAGGGGTTTAATGCCTTCAAGGTTCCAAGCATTAAAAAACTGGGTAAGGCTATGGATTTTAGCCTGTCCTCGTGGTCATCAGTTGGTAAACTGTAGATGGTTTGTACTTAGTACTGTCGGCTGGACAATTCCATGGTGTTGGCGTATTCCGTTGGAGTTACCCTCACATGGTAAATTACTCCTCCATCATCTTCTCACAATATGGTTGTAGAAATATCAGCACGTGGTGCATAACGTTAATCATCGTGATTGGAAAATATTCACTGATTCTAGTGTAAAATATAATGAAATGCTCACTGGCTCTAATACTTGCAGGTTGTTCAAATACTCTGATTTTCCTGCCACAGATTCTATTTTACCAGCACTTGGTAAATCAAACACTGATTTTACAAGGATTAAATCGCACAGAATCTGGGTAATCACTGTTGCGTATAAGCGATAAATAGGTTTATCGTACTGCAATTGTACAGTGGCATACACTGGGCTACACGACGTTGTCGTCAACTTAATATTTCACTTTTATGAAAAAGACTGTTACCCTCGTCTGACTACAGACGGTCCTCGTGGTTGGTGAAATAATCGCAGTTTTCACACAATTAAAATTTGTATATTCACGTAAACGTTGCACTGGCTTTACTGAGCCTAATGTAGTACTGTGCGTTATTGAAACTGTTCGATTCAGCTCGATTGCTGTAGATAAATGTTTTCCCAAATGTGGGGTCTTCGTATGCCTATAATGGCCTTCGTCTATCAGACGGACAATCGACACAAGCGTCCAGCTTCAGCGGACTATCAAAACGGTGTGATGCGTGCATGGCACGGCTTCCTGATTCCAAGGAAGTAGTCTAGTCAAAGCAGTGACTACTTTCATAAGCCTCCGCATGTCTGCGGTGAAAAAATACCTTTGCCAAAAATATATTTGCAATTCCCAAAAGGCATAGAAATTGGCAAATTAAGCAGAATTAAATATTTCAAGCTCCTGAGATATGTGGCATAAAAATAGTGAGTAATATATCTCTAGGAGGAAAATAGCTGTCCTCTCCGTAGTCAAAATAATGAATTGTTCATGAGGAAGCTTCAGGGTTTGTTCTGTAGAACTGAGCATGTCAAGTCAATATGCTCTCAAATAAATATTTGATGCATGAGCCTGAGCGGGCTCTTATATCCCTCCGTTGTTTTAAATAAAAATGTGGGGTACGCATTTTTATTTACCATCAAACCATTCTAGTGATCGTAATATTTCTTGAGATTCGCTGCGTTAAACCTTCCCAACCTTTCACCAGTACGCAGGTCTCCAATAACATAACTGCCATTATTCAGAGCCTCTAGGACTCTGTTTGGCCCGTAGTACAAACTAACAAATTTACTGTACACCCTGTCAATTGGGTTAGATATTCCGGGGCGTCGAATCAACACTCTGTCACCCACAACAAGTGGATCTCGAAATTTCTTATTTCGCATTCTTCTCAAGCGCTTCTGAGCCTTCAGATTCATGGTGTCGCGTGCAGCTTCAATTCTGCTGGCATGCAATGGTTGCAAACAAGGCGGTGTGACAAGAACTCTGTTCCAAACACGAACAGGTGCTTGGTTCATGTGGAGAACCGTGGGGATCTGTCCAGTGCTTTCATGCACGGTGCAATTTACACATCGGGCGATGACAACTATTACTTCGGTCCATCTCCAGTGCTCTGCTTGGCAATATAGGCGGCAAAATTTGGCAATAGTAGCCATCACACATTCTGCAGGGTTGCTTTCTGGGTGGCGAATAGAAGATAGTACGTGTCCTATTTCAAGCTCGTCCATTGCAGCGGCAAATTCAGCTGATGTGAACTGTGATCCGTGATCTGTCAACAAGAAACGAGGCTTTCCTGCCTCCGGTATCACCTGTCTTCTCAGTCGCTGAATTATCCGATGAGTGGTCGCCTTCTGTATGGGGTGCAACATCGTGTATTTAGTGAATACATCGATGGTTACTACAACGTAGCGGTTCCCACTGCGAACTTTAGGGATAGGCCCGTAAATATCCTGGGCATAAAGTTCCCTAGGCTGTGTAGGTAAAATCGGTCTTGGTGGTTCCTTTAAGAGATGCGACGTGTACTTGTTACGCTGGCATGCGTCGCAAGCACGTAAACATGGTCTTACAGAAACTCCTAAGCCTTTCCAGTCAAAGGACTCACGGATGGTGACAGTAGTCTTATCTGTCCCACCATGGCCTATGGCAAGATGAAACATGTTTACCACTATGTCCTGATATCTTCGTGGCACAACAGCACGAAGTTGAGTTTGGTCAGGGTCAACGAAACGATGCAATACCTGCAATACATCACGTAGTCGTTTGCTAGGACAGCGGTCCTCGCATAATCAGGATCCTGAGGGTCCATCTTTCGTTCAAGAAAACGTATGATGCGTCTGAGCTCTTCATCTCGTCTCTGGCCTTCTGGAAAGTATCGCAATCTTCGAAGATACTCCTCACATTCTCCCTCGATGTCTATGGCGTGAACTAATGCATCTGGGTTCCTGCTGAGGATATCAGCGAGAAAATTCTCCTTCCCAGGACGGTGTTCAATAGCAATGTCAAACCGTTGGAGGTATAGCGTCCAACGCATTATTCTGTCACTCGTCAGTCTTGTCTTCATGATGAACGTCAGTGCATGATGGTCAGTCCTAATGACAATGCGACGTCCGCATAACAATTTACGCCAATATTCCAGGGCGTATACGATTGCAAGAGCTTCTATCTCAGTCGTGAATTAGCTCTTCTCGTGAGGTCTAAGTCGCCTGCTAAGAAAAGCAATATAGTGGCGTTGACGGATGTCATCCTCCTGCAGCAGGATAGCGCTAATTCCCACGGCGGAAGCGTCAGTTTCCATGATGAAATTGTGACTATAATCGGGATACTCCAAAGTAA
This sequence comes from Meconema thalassinum, assembly GCA_946902985.2. NCBI lineage: Eukaryota > Metazoa > Arthropoda > Insecta > Orthoptera > Tettigoniidae > Meconema > Meconema thalassinum. Next base: position 1,635,529,589 of record OX336388.2, read on the forward strand.
TGCTGTCCACCAACATCTGCTTAGCGTCAATAAAAGCAGTGTTACACTCAGCAGTCCAGGACCATTTTGTATTCTATCTCAGCAGATTCTGTAATGGAGCCTCAGTCTCCGAATACTTCGGGCAATGTGCTGCAAAAAATTGCTAAACTCCTAAGAATTGCCTCACATGTTGGAGTTGGAAATGCAGAAATCGCTTGACTTTTCGATGGGTTAGGCCTGTAACCATCTCCACTAATAATATGTCCAACAAATTTAAGTTCGCTCTGAAAGAACTTGCACTTCTCTCGGTTGACTTTAAAGTTGGCTTCCCGTAGGTTCTGGAACACAAGGCATAGAGTAGCATAGTGTTCCTCCTCCGTCTCGGATGCGATTACAATGTCGTCCACGTAGCATACTATTTTTTCCTTAACCTTCGGTGTCAAGATAGCGTCTAGAGCGCGTATCAGAGCAGCTCCTGCATTCTTTAAGCCAAGTGGTAATTTACAAAAGACATAAGTAGTCTGCCCAAACAAGAATCCAGTATACTTTTGGGTTTCCTCTGACAACTGAATGTGATGATACGATTGGACTAAGTCCAGGGAACTTACGTATCTTTTCCCCTTAAATCGTTTCAGAATTTCACGTATCTTTGGCGGTCTATCGTGCTCAGGCGCCGGGCGATTATTTAAGGCCCTAGCATCGAGACAAAGCCTTAGGCTACCATCAACCTTGACTACAGTCGTCAGAGGGTTGACATACGAGGTTGGTGCCTTTCTAATAATTTGCAAAGCCTCCATTTCCTTGAATTTACGCGCGGCTTCTTCGAGATGTTTCTCGGCAATGGGGTACACCTTTTACTGGAAGGGTGTGTCATCCAAAACAACTAGGTAATATTCAAAGTTTCGTATTTCACCAGGACTCGTATCGAAGATATCGCTGTATTCATTTAAAGTTCAGCTTTACGTTAACGAGTTCCGTCGCACCTTCAACATTATCGCCGTTCTCCCCATACTATTCGTCTCCCTATCATCAACAGGGTAAATTGGGTTAACGTCCGCAAGGTATCCAGGATCGTTACCTCCTACGTTCATGGGAAGGCAGTCATGCGATTCGAACTTAATGGTGTTTTGACCCATGTCAATTACCCCGTCGTATTTCCGCATGAAATCAGCCCCCAATATAGCTTCATAACGTAAGTCTTTCAAGACTAGAAATTGGTGCATATAAACATGACAGTTTATCTCAAGTGCGCAAGATACCTGCACTTTGCACTTCACAGCACGGTCAGGAATTATTCCTCTGACTTTAATGGTCGAAACAGGCAACTCAGTCAACTTCGTAAGCGTTTTCAAGGCAGCGTAAAGATCGGCAGAAATTACGCTTATCATTGCGCCAGTGTCAATAAGCAATGATACAGGATAATCCTTTATCTTCGCAGAAATCATCGGTAGCTGGGTAAGTATCACGTCAGTCGTCATTCGTCGTTCGTCAAGGAGATCGTCGGCCATTCGCTCCCAGAGCAGTACAGTAGCACTGACTCTTGGGTTGGTCTCCTTATTGTTTACTTCTGAATCGAAGTTTTTTTTTCCTTTGGAGGTGCTGGGTTGCTCGTCCACAGGCATCTCCTCCGGTACTTCAGCTATCTCCCTCGATGAAGCTGGTTCTCGCTCTTCGTTCCTATCCGCTTGTAACTGTCGAATATATACTCTCGACTTTCGCGAGCGCGACCTCTCCAGTCTCTATCTGGTTGTCCTCTGGGATCATGGTCTCTGCGGTAACCTCCACTGTACCGGTAGTCACGGCGAATATTGCCGGACTGCCTATTACGTGGGTTGTCGTTACGATTTCTACCATCTCTACGATCGTTATCGTTATCGTCGCGATTTTCTGCTCGACGTCCCCAGTATCTACGATCATGCTGTCGCTGTGGTCTCTCATAAGGTCGGTTATTCCAAGGGTCAGGTCCTGTTTCATTCCTTTTGTAGGGTTCCGAGATAACTTGAGTTGGTTTCGCAGTCTGTGAGACTTTATCAATCGTCGTGGCATTAACCTGACGATTTTCTCCCCTCGATCTGTGGTTCGAGAACTGATCGTTTGTGCTGTCGATCCTTCGGAGAATTTAATCACATTCAATGAATGTTGTGGCATTCGCGGCTATTAACGTACGCTGGACGTCAGCCGGATACTGCTTCATTATCGTCTGGATTAATTCAGGCTCTGATAACGGTGGTTGGAGCCACCTCAGCTTAGATAACTGAGTCGCGAAGTAATTAGCATACTTCGACGGTTGGTTGGTGCTGTATCGCTTCGTGTACATATCTGCACGGATGTTTTGTTGTACATCTCCGCTCCAGTACGTCCGAAGTAACGCTTCTCTGAAGTCCTGGTACCTACTGAAAGCGTACCTGAAGGCACGATACCAGGTACTTGCTTGACCTGTAAGTAGACGTTCTATGACTCTCAGTTCTCTCTCAGGAGTCACCATCGTGTCTTGAAGGTATGATTCCACGTTCTGCAGGAACTCTACAGGAGTTACGCTGCTTCCAGTTCCAGGGAACTGTGCTGGTTGCTCATCCTTCTGTCTTATAATCATAACATTTGTTCCAGGGTTAACCTGTCTCATGGGTATGAAACTTGGCGCATTAAAATTTAATGGAGTAGGTGGATTAGCCTACATGCCTTCGCTGTGTATAACAGTCGGTTGCGCTTGAGCGGTTGCGTGCGGTGTGTTCGCATTCACGCTCGAAATCTCAATATTCGGTAAGTTCCGTTCGCAGTTAGCTGTGTTAGGAGTGTCCTGCTGCTGAGCTCCTACCATAGCTTTGAGTTGCTCCTCCACTTCTGCAATAGCGGGTGCATCTAATGCCTGCAGTGTTAAATCACTGAACTGCTATTGGGGTCTGTGTATCTCGCCTCGTAGTTTGGTGTCTACGTCGCGAACTGCTAATCTCACATTACTGCTGAACTTAACGTGTTCTGTTATCACGACCTTCTCTAGTCTATGTCGCAGGAAATATACATCATCCTTGACATCCTTCACGATGACATCAAAGTGAGTCTTCTGCTCCTCCGCTTCCCTGTGTACGGTGGCGATGTCTATCGCTATCTCTTCCCTAAGGGTAGCTACATCTCCAGACACGGTCTGTACGGTAGTGTCCAGTTGATCTAACCGGTCTTGTACATCTGAACGGTTTGTCGCAAGGTCAGTAGTTAGTGTATTGATCTGCTCATTAATTTCTTTGTGGTGCCTCACCATGTCCACACGAACCGATGCTAAACCTGCCAGTAGGCTATCATTGGACTCAGCCCTTTGAGTTTCCAGATCGGTTCTCACTTGTTTGAGCTCTGTGTTAAGGTTAGTGAGAGTGGTAGTGTTGGTTTCAACATCCCTCCTAAATGCTACTAAAGTGACTGTATTAGCACCTACATTTAACCTGATGCGGTCTATGTCCTCGCCCACCTCATTCAATGTTGCAGTGTTTGCCAATATGTTAGTGTTCGTTGTGTTAAGAGTTTCGACATTGTTGCCTAGCTCTCCCCTGACATCATTGAGTGTGACATTGGAAGACTCAACATCGCCTCTAACCACATTTATGTCACCTCTGACATCCCCTAGGTCATTGCGAACTTGGTTCAGGGACGCTGTATTGTTTTCTAGGTCACCCCTTACTTGGTTCAGGGACGCTGTATTATTTTCTAGGTCACACCTTACTGTGCCTAAGTCTTCCCTGACTTGGTTCAGGGACGCAGTGTTATGTTCTAGGTCACCTCTTACTCCACCTAAATCACCCCTTATCTGGGCAAATGATGCATTAATGTTCGTCATCATCCCATCTAGGACTCGTCTCAACGACTCCTCATCAATCATTATACTTGAGAGAAAAGAGAGGGAATTACCTCCGGAATACAACCACTACACCAATATAGGAAAGTGAGTCCAAGCCGAAAGCCTTCCTGTGAAAAAACTTCACGAACTACTGCTGGACTCAACGCAGAAAAACAAGTTACGTTACACGGTAAAAATACCAACAAGCAAAAACACAAGTTATATTTACTAAGGATAGAACATTAACAAGTCAAATACCTAATGAATCTTAAACACAATATGCTCTACCCCCCTGGTCTGACATCAAGGATTGCCAAGTGGCTATCGAAACAGCTGTATGACTTCTCCATTCGTACCAGTCCAGTTCAACTGCCTATAAACATGACATTAATCGATCCTCAAAAACAAGAAACAGACGGTTTCCGTCCAAAAATTGGCCAAACCGGTTGGTCGCCATTTAAAAGTGGAGTGTATGAGCCCGTTAGAGGAGGTATTGTAAGGTTCCTGTGAGGGATGCCTGTACAAATAACTAATCTAGGGGGTGAAACTAGTCTAAAATAGGGGGCGAGCTTGGCAAATACTGTAAGAGGTAGGGAGTGTTTTATGAATGGAGATCGACAGTGCGATCATCAAGGAGAACTCCCCAATGTACTGTTTGACGGGGTAGTTCTAGGTAAAGGGGTAGTTTACAAGAGCTATTAGGTTATTACTCAGAGTGCGACAGCTGCGCCACGCGGTCTACAGAGAGTCGTATGCAAGCGAGTAAACGGAGAATTCGCTAGGGTCAGCTTGGAGCAACCGTGCTCAGCTGACTACAAGAAGCAATTAAACAAGTACACAGTAAGGCTAATTCTAAGTCCTACCTAAAGAGGAAACTAATAGGGTAGGATCTTACTAGCTAAATACATAAAAGAATAAGACCAGTGACTTCTAGTGTTTCTGAATTTAATGTGTACCTCGATCTGGAGGTACACTGATAGAGCTAGCAGTTCAAATAAAAATTAATAAAGATAATCACAGTCCAAGCACAGGGGGATGTGAGTGTAGTGTGTGGTGGTGAGTGTGGCGATCGCTTAAGACATTTCCCCGTCCAGCCGTCAGCAGAGTCACGTCGGTGCACTAACACAGATGGAGTGATCAAGTGATCGAATGATGACTGACTGATCCTAGGTGCCTGACCTTTGGGGATCTTATACCTTCTGTGTGCTCGCTCGGCGGAATCCTTACATTCCTACCGAGTCGTGCACTTCCCCGGGTCGTTGCCTGTGCTACGAGGCTACTTGAGTTCATGTGTGTGCTGATTATCAATCATGTAATTTATAATTGTAATTTATAGGTTTTTTAGATTAAAGTTCGTAATTTTGCTGTTTTGGAGAATTTGCTTAGAGGATGGGGGTAGCGTACCCTAGGGGTACAACAGTATTTCGGGTACCATCCGCCGAAAGATGGCACTTCGAAAGACCCCGTCCTTCGAATCCAAACTCCTGAGGATCGGGTGCATTTCTTTGTGGGCTGGTTCAGCACAACAGGCTTGATCCAGGGGATCTGGGTCATTGGGCACGGAAACAGTCATAGACGCCCCACAGGAATACATCCAAACAACAAAGCTAGCAATAAAAAGAGATCCAGTCTTAAGTTAGATTCGTGAATAATTTATTCAAGTAAGACCCCTAATCATTTCCGAGGGTCGAAATCGGCTAATCCGCTAATCTAAATACAATTATGAGTCATCCCTATTTTGACGTTAATGACCCCCGCGAAATCCTAGTTACATGAAAAGAATAGCAAAGCAAACTAGGCGTGAGGTACACGAATAATTAACGCTTAGCAAATTTACAAACAAATGAGTCGGCAGAATTTACATTTAACATCAAGCAAGTACTATCCCTAGGTTAGGATGGTACCACGTCCATATTTAAATTACATTTATAATTTTATCTCATGCCTATGTGAACGAAAGTATCACGACGAGATGCGTCGTAAACAAATGCTTATTACCAAAGCTAATGATAGTTTGACCACTGACTATAAAAAAACATTGCATAAACTCTGTTACGTCTAATAAGGAAACAATGGGAATAAATGCACTAGGGAATAAAGTAAACACTCTTATACTAGCCTACGCGAATTGACGTACTGTTTGTAGTCAATCTTCATCTCAGGCATGTAAGTTACGTTGGCAAAGCGCAATTACAATTGCGTCTTACAAGCTTCAGATCACGCGGGCCGCAAGTTACTGACTATCGGTCCCGTAGATCCAATGTCGTCGATACAAGTAGTGTCAGCTCATTTAAAAGTCATCTCCCATATGGAAATGGATTGAAGTCACAGTGTCGCTAACAACAAGCAACTGGTTGCAGAATTATAGCTGTAAATTATTTATGATAATTAATTAATCCGTTGGTTTAGGAAATATATGCTTTGATTTAGGTTGTAGGTTTAAATATGGTTTAGTTTGTTGTATTAATGACACCAGTCGTAGGCTGCAATAGGTGATCTCACTGGAGATTCACTCAAATACCTTGACTTCAACAAGTCAGACAATAACACAGGTTAGCGCGTCTTACACCAACTGCGCGCGGTACGTCGGTCGTTTGAGCATAGCTCCAGAACGCCGGAATAAACCAAGGGTAAGGCGAACATTCATTCCGTTCTGCCAAATACCAAATAATGTGTTCACGGACACAACAATTACACTGCCTAGCCTAATTTATACAAAGCTGAGTCAATTAACATGATATTTTAAACCTTACTTCAACGCGCCAGGCGATCAAAGTCGTCGGCTAAAACATTTAAGGAATTCGCATCGGCGTGCGTTCCGCTACTTCATAACTATAACAGGTGTTGACAGCTCCCTAAGCCACTCTCATAGCATGGTTATTAATACCTGTGGCCTTCAAATTTCCTAGGTTCGTGACATAATGTAGCACACAAAAAAGTAGTCATTCAATGTCGTCTCACTTTTGTTTCTCGGGCAAACCAGTTCTCAGCTGGGCGCAAGAAAGCCTATCTGCGTCGCGTGCAGCTCATTTTAGCATAACAAAGAGTAGTGCTTTTGAAATGATCATTTTATAACCTGTAGGAGCACGAAATAAAGTCCTGTAGTGCTCTACAGATCATCCTAACAATGTCTCATCACTCCCTAATAGTGTTTCCTGGGATCACATTCCCTCTAGAAAGATATAACGTTGCATAATGTTCAAAGAGTAGTAATGTTAAGAGATAACACTCGTGCATTCTGACTGCACTGGTCTGAAGATATGTCACTCGTTCTATGTACATGTAGAATTTGATAAGTGTGGTTTGGCATTCTCCACAACACAAACGTTAAACATCTCACCTCTGCTGTGATGTTTGAAATGATACGAGATTGGTTAGTTCATCCATCTGACAGTATATGAGTTCGTTCCTCTCGAACTACACATGGTAAAATGTACTCACGAAAATGACAAATAAATGGTACAAAAATGTTACGGCATCGGTCGGCCGAAAAATTATACGAGAATGAGCTCTCAAATAAAGAAGGGACCTAACTATGGGCTGTCCCCCTACTTTCACAAGATCTACATCTCTTGTAGTTGAAGATGTCCTTTACTCTGACATAAAAATTCGCTGAAATATATGAATATTGCCCCTGCCGCAAAATACACGGACTTAGGGTTACTTACTTACTTAATTCCTGCCGCTCATTCCGGAGCACAGGGCCTTGGCGAAATTTCTCCACGCAGTACGGTTCCTGGCCATTCTCTTTACTTGACTCCAGTTCTTGTCCACCTCTGCAATTTCATTTTCGATCGCCCTCTTCCAGGTCTTCTTAGGTCGACCTCACTTCCTGGCGCCTTGCGGATTCCAGTCTAGCGCCGCCCTCTCAATAGCTCCGTCCGGCTTCCTTAGTGTGTGACCAATCCAGCGCCATTTCCTCTCCTTGATCTGGATGCTAATCGGTTGTTGATTGGTGAAGGTCCAAAGATCTTTATTTGAGATTATGTCCGGCCACCTCACATTCATGATGCGACGTAGACATCTGTTAATGAACACCTGTAGCTGGTTGTTGATCGGTTTTGTGACTTTCCATGTTTCACAGCCGTAGAGAAGAATCGACTTTACGTTGCTATTGAAAAGGCGGAGCTTGGTCTTCCTGGAAATGTTTCTATATCTCCAGATGGGGTAGAGCTGGACAAAGGCACCATTTGCCTTCCTGATACGGCTTCGAACATCTTCCTCTGCTCCCCCATCATTTGTGGCTATACTTCCAAGGTAGAGGAAGGACTCAACTCGCTCAATGTCCTTTCCGTTGACTGTCAAACTAGTCGTGATGTCAGAATTTATCCTCTTCTCTTTGGTCTTGTTGGTGTTGATCATCAGTCCTGCACGTTCTGCTTCTCTCTGCAACCTCCCCAGCTTATCTTCTATGTCTCGGTACCGTTGTGCCATAAGACAAATGTCGTCTGCGAAATCCAGATCTTCAAGTCTGTCATTTATACCCCATTGAATACCCCTCTTCCGTCCTCCCATTACCTTCTTCATCACACTATCCAGGACCAACAGGAACAGAGTGGGTGAAAGGACACACCCCTGTCTCACTCCGGAACTGACCTTTATCTTTTCTGTTAATTTGCCTTCGTGAAGAACCTGGCACTCATACCCTTCGTACATCTCTTCCATGATTCTGATGATCTTTGTTGGAATTTTATATTCCTCGAGGGTCTTCCACACGATTCTTTGATTTACGGAGTCGAAGGCTTTCTCAAAGTCAACAAATTTGAGGTAAAGGGTATTCCGCCACTCCACACTCTGCTCCAGGATGATTCGGAGGGTGCTGATGAGATCCTCACAGCTGCGATGTTGTCGAAATCCAGCCTGTTCCTTCCGAAGCCTTCGCTGAAATACATGCATATTGCACCTGCCGCAAAATACACGGACTTAGGATGTTTCACTGAAATATTTTCCCAGTAATAAAGATATAAAGTGCACACATTCCTACCTAAGAGGTCAAATATCGTTGCGTTTCGGCTCAAAATTACAATGCAATCACTACTAATACGACCTGGACACACTTCTTACAATATTTACATGACTCACGGTTACATGATGTGGTAGTTCACCTTCCAGTACTCCCATTGGAATGGGTTTAATGCCTTCAAGGTTCCAAGCATTAAAATACTGGGTAAGGCTATGGATATTAGCCTGCCCTCCTGGTCATCAGTTGGTAAACTGTACATGGTTTGTACGTAGTAGTGTCGGCTGGACAATTCCATGGTGGGTAGGTTATTAGCTAAGGAATAACTCTCCCTAAGGGAAGATGATGAAAAAGGGAAAGGGAAGAAATGGGTTTCGGAATGGAGAAAAACTATGGATAGATAGGACGAGAGTCCAAATACTAAGCAAACAGAATAAATTTGAATGAGTATTCAGTGACGAGCGTCACCGCAAAGCCCGTGAAGCACCTAAAGTGAGTATGGACTTGGACGTAGCTAACTGGAAATGCGGCTGGAGCTTGGACTATTTGCAAGCAAGCAGCGATCGTAGCTTCCCTTCCAAGCCTACATTTGGCTATTATAGGGAAGGGTGGTAGTCTGGCAAGACAAAGAATGACAGAATTACTGTATATCCTTTCAAAGGAGTTAAGTTTGAACGAATGTTTTGAAAGGCGCAAATAATTTGAATTTGCCGTTGACAATATTAACAAGCAGGAAGCTTGCGGAGCTAGATTTACTTGCCTTACTGGCTCATTAGAATTAGCTATAGCAGCTAAAGGATGCTTTGCAAAAGATGATACTAGAACTTTTCTTTCAAATGCAACAAGAGGCAAAACCGATGGGAAGAGTCAGGGAAACTAGGGTCCTACCTAAGCGGAATTCTGTTGTAATGTATAAAGCGAAAAGTTGAAATTTTGTTTATTTAACAATAAAAAAGCGTTGACGTAGAAAACAATATAAAGTTGATTTAGATTCAAATTAATAACAATAAACAATTTTAACATACAAAAGTCTGAGACTTAATGCTAACAAATTGTAAATTTTTTGACAATATTAAATAGGACGCTTCGAGCACAAAATCTGAATAAGATTTTAAAAGTTGTGCTAAAATTGAAAACTTTAAAGTTTATAACGAGAATTACAAATAATTAAAGCTTTAACAAAGAATCAGGTACAGTGTAGGCACTTTAAGAATTCCTATTAGATATCTTAAAGGCTATGAAAAAGCATTTAATATGAGATTATGACAAAAAAGGAGAGGAAATTTAAGAATAAGTTTCTATAACTTCTTATATTTAAACAGGGATCACGAGAAAAAAAATGGGGCCAGTTGCCCTTTCGTGAAACCTTGAAAAGAAAAGTTAGAAAACTCACTTGTGAGTAGAAATGATTGAATTCCTAATAAACGAGGAAAACAATAGTTTAAAGAGTGTGCTACGCACAGATTATACAGAAATTACGATGTTAAACAGCACAAAGTTGGGAGGGCACTGCCATTGAGTGACACCTCATTGAAGGAAAAACAAATTTTATAATTTAATTATAATATGTTAGTAAGGTATTTGAGAGGAGGAAAATAGGAGGTTTAGGGAAGTGTCTTGGCCATGTTTATTGCTCTGTTTCGAACGCGACATGGTTGGTAGCTTAACGGGCACTGTTTCACTGTAGTTTATTGGTGCATTTCGAAAGTTCACTATTGCAGCACAGAATGTTCACAAGAAGAAAAGTTATTGCAATTATGTAAATCACTAGTTGAATTGCAACTTGAGAACGTTTATTGCGTTGTAGCTTTTATAGGTTGTAGTTGAATGCAGGGGGAAGTTGCCCACGAAGGTAGACAAATTAGACTTAAAATAAAGAATGCTGTTAAGAAAAGTCTTTAGCTAAGAACAGTATTCCCATATTTAGGTGGAAAATACTTGACGGCTTTGCTTGCAGAAAGATAACTTGAGGAAGAAAGTTCTAAAGCATTGATATCTGTTGAATTGCGCAAAACAAGTCCTCCGGCGGAAAGCTGAATTCTATAGAAAGTGAGTACTTTAAATAATCCCTCGGTGTGAGATAGTATCTCAGATAATCAGTATAAGAAGCACGTTTTCATTTTGAAAGTTAGCTGAAGTAGCCACTACTAGATCAGGAAGATCTTTTGAAGGCAGATATTGCATCACATTTATCAATTTCACACTGTCTATAAAATCAGATAAAATTCTATAAGCAATTAAGACAATTTAAAACTTGGTGAACACCATTGAAGATGTACTTAGCACATTTTGAAGAAAGACAATGGTCTGGATGACAGTTGAGGTTAAAAACTCACAACATGGCGCAGATATTTAAAAAATGTCTCAAGTAGACAGGAGACAAGCCTGAGGTAGGCTCCAACTGTACGTGTTGACGACTGACGAAGAAGTGAGAGCCGCTCGACGAAGCACAGAGGTACCAAGGAAAAAGAGGGGGGGGGGGGTGGAAAAGGACAAAGGATCATACATAAAAATTACCAACCTAACAATGATACATTGCTTTCTTAGATATTAATTTTCTTGATGGAGTAATCTTCAAGGAGAAGCTAGCAGGCGATGATGACGACGTCTGGATGATTGGAATGATGAAGAAGTCCTCTTCAGCATGGAGATGTTAGCTGGAGATAACGACGACATCTTGTGGCTGGATTGGGAAGGAAGTCCTCTTGAGAGTTGAGATATTGAGAAACTTCAGTAGTTAGCTGCTAGATGCCGCTAGTTTGATCATGGAAGATAAATATATCTATAACAGACTTACAAAGGAAGTAAGCAAGGTGCACAAATAAAAGAAAAATTAAGAAATCACTGTTGGTGTTTGCGAAAAAGGAGGGAATGATTTAAGGAAAGAGCAGCAAAAGCTAACTCTGTCTTACCGTGTATTCCAAAGAATACACCACATGGTGTTGGCTTATTCCGTTGGAGTTACCCTCACATGGTAAATTACTCCTCCATCATCTTTTCACAGTATGGTTGTAGAAATATCAGCAAGTGGTGCATAACGTTAATCATCGTGATTGGAAAAATATTCACTGATTTTAGTGTAAAATATAATGAAATGCTCACTGGCTCTAATATTTGCAGGTTGTTCAAATACTCTGCTTTTCCTGCCACAGATTCTATTTTACCAGCACGTGGTAAATCAAACACTGATTTTACAAGGATTAAATCGCACAGAATCTGGGTAATCACTGTTGCGTATAAGCGATAAATAGGTTCATCGTACTGCAATTGTACCGTAGCATACACTGGGCTACACGACGTTGTCGTCAACTTAATATTTCACTTTTATGAAAAAAGACTGTTACCCTCGTCTGACTACAGACGGTCCTCGTGGTTGGTGAAAAAATCGCAGTTTTCACACAATTAAATTTTTTATATTCACGTAAACGTTGCACTGGCTTTACTGAGCCTAAAGTAGTACTGTGCGTTACTGAAACTGTTCGATTCAGCTCGATGGCTGTGGATAAATGTTTTCCCAAATGTGGGGTCTTCGTATGCCTATAATGGCCTTCGTCTATCAGACGGACAATCGACACAAGCGTCCAGCTTCAGCGGACTATCAAAACGGTGTGATGCGTGCATGGCACGGCTTCCTGATTCCAAGGAAGTAGTCTAGTTAAAGCAGTGACTACTTTCATAAGCCTCCGCATGTCTGCGGTAAAAAAAAATACCTTTACCAAAAATATATTTGTCATTCCCAAAAGGCATAGAAATTGGCAAATTAAGCAGAATTAAATATTTCAAGCTCCTGAGATATGTGGCATAAAAATAGTGAGTAATATATCTGTAGGAGGAAAATCGCGGTCCTCTCCGTAGTCAAAATAATGAATTGTTCATGAGGAAGCTTCAGGGTGTGTTCTGTAGAACTGAGCAATCAAGTCAATATGCTCTCAAAGAAATATTTGATGCATGAGACTGAACGGGCTCAATATTTTACCTCACGAGTTAGGCAAGTTTACAATTGTTTATAACAAATCCATGATGTGATATAATCATTGACGTTTAAGTAATAATCTTATCTATTTTGTAAAGGAGGTATTTGTTGCTGATACCCGAAAAAGCAGATCAGACACTACTACAATAATAATAATAATAATAATAATAATAATAATAATAATAATAATAATAATAATAATAATCTGTTGACGAATATAAATTGTTGTTGAAGCTCACGCACGATAAAAATGGTTCTTGGAATAAATTGTTGTTAGAAGGACAGGGTGAGATTGTCCCTGGTCCATTAGTGAAATATTGAGTAATTGGACAGAGCAGTGTAGACTCTGGTCCCTGATTAGTAGGAGGATGACGATGTAATGATATGGGAAAAATAATGGAGTTTCCCAATGTATAAACTTTGTGAAAGTTATTATGTCCAAGAAATGTGTATTTTCCCCGCAGATGTATGCGACGGTTATAGTGAGCATTAATTAATAGTTTGATAATGGAGGAGATAAAAATAATAATGATCGTCATGTGTCTTAAGCACAATACCATCCTAATTAGTTAATAATTCGTTACTTGGATTCTAATGTAAAACATGGAAATAGATTTGAATTTGTTGTTACAAACATGATAATGAATCGTTCATGAAGGCAGGTAATAATAATAATAAATGTCATTCAGTTAGAACCGCCAGTGTGATTTTTAAAATAATGCCATCTCTTTGGAGTATTGCATTCGACACTCACGCACGTTAAGTTTATTGAAGCAGTGTAAGTGATGATAATAATAATAAGTATTTGGATCACCTATGAATCAGGTAATTTGCCAACCATCGTTGATGAAAGTCCGTGTAAATATTGCACACAATGTTTGGAAGTACGACCATTTATAATGTTTTCTCTTTGCATTTCTGCTTCTGAGCGCACTTTTTTTTAGCGCATTGTTGAATGTGTATTATAGCGCATTTGTGGCGTAGCACAGTTTAGTAGGTTTTTTCATTGTTTTTTTTTCTTAGTATTCCACATGATGTAGTGGATACATCTGATGTGTCAAGTCATTTTGAAGCGTCTTGTGTTCACATTCCACGTGAGTAGTGCGTTTTGGGGGGTTCTATACCCACCTCCACTTCCCCACCTCCACTTCCCCACCTCACAAGATGGCGGCGGCACGATATCTCTCGAACGCATGGTCGTATTTCAACGAATGAGGTGTCATTGAACTCGGGCTGACACCCCCTTTCCAATGAACAACATATCTCTACCCCAAAATAAACCCTACCCCTACTAAGGGTGAAAATTGTAATTTTTTAGAGAATCTCGTTTTACAAGTGCAACATGTGAGAGTTTGAATGCCAATATGGAATTAAACGTTGTTCTACACAAGAGATATGTATACGGTGGATAGCCACTATGAATTAACATGCTTGTTTTTTGTTTTTATGCATGCCCACTCATGGCTTTTGTAAGAGGGTGGGGGAGCGGATCCCTCTGGACGGGTCATGGTTGACAGGTCATTGTTGGCGGGTAATTGTTGTCAGGTCATAATTGACAGGTCATTGTTGACAGGTCCTTGTGGACGAGTCCTTGTTGACAACTCCTTGTTGACAGGTCCTTGTGGACGAGTCCTTGTTGACGAGTCCTTGTTGAAGAGTCCTTGTTGACAGGACCTTGTGGACGATTCCTTGTGGACGAGTCCTTGTGGATGAATCCCTTTGGACTGATCCCTACGGACTAGCCCTTGAATTTATTTAAATTATGTCAAAGGGCATAACTACATTTTTCGTGTAAAGCAGTGTGTTGAACTGACGTTGTTCACCAGCCCCCCCCCCCCCCCAATACTATAATGTGATAACGATATGAAAGGAAAGTGACGAAATACATGTGAACATACAAGGGATCTAACTTTGTGAATGGATGTGTTCTAACGAGTCATTTGTAGTTGAAAGAGAAAAATACATGTTCTTAAGATGTTAAAACTGTGGAGATGGTACGTGCAATAAGACGTCTTGTTATTTCCTGTGTCATATTACAGACATGGCAGAGAGCGCACAGATCTGTTGCTATGACTGACGCTGAAGTAATTTGAAACCCCAGGTGTTGATCAAGACAAGGGTGATGATCATGCAAAGTCAGCAGTAATTGGATACCACACTGACACTGGTGTTCCTAGTGTACTTTGGACTCTCAGCTGTATTGGGGAAGGAATTGCAATGATCTGCAAAAAATGCTGACACAAGCGATGAGAGTTTATATAAGAGAGGTGTCATATATTTCCCTACTGTCAGTCTTTATTACTCGCTTTGAGTGAACAGTGCTCTATTACTGCACAAGAGTTGTGAAAAAGCCTTTTTGGTAGAAAATCATTAAATTATTTTGCAAGGTAAGTACTTATTATTAATGGATTGTAGTCTTTTATTACTAATTAATGTTGAAGTTATTGATTGGAATGTATTTATTTATTGATTGATTGATTGATTGATTGAATGATTTGTTTACAGATAATTGGGTACCTGTAAGTTGCCAGATTCCTACAATCTGTTCATTCAGTGGCAGCAGTTGATAAATTATAAAAAGGTAAGTGCTTCCTCTAATAACTTTTAAACAGTTAGAGTGATATTTTCCAATGTTCACCACTACATGTCAGTGAAAATGGTATATTTGGCAGTCAAAAGTTGGAATTACTTGACAATGGTGTGTAAAGCTTATTTTGTAGGTTAGATTTTGATTACCGCTCTATTAAGTCTGAATGTTCATTGCTAGGAGTCTGTGACAGAGGGAATATTTAAAGACTTAACCTTAGTTCTCCTAACATAACCTAACTTTACCTAACTTAACCTTGTCACGTGACATGTTTTACAAGTTTAGACTTGCTTTATGACTGACTATGACGTCACACTTAGCTCACTTAACTGGTGGCTGCTGGTTTCTATCACGTGACATGTTCTACAAGTTTAGACTTGTTTTAAGACTGGCTATGACGTCACACTTAGCTCACTTAACTGGCGATCGCTGGTTTCTATCACGTGACATGTTCTACAAGTTTAGGCTTGTTTTAAGACTGGCTATGACGTCACACTTAGCTCACTTAACTGGCGATCACTGGTTTCTGCCACTCTATCAAGTTCCAATGTTCACTGCTAGCTGTCAGTGACAGTGGTATATAGTAACCCCCAGTTTGAACTACATGAAGTTAGACTTGCTAGGAGTTCACAGATGATCGATTTAAATACCATGCTATAACCATTGACTGGAATGTAATTAAACTATTTATATTTTACTTTGTTTTATCATTTATTAACATTTATGATGTCTTTCTTTTATAGGTAATTTCGAAAGTGATCATCATGTTCAAGTGTGGTGAATGTAAGAAACAGTTCTCAAGACCTGACAGCGTTCAACGACATGCAAATGCTAAACATGACTTTAAAATGTTTGTGTGCAGTCATTGTGCTACCACATTTAACAGACAAGATAATCTAGCACGTCATGTAAATTTAATGCATGTTAGTTCAGCACAATTTTCGTGTTCAGTTTGCGAACTTGGTTTTTCTGCTGTAAAGCGATATCAATCTCACATGGTTGAAGTGCATGGAGAACAACAGGAATTGAAATCTGTAAAACCATCAACTAGTACTGTACCCGATACCTAGTTGAGGCTATCGGCTACGCCAGCAGACATTAAGCCGTAGTTGAGGTTTTGGGAAGAGTTAAGAAAAGATAGCGCTCAGATCGAGTCAAGAGGAATGTCAGGATGACGTAGTAGGTCTAGGATTTAGAAGGCGCTGACCGCAGTCAAGCAGATGGAATTATGGATGGAAATATGAAGCTTTATTAAGATCTATATGGAACATGGTATTTTAACATCTCAGAAGAGGAGATATAACATGCATTATATATGGTAATAATTTGAAGGAAGTCAGATAACTCTTAAGTTATTTTATAACTTAATAGCCGAGATGATGCGGATTCGAGATTATATTTGTGACGCAAGACCACAGTGGTGGGGAGGACGTCACGTGACCGCACCAGGCAGGTAAGGGTCGAGGCAGTGCAGAGACTGTCAGTCTAGCTCTGTGAGCCAAGCAAGAGAGTCGAGCTGTGTAGCACACGCCAAGCTTGGTACAAGGTCGCACAGCGAACAAAAACTGTCACGGAAAGTGAAAGCGACAGTTTCAACTTCTCCGAGCAGCGAACGACAAGTAGGTCAGTGAGCCGGTCGGACATCCGCAGCAAACAAGCATAGGAGGCCGGGGTCTTTAAAACAGCATTGCGAGTAGTTGGAGAACTTTATTCCAAGCTGCATTTCAACGCAGAACGACATAGTAGAGCGACATGGCGAGGCCAGCTTTAGGCGGAGATGATTATAGCATTGCAGTAAAACCGAGCGGGTTAATTCCAACATTATACGCAAGCATTATAACAGAAGCTGAACTTCATTACTACGTTGAGTTGGAACGTTTATTCAGCATTTGAATTATAAAGACAAATAGTTACGTGATACTGCAACTTTGAACTTCGAATGAACATAGTTTTTCTTAATGACATTACGACTATGCATTTCATAACGCATTCCAAGTAACATTAACAATTTCGAGGCAAACGGAATGTTGTAAGCAAATGCACTTAGGAACATTAGCTCGTGCATTAATGCAAGTCAGTCTTATGAAGTGTTATGAATTACCGAGTATGAACACAGCTACAGGGTGTTTCATAAACTTAGACACTCTGATAAAACAATTTTATTTTCTACAAGTAAAACTAAACCGCTGTGGAAATTGAACTTTCAACACTTAAACTGAACATTGTATAGAACAGTGGCGTAACGTAGAAGAGGATTAGGGGGTCCGCTGTTTCTATGAACTTTTTCGTGAGGATTTGGACAATATCCGCTATGGATAACCAGAAGTTCATCATGTCGGAGTAAACGCAGACAGAGACCGGATGGCACCACAGAGCGATGGATTCGATTCCTGACGAGAAGGAGGTCCACCAGCTGATTCACTTGGGATTCGAAGGCAATCGTCATTGCATGGATGGAATGATATTCACGCCGATATTTCGAGAAATTCATTACATAGGGAAAATCGACGATCTTTGAAATTTAATAACAGCTGATTATGAGAAGGTACTGTAAGAGTTATAACTTCCTGATACGATTATTTTCATGAATACTGGGCACACATGTATATTTTTCTAATAGGAGTGATACGAATTTTTAGACATGGCTTTGACTTTATATGCTTCGAAATTTTGCTAGAATATGGCGTGACCATATGATATGGCAGGCATCATTATACGAAATTCTCACCATTGGTTGGCTTTATTAAGCAGATATTTGGTCTTTTAGACATTTTTCCAGAAAGGATATTTTTCATGAATAGTTTTTTTTGTGTGACGAGTATTTCGAACTCGTGATCTGCAATTGATTATCTAAAATTACTTCGTCAGTTCATTGCATACTAGCGAGTGTGTATTATTCATCAGTAGGGATTTTTTCCATTGGATTGTTTGGAGATATTAAGATGTTATTCACTTTAGTGAATGAATATCGCTTTTATATGACAACTAGAGACTTGTTGATTCCTATCTGGTACATTCACTCATATAGTCTTCGAGATGGGGTCTTTCGTATTTATACGATTGTATGGTGGTTACTCATCTTACCCATCGTTTAGGGCACTATCATTTTAGTCGACGGGGCGAGGTCTTTCGTATTTATACGATTGTACGGTGGTTACTCATCTTACTTGCCATTGAGGGACTCATATTTATCATCCGAGTGTACATGAGATTGTAAGTGAATCAAACAAGGAACTACTAGTCACATATCAGTCGAAATTTTGTTAAATAAAGTACAGATAAATGTCAGCAGGGTTACATTTTGTAATTCTTGTTTGCCAATCCAATATTTTGTTGCTATACTCTTTTGAGAGTAATTTCAGTTTAACAGCTGGTACGGCTGATGCTTTTGATGATTTTTGTAATTGTGTTTGATACCTTTGAGAGGGATTTAAGGTGATTGAATCTTGTAAGATGAATCATTAATGGTCAGATTTATTTTAAGGCAGATCAGTATTGCAGATTTTGATATGAGAGATTATAGCACATTGGTGTTTTTCTGTGATGTGAATTATGAGAATTGTAAGAGAATTTATGCTATTTGAAAGCAGATCTTGAATTACTAAGGTAATATTTTTTCTAATTGTTTAAGAAGTTGTCTAGATGTGATCAGATTAATTACAGTTATTGGAGATTGTGTGCGTTGATAATTTGAAGCCAGTTATATATTTTTTGTAGATCATGCAACATGGTTAAGTGAAGTTTGTGATAGGCATTTTGTGGAAGTTGCCAGGTGATAGTTGCAATGTTGCTAATGCATTTTGAAGCAGACATGAGGTTGTCGAACCCAGTCTAGCGTAATTGTTGAGATTCATGCTGTATGTGCTGAATATTTATGGAGTTTTGTGGAATAATTGTTGTATTCAAATGTGATATTTGAAGAATTGAGGATATATAATGTCGTTGTGGATAGTCAGATCCAACGTGATGTCGTGAAGGCAATAATATTTTTTGGCATGAAAATTAAATACGAAATATAACTTGGAAGTGATAAAACTGTAAGACAACGTTCTATAACCCATATTAAACAATTTGTTAGGAAATTAAACAAATAAATAAAAGTTGATAATACAAGATTTTCTGAGAATAATAATTAATGAAATAATAATCTGAAATTTAAGCATATTAATGATCTGACCTAATGAAATAAAAATCAGAATGACTAGATGAAATAATAAGAATCTAAATAACCAGAAGAATGAAATTTAAATAAGTTGATAAATTAAATTTTGGAATAGATCAATGAATTAAATAAATGGATGAATTAAAGATTGAATAAATAAACTGATTTAAATAAATTAATAGATGATTGGATAGATGATGAATGACTGAATTAGAAGGTGATAATTAATTAAAGAAGCTGATGATTAATGAATTTATATGGAATTAAAATAAATTTAATTGAGATATAATTTGAGGAATTGCAACTTGAGTTGAGGAATTAAACAATTTGTATTGATGATTTAAGATGATTTAATCTGAAGTAGATGATAAAATAAGATTGTGTGAATAATTAGAAAGTATAATGAAGTGATGATAATAATTTTCATTTAAATGATTTAATGGTGATGAGTTGATGATTCTGACAGGAATATGTTGAATTTTGATATGAGAATTTATGTGAGAAATATTTAATTTTGATGATGATGATAATGATGACCAATGAGCCGTGAATTTCCTGTAATTCACAAACAAGTAATTATGAATGACAATGTAAATAGTGTAAATTAATTATTCAATGTTTAGGAGCATTTTGCTAACGTATTTAACATTTAAATTATGCCATGCAAGCCATAAATTGCGTGATATTTAAAATATGTGATTATAATATGTGTATGTTTAGACAGATTAATAACTTTTTCAAATCCACATTCATGATGTTAAATTAAAGAGAAATTAGGTCTCAGGTATCACAAATGTCAGTGACGAAAGACATAGTGCTACAGTGATGCTTAGAACCCAAGAGAACTTTAGAGATTTTTCTGTTTTATGTGGATGAAATATTTTTGATTAGAAAAGAGATGGTTCGATTTTTGGACAATGACAATTTAACGTTGGCATTCGACCATACTCTCAGGTAGGAGGAATATTTAAAATGTCTGTCTGACTATCAAAGTGAAATAAATTTGTTTTTATCTTAGTGGTGATCTGATGATGGTGTGATTTTCCTTTTTCTTTCCTTGTCTTGAGTAAGGCTTAACCAGGAAAGGAGGTGGTTTGCTAGGAATTCAGTTGATGGCGCCCATTTATATTTGCATTTTTTTAATTAAACTTAAGCCCGTAACGACCCTAGAGATACTTTGTCTCGTGTTACCCACTGCTTTTTCGATAACTCAGCTGAATTTCCGACACATTCCTTATTTGACTAGAGGTTCATTTAACTCCGCTCTGTCCTGGAACTCCAGGAATGCGATGTAATAGCAGATGGGTCATCGCATCCCCAGGACGAACGGGTACAGTACGGAACCTTTAAATGAATGTGATGTTCAAAAGCGTAAACGTTCTCAAGATTGTGAAAATAGTCATGTAACAAAAAGAAAGAAGAATGGTGAACCTTCGATAACACATCGTAATGTATGTAATATTGATATACATTCTTCAATCATTCATGGACATTTACGCAGTATTCATCATAAAAATAACGCTCTCCATGAAAGAAATTCTGGAAATATTCAACAAATTGGTAGTGCATTTAAAAGTCGAATTGCTAGTTATAGACTTTATAGTAAAGGTAAAACTCAAAGTATTGAATCATTTTTAAAAAATGTTCAACCTACTGTGTTTGGCTTAGTAGAAAATGTTTTAGTGGAGCATAAAACAATTAAAATGAATTTTGAACTTTTTGGACTCTATGTAAAAACTGGGAGTGAAGGTGAAATTATGGATATCAAATCTTTTAATACAAAAAAGTATTCAAGTGTTGTTGTTTTAAGGGTGGAACTACAAGGTTATCTGCCCTCGATATGCAGATAGTTTTATCAAAGAAGAATTATTAGTATTCTCCAAGTTGTTCATTTATTATGTAACAGTCAATACCGTGAAAGAAATCTGGCAACATGTACCAAAATCATGGACGCAAGACCCTATGCTAAGTGAATATCTATTAATTCTTTGGATCAAGCATGTAAAGAACACGACATTTCTTATCGTCATAGTCATTCTGCTTTAAGACGTGTGGCGGATAAAGTATTGTTGAAAAGAGCTAAACAACGTTTGACATCCTATAATGCCTCAGTGGGAAAGAGGTTGGCTATAAAAGGAAAGTTAATGATGAGTGGACATGAACAAAGAAAAGGATTGAGGAATTGGTATTTCTTTGTATTCTATTTTGTAAAGCCCTATTTGTTGTGAAATAAAAACAAGGTTTACCAGATCACAATGTCTTTTATTTTTAAAAATGATTATAGCAATTTCTTGATTTTTTTCACACATGGATATTTACAATTTCCACTTTACATTTTTTACATTCCCCTTGTTTAGTTCACACATTCTGTACATCTTTGTTGTGAAATAAAAATAAGGTTCACCAGATCACTATATCTTTAAATTTTAAAAATGGTGATAGCCATGTCATTTTTTCACACATGGATCTTTACAATTTCCACTTTTCATTTTTTTAATTCCACTTGTTTAGTTCACACATTTTGTACATTTTTGTTATTGTTGTGAAATAAAAACAAGGTTTACCAACTCACTATGTCTTTTAATTTTAAAATGGTGATAGCCATTTCATTTTTTCACATATGGATATTTACAATTTCCACTTTACATTTTTTACATTCCTCTTGTTTAGTTCACACATTCTGTACATTTTTGAAAATCTTTTCCGTAATATAAAAAGCAAACATTTTACACTAAAATGTATTACTTATGTTCTTTTTTTTACTAAACTACAGTAGCCTCACATTATAGCCTACATTATACTTAGAGTTTTTACATATATATTACAATATAAACATACTACTACAAATGATAATACAATATAATCAACATCAGACTTAAGTAAAGTAATAGTCGTCAATGCGACTGTTTCCCCAAGCGAGAGTATCAAATGAGCTGGGTATAATGAATCGTTTCTTGTCTTCATTACTTAAAGCAACTTTCTGCATCAAATTAGTATACAGCTGATGATTTTTACTTCTAAATACACACATTTTCTTGTATAATATAGGTGGGTTACTGACTATACAATTCTTATAATCACATATATCTAACTCTTTACTAACAACATTCTTCTTTATTCCTTTTAATTTTTTTTATTACTACATCATCAATTGTCATATAGCTGTATGATTTAGATTTTGTGCCTACAAATGTGTCTATAACAACACCAGCATATTCATCCTTAAATTTTCCAAGAACCTTTTTGTTTACAAGAGGTAAATGGTAAATATTATCCTTGAGACAGTCACTTGCATCAAACCTATTTAGCTCAGTTTTGATATCCTCATAAAAATCATCAGTTTTAAACTCATAAAGAAAGGAATCTGTGTCGGTATAGAGTAATTTAGCATTATCATGATAGTTTTTCTTTACATAATCATAGTGAAATTCATACATAAGTGTTTTTGACAATTCCAGAATGGTGTAACCCACATATATGTTTTTTTTGTAAGTTACTTTAAGACGATTCATTTGTATTACAACTAAGTCCTCATGAATAATTGAACAGCTATGAAAGATAGGCTTGCTTATATAAGTTGCTCGCACCATACCTTTTACCATCATTCTCCCACTTTGTTATCAGCTTTACATCAACTCGCTTATCAACATTCTCCATAGTCTTTCCAAAAACACTATTATTCATGAGTTTATAAAAATCTTTTTCAAACGCGTTTGTTGACTGTGTTCTTAAATTATTGTTTAGATCAATATACGGTTTGAGCCATGCTGACTGATGAAATTGCAATACGCGATGAATTTTAGTTAATTTCAATCCATGCTGTAGACACGGTTTCAAGTTTTGATAATGTATTACATATTTACATTTATCATTTACATTAGTAATTAACATTTTTGTTCGTGATTTGATGTATGGAGATTTCATATTCTCAGGACAAAATGGTAAATCATTATGATCATCATGTATCTCTTTAGGGTACTCAAGATTTACCTCTAAAATATATCCTTTATCATCGTTATCATTAAGAGTGTCAACATGTAAGACATCAATTTCAGGTTGTGTCAGCCAGCGAAAATCTTTCAGTGGTAGTTATTGACACATAGCCCAACCATATTCGTTATTTGCATCGAGGTAGACAATATACTTTGACTCTTCACAAGGGTTGTAGCTAGGCATGTATTTATTATTCGCTTTAGAGTACCGTCCACTACATTGGCTTAACCCACCTCGAATTGATGACTTTATAAAATTGATCATGTCTATATCAGTCATTAATTCTAAATTTACTTTCGTTTTTTTTTCAACATTGAACTGAAACTTAACCCAGGAGCAGTGAAATACTGACAAGGATCAAGGTCATAAGTTTTCATACAAACGTTCCGAAATTTTTCAAAAACATCTGCTAATAACAACACATCTGTCTTCAAATATATGTCTGAAAATCCTTCTAAAGTTTGAATGTCAGACTTTGTCCATACACGTTGTGCATGTAAATATTCCTGATCACTGATATGACTTGTGTTTAAGGAACTGTAAAATGCATCTTTCGGTGGTAAAGAACACTCCTCAAGATGTTCCACACAGTTAATATATTCATAAGGGAATATACCCTTTTGATGAATCAAATTAAAATCATCTTCTTTAGGAAAGACACGTTGAATTTCACGATACTGATCTGATTTTAAATTACTAGCCAGCTTATCAAGACTACTTGGCATCAAGCGGAATGAATCTAAAAATCGCAGTTTTATAGTTCTTTTATTGACAGTTTTGGTGTATTTTGTGAACGATATGTATTGTTCCTTATTATTTGCAATCACATCAATTTTCACATCTGAAGCTCCAAATTCTTTAACAATAAATTGGTTATCGTATTTGCTACCGTTATGTAGAATGACCGGAATGAATTTACTTTCTCTACAATTTAAAATACATTCTTGGAGAGCAGCACCACGTTATTTTCCTGTTAAATGGTCATGATCGCGAACCCTGTCTGTATATAAACGTTCACCACGTATAAAACAATTAGTTTCAGTTTCAAAATTCATTTGCCCTGATGAAGTTAGTGGCTCCATTGGAATGATCGTATTTAAAATAGAGGATATACGGATGGCATCTTTCTCAAGCCTTTCCATAAAAACTTTAGGTGCATCTGGTCCTTTATAGAGCTCTGAAGAATAGTGAGGATAAGATGATGATCTATCCATATGCTCCACTGCTGGATGGAGAGCTGAAGTTACAGCCCATGCAATGCATGCGTCATCATTATTCAAAACGTTCACAACAGCTTTCTTTCGTTTGATCCATCCTGGCAAATCAATGTATGATGATGCTCGAAGGGGGTTATATTTATTCAGGTTGGTTTCTAAATAAAGTACTTCAACCAACTCCCAGCCTGACTCCCTTTCCTGGAACTCTTCACTCTTCACAATGATAGCACTTTAAATATTTTGGTATATATCACTAATATTAGTTGATTCGCTAACAATTATATTTCTTGTATTAAAGATTTGATATCCATAATTTCACCTTCACTCCCAGTTTTTACATAGAGTCCAAAAAGTTCAAAATTCATTTTAATTGTTTTATGCTCTACAAAAACATTTTCTACTAAGCCAAACACAGTAGGTTGAACATTTTTTTAAATGATTCAATACTTTGAGTTTTACCTTTACTATAAAGTCTATAACTAGCAATTCGACTTTTAAATGCACTACCAATTTGTTGAATATTTCCAGAATTTCTTTCATGGCAAGCGTTATTTTTATGATGAATACTGCGTAAATGTCCATGAATGATTGAAGAAGGTATATCAATAGTACATGCATTAAAATGTGTTATCAAAGGTTCACCATTCTCCTTTCTTTTTGTTGCATGACTATTTTCACAATCTTGAGACGTTTACGCTTTTGAGCATCACATTCATATAAAGGTTCCGTGCTAGTTGATGGTTTTACAGATTTCAATTCCTGTTGTTCTCCATGCACTTCAACCATGTGGGATTGATATCGCTTTACAGCAGGAAAACCAAGTTCGCAAACTGAACACGAAAATGGTGCTGAACTAACATGCATTAAATTTACATGACGTTCTAGATTATCTTGTCTGTTAAATGTGGTAGCACAATGACTGCACACAAACATTTTAATGTCATGTTTAGCATTTGCATGTCGTTGAACGCTGTCAGGTCTTGAGAACTGTTTCTTACATTCACCACACTTGAACATGATGATCACTTTCGAAATTACCTATAAAAGAAAGAAATCGTAAATGTTAATTAATGATAAAACAAAGTAAAATATAAATAGTTTAATTACATTCCAGTCAATGGTTATAGCATGGTATTTAAATCGATCATCTGTGAACTCCTAGCAAGTCTAACTTCATGTAGTTCTAACTGGGGTATACTATATACCACTGTCACTGACAGCTAGCGGTAAACATTGGAACTTGATAGAGTGGTAGAAACCTGTGATCGCCAGTTAAGTGAGCTAAGTGTGACGTCATAGCCAGTCTTAAAACAAGTCTAAACTTGTAGAACATGTCACGTGATAGAAACCAGCGATCGCCAGTTAAGTGAGCTAAGTGTGACGTCATAGCCAGTCTTAAAACAAGTCTAAACTTGTAGAACATGTCACGTGATAGAAACCAGCAGCCACCAGTTAAGTGAGCTAAGTGTGACGTCATAGTCAGTCATAAAGCAAGTCTAAACTTGTAAAACATGTCACGTGACAAGGTTAAGTTAGGTAAAGTTAGGTTATGTTAGGCAAACTAAGGTTAAGTCTTTAAATATTCCCTCTGTCACTGACACCTAGCAATGAACATTCAGACTTAATAGAGCGATAATCAAAATCTAACCTACAAAATTAGCTTTACACACCATGGTCAAGTAGTTTCAACTTTTGACTGCCAAATATACCATTTTCACTGACATGTAGTGGTGAACATTGGAAAATATCACTCTAACTGTTTAAAAGTTATTAGAGGGGGCACTTACATTTTTATAATTTATCAACTGCTGCCACTGAATGAACAGATTGTAGGAATCAGGTAACTTACAGGTACCCAATTATCTGTAAACAAATCATTCAATCAATCAATCAATCAATCAATAAATAAATACATTCCAATCAATAACTTCAACATCAATTAGTAATAAAAGACTGCAATCCATTAATAATAAGTGCTTACCTTGCAAAATAATTTAATGATTTTCTACCAAAAAGGCTTATTTACAACTCTTGAGCAGTAATAGTGCACTGTTCACTCAAAACGAGTAATAAAGACAGACAGTAGGGAAATATATGACACCTCTCTTATATAAACTCTCATCGCTCGTGTCAGCAGTTTTTTTTGCAGATCATTGCAATTCCTTTCCCAATACTGCTGAGAGTCCAAAGTACACTAGAACACCTGTGTGGTATCCAATTACTGCTGACTTTGCATGATCATCACCCATTGTCTTGATCAACACCTGGGGTTTCAAATTACTGCAGCGTCAGTCATAGCAACAGCAGAGTGCGCTCTCTGTCATGTCAGCAACATGACACCGGAAGGATCACCTGTGTAATATCCAATAACTGACTTTGCATGATCATCACCCATTGTCTTAATGAACACTTGCGGTTTCAAATTACTGCAGCGTTAGTCATAGCAACAGATCTGTGGCTCTCTGCCATGTCTGTAATATGACACAGGAAATAACAAGACGTCTTACTGCACGTACCATCTCCACAGTTTTAACATCTTAAGAACATGTATTATTCTCTTTCAACTACAAATGACTCGTTAGAACACATCCATTCACCAAGTTAGATCCCTTGTATGTTCACATGTATTTCGTCACTTTCCTTTCATATAGTTATCACATTATAACAGTGGGGGGGGGGGGCTGGTGAACAACGTCAGTTCAACACACTGCTTTACACGCAAAATGTAGATATGCCCTTTGACATAATTTAAATAAATTCATGGGCTAGTCCGTAGGGATCAGTCCAAAGGGACTCATCCACAAGGACTCGTTCACAAGGACCTGTCAACAAGGACTCGTCAACAAAGACCTGTCAACAAGTACTCGTCAACAAGGACTCGTCCACAAGGACCTGTAAAGAATGACCTGTCAACAATGACCTGTCAACAAAGACCTCTCAACAATGACCCGACAAAAATGACCTGTCTACAATGACCTATCAACAATGACCCGTCCACAGGGATCCGCTCCCCCACCCTCTTAAAAAAGCCATGAGTGGGCATGCATAAAAACAAAAAACAAGCATGTTAATTGATATTGGCTATGCATCGTATACATGTTTCTTTTGTAGAACAACGTTTAATTCCATATTGGCATTCAAACTCTCACATGTTGCACTTGGAAAACGAGATTCTCTAAAAAATTACAATTTTCACCCCTAGTAGGGGTAGGGTTTATTTAGGGGTAGAGATATGTTGTTCAGTGGAAAGGGGGTGTCAGCCCGAGTTCAATGACAACTCATTCGTCAAAATACGACCATGCGTTCGAGAGATATCGTGCCGCCGCCATCTTGTGAGGTGGGGAGGTGGAGGTGGGTATAGAACCCCCAAAACTCACTACTCACGTGACTTGGGCACATTCAGAACTTCGGTAATAATAATAATAATCATAATTGGTAACGATTAATCTTTTTCGGAGTAGACCGATTGTAGGGGTAGAAAGGATGTCCTCTCTTCACAGGAGTGTTTGTTTTTAGATATATATTTACCCTACAGATCGTCGGAGGTCATTTCTTTGTTTTTGTTCTACTACACTTCATGAAAAATAAAATGCTCGCTACTGTTTTATCGTAACTGTTTATGCTTCTGATGTGATGATTCCCTATCTTCCCACCTCCTCGCATGGAATTTGAGGGCAATGTTGCATTTATCTCGAACACACGCCCAGGACGACCCCGAGGTCCTTCTCATGCTTGAATTGTTCTCTAATTTCACATATGTGCATGGTGACCCATCGGTGCCCAGTGGCTTGCCATCGTGTACCGGTGGTGAACGGGCAGAGTGTATGAATTAACAGAGTGTTTATACACTGTTTAAGCAGGGAATAATAACTAGAAACTTCAGTTAGAAGAAATTGCTGAATTGTAATACTCAAAACAAAGGGTAGAGTAGGAGCCTTTGGCTAAAGAAATAATGATAAAATGAATATTGTTGAATTCATGTGAATAATAAGGTGTGCCAAGAATTGATTTATAAAAATGAAAGGGCATGTTAAATAACGGGAGAATTATAAGGACGGCTATAAATTAGAAGCCTTCTAGAAAACATTACACAAAATAATATGTTGTACACGCTGTTGTGGTGTTTGAAGCCATATTTTCAGTGTTGCCTTAGTAAACAAGAGTTTAGTGCTTTTCAGTCGGTCAACACGAATGTACCCAAAAGAGATGGGTTATGCCCTAATCCTGAAATAAATTACATGAGATTAATAAAACACTAGGATGACCAGTTTCGATCGTCAAGCGATCATCATCAGATCCATTACACTTAGGCTACAAAATCTATGTTTGAAATACAGGTGAAAATATTTACAATATGTACAATTATTTAGTTGCAGTATTGGTACTGCAACTGTCAGTGTATGCTAAATGCAGTATATATGTTAGGTGAAATGCTAAATGGTGATAGCTATCCGTAGATTGTACTTTAGAGAGATTAATGGTTGTAAACTATGGTTAAACTATAAAATTTTAGGCTAACTACTTATCTGATTGTCTTCCGTACAACAGCTACTCGCAGTTTTCGTGCTCACTGGAGCTCGCTGTGCGGTAGACTGCGGTGGTTATCATAACGACTGGTTTTTCCCTGCTTTCTCCCCCCTCCTCCTACGTGCTGTGGGGAGTGATAGCGATGTGTTTATGTGAGGTGCTGCCAACCTAGATAAGATGTATGTTATTAAATGAGGTGGGTCTACAATTATTAAAGACCGTGGATTAGCCCTCGCCACGCGTGGAGCATAACCCATTCGAACTAAGCGTTGACGGTCTTATGAGGACGTCCCGGCACCTTTAATACTGCCGCGAATATGGGCCTTGGTTTATTGCAGAAGAAAAGTACATCGTACACCTGATCCAGATAACATTTACCTATTAATAACCCCCTAATTTCCCCCCTTTTTTATCTAGCTTGGCTGTGTCGCTAAATTGTGTTTTGTTTCCGACAGGGTGTGTTTTTTAGTAGCGTGAAGAGGGGTGAGCTCTCCATGAACGTGTGTTCATTTAGATTGTTGGGATTGTTTCGTTTGGCTAGGTGTATCTCGATTGCTTCCTTTATGTCAAGAGCTCTGCCTTTCGATTCGTGATGGATTATTTTAAGGTCCGACTCTATGTTGGTAAAGCTGTGCCCTGCATCACACATATGTTCGCACACAGCTGAATGTGTTCCGTATCTTATCGCATTCCTATGTTCATTATAACGTGTGTCTACTTGCCTTCCACTCTGCCCGATGTAATTAGCTTGACAATCGGTGTCTTGGCACGTTATAGAATATCCCCCTGACCCTGAATACGGGTCACGTTTATTTAGATTACTATTTAGGAGGTGCCTAGCGGTTGTGTTTTTCGTCGTGAAAGCTATCTTTATGCCTTGCTTTTTGAATAGGTTAGTGATTTTATATGTATTCGCATTCACATAGTTGAAACGAGGAAATTTTTTCTCATTACTGTCCGGTTTGGGAATCGTTTTATCTTTATTTTTATGTTTGGCTATAATTTGATTTATTTTGCTTGGCGAGAAGTTGTTTTCCTTTGCTATTTGCATAATAGTTCTTATTTCCTTATTATAGTTGTCTTTTGACATGGGTATGTTTAAAGCTCTGTGCACCATTGAATTGAAACCCGCTAGTTTGTGCGTACTGGGGTGATTAGACTGATTGTCGATTGCATGCGAGGTTTGTGTTGCTTTCCGGAATATGGAATATGAAAGGTCGTTGTCTTTACGTTCAATAGTTATATCGAGATAATTTATTTTCCGGTCTATTTCGGATTCCTTAGTGAATTTGATAGAGTGGTGAAGGCTATTAATGGATTGGAGAATTGTTTCTTCGCTTGTTAGTTCAGTATCGTAGATGCAAATTACATCATCTACGTATCTTTTCCATATTACTATTCCCTTTGTTGAAGTCTTTTCTAAGAACGCATTTTCTAGTGCATTGATGAAGATGTCAGCGATTAACCCACTTAGTGGCGATTTCATTGCTAGGCCTTCTCTCTGTGTGTATATTTTATTGTCGAATTGAAACACGTTTTGGGTGAGAACGACCCTCAGTAATCTCACAATCTCTTCAATTTCTTTTACCGAATTGTTGGATTTTAAGTTGTTTTCGATAGTGTTGATTGCTTCAATAATCGGAATATTGGTGTACATGTTAGTTACGTCGAACGATACTAGCCTGAAGCTAGGTTTCATTTGTAGGGTGTTCAATGCTGTTACTAGTTCTGTTGTGTTCTTTACAGAGTTGTTTTTGTCG
Source organism: Meconema thalassinum (assembly GCA_946902985.2). Classification (NCBI taxonomy): domain Eukaryota; kingdom Metazoa; phylum Arthropoda; class Insecta; order Orthoptera; family Tettigoniidae; genus Meconema; species Meconema thalassinum. The sequence continues at coordinate 1,635,560,573 of OX336388.2, forward strand.
TTAGAAAGACGGCATTTTAAGATTTTTAGTAACTCTTTGCTGATTTTGTAATTAGGGGCATTCCTACAATTGACTATTGGTCTCATTGGGCATTCCTTTTTGTGTATTTTTGGTTGTCCCCTCAATGACGGTATTTTCGGGTTCATGTTTATTAGTTTTGATTTTTCGGCTTTGGTCAGTATGTATTCTGTTTCTTTTAGCGCACTTTTTATTTGTTTTTGGAATTTGTTGGTGGGGTCTTTTGTTAATTCCTTGATTTCGTTGTTGCTTAGGAATTCGACTGTTTTTTCAATGTATTCTGTTTTGTTCAAAATTACTGTAGTGTTTCCCTTATTTGCTTTTGTGATGATTAAGTCATGTTCTTTTATTATTTGTTTCAACGACTTTATTTCTTTGAGTTGTTTGTTGTTTTGAATGTTATTGCTATCGCCCTCTCGTTTGAGGATTTTTTTGGCTTCGTTGGTGGCGAGATTTTTGGTTAATTCCCTGTCTTCTGCTGGGAGCTTGTGACTGGCTATCTCAATATCTGTGATTAACTGTTTTGCATTGTGGTTCGTGGGTGCGTCTGTGCAGTTGTATTTCAAACCTTTGTCTAACATATTCATTTCACCTTGAGAAAAGGTTACGTTCGTTCTGTTGTTTACTCTGCTGTGGAAATTGAATTAATTGTTATTCGTGTGTTGTTCGTTAGATTGATGGTTCTGGGTTTCTCCTAGTTTTCTTAATTTATTTTCTAGCGTTTCATGCTTCCTCGTTGCTCTGATTTTGATGGTGTCATATAGGTGCTCGGTGAAGCTGTCCCATTGGGCTGCGTGCCAGAAATTACTTAGTTGCAATTGAATGTCGTACAATTGTTGGTTAATTTTTTGCTTTCTTATGTATGCAATCTTAATTCGTTTTTTATCCAAAGCGCTTTGGCTTGTTTGGTTGAAATGATCGAGGCTGGTGTGTTCGGTACGGTTTTAATTGGTACGTATTTAGGGGTGAGGTTTAGTTCTATACATTTTTTGTTGAACCAAATTGACTTGTCTAAATTCATGAGTTTAAGCCTGAGTGATTTGAATTTCTTGGCTTCACGATTTGCCTGACTAGCCGTGAACATTGTGGTGTTTGAAGCCATATTTTCAGTGTTGCCTTAGTAAACAAGAGTTTAGTGCTTTTCAGTCGGTCAACACGAATGTACCCAAAAGAGATGGGTTATGCCCTAATCCTGAAATAAATTACATGAGATTAATAAAACACTAGGATGACCAGTTTCGATCGTCAAGCGATCATCATCAGATCCATTACACTTAGGCTACAAAATCTATGTTTGAAATACAGGTGAAAATATTTACAATATGTACAATTATTTAGTTGCAGTATTGGTACTGCAACTGTCAGTGTATGCTAAATGCAGTACATATGTTAGGTGAAATGCTAAATGGTGATAGCTATCCGTAGATTGTACTTTAGAGAGATTATATGGTTGTAAACTATGGTTAAACTATACAATTTTAGGCTAACTACTTATCTGATTGTCTTCCGTACAACAGCTAATCGCAGTTTTCGTGCTCACTGGAACTCGCTGTGCGGTAGACTGCGGTGGTTATCATAACGACTGGTTTTCCCCTGCTTTCTCCCCCCTGCTCCTACGTGCTGTGTGGAGTGATAGCGATGTGTTTATGTGAGGTGTTGCCAACCTAGATAAGATGTATGTTATTGAATGAGGTGGGTCTACAATTATTAAAGACCGTGGATTAGCCCTCGCCACGCGTGGAGCATAACCCATTCGAACGAAGCGTTGCCGGTCTTATGAGGACGTCCCGGCACATTTAATACTACCGCGAATATGGGCCTTGGGTTATTGCAGAAGAAAAGTACATCGTACACCTGATCCAGATAACATTTACCTATTAATAACCCCCTAATTTCCCCCCTTTTTTATCTAGCTTGGCTGTGTCGCTAAATTGTGTTTTGTTTCCGACAGGGTGTGTTTTTTAGTAGCGTGAAGAGGGGTGAGCTCTCCATGAACGTGTGTTCATTTAGATTGTTGGGATTGTTTCGTTTGGCTAGGTGTATCTCGATTGCTTCCTTTATGTCAAGAGCTCTGCCTTTCGATTCGTGATGGATTATTTTAAGGTCCGACTCTATGTTGGTAAAGCTGTGCCCTGCATCACACATATGTTCGCACACAGCTGAATGTGTTCCGTATCTTATCGCATTCCTATGTTCATTATAACGTGTGTCTACTCGCCTTCCACTCTGCCCGATGTAATTAGCTTGACAATCGGTGTCTTGGCACGTTATAGAATATCCCCCTGACCTTGAATACGGGTCACGTTTATTTAGATTACTATTTAGGAGGTGCCTAGCGGTTGTGTTTTTCGTCGTGAAAGCTATCTTTATGCCTTGCTTTTTGAATAGGTTAGTGATTTTATATGTATTCGCATTCACATAGTTGAAACGAGGAAATTTTTTCTCATTACTGTCCGGTTTGGGAATCGTTTTATCTTTATTTTTATGTTTGGCTATAATTTGATTTATTTTGCTTGGCGAGAAGTTGTTTTCCTTTGCTTTTCCTTCACCCCTAAATACGTACCAATTAAAACCGTACCGAACACACCAGCCTCGATCATTTCAACCAAACAAGCCAAAGCGCTTTGGATAAAAAACGAATTATGATTTGCATACATAAGAAAGCAAAAAATTAACCAACAATTGTACGACATTCAATTGCAACTAAGTAATTTCTGGCACGCAGCCCAATGGGACAGCTTCACCGAGCACCTACATGACACCATCAAAATCAGAGCAACGAGGAAGCATGAAACGCTAGAAAATAAATTAAGAAAACTAGGAGAAACCCAGAACCATCAATCTAACGAACAACACACGAATAACAATTAATTCAATTTCCACAGCAGAGTAAACAACAGAACGAACGTAACCTTTTCTCAAGGTGAAATGAATATGTTAGACAAAGGTTTGAAATACAACTGCACAGGCGCACACACGAACCACAATATAAAACAGTTAATCACAGATATTGAGATAGCCAGTCACAAGCTCCCAGCAGAAGACAGGGAATTAACCAAAAATCTCGCCACCAACGAAGCCAAAAAAATCCTCAAACGAGAGGGCGATAGCAATAACATTCAAAACAACAAACAACTCAAAGAAATAAAGTCGTTGAAAAAAAAAAGAACATGACTTAATCATCACAAAAGCAGATAAGGGAAACACTACAGTAATTTTGAACAAAACAGAATACATTGAAAAAACAGTCGAATTCCTAAGCAACAACGAAATCAAGGAATTAACAAAAGACCCCACCAACAAATTCCAAAAACAAATAAAAAGTGCGCTAAAAGAAACAGAATACATACTGACCAAAGCCGAAAAATCAAAACTAATAAACATGAACCCGAAAATACCGTCATTGAGGGGACAACCAAAAATACACAAAAAGGAATGCCCAATGAGACCAATAGTCAATTGTAGGAATGCCCCTAATTACAAAATCAGCAAAGAGTTACTAAAAATCTTAAAATGCCGTCTTTCCAACGACAAAAGCAACTCTGTAAAGAACACAACAGAACTAGTAACAGCATTGAACACCCTACAAATGAAACCTAGCTTCAGGCTAGTATCCTCCGACGTAACTAACATGTACACCAATATTCCGATTATTGAAGCAATCAACACTATCGAAAACAACTTAAAATCCAACAATTCGGTAAAAGAAATTGAAGAGATTGTGAGATTACTGAGGGTCGTTCTCACCCAAAACGTGTTTCAATTCGACAATAAAATATACACACAGAGAGAAGGCCTAGCAATGGGATCGCCACTAAGTGGGTTAATCGCTGACATCTTCATCAATGCACTAGAAAATGCGTTCTTAGAAAAGACTTCAACAAAGGGAATAGTAATATGGAAAAGATACGTAGATGATGTAATTTGCATCTACGATACTGAACTAACAAGCGAAGAAACAATTCTCCAATCCATTAATAGCCTTCACCACTCTATCAAATTCACTAAGGAATCCGAAATAGACCGGAAAATAAATTATCTCGATATAACTATTGAACATAAAGACAACGACCTTTCATATTCCATATTCCGGAAAGCAACACAAACCTCGCATGCAATCGACAATCAGTCTAATCACCCCAGTACGCACAAACTAGCGGGTTTCAATTCAATGGTGCACAGAGCTTTAAACATACCCATGTCAAAAGACAACTATAATAAGGAAATAAGAACTATTATGCAAATAGCAAAGGAAAACAACTTCTCGCCAAGCAAAATAAATCAAATTATAGCCAAACATAAAAATAAAGATAAAACGATTCCCAAACCGGACAGTAATGAGAAAAAATTCGCGCGTTTCAACTATGTGAATGCGAATACATATAAAATCACTAACCTATTCAAAAAGCAAGGCATAAAGATAGCTTTCACGACGAAAAACACAACCGCTAGGCACCTCCTAAATAGTAATCTAAATAAACGTGACCCGTATTCAAGGTCAGGGGTATATTCTATAACGTGCCAAGACACCGATTGTCAAGCTAATTACATCGGGCAGAGTGGAAGGCGAGTAGACACACGTTATAATGAACATAGAAATGCGATAAGATACGGAACACATTCAGCTGTGTGCGAACATATGTGTGATGCAGGGCACAGCTTTACCAACATAGAGTCCGACCTTAAAATAATCCATCACGAATCGAAAGGCAGAGCTCTTGACATAAAGGAAGCAATCGAGATACACCTAGCCAAACGAAACAATCCCAACAATCTAAATGAACACACGTTCATGGAGAGCTCACCCCTCTTCACGCTACTAAAACACACCCTGTCGGAAACAAAACACAATTTAGCGACACAGCCAAGCTAGATAAAAAAAGGGGGAAATTAGGGGGTTATTAATAGGTAAATGTTATCTGGATCAGGTGTACGATGTACTTTTCTTCTGCAATAAACCAAGGCCCATATTCGCGGCAGTATTAAAGGTGCCGGGACGTCCTCATAAGACCGCCAACGCTTAGTTCGAATGGGTTATGCTCCACGCGTGGCGAGGGCTAATCCACGGTCTTTAATAATTGTAGACCCACCCCATTCAATAACATACATCTTATCTAGGTTGGCAACACCTCACATAAACACATCGCTATCACTCCCCACAGCACGTAGGAGCAGGGGGGAGAAAGCAGGGAAAAACCGGTCGTTATGATAACCATGATACCGCACAGCGAGTTCCAGTGAGCACGAAAACTGCGAGTAGCTGTTGTACGGAAGACAATCAGATAAGTAGTTAGCCTAAAATTTTATAGTTTAACCATAGTTTACAACCATATAATCTCTCTAAAGTACAATCTACGGATAGCTATCACCATTTAGCATTTCACCTAACATATATACTGCATTTAGCATACACTGACAGTTGCAGTACCAATACTGCAACTAAATAATTGTACATATTGTAAATATTTTCACCTGTATTTCAAACATAGATTTTGTAGCCTAAGTGTAATGGATCTGATGATGATCGCTTGACGATCGAAACTGGTCATCCTAGTGTTTTATTAATCTCATGTAATTTATTTCAGGATTAGGGCATAACCCATCTCTTTTGGGTACATTCGTGTTGACCGACTGAAAAGCACTAAACTCTTGTACACGCTGTTAAAGCGAATATAAGGTTTAAGCTAGGAATTGCTATGTATGAAGCCAGGAAGAGCTAATTCCGAGTGGAGTTGGGTGCGGTGAAGTGTAACGAATATATGCCTAGGGCATCTTTGAAAGGGAGCAATATTTGTTATTTGTTTATTGCGTGCAGGGGTCTACTTTCCTACCGCCCTGAATGACGCTAAAATGAGGACAGAGGTTATAGTTCCCGCTCCGTAATGTGTGTCTTCAAATCCTCCAAAAATGGAATGTTCCTAGGAGTGGATGAGGCATGAACCAAGGGTCATGTCATATGAGATCCCCTTTATAAATTATCGTCCCTTACACCCGGGAACGCGGATACTCAGCAGTTAGTTATCTCACCTGAGCAAATATAGGCGGAGTATAATAACTGCGTTAATTTAAAGTAAAAAGTTATATTGTAAAGTCTTTTCGAGACTATGAGAAGTAAATGGTAAACATTCAGTGAACCAAGTCCTATGCAGGAATTCCCGTCTGGCTAGAGATGAGACTGTGCGTCTCGCCCTATAAATCACTTCAATGTCCTGACACATTAAATGAGGGTCGCCGGCCTGAAGGCCGAGCCAGACCATATGATCGCTTTGTACGCACGCAGTGCAGACAGATTTGTAAATATTTGAGTAATGGCACGGAGATTGACTCCGTGACCTGATTAGTAAAAACGTATAACCTTTCAGATCCTGGTAAACAAAGATTATTATTTAAATATTGGTGAAAATCCCGTTGTATGACAAATTTTCAGAAAATAAAAAACCCGAGTTAACATGGATCTTAAGCAGTGCAGGGAGTTTCTGTTTAATTTGAATAATTTCAGTATTTTATGTACTTGAGGTAGCACGAACATCCCCCAGAAGAAAGCTGTACTGATGTAAAACTAGAAAGAAATACTATTTTTATTCATGTGGACCCTACGAAAATTTAATAATGATGATGATTATTATTAAGAACAAATGTCGATTGGACATGGTGTAATATTCCATTTTAAAAGATAATAATCATGTTGAGTATAAAAAATAGAGTGATAAAGGACTATTGGAGCCGTAAGGAGGTCTGAAAAACGAACATTCTATTGTACTTTATGGAAGTGAAACATATATGAAAAGTTCATGGGAGCCTCATCTATTGATTTTGTTAGATGATTTAAGTGATTCCTTGTTATTTTGAAACAAGTGTTAATGTTGATGATAGGATATGTTGTATTTTGAGTTTTTATGTGTACTTTATGTATCTCTGTTGCGCCTCAAATTGAGTAATATTAAATATGTTTTTAAATAGTAGGTTTTGAGTTTATTTTAAGTGTAGACCTTTTGATTCTGATCCTAAATATATGTATCATGCTGGGGGATTGGACGCACCACTCTCGAGAACCTCTGAGCTATCCAAAGCATGACCATGTAAGAACTTGTGCAAGGGTACAGTACGGAACAAAGGTACCCCCAGAACGTCAAGGACCTTGATCCCGGCAGAATTGTCAAACTTCTGGAAGGAGGCCAAGATCTCACCCGCCATGACTTCAAGGCACCTTAGGAGAAATACACGCTCGCCACCAACTGCTTGATGTTCGAGCACAGAATAGTGGTTCAAATTGCACTGCGAGATGCCATCCTCAACGACCTGCACGCAGCTCACCTGGGGATCATAAAAATGAAGGGAATGGCACGTTCCTTTGTGTTTTGGTCAGGCATCGACTCCGACATCGAGAAGCTCGCAAAGTCCTGCACCACATGCGCAATCCATGCACACGCTCCACCCAAGTTCCGCGAGCATCACTGGGAGTACCGGAAGGAACCATGGGAATGCATTCACATCGTCTACGCGGGCCCAGTAGCTGACAGCATGCTTCTGATTGTTGTAGACGCCTACAGCAAGTGGCTCGAGGTCAAGACAACAACCTCCACGACAGCTGTAGCAACAATCGCCCTGATGGATGATTTGATCACAGCGCACGGCACCCCAGTCAGCGTAGTTTCAGAAAATGGCAGGCAGTTCATCACAGAAGAATTCAAGGTCTTCCTGCAGAACAGTGGTGTGAAGTACCACAAGCTCACAGCACCATACCACCCTTCAAATAATGGCCAAGCAGGACGGTATGTTCAAACGGTGAAGGATGCCCTCTACGCGATGAAATCAACCAAAGGAACTATACAGACCAACCTGAATGAGTTTCTTCGCCAAGTTAGAAGAGCACCGCACTCTACCACCGGACAATCTCCACCTCAACTATTTCTGGGACGAGAACTTCGGACACGTCTTAACCTGGCGAGACCCGAAGACGTTCGTACTAGAGTCTGCGAGAAACAGAAAGATGAAATGGACTCGACATTCCGCACCTTTGAAGCTGGTCAGTCAGTCTACTTCCTCTCTGGCTACCTGAACCTGGACAAGTGGCTCCCTGGTACCATCGCAGTCCGCATCGGGGACCTTCACTATGATATCAACTGCCGGGAGAAACGAATAAAGCGGCACATCGACCAAATTAGGCCATTTCCAGGAATACAGCCAAACACAGAGAACCAGGAACCGACCAGCGATGAACCTACCGAAATTCATCTAGACCTCGACGTGTTCGGTTCTTTCCAGCACCAGCCTAGAGGATGCCACAAGTGATCCGTGGAAACCGAACACCAACACCAGCTACTCCAGTTATACCGCGCATGTCTACACGCAAACGCTGGTCACCATTAAGATTTTCACCATAGACATAACAAGTTCAATTTAAAAAAGGAAGGAAATGTTGTGTATTCGAACTCACAGAAATGTATGTTTTAAAGAAATTTCGCCCTCAACAGTTGGTCACACATACACACCACCAGAGGCTCAGTTATCGATTACTCGATCTCACAAGAGCCGTGAATGTGGCGCACTGATCTGTATTGTTCTGTATAGCCTATATTATTTGGCTTCCTCATAATAAATTGTAAATCTTAGTACTCAGTACTCAGTTGGCAAGTGCCTTTAGGTAGATTTCATTAAAAGCTGCCTATTTTTAAATTAAGTGGCCAGTGGAGCATTATTGCTAGACTGTCAGCATTAAGCTTGGAGGCCTATTGTGACTATGATGAGTACATGTGTGGACAAAAAGTAAATAATTTTTTATCAAAGGCAGTCTCAAAGTTCGTAAGAATAGTCTTAAATATCTTTTCTGAGCACGTCAATGACGGCAGTGATCATAGCAGCAGTAAAAGCAAATTTCAGACATTGGGACATTGAGGTACAGTACAGCCTTTTATCATTACCTTATTGGGGATCAACAGTACATAGCATGATAATATGTATCCTATATTTGTGATATTTGTGTGTAGATTTAGCGGACATTATGTTCTGTTGTATTTTCGGAAACATATGGCGTCAAAATCTATGATTTAATGCAGTTTTAGCAATTATCATGTGCTTGCGCTAGGGCTCCCAGATGACAGATGGGCGGTATTGCCACGCCTTATGACACGGCTTGTGAATTTGGTAGACGGCGATGATCATAGGTTACAATCGCTCACCTGGGGGCTTAGTGTTATGCTCTCACTAATTAACTCTTAAAATGATTTTGAATCGCACATAGTCATTCCAAGAAATGCAGTTTTAATAATCACATTTTTAAACTTTTTAAAATGATTTTTTACACCTGAATTCTTTCCTACATTGCGTACTTCTAAAACCAACCTCTTTGCCTACAGACTTTAAACAGCACGATGGCGCGAACAGAGCGCAAAGCAGAAGAATGCTCCCGGATTACAACCGAGGCGTAACAACGATGACGACTTCGAAGTTCGAACACTATAAGCGGATCACGGTCGACTCTAGACAGGGCGGCAGGCTGAGACTTGGCAACATGTTCATCAGTTAGTGTGTATTAACTCTGAGATAACGCGAAAATTCTATTGCTATGCCCAGAACATTCCAATCTGGAACCTTCCATCCCCTCACTCCAAACTTGGACTGCTCTGTATACATTATATGTACCCGCGCGACGCAGACAATAGACGCCAGTTCCACTCTGGACCGCTCAAGTTACGTCCACCTTGTGTATCAACAATTGTTAAATAAACCGTTGATTAATATTAACTAGTGTGTGTGTTATTTATCTTGTATCTCCCACGATATAACAGTGATGCCAGAAGAGGGATGAGTTAAATAACGTTGTGAAACCGAGTGAACTTTCTAACCTCAACACAAGTGTATGCACCGAACTAAGTCCATCGCAGTGCGTGTTAGAAATACAATCCTCCACTCATCTTCACCATGCCGGACTTAACCTCTGAGCAACTCCAACAATTCTCGATCATCGTCGACGCTATCCGACAGCCAATAAGGTCAACGACGTCAACAACGTCGTCATCACGGCCTCGACCGCCACAGTTCACAATATAACCGTACCGTGCAACCGACGGGACGACTGTAGCCGACTATTTCACTCGCTTTGTCTGGGCGCTCAAGTTGAGCAAGGTACCCGCGGATCAACACGCACACTTTGCACGGGTTTACATGGGATCTGAACTCAATGATGCCCTGAAGATCCTGGTGAGTCCTAATGATCCGGAAACTATGCCATACAATGAGATTCAATCTAAGCTGAAAGGCCACTTCGTCGCCACACGCAACAAGTTTGCTGAGAGCATCAAATTTCGGAGTGTAATGCAGAAGCAAGGAGAAACCATCGCTAGCTTCACCTTAAGACTGCGGCAGGCTGCAACGTTTTGTGAGTATGACACATTCCTTGATCGCATGTTAATTGAACAAACAGCTCAGCACCATGGACAACACCAGGCAAACCAGACTGCATCCCAGGACAACCAATCAACATGTGCAGTGTGCGGTGAAGCTCACCCTCGCAGTCAGTGCAGGTTCCTGAACACCGAGTGCCTAAAGTGTGGCAAGAAAGGTCACATCGGAAAAGTTTGCCGATCAAAATCGAGGAAACATCGAACAACAAACCACGTGACCGAAGAAGAGTTTCCAGCAGAGATCCTCAACGTTGGGGAGTACCTCAGCAAAATCGAGGTAATCGGATCGGTCAACGAAGCACCTAAGCCACTGGTTGATATCAGCATAGAGGGAACCACCGTCAAAATGGAACTCGACACCGGCGCCCCCTGCTCAACCAAGAGCAAATCAAAGCTAAGTATGATCAAACCAGGTGTTGTTCGTAATTTCGTCAGTTACACCGGCCATCCGATCAAATGCATTGGCAAAACGTCAGTGTGCACCACCATCGGAATCACAACCAGGAACCTGAAGACCTACGTCGTTGACGATGAAGTCGAATCGCTCTTTGGCCGAGAGTGGATTTCGGAGATTGTACGGGAGACCGACTTTCGTTACCTCTTCGAAAAATCCCACCCAATCCACAAGCTCTTAGACAAGCAGGCTCTGACCTTAGAACAACAGAAGCAGCTCGACAACATTCTATCTCACTATCGGTATGTGTTCAGTGACACCCCCGGGAAGGTCTCAGGTCCCTCAGCGAAGATGCACCTGAAGGCTGGAGCCACACCTGTTTTCGCCCGAGCTTGTGACGTACCAGTTGCCCTCCGCGATGCCTACTCCAAGGAAATTGACAAGAAAATCGCATCTGGCTTCTACAAAAAAGTGGACATCGACAAACGCACGTCGTCGCCAAGAAGAACGGCAAACTGAGAATCACAGGCAACTACAAGCCTACTCTCAAACCGAGGATCATCATCGACGAACATCCGATTCCCAAGGGGGAACACCTGCTCAACCGAATGCGCGGCGCCACTCTCTTCTGCCACCTGGACATCACCGACGCGTACACTCATCTCGAGGACGACGATGAGTTCAGCCACGCTCTCACGCTTAACACCCCAACTCACGGTCAGAACCGCCCAACGCGAGCAGTATACGGAGCAGCTAACATCCCCGCTATCTGGCAGTGGCGAATGGACACAGTCCTGCAAGGTCTCCCAAACGTCGTACGTATTTTCGATGACAGTATAGTTTTTGCTGATAGCTTTGAAAATCTGATGCAGGCCCTCAGCACCACTCTGGAACGGTCTTGGCAACTCAACCCCAAACTCAACCGAGCCAAATGCGTTTTCTTTCAAACATCCCTGGAAGCCCTTGGCCACAAAATCGATGCGTCAGGCATCCACAAGTCTGATGCACACATCCGTGCTGTACTTGATGCACCGAAACCGAATACACCAGAAGAACTCCAACTGTTCCTTGGTAAAGCAACCTACTAAAGCTCGTTCATCCCTGATTTGTCCACCAGAGACTGACCACTCAGGGACATGCTGCTCAAGGACCCTCTCATCCGGACACCAGAGGGCGACAGGGCATACAAAGACATCAAGAACGCCCTAACCTCGACCCAGGTACTCATGCAGTATGCCCCAGTGTTACCACTCCCATTGTTCACGGACGCCAGAAAGACCGGCCTGGGCACAGTACTGTCACACCGGCTCAGCAACGGGCAAGAACGTTCAATCCCTTACGCCAGTCGGGCGATGACAGCAATGGAGCAAACGTACCCTCAGATCGATAGGAAGTGCTGGCCATCGTGTGGGATGTAAAGAAATTTTTAAATTTTCTGTAAGCTCGCCACTTTACTCTCATCACCGATCACAAGCCTCTCACACAGATCCTGCACCCCGTGAAGTCTTTACCGGCCCTGTGCAACAGTCGCATGGCCAATTATGCCGACTACCTAGCACACTTTGACTACGACGTCATCTTCAAGACATCCAAAGCCAACGCCAACGCTGACTACCCGAGCTCACCTACCAAAAACGGTTAACCTTTTAACTTTAACTTTAAACTTTTTCTCCACAGGAGGAAGAGATAGACAGTTTTGATGATTTTGACTTTTTAGCAGTCCATCAGATCTAACAGCTACCAATTAGGGCAGAAGCAATCGCACGCGAGACCAGGAAAGATCCACATCTGGGCAAAATTGTCCAGATCATCGAAGCAGGGCAAGGCCTCACCCACCAGCATTACAAGGCACCAGAAGCGAAGTACACCCTCGCCGCAAACTGCCTGATGTTCGAGCATCGAGTTGTCGTCCCTCCTTCACTGCGAGATGCTATCCTCAACGACCTGCACGTAGCTCACCTGGGGATAGTCAAGATGAAAGGCATGGCACATTCCTTTGTATTCTGGCCTGGAATCGACAACGACATCGAGTCTCTCGCCAAGGCTTACGCCGTGTGTGCAGCTCATGCGTTTGCGCCACCCAAGTTCCGAGATCACCACTGGGAATACCCGAAGGCACCATGGGAACGGATCCACATTGACTGAACTGACCCAGTGGCCTACACCATGCTGCTGATTGTTGTCGACGCATACAGCAAGGGGCTCGAGGTCAAACCTATAACATCAACAACATCAGCCGCAACAATTTCCATCATGGATGACCAGATGACCTGTTCACGGCCTATGGCGTGCCAGTCATTGTCGTCTCGGACAACGGTCGACAATTCGTCTCAGACGAGTTCAAGACCTTCCTAAGAAACATTGGTGTGAAATATCACAAGTTGTCAGCGCCATACCATCCCTCAACCAATGGCCAAGCTGAACGTTACATTCAAACGGTGAAGGACGCCCTTTATGCGATGAAGACAACTAAGGGAATGCTCCGTGCCAATCTGAACGAGTTCCTTTGTCAATTCCGCAAGGCTCCATACTCCACCACTGGCCAATCTCCAGCCCAGCTTTTCTTCGGACGAGATCTCCGCACGAGACTCAACTTGACCAGACCTGATGACGTTGACACGAAGGTTACAGAAAATCAACGAGCTCAAATTAGCTCAACATTCCGCACTTTGGAACCTGGACAGAGAGTCTACTTCCTGTCTGGCAAAATCAAGCTTGACAAGTGGCTCCGTGGAACAACCGTGACACGCATTGGTGACCTTCACTACGATATCAACTACCAGGGAAAACGATTCAAGCGCCACGTTGATCAGATCAGATCGTTTGCTGGCACCAACGATGGCAAAACCAACTTGGACAACGATCAAGAATCAACCAACGATTGAGAGTCTACCAACGATCAAGAACCAACCAATGAGCAACCGATCCTGAGACAAGTTCGCTTCACCGAGACAGCAGCAACAATCCAAACATCACTAGCCACACCAGCTACACCTGTAAACAGGGCACCACCTATTTCCCAGACCCCTTTTATTCTCCGCAGAGGTACTCGCCAGCGCCGACCACCGTTCAGATTCTCTCCTGATTAAGTTTCCTAAATCATCCATTTAAAACAGGGGGAAATGTTGTGTATTAACTCTGAGATAACGCGAACATTCTAGTTGCTATGTCCAGAGCATTCCTATCTGGAACCTTCCATCCCCTCACTCGAAACTTAGACTGCTCTGTATATGTCTTTCCAATATTAATTCCATAGGTTTTGTCACCTCCCTTGCTAGCAAACAGCTGTTCAGGCCAAGGAGCATATAATAAGAGAGACGAAACTCAATGCTACTTTTCAAAACACTGTTACTGGCTCAAATTTCAGGTCCACGTGGTACTGTTTGGGCTACAATGGCTACCAATCTCGCATATCAAGTAACTACGATTGACTGTGATCATTACGAACGCACATTACTACGGTCGAAACTGATTGTCAGCGTCAGCGTCTGGCATTGAATCAAAAGCATGCACTATTGCACCTCAGGAGGCGATATCGTTCAAAAAATGAAATAATAATGATGAGTTTTGGTGTGACATGTTCGTATGAGTTCTAAATCTACGAAAATCTTTTTCTCTATTTATTTGCTTATTTGAAAGTCTACCAGTGCTTTCAATACAAAATAAATGTTCTTAATAACGACTAAAAGCTGTTAAAAATGATATAATCAAGAGTGAATTAGAGTTTGCTTCGTTGTGCCATCATAACCTCAAAACATTCGTAACCCCTCTCCCCATCTGCACGAGTGCGTTTTCGACCATTGTTACTTTATTCACCAGTAATGTAGCTACAATAAAAATGCCATGTTAATATATTCCATTTTCCCATAAAATCTACCTCCCATCCCTACCGCATGATATCAACATAACCTCAATATTCTACAGTAATGTGGATTCAGGATGAGGAGTAGGTTTCGAGGAATAATACATTCTTTGTGAAAGAAATATGCCATTTATTTGAATACCGCTTTCTGCATCCTTACATGTTGTCTTTAACATCTGATTGTACAGCTGAAAACAACCTTCAGAGATGTGAATATCAATGATTAAGCTCGTTGAGAACACAGAAACACATGAGATCTTGAACATGGTCAGTATGCTACTTGGATGGTTGATGGCACATTGTTTTCAGCCAGCCAACCGCAAACTCCAGCTGAGGAAACCCGCTTTGGAAAACTGGACCAGCCTCGGCTGGAAGATAAACTGCAAATGTCCAAAGCACAAGTCGGAGCAAAAATTAAATTTCGATGTAGGCATGCACAGATAAATGCAATGCATGTAGTAGTATTATTGCAAATCAACAACACACTATACGCAAATGGTCGGTATTCCTCCTTTCAATATAGCAGAGGCAGAGTGATGGTATGTTTGTTTGAACTGCGAACAGGAGCAGCACCCGTGAGTTGCTCTTCTGCCCAGTCTTAGTATAGGCTGGGCGCCTGATTCTTGTTTCAATTATTACCCCTTATCTTCATGAAGCAAGAGAAGGTCTCAAATGACGAATGTGAAGCGGAAACAGATTTGTGAACAGAAAAGTTTGTCCAGTGTTCTCTTAAAGTTCAGAAGTTTGCAACACTTAGCACGATCACTTATAACGCAAGTTGTGCTGTTGTTGCTTTTATCATAGGGGCTTGGACATAGTGGTCATAGAGACCTATGTACTTCGGTGTGTGTAATTTTGTACGATAACCTGTTGCAATATGGTGACTGTATTAGCGTGTCTTTGTATTTTAGGTGAGGATTGGGATGGAGGCAGCCGTGGCCTTAAGTAAGGAATCATCTCATCATTTGCCTACAGTAGAAGTGGGAAACCACTTCCAAGAGGCCGAGGTGGGAATCGAATCCACCTCGTCTCAGGTTTGCCACATGAGGCTTTGGGTATCCCGAATCAGCCCTCAGACCAGAATTACTTTCATGGACAGGGCCAAGAAACGAACCCAAACCTCTGGGGCAACAACCGTGAATGCTAGCCACTACACAACGAAGTGGTCAAACAAGAATTGTGTCCAAGCATATATCTAGGCCTAATCGAAAACTAGGGAGTTGTGTGTCTACAAGGTATAGGGGACCTGAGAACATGGTAGCCTTTCTTCCTGGAACTACAAACTGTCATTCACTCACTGAGAACAGTTTCGAGCTAGACTGTAAAGAACCCATTACAGATTTGACTTGTCAATCTTTCATCCGCTTCATCTTGGCCCACATGAGGCTGCAGAAAGTGACAAGCAGGAGATGGACAGCAAAGCACAAAACACTTTTGTTGCCTTAGAGCTTACAACTGATCCACTATCCCCACCATGAGCAAAGATGTGATCAAATGGAATTCACATAGATTCTTTAGCTTAGTGATACAGTATTATGTTTCAACAGGTGACTAGAATCATGCAGACCAATGGAATTTCATAACATGCTTGACAATAGATATTTCTAAAAAATACTGCTCGTAATGAATGCTATCAGTAGTGATAAGAATATGCCAATTCAGTATCCGTTCACTTCTTGAGGTAATGTAATCTTTCACATTATATGCACCTATTTTAACATGGTTATGTCTATGCTCACCAATGCAATACAATCGCAGGAATTACAATTTATTTCCACTGCCCATTGGAGGTTGTATTCCCTACAGTGAAAACTGCAATTAGATTAGATTAGATTTTTATTGATCCATTTGAACAATTACATGCATACAATACAATTTTGATATAGGACACGTCAGCAATTACATCTATAAAATAAAAGAACTTACAGGTATTTATTACTAATACAATAACTATTTATAATCTTATTGGACAACTATTTACACCTTACTCTATTATCACAATGTGAAAACTTAATTCTATAAATACAACAACTTACAGCTAGGTATTACAATTAAAATAGAAAAGTAAAATATAATTATAGATTTCATCGCTCCTATACGCTAAGATATTCAACTACAGAGTAAAAACAATGGCACTGCAGATAAACCTTCAACATTCTTTTACTTTTGGGTCAAATTTTATATACTGGGGTAGTTTATTGTATAATTTAACTCCTGTGTGAAAAGTTCCTTTTTGATATATGTTGTGTGTATGAAATATGAATGTTTTGATTTTGTCTTGTGTTATGGCTATGAACATCATTCTTTGTTTTAAGAAAAACATCTTTATTCATTAAATTCTTTTTAAAAATATAATACTTTCAAAGATATATATGCAGGGCAGTGGGAGAATGTTTAAATCTTTAAACCGAGGTCTACATGATTCTCTAGTGTTTACATTTGCCATAATTCTAATCGCCCTCTTTTGTATCCTAAACGTGCTTAGTACAACTGGTGACATACCCCAAATCTTAAATTTGAATTGATATAAGCAAAATAAGTATTTCTTAATGTGTACATGCTTGTGCAAGTTTTCAAAATACGTAACGCAAAGCACATCGAGTTCAGTTTAGTATTCAGATATTGTATATATTTATTCCATTTCAAGTAATGTTGTATCCATAGTCCTAAAAACTTCGTTTCTGATTTCTTTTCTATTTGATGACCATTCAATGTTATATTGGGCGTCGCAGGATTCCTATTCTGTATAGTGTGGACATTTATAGATACTGAATTTTTATAGTTTATTATGAGGCGATTATCTTGTGACCATTTGGTTAACTCTTCTGTAACAGATTCAGCAGACTGCTGTAAGACCTGTTTAGTTTCACCTTTTATTACGTGTGATAGATAGATAGATAAATAGATAGATTTTTATTAATTCCATTTGATCAAATACATGCATTCAATACATTTTTGATACAGGACACGTCAGAATTTACATGCATAAAATAAAAGAACTAACAGGTATATATTACTAAGATTATAATTATTTATAACTTATTATAATAGCAAATCTTAATAGATACAATCTTATTGCACAACTATTTACACCTCACTCTATTATCATAATATGAAAACTTAATTCTATAAATACAACAACATACAGGTAGGTATTAAAATTTAAATTAAAAAAGTAAAATATAGTTATGGATTCCATCACTCCTATACGCTAAAATATTCAACTACTGAGTAAAAACAATGGCACTGCAGATAAGCTTTCAACATTCTATCAAAGGTTTTTATTTTTGGGGCCAGTTTTATATACTGGGGTAGTGTATTGTATAATTTAACTCCAGTGTGAAAAGTTCCTTTTTGATATATGCTTGTGTGTGTGTGTGAAATATGAATGTTTTGATTTAGTATTGTGTTATGCCTATGAACATCATTGTTTGTTTTAAGAAAAACATCTTTATTCATTAAATTCTTTTTAAAAAACATAATACTTTCAAAGATATATATGCAGGGCAGTGGGAGAATGTTTAAATCTTTAAACAGAGGTCTACATGATTCTCTAGAGTTTACATTTGCCATAATTCTAATCGCCCTCTTTTGTATCCTAAACGTGCTTAGTACATCTGGCGACATACCCCAAAATATGATCCCATATCTTAAGTATGAATGGAAATAAGCAAAATAAGTATTTCTTAATGTGTGCATGCTAGTGCAGGTTTTCAAAATACGTAACGCAAAGCACATCGAGTTCAGTTTAGTATTCAGATATTGTATATGTTTATTCCATTTCAAGTCTTGTTGTATCCATAGTCCTAAAAACTTTGTTTCTGATTTATTTTCTATTTGATGACCATTTAATGTTATATTGGGCATCGCAGGATTCCTATTCTGTATAGTGTGGAAATTTAGACGTACTGTCTTTTTATAGTTTATTATGAGGCGATTATCTTGTGACCATTTGGTTAACTCTCCTGTAACGGAGTCAGCAGACTGCTGTATGACCTGTTTAGTTTCACCTTTTATTACGAGTGTTGTATCGTCCGCAAACAAAATTTCTTTATGTGAATGAACGTTCTGTGTTATATCATTGATATATAGAAGAAAGAGTAGTGGGCCCAAAACCGATCCCTAGGGTACTCCAAATTCAATAATTCCCTCATTGGACAATGTTTCATTAAGTAATTTGGTTCCATCATCCTTGTGTCTCAAGCTTACTATTTGTTTACGCCTTGTTAAGTAAGACTCTATCCATTTATTAGCTAGACCTCTAACACCATATTGATTTAGTTTGGTAAGGAGGATTTTATGGTCAACAACATCAAATGCTTTCGATAAATCCAAGAATAGGCCAGTTACATGTTCCTTATTGTCAATTAATTTCAGTATACTATTACTATATTCGTAAATTGCTGTCTGTGTAGATTTTTCCGTTCTAAATCCATGTTGTGAGTTTGATAATATTTTATTTTTTTCTATGAAACTTATCAGTCTCTTATACATAATTTTTTCCATAATTTTTGCAATACCAGTTGGTAAGGTAATAGGACGATAGTTATCTAATTCATCTTTTGAACCATTTTTGTGCACTGGAATTACTTTTGATAACTTCAAAATATCCGGGTAAGTTCCTGAGAGAATTGAACTGTTTATTAAGTGCGTAAGTGGATTTATTATATTTTCTGCACATTTCTTTAAAATTGCATCAGGGATGCCATCAATGCTAGCACAGAATTTATTTTTTAGCTCTTTTATAACTATTCTTACCTCTTCACTTGTGACATGATTTATAAATAAAGAATCACTGCATATATTTATTTTATTATTACAATTTAGTGTATTTACCTGTGATTTATTTATTAATTTTTGTGGAATTTCCAGAAAATAGTCATTAAAAGTGTTTGCTATTTCCTCTGGATTATTAATCACTTTATTATTTCTGGTCAGTGTAATGTTCCTTTGTATTTTAGCAGATTTTCCAGTTTCTTTCTTTATCACGGACCACATAGCCCTGTTTTTATTAGATGATTGGGAAATAAAATTATCATTATGCATTTTCTTTGCTAGTCTTATTACCTTATTTAATATGCTAGTGTATTTTTTGTAGTATAAATTGAATTCAGGTGTTGTGTGGTATTGTTTATAAAATTTGTGTAGAAATTTCTTTCTTTGACATGAATTTATAATCCCTGTTGTTATCCCTGTTATAATCCCTGTTGTATCGTCCGCAAACAAAATTTCCTTTGAGAACCAACGTTCTGTGTTATATCATTGATATATAGAAGAAAGAGTAGTGGGCCCAAAACCGATACTAGGGTACTCCAAATTTAATAATACCCTCATTGGACAATGTTTCATTAAGTAATTTGGTTCCATCATCCTTGTGTCTCAAGATTACTATTTTTTTACGCCTTGTTAAGTCCATTCAATGCATCGAATGAGTGGGGAGGAACTATTCGTTCACATCCTGCATTATTTACCAAAAGAAAGGGTATTGGTTTGGTATTTAACACATACTGCTATAACATTTGTGATAAATTAGTGACAAGTAGCACATTGCTACAACACACATCTGTTCCCAGGAATTCACCCATATAAGTTATGCTTAAATTTCCCAAACATCTATTCCTAATAGCAATAATGTTATAGGATTATTGTATCAGCTGGACAGCTACAGGCAGTTTCTCTTGAGATAACGGCTGGCTGCGTGGCTCAGCGGTAACGTTCTCTCTTGCTGCGCCCTCGGTTGCAGGATCGAATTCTGGCGCAATCAGCTGGCATTTCAGGGAGCGCAAATGCAAGGGAGCAGTGTCAGTAGATTTAGTGGCTCGTTAAAAATCCCCTTCGGGGCAAAATTCTGGCACCCCGGCGTCTCTAAAAGCCACAGTAGTTAAAAGGTACGTAAGACCAATAACATTATTATATTAAGATATAACAACTTTCCATATCAAAACAGTATCACATAACTCAGACTGAACACTGCCACGGTTATCGAAATAACATTAATTCACAGTACACCTGCACTGATTACACACACATTGGTTGTATCACCAACATCCAAATGACCTACATGGGAGTTATTCATTAAACATACAGACACCAACTGGTAAGGAACGGGAGTCCACAAGTAGGCCTAGTATGTGTTCATGTAATTGCATAAAACCCACACCACACAGCTCAGGGAATTTATATACAGAGAGCATGGAGCAGTTGCAATGGAAGGAGATACGGAAAAGTAAATATTTGTGGAGAAACACCATGGCATAGTGAACATTGCATTATAAAGGCTGTGATAAATGTGCAGTAATAAAGGAACCCTACACTCATGTGTTACTCAGTAGTAGGGAGTGACATACATCCCTTGCAATGGTTTTCGCAGCATGTATGGCCACAACCTTGGAGCCATGTAGAGTGTATGTCAAAATAGGGCCAGGATCCAAACCTGGGTGCTTCGATCACAAGTCACATTGTATATTTAATACTGTACTTGTAGTATTTGATTGAGACAGCTGCATGCATGCACTGCAAATATTAGCATTGATAGGAAAATTATGGGCATGTGTAGGCCCTACCGAATTTCAAACTACTTCAGTACCGTTTACTAAAGCTGATCGTGCACATTTACATAGACTTGACAGAAGTCTTCAGCAAGATGAAAACAATTGTTTGGTACATTTAGCAGGAATAAATTTCATATATATGTATATGACACACCTAACCCCCCTTTTATGTGGGTCTTATATTGAGAAGGGATGCTGCTGGGCCGTTTGCGACCTTTTGCCCTGCCTACCAGTTTGAAGCTGTCAATGGATCTCAGATCTAAGAAATGGTACACTGGCAATCTTGTATACACACAATCCATTTTGTTAACACCTTCAGATACAAAATACATTGACAATAACGTAACAAGTGCAGGTGTAGAATCTTTGAATCAAGGTACTTACTTTTACCCAACCACCTGATACAATTTTAAATGAGCATAATCTCATTTCTTTTATCATATCTTCTTAATCTCAATGCGTCCAACACAATATAACCTCCTTTAGTATTGCCTTAATGATAGACAAATATATGTAGACAAATATAGAAGTTTTCTTGGCTAAATCATCAACCTCACATAAGTACTTCAAACATCGAATCACGCATCCTTGGTCAATAACATATAGTCCTCTCGATAATTTAACAGCCTTTTCATCCAACTTTTAAAATGCAGCGAAGTCTGACGATAGTACCGTTTGTTTTCCAAATCTACATCCGTTATAACCCAAGATGAATACTTGTTAATCAGCTTCAAATATCAAGATGCAATACAATGCGTTCATTTCTAGCCATGGCTGCTTTCGTTTTTCCTCCATCCATAAATACATCAGTCACCAAGTCACTTACTCTTGCCTTGCTCAATAATCTGCGTTTTCATCGAATATACATGTAGGGAAGTCAGATGATAATACGTTACGCTTTACACAGCTTGTATCCGTCGAAACTTAAGATTAATTCACATTAATCAACTACAAAATATTACGGAGCAAATTAGCAAACCTTCAGCCTCCAAGCAATGGCCACGTTATACTCTCTCATTTCTTAATAACAGCTTCATAAATCAACTACAAATATTTCGGAGCAATTTAGCAAACTTTCTGCCTCAATCAATGGCTACGTTATACTCTCATTTCTTAATGACAGCTGAAAGCGATACTAATAATCTTCATAGTTGTTGGCATATTCCAACAACAAAGCACTCCAGAGGAACAAACTGCGCAGCACGACAACTCAAGAGAAAACAAGTAAAATAATCTTTCACGGAACCATAAGTGTCAAACTAATTCACGTAGCCAAAACAAGACAATAACAAACAAAACATTTTTAGGTTAAACAACTTGGCTACGTTCCAAAATCTGAGTGTCGAAACTATCAGAGAGAAATCTCGAGGTTGACAATAAATTAAAATGACATCTCATTTCAAAGACCTCTCTCCACAGAGAACATACATTAGAATATCAATACATTACCTTTTCAACCATACACGCCCTCAGCCTACTTACGTACATCAATACAGTCCAACAAGTTTTACACATTTCATCAGTTTACCAACATAACCATAGATTAGATTATATTTTTATTAAATCCATTTGTTCAACTACATGTATACAATACATTTTTGATATAGGACACGTCAGAAATTACAGAACTAACGGGTATATATTACTAATACTATAACTATTTATAACTTATTATAAAAACAGATCTTAAGAGATACAATCTTATTGGACAACTATTTAGAACTTACTCTATTATCATAATATGAAAACTTAATTCTATAAATACAACAACTTACAGCTGGGTATTACAATTAAAATAGAAAAGTAAAATATAATTACAGATTTCATCGCTCCTATAAGCTAAGACATTCAACTACAGAGTAAAAACAATGGCACTGCAGATAATCGTTCAACATTCTATCAAAGGTTTTTATTTTGGGGCAAGTTTTATGTACTGAGGTAGTTTATTGTATAATTTAACTCCTGTGTGAAAAGTTCCTTTTTGATATATGCTTGTGTGTGTGTGTGAAATATGAATGTTTTGATTTTGTCTTGTGTTATGCTTATGAACATCATTGTTTGTTTTTAGAAAAACTTCTTTCTTCATTAAATTCTTTTTTAAAAACATAATACTTTCAAAGATATATATGTAGGGCAGTGGGAGAATGTTTAAATCTTTAAACAGAAGTCTACATGATTCTCTAGTGTTTACATTTGCCATGATTCTAATCGCCCTCTTTTGTATCCTAAACGTGCTTAGTACATCTGGTGACATACCCCAAAATATGACCCCTTATCTTAAGTATGAATGGAAATAAGCAAAATAAGTATTTCTTAATGTGTGCATGCTAGTGCAGGTTTTCAAAATACGTAACGCAAAGCACATCGAGTTCAGTTTAGTATTCAGATATTGTATATGTTTATTCCATTTCAAGTCATGTTGTATCCATAGTCCTAAAAACTTTGTTTCTGTTTTATTCTCTATTTCATAACGATTTAATGTTATATTGGGCTTCGCAGGATTCCTATTCTATATAGTGTGGAAATTTAGAGATACTGTTTTTTTATATTTTATTATGAGGCGATTATGACCATTTGGTTAACTCTTCTGTAACGGAGTCAGCAGACTGCTGTAAGACTTGTTTAGTTTCACCTTCTATTACGAGTGTTGTATCGTCCGCAAACAAAATTTCCTTATGTGGATGAACATTCTGTGTTATATCATTGATATATAGAAGAAAGAGTAGTGGGCCCAAAACTGATCCCTGGGGTACTCCAGATTTAATAATTCCCTCATTGGAAAATGTTTCATTAAGTAACTTGGTTTCATCATCCTTGTGTCTCAAGATTACTATTTGTTTACGCCTTGTTAAGTAAGACTCTATCCATTTATTAGCTAGACCTCTAATACCATACTTATTTAGTTTTGTAAGGAGGATTTTATGGTCAATAACATCAAATGCATTCGATAAATCCAAGAATAGGCCAGTTACATGTTCCTTATTGTCAATTAATTTCAGTATACTATTACTACATTCATTAATTGCTGTCTGCGTAGATTTTTCCGTTCTGAATCCATGTTGTGAGTTTGATAGTATTTTTTTTCTATAAAACTTATCAGTCTCATATACATGATTTTTTCCACAATTTTTGCAATACCAGTTGGTAAGGCAATAGGACGATAGTTATCTAATTCATATTTCGAACCGTTTTTGTGCACTGGAATTACTTTTGATAACTTCAAAATATCCGGGTAAGTTCCTGAGAGAATTGAACTGTTTATTAAGTGCGTAAGTGGATTTATTATATTTTCTGCACATTTCCTTAAAATTGCATCTGGGATATCCACATGTACTCCCACGTCGTCACAGGTTGTATTCATAATGTTTTCAATATCCAAAATATGTCCATAGTATCTTAGGCCTAATAAATTGCGAAGTTTACCAGTTTCCAAAGATAAGATATTTTACGCTTCCAAGTCACCTCAATTCCCACGACGATAGTTGTATCGAGTCCAGATAAACAATCTTTTCTAACCATCAGGTTTCACAAACGGAAGACTGACAACATCTAGGAATGCAACAAAATCACAGTCATGCATTCTACGAGAAGAATAGTACATTATGCAACGAGCCTATAATGGCTATAATTAAGACACGAGTATGTTTATAAAACGAGCGTATGCGAGTTTTTTAAATTTCCATACGAGTGTCCTAATTACCATTATAGGCGAGTTGCATACGTTTGTTTATGTTCGACGATAATTATAACTTTATTATATGTTTTAACATAAATATTCATAAATATCTGTTGAGATTGTCACTAGAATTTTGTGATCGGGTGCTGCGCTGGGTAGGATATCTCTGATTTCCAAGCTCTCTGACCGACCGACGCATGCGCTCTGTGTGCTTCAATGCCATATGTGCAGATTGAGCACCAGTATTCAGTAAAAATGTCACCGAATGCGTTTGAAAACAACGCGCTGTGTAGAAATTGGATTTGGGGATATTAAGTCACAGTGCTATGTCTTGTCTCATATTCACCAGTTTATTTACGCGAACATATGGACGGTGCATTTTCAGTAATTTATATAGACATGTTGGATTTTGAGCGCATGCGCGAAGGTATCCATATCTAATTGGTCAAACAACTGTTTCTTGAGCTGTGATTGGTGGGAGAAACTGTTTCATAATGAAAAATAGTGTTATAATGACCATCATTATGACACAGTTTTCAGACATATTATAATCAGGGTCGAACATAAAGAAACTTTACCTGCTCTCTATCGGAACAACTTTCAAATTACATGCGGAGGGCTAGCACTTGTCAAATGCTGCAACCTAACGGCAGTCAACGAAGTAATAAGGTCGCCGCGCGTTTCAAAAACAATCTTAGACAACTTTTCGTACCTCATGCAGAGAAGTGAGCCAAACAATTGGCTCAATATATATATAAGGGAAGAATTGTCAACTATGTACAAGACTATATCGTACCTATATTCGGATATTTACGCGAGAAACAAACAAATAAAAGTAAATCCATAAATTCTGATTACAGTATAATTGTACCGACTGAAACTATGAGCAAGGTTTACACCTTAGCAATTAAAACCTGCCCTACATATACATTAAGTTGTCCCACGTTTAGAGCGAACGTAGCTGCCGCCATTTCTAATAACACCACTTGTTATTCAATTTAGTAATAGATCCAACATAATACAGATTACGTCACAAAAAAAATACAGTCAGTCTGAAAGACTAGGCGTTATATCATTTCAAATGACGCATGCTACAAATGCTACACATGTTAGAAGGGCTCAGGAGGGCTTTTCAACAGACTCCATTACCCATTAATTTAGGCTTCCCACGCGGGCACCTCTTTAAGGGTCACCCTGTATTTGAGTCTGGCATATTTTACAACTCTTTAAGAGTCACCCATTATTTGAATCTGATATCTTGCAAACCTCTTTAAGGGTCACCCTGTATTTGAATTGAATCTAACATACTGTACACCTCGTTAAGTGTCACCCTGTAATTTGCTCTGACATCCTGCACACCTCTTTAGGAGGCACCCTGTATTCTTATCTGGCATCTTGTATATCTCTTTAGAAGTCACCCTGTATTCTTGCGTGACATCTTGTACACCTCTTTAGGAGTCACTCTGTATTATTGTCTGACATCTTGTGCACCTCTTTAGGAGTCACCCTGTATTATTCTCTGCCATCTTGTACACCTCTTTAAGAATCACCTTGTAATCTTATCTGGCATCTTGTATATCTCTTTAGGAGTCACCCTGTATTCTTATCTGGCATCTTGTACTGTATTTTGCTCTGACATCCTGCACACCCTGTATTCTTGTGTGACATCTTGTACACCTCTTTAGGAGTCATCCTGTAATCTTGCCTGGCATATTGTGCACCTCTTTAGGGGGTCACCCTGTATTCTTGTCTGACATCTTGTGCGCCTCTTTAGGAGTCACCCTGTATTCTTCTCTGCCATCTTGTACACCTCTTTAAGAGTCACCTTGTATTCTTATCTGGCGTCTTGTATATCTCTTTATGAGTCACCCTGTATTCTTATCTGGCATCTTGTCACCTCTTTAGGAGTCACCCTGTATTATTTTCGCTTCACTCAATGCCCCAGGTCGCTCGACGCCCGAGGACTCTTTCAACAGACTCCATTAAACATTTGCTACTGCTTCCCGCGTGGCTGCATGACGTCACGCACTCGCTTCCCTCGCGGCTGCATGACGTCACTTCCCGCGCGGCTCCATGACGTCACTTCCGTCTCCGTAACGCGTAACTTTAGACTCAAGCATAACGACGAAGTCGACAATATCATTTGAAATGATAAAATGGAGTATACTGCAACAGTTGTCGGCATGCGGGCTCAAGCAGTAAACAATACGCATGTGGCGGTCTTCGTTTTGGTTCGAAACCGTCTATAAGAGTTTCCCGTGCCGGGTTCATGCGCTCGCGACGAAGTCTGGGTGCGTTTTTTTTTTTTTAAAGCGGAACGCCCAGCGATTCAGCAGTGCCGCGCACAGCGCGTTCTTTTATTCGTGCTGCACTCTCTGCTGCCGGCAGCGATGTACTTCCACTCTGAGCCCTCGTGCAGCGTAGTTTTACTTTGCTACTTTGCTTTGCTGCGTT
The DNA here is from genome assembly GCA_946902985.2 of Meconema thalassinum. Lineage (NCBI taxonomy): Eukaryota > Metazoa > Arthropoda > Insecta > Orthoptera > Tettigoniidae > Meconema > Meconema thalassinum. The sequence goes on from OX336388.2 coordinate 1,635,587,931, forward strand.
GCTTCGATAATCAAAATGGCTCCAATTAAATACGTTCTTATCCTACAAGATTTTCCGGAAGGTGTGATTTTCTTTAAAGTGTTGTTGTACATGTGTGTACGACCGAATATCAAGTTTGATAAAGTAGGATCAAGCCTAGGAAGACGTAGTATTGCTTTGAAAGTTGTAATCACACGAGTATTCAATTGATGATTAAATTTATTTGGTTATGTCCTGTGTTTGTAGTCTACTAAGGAGGAAAACCCATACTCCATAAGAAGTCGCAGATCTGTGAATGCATCTTACAGTACGTCGTTACGAAAAAATACTGCATTTTATGTCTTCGGTCTACAAACATTTTTTTTGTTGGTGTACATAGGTCCTATCTCAGTATGGTAACTAATATCTGTACTTGGCCGGGTGGTGACAAATTCTAGCCTATTAGGTTTGTCATGAAAAATAATATGGACACTAGCCATTTTTTTCTCTAAGGTGCATTTTAACTAAGTATACAAATTCTTTCATTTGTCTTCCATTCCTCCCACTGTGTGTACCGTAGGCTATTCATATTCACTCCAATTATACAAATTTATTTTGGCCCTGACTGTTATGTGCTGAAGTTCTTGTAATTATGGTATTATGCCACATGAACAAGGCTGCCATGACCCACTCAGAATACACTGCCACTAAATTTCGTACTTAATTGTAATAAGAATCGTACCAACCCCTTCTCAGTTGTTAGGGGCCGATAACCTAGATGTTAGGCCCCTTAAAACAACAATTATCATCATCATCATCTTCTCAGTTGTCCTTATGTGGCTCATTGTATGATATTCCAGAACTGGGAATCAACCAATCTCAATACATACTTCTAGACCACAACAATGGCAAGAAATTCAAACAGAAGGTATTCGATCTATGTTGGTGAAAATAATTCCTGGATAAACCTCCACCTCCTTTACTAGTCAAATTCTGCAGCCGGCTAAACTCAAGTGAGGCTGGAATCATTGGAAGGGCTAGGCCTATCTACATAAACGGGCATTTGACCCCAGCTAATAAAGTTCTCCACAAACAGGCAAGAGACCTCCGTAAATTAGGTTTTAAATACGTCTGGACCCGGGGCTGCAAACTATTCGTCCGTAAATCAGATAGTGACAAGGCTGTCAGGATCAGCTCACCAGAAGACATTGAAAGGCTAGTAAGATACTCTTCCATCAACAAGGCTCAGCCATCCCATTCACAGAAATACTAATGAATCAAGACATGGACCTACTAGTTGATGTTGACTTACACACATCAATTGATGAGCGTAAATATGACTGTATCCACGATTACGTAGCAGACACTAAAAATGAGGTTAGCCAAATCAAGTGTCTTTACCTAAATAGCAGAAGCATAAAAAATAAATTAGAAGATATCGAGATACTAACACATATTGTTGAAAATCTAGATGTCATAGTGGTAACCGATACTTGGGTAAAAAGTAATGAAGCTAAATACTTCAACCTAAACAACTATTCTGTTGCTTTTGTACACAGAGACAATCAGGACGGTGGAGGTGTGGGAGTTTATGTCCACAAAAAATGGAATATCAAAGTTCTTAACCTAGTTGAGAGTAACCATAGCTTGATCCAGATAGAGCTTATAAGAAGTAATAGTGTTCGTTTCAATAACCTGCATACTATTAATATAATTGCAGTATATAATCCTAACATAAATAACGCAACAAATTTCATGCAATCTCTAGAGCATATTTTCTCGAAAAATAATGCCAATCTTTGCTTATGCATTGGTGATACAAATATTAACTTACTGAACAAAAATAATGTAACCAAATAATACCTCAATCTACTATCAAGCTATGGTTTCACGCAAGGCAATACTCGGTATCCAACAAGAATATGTGAATCAACAAGTACACTCCTTGATCAGGTGGCCACTAATAACTGTAAATACGGTATGCCTATAGAATAAGCAATATCAATAGTGATATTAGTGATCATAATATTCTTGTAACTGAGATTTTCTGGTCAAATTACTATCCAGGCAAAAGCCCAATCTCGAACATGACATTTAAACACCCCACCAACAAGCAAAGGTCTAGATCAAAAAACGTAAAAAAAAATTACCGGTACGTGAACTGTTTAGATGTTGTAAATGAAACTTACATCGCCATGAAACACAAAATCATGACACAGACACCCAACAAAGAAAACACTGACACACCTTCGAAGAAAATACACCAGAACCACAATAACCCATGGATAACAACAGAATTAATTCAGCTAATAAAACAAAGGGACCTACTACATGCTAAACTTAAAACTAACATTCACAGAAACAACAACCTCTTAAAGGAAGAGCACATAATATGTAGGAACAAAGTGACAGCTTTAAAGCGGAAACTGAAATCCTCATACTATGAACATAAATTAACATTGAACGCCAATAGCATAAAAAATACTTAGAAAGTAATCAATGAAATGATCTACAACTGCACAACTGAAAACAAAGATGGTCCCAGTGAGATAATAATTGATGGTAAATCTTTCACAGGAAAAGAAAATATTTGCAATGCTCTAAACACTCACTTTATAAACTTAGCACACAAGTTGGCCAAAAACATCCTCCCAGGAAAGAAAGTTAATGAAATTAATGTCAACACAGAGTCCATATTTATGACCCCGACTAATGAGATGAAAATTCGCAATATTATATTAAGCCTCAAAATGAAAAGTAGCCAAGACAAAGATGGTATGTCAGTAAAATTGTTAAAAAACTCCATTGACATGCTAAGTAGCCCACTAACTACTTCAATAAATTTATCGTTAGAGACTGGTCTGGTGCCTGATGATCTAAAAATAGCACGAGTCATACCAGTCTATAAAGGAGGTGACAAAAGCAATCCAGACAATTACAGACCCATTTCCATCCTCCCACCCATATCCACGGTACTCGAAACAGTAGTAAAAAGCAGAATTGTTAATTTTTTAAATAAAAATGATTACTTCTACAAAGGGCAGTATGGATTCCGTGAAAACTCTAGCACAGAAATAGCAACAATTGATATAATCTCTAACTTGCAGGATGTCATAGACAATAAGATGACAGCGAGTGACCTTTTCATAGACCTGAGAAAGGCGTTTGATACTGTTGACCATGAAATTCTCTTAGGGAAACTTGATAAAGCAGGTATCCGAGGAGTAGCTTGGACATGGTTTAAAAATTACCTGTCTAATCGTAAGCAGTATGTTGAAATAAATGGCTACAGAAGTGAGGAAGTAAATATTACCCACGGTGTGCCCCAAGGATCAATACTGGGTCCTTCCCTCTTCTTAGTACATATTAATGAAATAGCAACACTCAGTTTTCATGGTAATATAACGTTGTTTGCAGATGACTTAAGCATCTTTTACAATGCGTACACCAGCAACACGCTGATTACACACATGCAGGAGGACATGAATACAATACTTGGCTGGACCCAGTCAAATAAATTAACAATAAATGAACATAAAACAAATTAATTAATAATATCTAAGCGTAGAACAAAGTTAGACATCACTCAGAATATAATGCTGACTGGAAAGGCAGTTAAAAGGGTCTCATCTGTCAAATACCTAGGCCTAATAATAGATGAAAATCTCTCCTGGCAAAAGCACATTGAGGCATCAGTTAAAAAAATATCACCTGCTGCTGGGATGATAAAAAAATTGAGCTACTATATCCCAAAATATCTACTCAGGAAAGTATATGTTTCCTTAATCCATAGCCACTTACAATATTTGAATACAATTTGGATAAAATGTTCAAATTACCTAAAAAGGAAATTGAGGTAATTCAGAATAGAGCCATAAGAAATATGTATAACTACCCTTTTTAACACCAACCAATCACCTTTATATTACGAGTAAAATTCAACCAGTAACCCTAAATGCAGAAATCAAATCAAATGTCCTGATGTACCAAATCCTACACAAAGGTATCCACACAAATTTAAACTTCAAAACAAGTAAAACCGGCACTCAAAGTTTTTATGACACCTCTTTCGGTACGCCCAGGGGATATGTCCCATCAAGTCTCCAAGTTGAGCAGATAAAACTACAATGCGATTCAATTTTGAAAGACCGCTATTACCAATATAAAGATGATTTGATTTCATTTTATAAAGGCGTTGTGGAAAAACAATTCCCGAGGATTCTTGCCCTTGGCCTTAAATTTGTTGCTATGTTCGGAACAACGTTCGTTTGTGAACAAATATTTTCAATTATGAATGTTAACAAAACAAAGTAAAGTTTGTCTGATGCTTCCTTGGAAGCAAATGCCAAAACGATTGTTCCAAATATCGGAAAATTAGTGGCTTCAAAGCGATGCCGAAGATAAAGAAAGAATATTGAAAATTAGTGCAAAATCAGGAGTGCAATAAGACTATTATTTCTTTCGACGCAAAATTAGCATTATTATTATTATTATTCGTTTTCATACCGGTACGCCGCCTGACGCGCGCTGATTTGCCCAGCTCAGTTCACAAATAAACAACAACACGACTCTCGCTTCGCTAAGCGCTGCTAAAAAAAAAAGCCCGACCTAGGAATGTCTGCCGCGACGCAGTTGCGCACTTCATTTCGTTCACACCTCCTCTGGCACACGTGACACGTCCTGACTTCCCGAGTCCCGATGTAGCAACATCGTTCATTCTCTGCTTGGACTTGGCCGTGATAACATAATGCTACGCAATGTAGATAAGAGCTTCGCTCACCCGCTCGTCATTATGCAACGACTTGGCGTCATTACATTGGATCCCCAAATCAGCAGCGGCTAGTATCGGAGCAGTTTGCTCTTTATTTTTAAAATAACATAAAAAGTAAACTACTGGGCGTAGAATTGTGATTCAAGTTTCTATATACTCAGTAAAATGCTGCCTTTCATCATACTTTTATGTAGAAACCGTATCCGGTCAAACTTGACCGCTCGGTGAGCGTGATAATTTCGTTTAGGTGACGCGTGACGCGAGCCGTCAGCCTCCCACTGTTCTGAAGCCACGCCTGTCCGGTCATGTCGCGGCAGAAACCACTGGGTCGGGCTATACTACACGTTCCTCTCTTACAGCAGAGCACAATACTTTTCCAGGTGCCGGCCAGTGCTCGCGAAGCACCTGAGTTAGCGAGGCCTGGGTTATGGAATACTCAACTGCGCGTGTGTTTTAAGGGGCGGAACTACGAGGTCATCTGCCCCTCTTAACACAGACTAAAGAATACAAATTTGAAATTGAATTTAAAATTTGGAGGTGGACACCTAAATTTGAAAAGACCTAAAATTAATAAAACAAAATATTAAATAAAAATAATAATTATAAAAATAAACAAAAATTATGGAAAAACAAAAAATTATCATTCAAAACCGAACAAGTCGTTGAGTCAATGTTCACTGGAAAGTTAGATTGCTGGCCCTAACCCACTCTCACTTATAAAGCGGATAACGCGATCAGCAGCCAACGTGTCCTAGGCTAATATAAGTTTGAGTGTCATCTGCAAACCAAGGTTTCTTCGTAAGTCAGCAAGATCCACGCACTAGGTTAAAATGTGGGCCACGGTGAAAACGGCTCCACAGGTACAAAGTGGGGGGTCTTCCCTTCCCATTAGGTTCGAGTGGATGGATTTTGTTTGACCTATCCCTAGCCTACACAAAATTACGGACATTCTCCGTGAGCGGAAAGAGCACCGCCACACGCGAGTAGTTCCCTTGATCACTCTCAGTTTACTGGGCAGTGGGTCAGCTAGCCACTAACTCTCCCAAAAAGCCAGAACTTGAAGGCGTAACTGAGAGCGAATATCTCTAGCGGGTACCCCCATTGGTCGAGGTGGTACCCATGGTACCGCTTCTTTTGCAGCTTGATCCACTAACTCATTTCTTGCAATTACTATGTGGCTTGCAAGCCACAGAAAGGTGATTCGAGTGTCAGCGTGGCACAGCCCGGCTAGTAGGCTGTGGATTCGCTGCACTAGGGGCGGTTGCGGGAAACATGTAGCAATTGACTGCAACGAACTCAAAGAGTCGGTACACATGAGAAAGTGGATTCGTGCATCCTGTAGTGCAAACTACAGAGCTTCATAGATGGCAACGAGCTCCACAGTAAACACACTACAGGTCTCAGGCAAAGAGATCTTGGTATTTGCACCATCAATAACGTAAGCACAACCCACTTTCTCTCCCACCTTCGACCGAGTTTTGTCCCTCTGAGCAATGGCAAGTGGAACAGCGGGTGGCTAATTATAGCACTTACTTAGTCATCGGATATACTGCGCCCGTTGACGCATGTTTGCTCAGGCAACAGAGACTAAAACTTATGCTGAAATGTAACTGAACATACCCTGCGAGCAGCGGGAAGAAGCTGAAGCAATATCGCTTATGATTATATTTTTACTTATTTTTCACATTCCAAAAATCAACTATAATTATAACCAAGTAATTCTGCATATTTGAAGTACAGCATACTTCGTAAATCGAAGAAACTATCAATTTACGCGGCTAGCTCATGTACTGAGAGCACGCCATATTTGGTAACACCAGTTCCTATTCGTCTGTGGAAGAGACAACATCTGCATGATGGAGCACAAGTGAAAGGAAACCATGTGGCAGGAAAAATCTACGAATAACTTTCTTATGGATAGCCATCATGGCATTAATAATTGAACGATTGAAGACATTCACTACTACGAAAACTGTAAAATATTTTTATTATTATCCGAGGTGAAATGAAGGACTTGTGTGAAGAAAAGTTTGCGACCGCATGGTCTCATTCTCACGCACACACACACACATGTTTCAGTGTTCTATAAACTGTGTATTTAATTAACTGTGTAACTGTACAAAACTACAAGTACAATCTCTATTTGCCGGATGGGCAGTGATTTTGATTTATTTTTTGTTAATATTTTCTTGTGTAAATATCAGTGCAAGTCACGAGTGAGTGTCCACAAGCGACAGAGGCTAGAGCCAGTGGCGGAGTGAAAATGGGCATTTTTTTACCGCATATTAGCTGCAGTGCGCGACAGATTTATTTAATTATGTGCTACATTTTTACCAACGCTAACATTACAATAATGATAAACCAGCAGATATTCAGATACAACTCCAACCGCGCGATGGCATGTGATTGCTAAATCATGCGTGGGGAATTGGCGACGGAGGATGTCCAGACACAATGAAATGGTAACCTAAAGCCATACACGAAACCGCATACAACATCTCATGGCGGGACTCGAAACAAGTGACGCTGAATCTGTAAGTCAGATCAAATATTTATAGCGTATTGTAAGAGTGGAAAACAGTAGACTTAGTTTATTTTGGTTTCATTTATTTAGTGCACAATGCAGGTAGCTAATTATAAGACGCGTGTGGAAAATATAAGTTTTATTAAACATTTATAGACGCCAGGAAGGCTGGATTTTCAATGCTCATTCGTATCATTTAAAAACAAGTATTATCAACTTTTATTTTGTCAGGCTGATGACAAATAAACTAGTTTGGCAATGTTAAATCAAGGCCAAGGTTAAGAGCCAAGTTCACTACACAGCACACTCGATTCTAGGCAGTGGATTAATATTTTGTTTTAGAAGGCTGTGAGATTCTTGACATTATTACAAGTGGAATGCAGAGTTCCGTTACGCACATCTATTGGCCAGAACAATACTTGAAAACAGGTTTATTTCTTTAATAGAAGCCACACAGGCAATGAATGAAATTGTATTTTGTAACCAAATGAACGCAGGTTCGATTTATTCAGGGAAGAGGCAATTTTATAAACGCACACACACAGTTAGCTTGTATCAGAAACCTTCAAGTTTATTTAAAGCGTTGTCAGGATGTGTTTTTGTACACATAATCTTTATTACCAGCAATTCAAACGTGTATCAATTAGGATTCCACACTTTCGTAAATTAAGAGTATTATATGCGTCGTGACGGTGGATAAATACCTCCGACATTGTTATTGTGGTTATATCGGTGGTAATGAACTGACTAAAGTCGTACCAAAACCGAAGGCGCCTGGATCAAAGGTTCCGAAATAAGAGTAACGTAATTGGTGAAGACTTAGGATGTCTAATAAGTGTGATGAAATATTGGTGAAGACACAGGGTGTCTCGTAAACTATTGAACTATTGAGTTATTTTCTTAAGTTGGATACAAACGTTACCTGAATACACTGAACGCTTTTAATTGTCCATAAACTGAACAACAATACTGTCAGGAATAAATAATTGTGTGAAACTTTAATAATCAATAATAGGGTTTTGAAAACTAACAAATCTTATAATTCCCCCTGAACCTAAATAAAATTTATAAACATTAAAAATAAACTATTTTTCTGGACCAAACGTTAACATTTAGATATTTTTAAGCTATTGTAGATACATTTTGATACATTTTCACATGATTAGTCGACCACTAATTGGTGATGTGATAACTGAAGCACACACATCAGATTAGCAGCAATATGAGTCGATGTAATTGCTTAATTACTATCGCATTTGCAGGCTTTCCTATATTTTCTATTTTCTTAACACTTTGACACTATGACCGTTTGTTACAAACAGTAACAAATCGAGTACGTAGGCAGTGCCAATTGCACAACCATAGGAGTGCTGAATTATTGTATGCATTTGTGTTGTATTAGCATAGCTTTTTTTATTCAACTACATTGTGCACATAGCTTGATTTTCTTAGTAATAAGCGCATCTCGTTTATTAATTAATGATATTTAGGACTAGCTAACACTTAACTCTAAAGATAAATTTTAGAGATGGCACCACCATAGCACAGGACAAATATTCCCCTTGCTACTAAATGTAAATGTTCTAGTATGTGTAAACAAGTAAATGTCTTGCTTTGCTGTAGATTCTTTGATGTTTGATCCACCCGTAAGTTATTTCGATGTAATTGCTTAAGGCCGATATTACGTGCCATTCTCTTAGCTTGTTCATTTTGTCGAATTTTGTATTAGGACCATGAGAGTAATTTAGATCTTGTTTAGGACTTTTTTATATATTTCTTTCAGGGCAGAATAGTATCGGACTAGCCGTTTGCAACTCTCATGCTAAGCTAGGGATCTATTCTGAATAAAATTTATTTGTGATTTTAACCTAAGACTGACCTCTCTTTCTTGTTTAGTTTTGTTATCGATGCATTCCTCTGTGCTGGTTAAAGATCGAACCTCACTAATTCCCGACACCCCCGAGTGCAGACTTTTGTGCTACACCAGCCTATGAATGTATCGTCCCCTATACTTGTGTGTTAACTGGAAGAGGGTCTCGGAAGGGTCATTTGAAACCGGTGGCTCCCCGAATCCTTCGGCCAGCGGGCACAATACCCACGCAGGCAAGCGCAGGTATTAAGCTTTTTTTTTGTGGCAAAAGTCAACAATAATTGAGGGTATTTCCAAGACTGGCTTCTCTCACTTTTCATTCTCGTACAGCCCAACCGAATGCAAATAGGGAAATAACAAGAAACGTGAAAGACGCAGATCTTATTAAGAACTAAAATTATTTTTAAAAAAATCCAGTTCAACATTGTATTCTAAAATCTATCCGCAAATTTACTCTAAATATTATCCGCAGCTTATCCGCTATCCGCACAGTTATGGAAACGATATCCGCTAGGCGAAAGGTATTGATATCGTGCCAGGAGATGGCAGTTGGGTTTGAACTGCAGATCCTTCCCGCTCACTACGTATCGCGCATTAAGTTGGTCACCTACTTGCTTCACTCACTCAGCACATTCCTTTTTCACTGGCTGCGAGTCGTCTGCTGCGATAACCATTGGCATGCGGGAAGCCGATATATTTAGGTTTAGAATAGGCCGCCCGCGCATACGTGCTGCAAGACCCCACGCACCCCGTCACAGTGTGTTGAACTTCCATCTCCTGGCGCGATGACAATAGTAGAGCAGACGCAAGAAAAGCTTGCCGAAACTCAACGATGCGCAGAGACCAATATCAATCGCCGTATTTCAATGCTCATTGCGGGGCTCCTGTGTGTCCCCGAATGCTGATTACTGGGCTCACTGCTCACTCCATTCTTCAACAATGCGGCTCGCTCCGAGACGCGGTCTACACCTGTAAAGCAAGCGTAGAGCAGGAGGCATCACACGGGTGTATTATGTATATTACGTAGCTTAAAGTGCGTTTGTTGAATACCTGAAGCCTTGAAATTTGGCTATAATATTCAGTGTGCTTAGCAATGCCAATGTTTCGTTCTAAATTAGGGAGTGCCAAAACTTTACACAGTCAAACTAGGGAAGTTATTTATACATTCATAAAAAATGAAACATATCTCGCTGGGAACATATTAGCCCAGTCATTTGGTGCTCAGAAGTGCCTGTTTCAAAAAAAAATTAGGGTAGAAGGTTTCTCGACGGATTCTTATGTTTTTCGGTGTGCTGAATCCGAATCTGAAGTTTGCCAACAAAAAAAATGACGGCTTCATTGTGAAAATCGCAAAAAATCCTAAAAATTTCGGACTTTTTTCACAAAATCGCTTATAAGATGAAAAATATGCAACCTAGTGAATTTCTCATTATTTACAAAATTAAAGTAGACAAAATTTCTTTCAAAATGCACTGGGCACTTTTAGTTTTTGAGTGCAGGGTATCGCCGCTAGAGCGCGCTGAAAAAGAGCGGCGTTTTGGCACTTAGGCAAAAACGAGAGAAACTCAGCCCTAACTAGCCCCAGACACTTTCTATTCGTGTTTCCTCCATTAATACGTGTTTTATTCATGTTCTATGCTGGTAACATGATTGAAAGTTCGTTGAAAAAAACAGTGATAAATTAATATATTCAAGTTAAGTCCATCTGAACTTATCCACCTAATGGTAAAGTGTGAAAGTGATGAGGTGAGTAATGTAAAACAGTTTTTGTGATTTTTCACTCAACATCTCACCATGTCACACATATCTCACACATTCCTAATTGCCCAGTCAAATGGTAGTCTTGACCAAAAAAAATTAGGGTAGAAGGTTTCTCGACGGATTCTTATGTTTATCGGTGAGCTCAATCTGAATCTGAAGTTTGCCAACAACAAAAATGACGGCTTCAAGTGAAAATAGAAAAAACTAAAAATTTCGGACTATTTTCACAAAATTGCTTATAAGTTGAAAAGTATGCTTCCTAGTGAATTTCTCATTAGTTACAAAATTAAAGTAGCCAACATTTCCTTCAAAATTCACTGGTCACTTTTAATTTTTGAGTGCAGGGCACCGCCACTAGAGCGCGCTGAAAAAGAGCAACTTTTTGGCACTTAGGCAAAAACGAGAGAAACTCAGCCCAACTAGCCCCAGACGCTTTGTTATCATGTTTCCTCCATGAATACGTGTTTTATTCACGCTCTATGTTGGTTACATGATTACGAAGCCCTTGAAAAACATTGCCCACGGAGTGGTAGGAATTCATAAAGGACCGATCAAGCCGTTTTATTATTTATTTAAAAATTAAATTAAATGAATATAATGAAAAGGAATGTAATTGCAATTAACTATTATTACATTACAATTGATTTCAATTCTTTAATTGAGCTTCCTCCTTTTTGGCCTTGATGGAGCAGCCTCCGGTTACCGATCAGAAGGTCCCGGTTGATCGCTACCGGTCGGTAACTCCACTGGAAAAGGAATTGTACAAATTATTGTCCACAATACTTTCAGGTGTCGAGTTGGAAAACTGTTCGAAACCCAGTGAAATAGGGTGTATTACAAACAGGCAGTTTACATTCTGCTGAAGTCTCCACTATCGTCGTTGGTGATTCGACCGAGATGGAATCGTCAGGATCCTCGGACAACTCTAAAAAAGAAATCGTGCGAATACATTAGAGGGTGAAGTAAGCAGACCGCATTGGAATAAGGTGGTGTACAAACATGCTATTTACCTTGTGCTGATGTATCCAGGATAGTAGGTGGTGACTCAACCGGAGAAGGGTCATCAGGGTCACCTTCATTGTCGATGTCGCATGAGTTGTTAAGGTTCAGACAGTTTCCCTCGCAGATGGTACAAAGCCTAGAGCAATATAGACCCACACGTCGACAACCGCAGGTTCTTCGAGAGTCGCCTTTGCATTTGCAAGAGACCTTGCAGAGAAGCTTGTCAGGAGCTGGGGCCTTAGCTGTTCTCGTGGGGGTGAGGCCGTTCCTCGATGACTTCCACCCCCACTGTTCTGGGTTGAGCTGATTGTCAGCCACTGCTGGATCTGGTGGTAAACTCGCAGAAAGTGCTCACGGGCTGCAGCTTCAGTGGGAGGGATCGAGGCCATGTTTCCGGTGACTTTATATGCTGTACTGAGGTACAGCCTGTACCTCAGTTCGTTTAGACGAGTGGTATGGTGGTCACCACCATATAAGGCCACTAGAAATTTTTCGCCAGCATTCACTAGCTCCTCGACTTGTGCTGTGGGTCCATGTAATGCTCATGGTTGTTTACAAGATCTGGGTTCTTCTTGAGGGTCTTCAAGAATTTCGTCTTACTCTGGTTTAACATGGCGGATGTGGAGTCACAACCACTGACAGCGTGGAGGAATAAAATATGATGGCTCAGGGGCTCCTCTAGCGAGCTGCCAGGGCTATATAGCGTCAGTGGTACTTTTCCTTTTCCTGGTTTCAGGAAGAACACGTTAGGAGAAGTGCGGATGCCTATCATGATGACGAGAAGGTCAACATCTTCTCCCACCACTGCAACTGTGCCATGCGTGTAAGCTATGGATTGAGCCGTTCTTATGATCAGGGCATCAGCATCCTCAATGGCTTGTCGTGATTCAATCCCTGCCTCACTCAGAGGAGCTCTGTGAATCTACTCTTGTTCTTGTCGTTTGAAAGAAAGTTCGAGTTTGATCATCCAGAGGCTCCTCACAAATTGCACATTCACGACGCAACATTTTCGTCCCTCACATATTCACTAATATTAACATTAGTTCACTTGAAAACACTGAACGAACGGCAGAAATCCGAAGAAGAACGCTTAGCAGTCCCACGAGGAGGAGAGAGCAAACTAAACTAAACCCGAATGGCAGAGGAGTTGGCCGGAGGCATGTAGGGGGACCTGTCAAGGACAGATGTGTCGGCAAAAAAGGGACCCTTCCTATTGAGGGCTTGAGGGTGAACATTTCACACAAAGGGGAAACGACTCCGGTTTCACACTATCAATATATTAAATATATCACTTTAGGAATGTGTGAGATATGTGTGACATGGTGAGATGTTGAGTGAAAATCACAAAAACTGTTTTACATTACTCACCTCATCACTTTCACACTTTACCATTAGGTGGATAAGTACAGATGACTTAACTTGAATATATTAATTTATCAATTTTTTTTCCAACGAACTTTCAGTCATGATACCACCATAGAACATGAATAAAACACGTATTAATGGAGGAAACACGATTAGAAAGTGTCTGGGGCTAGTTAGGGCTGAGTTTCTCTCGTTTTTGCCTAAGTGCCAAAACGTCGCTCTTTTTCAGCGCGCTCTAGCGGCGATACCCTGCACTCAAAAACTTAAAGTGCCCAGTGCATTTTGAAAGAAATGTTGTCTACTTTAATTTTGTAAATAATGAGAAATTCACTAGGTTGCATATTTTTTAACTTATAAGCGATTTTGTGAAAAAAATTTGAAATTTTTAGGATTTTTTGCGATTTTCACTGTGAAGCCGTAATTTTTTTTGTTGGCAAACTTCAGATTCGGATTCAGCACACCGAAAAACATAAGAATCCGTCGAGAAACCTTCTACCCTAATTTTTTTTGGTCAAAACTACCATATGACTGGGCTATATGCGCAATTCAAAATAAAGTGGTTGAAGCATCAGGTGTTTAATTGCAAATATGTTAGTCCGTCGATCAATACATCAAGTTACATATAATTCAACAGAGGTACATGTTTCGGGCCATTAAATAGCCCTTCCTCAGCCACATTTAACGGAAAGGTCGGTGCGGAATATAATACAAGGCGCCAAAAGAATTGAAAGTGGTGAAAGATAACGCCTGGAAAAAGAAGACCAAAATCTGTCGAGAAGTGTAAGTTAAACGATTTTGATAAATGCGTGGTAAGGCGTATGATTCATAATTTTCACTATGCCAAGGCGAGAGGCCAACGCTGGAAAAGATCCGTTGCAAACTGGTTGAGGTAATAAATTTTAAAGGTGGCGTACGAACATTAAGCAAGATAGCTCGAGGCCTAGGCTTTAGATGGAGGACGACAGAAGACATGCGTAGAATACTTATGGAGAAGCCTGACATAAGGCTCCTACGTATGCAGTACTTACAGAGCATAAGGTGGTACCGACAACAGGTTAGGCCTATTGTTTATACTGATGAGACATATTTGCATAGTTCACACACTAAGCCAAGTGCTTGGAATGGCGTTTCTCTTCATGGACTGAAGTCACTTATCTCGAAAGGACAAAGATTAATAGTGGTACATGCCGGTTCAGATGCAGGTTTCGTTCCAAATGAAATATGGAAATAACGAAAAATATCTGACAGAGAAATTAATTCCCAATTTGCCAGCAAATTCTGTAGTCGTGATTGACAATGCCTCGTACCAAAATGTCCAATATGAGCACGTACCCACATCACCTTCCCGAAAAACGGTTATGCAGGATTGGTTGACCAATAAGGGTACCGGTATTCCATTTTCTACAGAGATGATAAAACCTCAACTGTACGCTTTGATTAAATCCCATAAACCACGCTATGAGACGTATCAAATCGATACACTGCTTGCTACCTATGGACACACGATCTTGCGTCTACCACCGTACCACCCTGTCTTGAATCCTATTGAAATGATTTGGGCTCATTTTAAAAATTATGTAGCTGGACAGGTGGTGGTGGGGATGAATGTTTTAAGGATTGTAACATCGAGGCCCCCTTTCCTGTTGGCATACAGTTATGCTATAGAAGGAAGTATTTCGACTCTTTAAAAAAATTGGGGTAGTGAGTAAAGAGAAAGGCCATGACAGACTCCCTATGCTTCGAAGGTCTGAAGAAAACGAGAGATGCCCAAGGGAGTTGTAGTTATTGTTTAAAGGGGTGGAACAGTGAGGTATTCTGCCCCATTGACCAAAGGAGATCGCCAGGAAGATGAAAGAGGAGCCTGGCACAAGGAAGTAGACGTACCATACTGCATAATTCTGAAGAGGCTATACTATGCCCCACAAATGACTATCCTGGGGAAATCATTAGCGACATGCACAGGCTATTGGTGTAGCATATGATATTGCACAATGATAGGCCTACATTTCCATTAGCAGCATATCAGTTGGTTAGTTAGGAAATATTTATAAGAAGGCAAAGGAGTCAAGAGCTTGGTCGTCCCATTTTGCAATTTTTAAATCCAAGTTACCTTGCCACATAAAAGTATTGCTGGTTATAACAGATATGATAACCTTAAGTTCTGAAATTTTTATCTATACGCTACTTCATTCGTAAAAGATCATTATTAATGCGACTTTAATGGCTAAGCCAAGGGCATTACTTCGTGGAAGGCAACTCGAATGACATGGGCTAGGCCTAACCTATAAATTACAAACAAGGTGAAATCCTATTGCACGGTAATTGACAAAATTGTTTATTGAGCGATATAACTATGCATTCATCATAACTTTCGTCACCTTGTGGACGCATCGTTATATTACATTAAATTTATTTCGAAATAATGACTGAAACACGTTTTAACCCTGCAGTGCTCGCGAAGTATTTTACATCGTAGAAGGTCGCGTGGCGTCTGGGAGACGCCATTTCGTTTCAGAGGCATTTTTGTTATACCAAGTTGTGATTAACGATTTAAATTAATTTCTGGACATTTAAAAAACATCTTTTATATTGATATAAAAGCAACTAACGAAGCACATTTATAATTTATTGAATACGATATGAATATAATACCATCAAAGAATAATTCCCAGCATTCTTTAGGAGTCTTAGCTAGCTTCGCAACACCTTTCACACCAGGTAAATGTGTGACGATATTTTGTCGGAGGGTTCGAACATTTCTAGGAGGATTAGCCGTACGTCACTTAGAAACTGTATATTGCCCTACGAAACAATCACTATCACTTTCATTTTCCCCTGGTTCATCACTACTGTCTACGTCTTGTTCCGTGTTAGTACTTTCACTCCTGGATTCTAGAATATCTTCCTCCTTATCACTGTACAATGCACCTTCATCATCATCATCATCAGAATCATCTTCCTCAAGCAAACTCTGCACAATCATTCTATCATCAAGACGATTGAGGATACCGGTATATCTCCTCTCCTTTCCACTCATTTTCAGCTCCAAAAAACGTGAAAAACGTGAAAATATAACGTTTCAGCAAGAAGCCATGCAATATAAAACACCACGAAGAATAATTACGGCAAAAATTTAGAAGAGAATACTTCAGAATGAGAACTTACTTTATCGCAGCGAAGGTCGCGTGGCGTCTGTTAGACTCTGTAAACACTCTTGTACAATGACTCACCACCACACGCGCTAGACTAACACTGGCACGCTGACGCATAATTACGTTGGTTATGAATAGTTACTTGAAAGGTAGATGGAATTTCCGGTCAGTGGGCTTGGAAGTTTCCTTTCAATTACAAAAATAAACTAGTGTGGGTCTGTCAGACGCCGCGCGAGCACTGCAGGGTTAAACGACCGCCAATACGCGCCATCTTTGCCGTTTTTATCTACAGGTAGTTGTGATGTAGCGATTTACTTCCCTTTGATGCAGCGCTGCAATTTCTCGCTTAAAAAAACACGGCCTATGTCGAACCTTCCGACCTGTCTAGATTCGACCGTGAGCGGACTAATCAAGTAAGAAGAATATTCTTCCATGGTGGAGGTTTAAGGAATACGCATCGCCGTCTATTAAAGTTCCGTCTATTTAACAATATTGTAGACGACGTTGGAATATGCCATCCCAACGCGACCAAGTTTATAATAAACTTTATTGCGCACAATGTGCATAGAGGATACAGAAAAATATAACATACCGGTATAACAACGTGACGACCAAATGAGCTTCGATAAGTGTTTGTTAATCCTTGATAAACTCACTAATCAAACCTGACCTCGAGGAACACTTCTGGATGTGATATCTTTCACATATCTGGTCACATAGCCTGCACACACAGTTTGTGTTTGGTTCATGGAAAACCTTGTTTTTACACATCTTGAAGTGGAACCCGTGGACCGCCAGTCTCGTAACTATATGCCTCAGTTGGTAGCCCGTTTACATCCATTTCCGATCCGTCATGGCCTCCGTTGAATAGAAGTCCTCCCAAATGTCCCTCCTTTTTTCTCTTAGCTTATGCAACAGCTTATCATATGCTGCTCCTCCTGGTAGAATA
This sequence comes from Meconema thalassinum, assembly GCA_946902985.2. Lineage (NCBI taxonomy): Eukaryota > Metazoa > Arthropoda > Insecta > Orthoptera > Tettigoniidae > Meconema > Meconema thalassinum. The sequence continues at coordinate 1,635,605,283 of OX336388.2, forward strand.
AGGTTGCATCTCAGGTCCTCGATCAGGAAAATCTCCCTCGCGAGCTCATATACGAGTCGGGATCTTGTAGTTTTTGATACACTCAGGACTCGCTTCAGGTATCTGGATTTAATCTTTCCCAGGTCTTCTAGTTGCTTTGCACTCAGAAATTCGCCTATGATTTCGAGTCCATAGGTTAATACTGGTAGCACTTTAACTCGAAAAAGCACCATGGCTGTCTCTACTGCAATTTGCGCTATGTTATCGATGTCATTCATTGCTTTCAGAGCTGCAATCATTCTAGTTCTTATGTGGATCCTGAAGCTGCTGCATGTGGTCTGCAAGGTCACGCCTAGGTACCTGAAGCTGTTAGTTCTGCGAAGACGAACGCCATTGCACGTTATGTGCTCTGCTTCCCTTAGTTTACCTCCTTTCCTGAATACGATTAGTTCAGTCTTCTCCTCATTAATTTTCATTTCGTTCCTCTTTGCCCAGTCCGCTAGTAGGTTCATTGCACGTTGTAGTCTAGTATGTCCTCAGCCGCGATTGCCATGTCATCGGCATACAAGTACATTTCTTTGTCTGTCTTTTCCTTTATCTCTGCCCCTACATCGGAGGTGAAAGCGTTGAATAATATAGGGCTGAGTGGGTCACCTTGGAGGACTCCTATTGTCTGTGTCATCCAATCTGACAAACCGATGTCATCATCCACCTGTATGTAGTTCTCAGCCAACAGGTTCGAAATGAGTATTGTGACGTTAGATGTTCCGATTAGTTTCTCCAGCTTATCTATGAGTAGCCGTCTGTTTACCCAATCGAATGCCTTGGAGTAGTCAATGAATGCCACAAATAATTTACCTCTTGGCCTTTCTAGGGCAAGATGAATGTGATTCAGTAGATTCTCCAGTGCCATCGTTGTCGATCTTTTCCGTCTGAACCCAAATTGCTCCTCTGGTAGCAATGGGTCCAGTTTGTTCATCACTCTCTTTGTTAGGATCCTCGTCAGGAGTTTCAAACCTGTTTGCTCCATCGCAATCCCTCTGTAAGCATTCGGGTCTTCGTCATCTCCTTTCCCCTTGTACAGCATTCGGATTGTTGCTTTCCTCCAGTCTGTTGGGACCCTTCCAGTTTCGAGACATTTGTTCTAGAGCACTCCATACCGGTAGCATTTCCCTCACCGTCTCTTTTAGATGCTCATTCCTGATACCATCTGGCCCTGGTGTTCTATTGCTTCTTCCTTCGTTGATGGCCTGGACGATTTCGTTTTCTGTTATGACCTCTGATGATTCTGTGTATTCTGGGTACCTGGAGGTTGGTCTCGTGTCTCTTGAAGCAATTGTTTTATTGAGATGTAGTTTCCATGCTTCCATGTCGATATTAGAGTGTATTTTGCTCCTTTTCGGTCGTAGAGCCTTGTATGGGTCCGACTCAGCTTCTTCTATGTGCCTTTTCTGTTGTTCATCTATGTACTGGATTTTTTTCCTCTTCACGAGCTCTTTGTACTGAACTCTCTTTTGCCGGTACTCTTCCAGGTTTTCCATGTTCCTTCTTTCTCTTGCTTTGTTCAGTTTTTCTAAGGTGCATCTCCTTGCCTCATAACATTGTTTGTCGAACCAAGGTTTTGACTTTCTTGTCCCCAGCCTTAAAGGAGCCGCTTCTTCATAGCAATTTTCTATCCACCGTGCTGCGTAGTCTATTTCCCCTTCATTTCCCACAGTTCACCGGGTTTATGATATCTCGATTATAGCAAATTAGAGTATCTCGAGATATCGAGAGTTCTTCTTTGTTTCTATCGATAATGTGATCGATGTCATTATTCTGCTATTTCCCGCCAATACTGTCTTAAAGGAAGCTTACTGAGATCTTTCAGTCAGAACAGTCTTAATTTACCGAAATAATGGAAGGTTTTGATGATCCAGGAGTGTTTTTCTCTGATAACTTTGGAAGTGAAGGGTCAGTGGCCGATGGCCAAGTTAGTTTACAAGGCGTTAAGAAGAAATTTCGCGATTTCATTCGTCAATTCCACGAAGGCAATTTTCATTATAAGTATCGGTAAGTTTTATAATTTAATTTGATTATTATTCCTGGCGGGAGCTATAATTTTATTTATAGTATTTATATGTGTGTTGACTAAAATTATCAAATGCTTTTATTTCAGAGATTCACTTAAACGGCAATATAATTTGGGTCAATATTGGCTGGAAGTCAACATAGAGGATTTGGCAAGTTTTGATGAAACTCTGGCTGAAAAGTTATATAAGCAGCCTAGTGAACATCTACCTGTTGTAAGTTGATTTTCATAGCCACATAAATTCGTCTCTGTTTATTATTAGGTCGATTTTGTTTGTGATGGTTGAGATGGTAGTAACACTGAATGGCGTATCACTCCTTGATAACTTTTTCTAGAGTAGCCTACACAATTAGCCAAAATGCCTGTAGTAATGGTCTGGACAAAAATCTGGAGTTGTGGAGTAAGTAGATGTTTCATCCTCCTCTGTACAGCCCACCCTCTGTCCCAAATTCTATCACGACTTATATAGATGAAATCCAGCTGTGTCCACCATTACGCGCATGAATTATCGTAAAAGACAGTATTGCCAACCCCGCGCTTACGGTAGTACTGTTTTTTTGTGTGTAAATGGTGCCCCACTAATTTCGCGAGGCCAAGGCCGCACCTTGACCCAACCATTTTAACATTCTTTTTGTCCAATCCAATGGTTTTTGACAATGGTTACAGCCTACCCATCCAATCCAATGGTTTTTGACTATGGTTACAGCCTAACACGTCTAATCCAATGGTTACAGCCTAAGGCGTCCAGATCAATGGCTTTCTGTCAACCGTGTCCAGAAAGCTTCGCGCTGGCCATGCGCACCGCTACCCGACCATTCTAACCATCGTTTTGTCCAATCCAATGGTTACAGCCTATCTCGTCCAATCCAATGGCTTTTGACAATGATTAGAGCCTAATTCGTCCTGATTAATGTTTTTTTGTCAACCGTGCTCGCCAGCATGTTACGTGTGTTGTGTGGTGTATTAAGTATCGGGCATGTTGGCAACTAGTGAAGACGATGTGTGCGCCTCGTTGTGAGCGCTTTGGCGTCTGTTTAACATACTAAATAAGCTGTTAACATGCCTGCCATTGTTAGATGAGCAATAAATAAAAACACATATTTACGTGATTTCGGTGCAGGAGTGACCAAGGTTAGTGTTATTACGTTGATAATGTCCCTCCAGAAGATGAAATAAGGTATGAAAATCATGTATTGTCGAAATAAAAGCGAAAAAGAAAAGGGTGATAGGTCGTTCCGAGTTTGAGATGGTTTGTGAAAAAGAGTGATCGTCATTCAAAGTTAATGAGATGGTTGTAATGACAAATAACCTGTCGAAAGGTACCAATGGATATGAAAGTATGAACAATGTAACACATACCTTGAACTTTTCCTTGAGGGACGGCAGGATTTAGACCAAGGGTAACACTGAATGTGACACGTTCGAACAATAAAATTTTCTAAAGTACTGAAATTAGCCAAAATATATTTTCAAATGATGAAAGATAAATCGGGAAATGATGTAGTAATAGATGTGTAAAATTGGAAGAGACCTACTCGTGGGGGAAAAAAAACTAGCTACTGAAATTAACCAAAATACCTGTGGTAATTTCCGTGAACACGAATGAATGATATTTATTCAATTAATTCCAAAGAGCCATAGGCTCGTACAGAGGAATTGTACAGTAATATGTGTGTTTACACACCAGGAAGAAAATTCTGAAGGTAACACAAATTGATGAATAAGGGCATAGGCCTATTAGTAAAGTTGATACTATATCTAAGATTGTTTAGACCAAGGTCTCTTAAAATGATAAGCACAGGATTTTTGAGCTTATTTGATGTATTACGATGCATCGAATTTTTCCCACAATACTTTCGTAGTTTTCCTCTTAAATACTGACAAATGGTTGGGATAAATCTGGAGATGATGCAGTAATGGATGTTTACTCCTCCGCTGTCTATAACTCGTCCACCATCCCCTTTTTTCATCACGACTTAGATGAAATTCCAGCTGAGTCCACCATTATACGCCAGATTTAGCGACAAGTACAGTATTGACAACCCCAGGCATACAGTACTACTTCATAACCAGCATCGTATGCCAAGTTCATGTGAAAGTGCACCAATTTCAGTTTGACATGGATTGTGTGAGTTGCGAAACAACAACTTCCATATTTCATGTTATCTAAAAATCAACTTGAATAAGTTTCATCCAAACCAATGGTTTTTGCCTAGTCCAATATTTTGATCCAGAGCTGTGGTTTTTGCCTATACCAATAATTGTTTGGTAGCGCGGCCCTATGGGCTACGTTAACTAATATTAACACCCCTGGTTTTTGTCACTCAAGGTAGGGGTAGTCACGTATCAATAATCTTTATCCAGGCCAATGGTTTTGCCAATTATTGCTTTTTCACATAATTATGTTTTGTGTGTCATGTGTATTTTGTCGCCCACATATTGGCAACAATGAACTGTCGTCAATGCGTGTGTCAGTCTAACAGTTGAAGAAACTAATGCGCCTCAGGAACATGGCTGCAGTCGTTGAACAAGAAATAAAAACATTTATGTATGTAATATCACAAATATTTCCGGTACAGCAGCGATAATTGGCAGTAAATTCAATTGCTAATGACTCCCAGAAAGGTACGCAAAGGCTGGTTCTACCATCTCCGGGTATACCTGCTGGTAGCTGCATGGGAGATAAATTATCTGCCAGCATAAAATCCCTGGCAACTTTGGTTGCATCCTACCACGTCTGTATGAGCGGCAGGCAATTACCTGAATACAATGAAATACTTAAGATGGCGTGCCTGCTTTTGTGTAGCGGAGTTTCGGAGCCAATGGCGTGTCCTCTAGTTTTGATTGCATTAAGACCGCCAAAAATACCGTATTTCAAATGTTGTTGTTGTTTCGTATGGCTAGCCCGGATTCCAATCCATCAGCTTTCTTGCGTTCCAATAGAGTTGTGTGAGGTTTCCTGAAGTTCTAGCAGTCACATCAAGTTTGTTGCAATGTAGCAGGTGCCCCTTAACCATTTTACTTCCAGGTTTGTGACAAAGTGTGCATTCTTCAGATCTCAAGATGTTGATTCGTTTCAGATGAGCTGCAAGGCAGTCATAGCCAGTGTTAAGTCTGAAGAAGGCTGATATTATTGCAGCATATAACCCCAATAGAAGCAATGCCATACCCTTCTTAAATTCATTTGAAAGTTTTCTTAGCCAGATAAACAATAAATTATGCATCTTCCTCGGAGATACCAACATTGATATCCTAGCTGATGATCAATTAAGAAGGAAATATCTAAATCTAATAGCATGCTATGGGTTTAAACAGTGCAACACTAAATGTGCTACACGACTTTGTGACACTGCAGCTACCTTAATAGATCACGTGTCACTAAACAATTCAGAATTAAGTTATAAAATATCAAATGTCAGCAATGATATTAGTGATCACAGTATATTAATTCTTGATATTTCCAAGACCAATTATAGCACGTACACTCAGTCACATAACTCGACAAAATCAACAACACACGAGGACTCTTGGGATAGGCAACACACTCCTGAAACTAATATATCTATAAACGCTGATTCCCATAATGATGCAAACAGTACTGTTAACTCTCTATATAACTCTTTCATCAAACAATTGAATCTAAGGAACAGGCATAGTCAAAGAAAAATAACAAACAAAACTAACAATAAAAGACAGACTACTAACTTACCATGGGTCACAGCTGAACTCCTTACACTTATAAAACAACGAGACAGTCTGCATGCAAAGCTCAAAAATCCCCTTCACAAAAATAATAATGATATGAACCAAGAATACTGTAGATGCAGGAATAGTGTAACAAACTTAAAAAGAAGACTAAAGTCAAATTACTACTCAGAAAAATTCAGAACATATGGAAACAATTCCAAAAAAACTTGGGAGACTATCAAAGAAATCATACACAACAAAAAACCAACAGTTGAGACATGCACTTCACTTGAAATAAACAACAAAATTATCACAGACAATCAAGAGCTATGCGAATCATTCAACTTGTTCTTCACAAACATTGCTGAAAGTCTAGCAAAAGCTATTCCTGAACAGAAGGAAATCCTCAGTAAGGACCACAAGCAGTCAAATTCCCTCTACTTATATCCAACAGATGAAGCAGAGGTCAAGTCCATCATCACAAATTTAAAGAATAAAAAGATTGTGGTGTTTGAAGCCATATTTTCAGTGTTGCCTTAGTAAACAAGAGTTTAGTGCTTTTCAGTCGGTCAACACGAATGTACCCAAAAGAGATGGGTTATGCCCTAATCCTGAAATAAATTACATGAGATTAATAAAACACTAGGATGACCAGTTTCGATCGTCAAGCGATCATCATCAGATCCAATACACTTAGGCTCTAAAATCTATGTTTGAAATACAGGTGAAAATATTTACAATATGTACAATTATTTAGTTGCAGTATTGGTACTGCAACTGTCAGTGTATGCTAAATGCAGTATATATGTTAGGTGAAATGCTAAATGGTGATGGCTATCCGGAGATTGTACTTTAGAGAGATTATATGGTTGTAAACTATGGTTAAACTATAAAATTTTAGGCTAACTACTTATCTGATTGTCTTCCGTACTACAGCTATTCGCAGTTTCCGTGCTCACTTGAACTCGCTGTGCGGTCGACTGCGGTGGTTATCTTAACGACTGGTTTTTCCCTGCCTTCCCCCCCTGTCCCTACGTGCTGTGGGGAGTGATCGCGATGTGTTTATGTGAGGTGTTGCCAACCTAGATAAGATGTATGTTATTGAATGAGGTGGATCTACAACTATTAAAGACCGTGGATTAGTCCTCGCCACGCGTGGAGCATAACCCATTCGAACTAAGCGTTGACGGTCTTATGAGGACGTCCCGGCACCTTTAATACTGCCTCTAATATGGGCCTTGGTTTATTGCAGAAGAAAAGTACATCGTACACCTGATCCAGATAACATTTACCTATTAAAAACCCCCTAATTTCCCCCCCTTTTTTTTATCTAGCTTGGCTGTGTCGCTAAATTGTGTTTTGTTTCCGACAGGGTGTGTTTTTTAGTAGCGTGAAGAGGGGTGAGCTCTCCATGAACGTGTGTTCATTTAGATTGTTGGGATTGTTTCGTTTGGCTAGGTGTATCTCGATTGCTTCCTTTATGTCAAGAGCTCTGCCTTTCGATTCGTGATGGATTATTTTAAGGTCCGACTCTATGTTGGTAAAGCTATGCCCTGCGTCACACATATGTTCGCACACGGCTGAATGTGTTCCGTATCTTATCGCATTTCTATGTTCATTATAACGTGTGTCTACTCGCCTTCCACTCTGCCCGATGTAATTAGCTTGACAATCGGTGTCTTGGCACGTTATAGAATATACCCCTGACCTTGAATACGGGTCACGTTTATTTAGATTACTATTTAGGAGGTGCCTAGCGGTTGTGTTTTTCGTCGTGAAAGCTATCTTTATGCCTTGCTTTTTGAATAGGTTAGTGATTTTATATGTATTCGCATTCACATAGTTGAAACGCGCACATTTTTTCTCATTACTGTCCGGTTTGGGAATCGTTTTATCTTTATTTTTATGTTTGGCTATAATTTGATTTATTTTGCTTGGCGAGAAGTTGTTTTCCTTTGCTATTTGCATAATAGTTCTTATTTCCTTATTATAGCTGTCTTTTGACATGGGTATGTTTAAAGCCCTGTGCACCATTGAATTGAAACCCGCTAGTTTGTGCGTACTGGGGTGATTAGACTGATTGTCGATTGCATGCGAGGTTTGTGTTGCTTTCCGGAATATGGAATATGAAAGGTCGTTGTCTTTACGTTCAATAGTTATATCGAGATAATTTATTTTCCGGTCTATTTCGGATTCCTTAGTGAATTTGATAGAATGGTGAAGGCTATTAATGGATTGGAGAATTGTTTCTTCGCTTGTTAGTTCAGTATCGTAGATGCAAATTACATCATCTACGTATCTTTTCCATATTACTATTCCCTTTGTTGAAGTCTTTTCTAAGAACGCATTTTCTAGTGCATTGATGAAGATGTCAGCGATTAACCCACTTAGTGGCGATCCCATTGCTAGGCCTTCTCTCTGTGTGTATATTTTATTGTCGAATTGAAACACGTTTTGGGTGAGAACGACCCTCAGTAATCTCACAATCTCTTCAATTTCTTTTACCGAATTGTTGGATTTTAAGTTGTTTTCGATAGTGTTGATTGCTTCAATAATCGGAATATTGGTGTACATGTTAGTTACGTCGGAGGATACTAGCCTGAAGCTAGGTTTCATTTGTAGGGTGTTCAATGCTGTTACTAGTTCTGTTGTGTTCTTTACAGAGTTGTTTTTGTCGTTGGAAAGACGGCATTTTAAGATTTTTAGTAACTCTTTGCTGATTTTGTAATTAGGGGCATTCCTACAATTGACTATTGGTCTCATTGGGCATTCCTTTTTGTGTATTTTTGGTTGTCCCCTCAATGACGGTATTTTCGGGTTCATGTTTATTAGTTTTGATTTTTCAGCTTTGGTCAGTATGTATTGTTTCTTTTAACGCACTTTTTATTTGTTTTTGGAATTTGTTGGTGGGGTCTTTTGTTAATTCCTTGATTTCCTTGTTGTTTAGGAATTCGACTGTTTTTTCAATGTATTCTGTTTTGTTCAAAATTACTGTAGTGTTTCCCTTATCTGCTTTTGTGATGATTAAGTCATGTTCTTTTATTTTTTGTTTCAACGACTTTATTTCTTTGATTTGTTTGTTGTTTTGAATGTTATTGCTATCGCCCTCTCGTTTGAGGATTTTTTTGGCTTCGTTGGTGGCGAGATTTTTGGTTAATTCCCTGTCTTCTGCTGGGAGCTTGTGACTGGCTATCTCAATATCTGTGATTAACTGTTTTATATTGTGGTTCGTGTGTGCGTCTGTGCAGTTGTATTTCAAACCTTTGTCTAACATATTCATTTCACCTTGAGAAAAGGTTACGTTCGTTCTGTTGTTTACTCTGCTGTGGAAATTGAATTCATTGTTATTCGTGTGTTGTTCGTTAGATTGATGGTTCTGTGTTTCTCCTAGTTTTCTTAATTTATTTTCTAGCGTTTCATGCTTCCTCGTTGCTCTGATTTTGATGGTGTCATGTAGGTGTTCGGTGAAGCTGTCCCATTGGGCTGCGTGCCAGAAATTACTTAGTTGCAATTGAATGTCGTATAATTGTTGGTTAATTTTTTGCTTTCTTATGTATGCAAATCTTAATTCGTTTTTTATCCAAAGCGCTTTGGCTTGTTTAGTTGAAATGATCGAGGCTGGTGTGTTCGGTACGGTTTTAATTGGTACGTATTTAGGGGTGAGGTTTAGTTCTATACATTTTTTGTTGAACCAAATTGACTTGTCTAAATTCATGAGTTTAAGCCTGAGTGATTTGAATTTCTTGGCTTCACGATTTGCCTGACTAGCAGTGAACATTGTGGTGTTTGAAGCCATATTTTCAGTGTTGCCTTAGTAAACAAGAGTTTAGTGCTTTTCAGTCGGTCAACACGAATGTACCCAAAAGAGATGGGTTATGCCCTAATCCTGAAATAAATTACATGAGATTAATAAAACACTAGGATGACCAGTTTCGATCGTCAAGCGATCATCATCAGATCCAATACACTTAGGCTCTAAAATCTATGTTTGAAATACAGGTGAAAATATTTACAATATGTACAATTATTTAGTTGCAGTATTGGTACTGCAACTGTCAGTGTATGCTAAATGCAGTATATATGTTAGGTGAAATGCTAAATGGTGATGGCTATCCGGAGATTGTACTTTAGAGAGATTATATGGTTGTAAACTATGGTTAAACTATAAAATTTTAGGCTAACTACTTATCTGATTGTCTTCCGTACTACAGCTATTCGCAGTTTCCGTGCTCACTTGAACTCGCTGTGCGGTCGACTGCGGTGGTTATCTTAACGACTGGTTTTTCCCTGCCTTCCCCCCCTGTCCCTACGTGCTGTGGGGAGTGATCGCGATGTGTTTATGTGAGGTGTTGCCAACCTAGATAAGATGTATGTTATTGAATGAGGTGGATCTACAACTATTAAAGACCGTGGATTAGTCCTCGCCACGCGTGGAGCATAACCCATTCGAACTAAGCGTTGACGGTCTTATGAGGACGTCCCGGCACCTTTAATACTGCCTCTAATATGGGCCTTGGTTTATTGCAGAAGAAAAGTACATCGTACACCTGATCCAGATAACATTTACCTATTAAAAACCCCCTAATTTCCCCCCCTTTTTTTTATCTAGCTTGGCTGTGTCGCTAAATTGTGTTTTGTTTCCGACAGGGTGTGTTTTTTAGTAGCGTGAAGAGGGGTGAGCTCTCCATGAACGTGTGTTCATTTAGATTGTTGGGATTGTTTCGTTTGGCTAGGTGTATCTCGATTGCTTCCTTTATGTCAAGAGCTCTGCCTTTCGATTCGTGATGGATTATTTTAAGGTCCGACTCTATGTTGGTAAAGCTATGCCCTGCGTCACACATATGTTCGCACACGGCTGAATGTGTTCCGTATCTTATCGCATTTCTATGTTCATTATAACGTGTGTCTACTCGCCTTCCACTCTGCCCGATGTAATTAGCTTGGCAATCGGTGTCTTGGCACGTTATAGAATATACCCCTGACCTTGAATACGGGTCACGTTTATTTAGATTACTATTTAGGAGGTGCCTAGCGGTTGTGTTTTTCGTCGTGAAAGCTATCTTTATGCCTTGCTTTTTGAATAGGTTAGTGATTTTATATGTATTCGCATTCACATAGTTGAAACGCGCAAATTTTTTCTCATTACTGTCCGGTTTGGGAATCGTTTTATCTTTATTTTTATGTTTGGCTATAATTTGATTTATTTTGCTTGGCGAGAAGTTGTTTTCCTTTGCTATTTGCATAATAGTTCTTATTTCCTTATTATAGTTGTCTTTTGACATGGGTATGTTTAAAGCCCTGTGCACCATTGAATTCAATTCAATACACCTAGCTAGATACACCTAGCACCATTGAATTCAATTCAATTCAATGGTGCACAGGGCTTTAAACATACCCATGTCAAAAGACAACTATAATAAGGATATAAGAACTATTATGCAAATAGCAAAGGAAAGCAACTTCTCGCCAAGCAAAATAAATCAAATTATAGCCAAACATAAAAATAAAGATGAAACGATTCCCAAACCGGACAGTAATGAGAAAAAATTTGCGCGTTTCAACTATGTGAATGCGAATACATATAAAATCACTAACCTATTCAAAAAGCAAGGCATAAAGATAGCTTTCACGACGAAAAACACAACCGCTAGGCACCTCCTAAATAGTAATCTAAATAAACGTGACCCGTATTCAAGGTCAGGGGTATATTCTATAACGTGCCAAGACACCGATTGCCAAGCTAATTACATCGGGCAGAGTGGAAGGCGAGTAGACACACGTTATAATGAACATAGAAATGCGATAAGATACGGAACACATTCAGCCGTGTGCGAACATATGTGTGACGCAGGGCATAGCTTTACCAACATAGAGTCGGACCTTAAAATAATCCATCACGAATCGAAAGGCAGAGCTCTTGACATAAAGGAAGCAATCGAGATACACCTAGCCAAACGAAACAATCCCAACAATCTAAATGAACACACGTTCATGGAGAGCTCACCCCTCTTCACGCTACTAAAAAACACACTCTGTCGGAAACAAAACACAATTTAGCGACACAGCCAAGCTAGATAAAAAAAAGGGGGGGAAATTAGGGGGTTTTTAATAGGTAAATGTTATCTGGATCAGGTGTACGATGTACTTTTCTTCTGCAATAAACCAAGGCCCATATTAGAGGCAGTATTAAAGGTGCCGGGACGTCCTCGTAAGACCGTCAACGCTTAGTTCGAATGGGTTATGCTCCACGCGTGGCGAGGACTAATCCACGGTCTTTAATAGTTGTAGATCCACCTCATTCAATAACATACATCTTATCTAGGTTGGCAACACCTCACATAAACACATCGCGATCACTCCCCACAGCACGTAGGGACAGGGGGGGAAGGCAGGGAAAAACCAGTCGTTAAGATAACCACCGCAGTCGACCGCACAGCGAGTTCAAGTGAGCACGGAAACTGCGAATAGCTGTAGTACGGAAGACAATCAGATAAGTAGTTAGCCTAAAATTTTATAGTTTAACCATAGTTTACAACCATATAATCTCTCTAAAGTACAATCTCCGGATAGCCATCACCATTTAGCATTTCACCTAACATATATACTGCATTTAGCATACACTGACAGTTGCAGTACCAATACTGCAACTAAATAATTGTACATATTGTAAATATTTTCACCTGTATTTCAAACATAGATTTTAGAGCCTAAGTGTATTGGATCTGATGATGATCGCTTGACGATCGAAACTGGTCATCCTAGTGTTTTATTAATCTCATGTAATTTATTTCAGGATTAGGGCATAACCCATCTCTTTTGGGTACATTCGTGTTGACCGACTGAAAAGCACTAAACTCTTGAGAATAAAAAGAGCTGTGGCTTAGATAGGATCAAGACAAATTTCATTAAAAACAATATGCAATGAATGAATGAATGATATTTATTCAATTAATTCCAAAGAGCCATAGGCTCGTACAGAGGAATTGTACAGTAATATGTGTGTTTACACACCAGGAAGAAAATTCTGAAGGTAACACAAATTGATGAATAAGGGCATAGGCCTATTAGTAGACTAAAGTTGATACTATATCTAAGATTGTTTAGACCAAGGTCTCTTAAAATGATAAGCACAGGATTTTTAAGCTTATTTGATGTATTACGATGCATCGAATTTTTCCCACAATACTTTCGTAGTTTTCCTCTTAAATACTGACAAAGTTGGTGCACTTTTTACTTCATCGGGAAGTTTATTATATGACTGTGATGCAGAGAACTTGAAACTATTTCTACCGTATTTAGAAGAGTGAATGATATATAAGGCTACGTCCTTCGCATGCCTAGTTCCATAAGAATGATTGTCCGAGTTCAAGATGTAGGGAGAGCTATAGAGTATTGTGTTGTGTTTAATTTTGTATATTAGCATAGCTGCTCGGAGATCTGCACTTATGCTGAGGGGTAGAATTTTACTTCTGATGTACAGATCTTTTACTGGAGTGCAGTAAGGAAGGTTAAATATGTTTCTAATAGCCCTATTCTGAATAGTCATTAAATCATTCAGTGTGGATTTCCTGCAGTGAGCCCAAATAACATTTAAATATTGGAGCTTGCTATGTACAAGTGAATAGTAGATTTGTTTTACAAGGTTTAGGGGAATAAGATACCGAAGTTTCCTTAGGATCCCTACTATAGGTGAGAGTTTCTTAGCAATTCCTTCAACATGTTCAATCCAGGTCAGGTGTTTGTCGATGATTAGACCTAAATACTTTGCCTGATTAACCTCTTTTATTTCAATATTATTTATATATATTTTGTCATGCGTGATTTCTTTCATGCTTTGCTTTGAAATTACCATGTAATTGGTCTTCTGTAGGTTCATTGTTAATTTATTGGCCTGGAACCATTGTGAGAGAGTATTTATATCTTGTTGCACATTTTGTATGATTTCAATTATGTCTTTCCCAGTGTAGAAGATATTTGTATCATCTGCATACAATTTGATATGCCCTCTCAAATTACATTCCACAATATCATTTATATAAATTAAGAATAATGTAGGTCCAAGTATAGATCCTTGTGGAACTCCATGAGTTATATATTTTTCTGAACTTATGCATTTATTCAAAGCTACATGCTGCTTTCTTCCAATAAGGTAGCTTTGGAACCATTTTAGTGCTATACCTCGGACACCAGCATTTTCTAATTTTGATAACAGTATTTTATGATCTACTGTATCAAAGGCTTTTGTGAGATCAATAAATAACCCAACTGCCATATTATTTTTGTCAATAGTTTCTTGTAGCATTGTTATTAGGTCAATAGTTGCTGCCTCAGTACTAGAATTTTCCCTGAATCCATATTGCATATTATGAAAGAATGTATTCTTGTTCAGAAATGAAAGCAATCTTGTTTTTACCACTTCTTCCAGAATTTTTGAAACTACCGATAAAATAGAAACAGGTCTATAATTATTTGGATTTCTTTTGTCACCACCCTTAAATATAGGAACTACTTTGGCCACTTTTAAGTCATCTGGTATCATGCCAGTAACTAAGGACTCATTAATCATTTCAACCAAGATTTTAATAAATGATTGTATATTGTTTTTAATGAAATTTGTCTTGATCCTATCTAATCCACAGCTCTTTTTATTCTTTAAATTTGTGATGATGGACTTGACCTCTGCTTCATCTGTCGGATATAAGTAGAGAGAATTTGACTGATTGTGGTCCTTACTGAGGATTTCCTTCTGTTCAGGAATAGCTTTTGCTAGACTTCCAGCAATGTTTGTGAAGAACAGGTTAAATGATTCACATAGTTCTTGATTGTCTGTGATAATTTTGTTGTCTATTTCAAGTGAAGTGCATGTCTCAACTGTTGGTTTTTTGTTGTGTATGATTTCTTTGATAGTCTCCCAAGTTTTATTAGAATTGTTTCCATATGTTCTGAATTTATCTGAGTAGTAATTTGACTTTAGTCTTCTTTTTAAGTTTGTTACATTATTCCGGCATCTACAGTATTCTTGGTTCATATCATTATTATTTCTGTGAAGGGGATTTTTGAGCTTTGCATGCAGAGTGTCTCGTTTTATAAGTGTAAGGAGTTCAGCTGTGACCCATGGTAAGTTAGTAGTCTGTCTGTTATTGTTAGTATTGTTTGTTATTTTTCTTTGGCTATGCCTGTTCCTTAGATTCAATTGTTTGATGAAAGAGTTATATAGAGAGTTAACAGTACTATCTGCATCATTATGGGAATCTGCATTTATAGATATATTAGTTTCAGGAGTGTGTTGCCTATCCCAAGAGTCCTCGTGTGTTGTTGATTTTGTCGGCTTATGTGACTGAGTGTACGTGCTATAATTGGTCTTGGAAATATCAAGAATTAATATACTGTGATCACTAATATCATTGCTGACATTTGATATTTTATAACTTAATTCTGAATTGTTTAGTGACACGTGGTCTATTAAGGTAGCTGCAGTGTCACAAAGTCGTGTAGCATATTTAGTGTTGCATTGTTTAAAACCATAGCATGCTATTAAATTTAGATATTTCCTTCTTAATTGATCATCAGCTAGGATATCAATGTTGGTATCTCCGAGGAAGATGCATAATTTATTGTTTATCTGGCTAAGAAAACTTTCAAATGAATTTAAGAAGGGTATGGCATTGCTTCTATTGGGGTTATATGCTGCAATAATGTCAATGCTTTTGTATGTTGGCCTATTACTTTTAACATCATCTCTGAATACCTCAATCCACATCAAACTATGATTCATTTCACACTTTCTTTTAACGTTCACTTTCCATTTGTGTGATACATAAATACCCAGACCCCCACCAACTTTGTCATCTCTATGAGCAAACACGCTTGTGAAATTGTTGAAGTTATAAAAATCTGCCTCATTACTTTTCACCCAGGTTTCTGTAACTACCAATCATTTATTAAAATCTTGGTTGAAATGATTAATGAGTCCTTAGTTACTGGCATGATACCAGATGACTTAAAAGTGGCCAAAGTAGTTCCTATATTTAAGGGTGGTGACAAAAGAAATCCAAATAATTATAGACCTGTTTCTATTTTATCGGTAGTTTCAAAAATTCTTGAAGAAGTGGTAAAAACAAGATTGCTTTCATTTCTGAACAAGAATACATTCTTTCATAATATGCAATATGGATTCAGGGAAAAATCTAGTACTGAGGCAGCAACTATTGACCTAATAACAATGCTACAAGAAACTATTGACAAAAATAATATGGCAGTTGGGTTATTTATTGATCTCACAAAAGCCTTTGATACAGTAGATCATAAAATAGTGTTGTCAAAATTAGAAAATGCTGGTGTCCGAGGTATAGCTCTAAAATGGTTCCAAAGCTACCTTCTTGGAAGAAAGCAGCATGTAGCTTTGAATAAATGCATAAGTTCAGGAAAATATATAACTCATGGCGTTCCACAAGGATCTATACTTGGACCTACATTATTCTTAATGTATATAAATGATATTGTGGAATGTAATTTGAGAGGGCATATCAAATTGTATGCAGATGATACAAATATCTTCTACACTGGGAAAGACATAATTGAAATCATACAAAATGTGCAACAAGATATAAATACTCTCTCACAATTGTTCCAGGCCAATAAATTAACAATGAACCTACAGAAGACCAATTACATGGTAATTTCAAAACAAAGCATGAAAGAAATCACACATGACAAAATATATATAAATAATATTGAAATAAAAGAGGTTAATCAGGCAAAGTATTTAGGTCTAATCATCGACAAACAACTGACCTGGATTGAACACGTTGAACGAATTGCTAAGAAACTCTCACCTGTAGTGGGGATTCTAAGGAAACTTCGGTATCTTATTCCCCTAAACCTTGTAAAACAAATCTACTATTCACTTGTACATAGCAAGCTCCAATATTTAAATGTTATTTGGGCTCACTGCAGGAAATCCACACTGAATGATTTAATGACTATTCAGAATAGGGCTATTAGAAACATATTTAACCTTCCTTACTGACTCCAGTAAAAGATCTGTACATCAAAAGTAAAATTCTACCCCTCAGCATAAGTGCAGAACTCCGAGCAGCTATGCTGATATACAAGATTAAACACAACACAATACTCTATAGCTCTCCCTACATCTTGAACTCAGACAATCATTCTTATGGAACTAGGCATGCGAATAAAATATCTCTCTAAATTCTTGGTGTTAATTTATATTCATCCCATAGCATCAATGTCCTTCCATAATTTGGTTTCTGCTGTTTTCTTTGCCATTTCTTCATACCTGTTTCTGATAGTATTTTTCAAGATCCTTTTTGCTGACATAGATAGATAGAGAGATAGATATTTTATTCAATTAATTCCAAAGAGCCATAGGCTCGTACAGAGGAATTGTACAGTAATATGTGTGTTTACACACCAAGGAAGAAAATTCTGAAGGTAACACAAATTGATGAATAAGGACATAGGCCTATTATAAGGTTGATACCATATCTAAGATTGTTTAGACCAAGGTCCCTTAAAATGATAAGCACTTACGATTTTTAATCTTATACATAACTTAACTTATTTGATGTATTAAGATGCATCGAATTTTTCCCACAATACTTCCATAGTTTTCCTCTTAAATACCGACAAAGTTGGTGCACTTTTTACTTCATCAGGAAGTTTATTATATGACTGTGATGCAGAGAACTTGAAACTATTTCTACCATATTTAGAAGAGTGAATGATATATAAGGCTACGTCCTTCGCATGCCTAGTTCCATAAGAATGATTGTCTGAGTTCAAGATGTAGGGAGAGCTATAGAGTATTGTTGTGTTTAATCTTGTATATTAGCATAGCTGCTCGGAGTTCTGCACTTATGCTGAGGGGTAGAATTTTACTTTTGATGTACAGATCTTTTACTGGAGTGCAGTAAGGAAGGTTAAATATGTTTCTAATAGCCCTATTCTGAATAGTCATTAAATCATTCAGTGTGGATTTCCTGCAGTGAGCCCAAATAACATTTAAATATTGGAGCTTGCTATGTACAAGTGAATAGTAGATTTGTTTTACAAGGTTTAGGGGAATAAGATACCGAAGTTTCCTTAGGATCCCTACTACAGGTGAGAGTTTCTTAGCAATTCGTTCAACGTGTTCAATCCAGGTCAGTTGTTTGTCGATGATTAGACCTAAATACTTTGCCTGATTAACCCCTTTTATTTCAATATTATTTATATATATTTTGTCATGTGTGATTTCTTTCATGCTTTGTTTTGAAATTACCATGCAATTGGTCTTCTGTAGGTTCATTGTTAATTTATTGGCCTGGAACCATTGTGAGAGAGTATTTATATCTTGTTGCACATTTTGTATGATTTCAAATATGTCTTTCCCAGTGTAGAAGACATTTGTATCATCTGCATACAATTTGATAAAATCAGTCTGACTGACAGGTTGTTGTAGTGTGGTACCTTTTTTTGCTAATCTGTCTGCCTCTTCATCATAATCATCATCTGTCTTCTACTCCAGTTGCCCGGGTGTAGTTTACGAGCGCCGTCCACTTGCGTCTGTCCATGTACCATTCTTCTTTCAGGATTCTATCCCAGCTAACTCCCCTTGTTCCTATGTCCTCCTTCACCTGGTCTAGCCATCTCTTCCTTGGTCTTCCTACCGGCCTTCTACCAACCACATCTGTGTGTAGTCATTGTTTTGCTATCCTTCCCTCGTCCATTTGCTTGACATGGCCAAACCGTCTCAAACGGACCCTTGTCACTTTTTCTTTCAAAGTTGGGTACACTCCAGCTTCTTCCCTAATTTTTTCATTTCTTACCCTGTCCCTCCTAGTTTTTTGGACCATTGTTTGTAGAAACTTCATTTCTGCAGCTTGTAGTTTGCTGTCTATCTGTCTGGTTGTTGTGCAGGTTTCTAGGCCATATGCTATTATGGGGGTAAAGAATGATTGAAAGAGTGTCTGTTTTGATCTCGAGGGGACTTGTTCGTTCCAGAGTAGGTTCCGAAATTGATGGTAGAACTGGGTTGCTTTTTGGGTTCGGCTATTGATCTCGTGCTGTATCCTGTTATTGCTTGAAATAATGCACCCAAGATAGTTAAACTGGTCTACTGTTTCAAGCTGTGTACCTTCAAGCCTTATTTCTCCTTTCTTGTTCTGTCTGTTGACTGACCGCTACCGTTTTTGAATTGTTTATTGTTAATCCGTGTGCTTTTAGACAGTTATTCCAGGTGGCCAACCTCTCCTGTACTTCTTTCTCTGTATTACTCCAAATTACTACATCAAATGCAAATGCGCTGATTTCTGTGTTGTTATGCTTTATTCCTTTCATAACTTCGTCCATTACAGTGATAAAAAGTAATGGCGAGAGGGCACTGCCCTGTTGAACTCCTTTAGTTGTTTGGAACCAGTCAGAATTACCATTTCCTATCTGAACACAACTGTGGCAACCTTCGTAAAGCATTTTAACTTTCTGGATTAGCCCTGCGGGTACGTTTTTCTTTCTTAGGCATTTCCATATAGTCTTTCTTGGGACGTTATCAAATGCTTTTTCAAGATCTAAAAATACAAGTGTTAGGTCTCGACCCTTCTCCCAGTGCTTTTCTAGCAGCATTCTGAGGGAAAATATGAGATCTATAGTTGCACGGTGTTCTCTGAATCCATACTGCTCTTCCTGCAGTTGTGGTTCTATTATTTCCCATAGCCTTTTCTCAAGTATTTTTTTCAAATATTTTCAGGCCATGAGACAATAAAGTGATCCCTCTATAATTGCCACATTTCTTTCGGCTTCCTTTTTTGAAGAGAGGTACTATTATTCCTTTTTCCAATCATCTGGAACTTTTCCATCCTTCCATATTGCACCTATTACTCTATGAAGCTACTGTATTCCTAGTGGACCAGCTGCTTTGATCATGTCCGCACCGACTTCATCAAATCCTGTCGATTTTTCTTTGGGCATACTATTAAGGGCTGTTTCTACTTCCTTCCATGTTGGTGGATTCTCTTGATCAAGTTCATCATTACAGCTTAAACTGACCTTTTGGTTCCATCGTTGGGGTCTACTCCTGTACTGCTGTATAATTTTTCGAAATAAGATTTCATGACCTTCCTTATTTCTGTCTCTTCCCTGACTATGCTGCCATCTGGTTTCTCTATTGCTGTTATGTATTCAAAGTCTCTTCTTATATTTCTTATTGTTCGGTACAGTAGTTTAGAGTTGGCTTTGCTGTCCTGTTCCAGTTTATCTGTGAAATCGGTCCAAGTTTTATGTTTTTCTTCGGCCACAATCTTTTAACTTGTAGCTTCAGATCTCTGTATTTCTGGGCCCTATTTCATAAAACTCGACAAGTCGACATATGTCGGATGACATAAAATGTCTGACAGTTCTACAAGTTTCCGTTTCTCAAAGCATGACAATTCGACAAATATGGGGTGTGACATATTGTCAGAAATTTCATAAAGTTGTAATGCCGACAGGTAGAAATCTGACAAATATGTCACATATGTCACCAGTTTTTCTTTATGAACTAATGAATATGTCAGCCGCTGTTGTACAATTGTCAAATTGTCATCGAAAACTCGACAGTCGCCTCGTTACATGTCGATTATTCCCATAACCTATCGTTTCGTATCTCGGTGCGTTTGGAAGTTTCCCGTTACATTAATAGCTAAAAAATTGTCCATCCATATAAATGATGAGCACAATCTGGAGTGTCTCATAAGCTGGCAAGTGACCTTACTTGTGCGAGACTCCTCTCTCGTATCTTTATTATTTATTCATTTTCAAATAAGTCAGTGGCAAGAAACTACTTCAATCTATAAGGCCTGCCCTAAGTGAAGAAGAAACATCCCTACGATTGGTGTTGAAAGTATTCAGGCATTCTGTTGTCAGAATCTTTAGAATGGAGCGATTAAAAAGCGGGAGTAGTAGAGAGTGATTAAGATCAGTGACGTACGTAGGAATTCTTGGGGGGTTTCATTTATACAGTAGGCCTAAGGTAGTAGTACATTATTAAAATGATATTTCGATTATTATTCATAAATTTTACAATTACCGTGCTGCAATATTACAGAACATCAAATTAAAACCTACTGTTATTTGGTGGAAAACAACTTACACTATCTTGTCAGACCCTCAGCCCCCGTAGAAAAAAATAAAATAAAAAAAGATCACGGCATAACAGCCCGGAAAATGATCATTCGCTATTGAACACCTGTCGGGGAAGCCTACATCAATACATGTTCTAGTGGTTATATTGTTCGAATTACAATTATTATTGTATTTCTAATGCACTTTAAGTTAATACAAAATAACCTATAATAAATGTGCTTAGAGCAGAATTACGATATGTTCATGTTCTATCCACCATCCCCGCTTCCCGATTCCGTCTTCTTTTCCTTTTTTATATATATATGTATAATTTTTATAAAAAACATAATTAATGGTACTGTATTATTCGTAAATGTTAGCCTCCAAGTCGATGAATCGGGTGTATTATGCAACAATTGACAGAAATGCATTATAAACAGCAGACAAAGAAAACTAACAATGTGACGGCAATTGGTGCAAACGGGTAACGACCATGACATCGTGCCGAGGACTGGGGCAAAAACACAGTTTTTTAAAATACGTAATTTATCCTAAAACGAATATTTTCGATATTGAGAGTTTCCTAGTGTTTGAGGTTAGGTACAGTGCTTTTGTTGATTACATTTACCAAAATGTATAAGGTGTTTATATTTTCTTGACTAAATCTGTCTTAACATGACGACCATCGGTGCATTTACCTTAAAGGCTATTCGTGATTCTCAGAAAGGTAAATGGTTGACCTGTAATGTATTATTAGAAGCTGTAATGATAATCACATTTATGCAGTCAAGTTTATAAAAATATAGTAATTTTGCACAGTTTGTGCGTGTTTCTTCAAATAAAGGAATGTTTTAATAAATAGTAAATCCTTTATTATGATTATCTCGCGTTGAACAGTTCATGTGAATCGATAGTTATTGTACATTATCGATTCTCGGAACTATCGAAGTGTACATAACCTCGACAGGTGGATTTGACAATTTGTCAAGGTTACGAAAAGGGCTCTGTGACAGGTGTAAATTTTACAATATTTCTCCTGTCACACAATGACATATTGTCAGATAGAAGTGTTGCGACATATTGACAATTATGTCAAATTGTCACAATTGTCGGACCTGTAAGAGTTTTATGAAATAGGGCCCTGCTGTAATTCATTCACACTGGATTCATTTCTTCCACTTCCTTTTTGCATTTCTTTATCTCTGGCGTTCCTGGTTTCATTCTTCTCTTTTACGGCTTTCTTCACCCTATCGTTCCACCAAGGGGTTTCTTTTGCCTTTATTTTGTTGCTAGTATTGCCACATACTTCTACAGCAGCTCCGACAATACTTTCTTTAAATCTAGTCCATTCAACATTTCCTTCCTATAACGAGTCTGATGGTAACTTATTGCCCACATTCTTCATGTACTCTATTTGTTTCTCTGTCTTCTATAATTCCCATGTCTTACTTTTTGGTTTCCTGCATTTCTGAGGTTTATGAACTACAATGTTTTTAATTGTTGCAAGGAGCAATCTGTGGTCACTGTCTAGACTTTCACTTGGTATAACTCTTAACATCACAGATGATCTTCCCTGCTTCATAGTCTGATATGATATAATCGATCAGTCTTAGATTCTCCGTTCCAGCTATATCTTGTTAGTTTATGACTTAGCTGTTTCTGAAACCAACTATTGTTTATTCTCAATCTACTTCTTACAAGGGAAATGTCCATACGGTCATATCGAAACCGACAATGAAATTTTGTAGAGATGATGAGGAAACCATAAATTAGTGATGTAGAAAAAATTAGCTGCCATTTCGAACTGGAAGGTCCTGAAATCGGCATGGAGATTTCTAATAGGATTGCACGCGCCAGCATATAGCTCGACATGGACATCCCTGGTGACCAGCTGAAGCGTGCGCGTAACCCTGAGCGCTCTGTGCTAGGCAGTTAACATACTGTATGTTCCTTTGAGAGAGCAGTCATGAATCCGGCCAATGTTCAAGAGTATGCATTAAGTTAGTTCCGTGAAAAAGATGCTTGATGAAAATTAATTCCTTTGACAGAAACAAATAAAATTCAAACGTAAAAAATTTAATATGAAGAAAAAAAAATTGAAAATAAATATGCTTGCAAAAATTAAAATTACATTCAAAATTAAGTGAGCTTTTACAATTTAAAAAAAAATAAACTTACAAAATTAGAATAATAAATATAGATCATAAAAATTATACAAAAATAAAATTATAAAAATATATAAACATAAAAATTAAAAAGATAACACAAATAAAATTTATAAATTAAAATTAGGATAAAATAATTAAATAAATACAAATAAAATATATTAATAATAGTACATGTTATTCAGATAGTTCAATGGTAGTGAAGTGATCGTGTATGGTGACAATGAAACAGAGGAGGGACGAACTATGTTATTGTTGCTTATTTTAGGTGCTGCGACATCGTGGTCATATATATATATATAATATATCCCGTACGTATCTGCAAGAAGAAGACTAAAAAGATCAAGTCGCAAAGAAATTTGTAGAAGCAGCTACAGAGCGATTTTTAGACTGCAGCTCTTCTTCAATATAAAATACAGATCAGAGTGGTTTCGTGCGCGAAATGAAAGCGAAAAGGACTCTATCCTTTGTTGGTGACAAACATACAGAAACAGTTGCTCAATCAGTTCATGCACTCACTCATTCGTACACAATTATGCCTACAATTAGTATGGCCGGTACACTTTTCCCGAAATTATTCATTGTAGTCTACTACAGGAGGCAACTGGAACTTTCGGTCCGAGAGTTTCCAAAGAAATTTTTCATGCCGGTAACAGCAACAAAATCGAGAAATATGGGGAAAGAGGAATTAAAATATTGGTTTAAAGAATCCTTTTTCCCATTTGCGGAAGAGGAAGTGTTTGCTACTATTAGATTCCTGGACTATTTATAGTGATAAAAGCTGTCTTGGAGACATTCCTCCAGGCAACAGTATAGCAATTCCTCCCGGCACTACAGGGAAAATACACCCTTGGATAAGTTTTTCTTCCGGCAATGGAAAGCTTTGTATCGTCGTTTAACAGACATTGTGTCAAATTGTGAAGACATTCAGTTTGATGTACTGTAGGTCAGAGAAACAGCGTACTGAAAATGCAATACTTCATTCATTTTTCAATTTTCTTCCCCACGGTTCAAAGGACATGGTTAAATATTCATGGTTCGCAACCAATTACACAACGGAGAGACCTCCCGAGTTCGAAGTACCTGTGAAATATTGCCTTTTGCCTTCAAATAAGTAAGGAAATCTGTGAAGAACAATGTGTCCTCGGAAGTGCATATTCGTTGTGCATGGTGCCAAAAATATTTCTGTTATCATACGATTAACGAACCTCATTTATGTTTCACATTTGTTCCCTAACAATGAAGTGTCCTTGGCGCGTGGTAGCCTGCCATGTCGTTCTCTCTCTCTCCAGCACAACTGCAACTCCGCTGTGCGCCGCACGAGCCAGCAAGATGCAAGGGTAGTAGTTATGTTGTCACACGGATTTTGTATCAAGATTTCGATACCTTGCAGTTATGGCAGCTAATTTTTTGTACATCGCCAATTTATGGTTTCCTCATCATCTCGAAATTTCATTGTCGGTTTCGATATGACCGTATGGCCAGTTCCCTTGTTAGACACAGATATAGGAGATTTTCACCTTCTTGGTTCCTATTGCCATAACCATGTGGACCCAGCACGCTTTCATATCCTAGTCTATCTGATCCAGCTTGGGCATTCAGATCTCCTATTATAATTACATTTTCTTCTCTTTCTATAGTTTCTTCTAGATCAGTTAGGAATTTTTCTTTTTCTTCCTCACTGTAGCCTGTCTGTGGGGCATATACCTGAACTACTGTCAGCACTTTCTTGTTTAGTGATCAGTTTAATAATTCTTTCATTCACGTATATTACCTCACTAATAACATCTATGTCTTCTCTTAGTATAAAACCTACACCATTTTTGGCTTCTGTTCTATGACCATTCCAATGCAGTTTATATCCTTTCCTTAGTTTCTTTATTCCTCTGCCTTTCCACTTCGTTTCACTCAGACCAAGAATACAGAGGTTTCTCCTTTCCATCATGTCTATTAGTTCTTCGGTTCTACCATTCAGAGTCAGGATATTTAATGTTCCAATTCGGTGCTTAGGGTTCTTCATGTTGGGTTTCTTCTTCTTAGAACATCGTACATGAACATCAGCCTTATGGTCATCATACGTTGTACATGTTTGAGAAGATTTGTCAGTTCGGTGTTTTTGTGTTCCGAGGCTCGTTTTATTGTTGAAAGCAATTAACATCTTTACTCATCTGCTGGCGTTAAGCCTCCGTGGCTTAGGCGGCAGCACGCCGGCCTCTCACCGCTGGGTCCGTGGTTCAAATCCCGGTCACTCCATGTGAGATCTGTGCTGGACAAAACGGAGGCAGACAGGTTTTTCTCCGGGTACTCGTTTTCCCTGTCAAAATTTCATTCCAGCAACACTCTCCACTATCATTTCATTTCATCTGTCATTCATTTAATTATTGCCCCAGAGGAGTGCGTCAGGCCTCGGCAGCCGGCACAGTTCTTATCCTTGCCGCTAGATAGGGGATTCATTCATTCCATTCCTGACCCGGTCGGAGACTGGAAGCAGGCTGTGGATTTTCATTTTCACTCATCTGCTGGCCTGCTAAGCCTAACGCGTCTGAGGATTTTCTTTCGGGGTTTATTCCCTTAGCCTTTGAAGATCCCTCTTCACCACAAGGCAGTGGTTTCCTCTTCTAATTTTCCCCAGAGAGGATGGGTTGCCTCGTCCACCATCTCCGCCTTTCCAAAGGTCTCCTTCTCTGCCGAAGATGCTGTTAAGGTCTTCACCCGTAACCCTTGGCTAGGGTTCCACGTTATACCCCGTTTGACTGGGTCCTTGCCTGAACTTAGCTCTCCTTTCACACTGGCCTACTGATGTGGAGGATACCCACCACCGCAACATGGATGCGCCAGACACGAATTACTCAAGTGGAGGATAGGGAAGGTGACCCTATCTCCCTTGAGCCCTGTTAATGGTTGCGTATGATGCCTCTTCATTACCTGCTATTCCAACATGAGAAGGGATCCACTGAAATGAGATCTGTTTGTGGAGTCTTTGAAGGGTTTTTATCATACAAAACATTTCTTTCAGTTCTTTATTTTGAGGCTTATAATTTGACGAGACGGCTTGGATGGCTGCTTTTGAATCTGTAATGATAACACATTTTTGATAATCAATGTTTCTGCCTAATAACTGATGGAGTGCATGTGGAATTGCTCTTATCTCAGCATCAAAGTTTGTTATGTTTTGGCCTACTGGGAAGTAGAGTGAGAAGCGAGATGAATGTATTCCTGCTCCAATTCTATTTTCTTTGTCTTGTGAGCCATCTGTTAATATTTTTAGCCATTGATTTTAGACTGATATCTTCCTTCTATTGTACAGAGGGCCAGCTGTTTTAGATCATGTGGTGAAGAGTCTTTCTTGCAGACCTCTTCTAGTAAAGTAAGATCTGTAGTCACTTGTATATATTCAATGGGGTTGACTGGCATACTGAGTGGTTCAAGTTTTATTTGCAGATTGCTCTTATTGATATATTCTTTGGCGAGACTTAAGGGATCTTTTTGTGTTTTAAGATTGGGGCTAGAAACTAGTTTTTTGATCCATGTCATTTGAGGTAGCCTAGTCTTTGTATACTGAGATATGCATTGGCTGTTTGATGTTTCATCTCTTCTTCTATTGGTAAGTTGTGGGTATATAATTGTGGTTTTTATTGCGCCTGTTATGATTCGTAGGGCATTATTCTGACACCTCTCGAGGCGATCAATGTTTGACTGGGGTGCTGTAGAGAGTACTTCACTGCCATATTTTATGATAGGTTTGATGTATTGTAGGTTTTGTTGAGTGTGTCTTGAGTGCTCCCCCAAGTAGCTCCTGTTAGTGATAAAGTGCAACTCCTATCTGACAGATCGGTGACGTCTTGGAAACGAACTGGCAAATCAACTGATATTCGATGGAGTGCTGTTAATATCGAGGGGGGTTATGGAAGGAAGAAAGTGGACCTAGCTGAGTCAGCAAGTAGGATGAGATTGGATATTCTAGGGATTAGTGGGGTTCAGATAAAAGGAGATAGAGAGGAGGAAGTAGGAGATCATAAGGTATACCTATTTGGCAGCAAAATGAGGCATGGCAAAGTGGGGAGTAGGGCTGTATGTGTGTCAAGAGAACCTTAGAGCATAACATTGTTTCTGTGAGGTATGTATAGAACGATTATGTGGATAGATTTGGAAATGTCAGGAAATCTAGTCAGGATGGGGCAGATCAGGACGAAGTAGACAGATTCTATGAGGCACATGCATACCTGCCAAACCTTCCGATTTATTCGGAAACTTTCCGAATTTTCACCTCGTCTTCCGATCTTCTTAATTACTATTATTTCTTCCGAATTTCGGGCCCCAGTGATATATTGTAAAAGAAAAAGGAACTGCAAATAATTTCCATTCTCAACAGGGTGTCGACCGGTAACGAAAGTAACGAATTTTACAAATGGGTAACGATAAAGTAACGAATTTTACATACGGGTAACGAAAATTTTTTGAAGGCGGATTGAATCGTTTTAACTCGCGCCTCTAGGCTCAGAGATTGCGATGGAGCTAGTTTCACGCAAGCGGCGCCGTTTGCATAAGCTATATTTCCCCGTGCCTGAGCTCAAGGAAATGCATACTGAGGATACCTTAAGTGGTATACATCGTTCAGCGTATATTTTCGGCATCAAGGAGACGTTTCAGTTTTGTGTGAAATATTTATCTGTGTTATTAGGAAATCTGACTTTTCCCGAGACGTTTATTCCCGAAAACTTCTGAAACTAATCAGAAACCTCGCATTTCTCGCATTTATTTGGAGACTATGTCAAATTGAAGTCCAGAAATAACGAAAAATAATTTAATGTCGCAATCTTGCGAAATGTTACAGTTTCGAAAAAGAATTATGAAAAGCTTCGAAATACGTGGGCTGTAACTTACTTTAAAAATCTGTCTCGTAAATTTGCGACATCCAGTATGGTTAATTCGAAATTCCATTATATGTCGATTTTTCCTTCGAACTTTGGTTCCATCGGATATATTATAATCTAACCGGTTATTTCGAAAACTTGTATAATTCGTGATTGGCATTCGAAAGAAAACGTGTCCTCTAGTCGTATATTCGTGCAATCCTCTCAGAATAATTCTTAATATTTGATATCTACTTCGAACATTCATACTAAAGACGGCCGGCTGACCGCACGACTTGTCTGCGGGAATCTCGTCAAATGGACCGAAATCGACGTCAGTTACGTAAAATCATAAAACCCGTCCCCTATCGTGAACTTGTGACCACGAGGACTGCGGGATTCCCGTCAAAGGTGATTGGGCACCAATCTCGAAACATTCCGTAACCTACTCGCTACTTTTCCCATGACCGTATACTTAAAAGCGTACGGGGAGCGAGAAGTGCATCAACCCACTTAGAAATGACAGCCTACGTAGCGTCGCGATACTAATTCCTCCTCGTGATCCACCCTGAACTGATGAACTCGCAACCACAGCATAGGGACAGCGGGAATCACGGCGCCGGCCATACAACTTGTCCATAACTACTCGTGAATTTAAACCAAGGCCAACCTTGAGCTTGCCTCCACCATTCTGTCACGACGGATAGACAATCTTTCAACGGCTGGGTGCGGCGCGGTGTGCTTAATATCGCGAGGACAACGTGAATCTCGTAAAACGGCCGAGAGCAGCAGCGATTGCGATACATCGCGATATTTCTCCGCATTCAATGACCAGTACAACTGGATTCTTGTCAAACGGACAGCAAGCGGCGCCGATTGCGTAATAATGCTATATTTTTTTGTGCCAGATCTCAAGGACAATGGAAATCCCGTCGAACGACTAAAAGTGATACCGGTCATCTAAATCGCGATATTTATCCGTGTTCTATCGCGAAAACTACGGGAATCTCGACAAACGGGTGAGACCAGCGCCGATCGTGTAACATCTCGAAATTTCTCCGTACCTGACTGCGAAGACAGAATTCGGTTACAATCACGTAACGTCCCATAAATTTCTTCGTGATCTACCGCAGTGACAAAGGAAATCTCGCCAAATGGTCAAGAGCAGAGCAACCTCTTGGCAATTATAAAAACGCCTGTGCACAAGACTACATATTATCTGAAACAACTCATTTGATAATAAATATCTAGTTTTTTTAAATTTTTATAACTCCGTAAGTGAATTGTATTTACCGCTTTAAACACAGTTCATTGTTGTTTTTCTTCACCGCGTGATGAGCCCCTTTGCTTGCAGGCCGCAAACGTATCTTGAATTCAAAGGTAACTAAAATTAACTAAAAGGTAGCTAAAAAGTAACTAATTTTTACTTCATCCTTACAGTAGACAGCCTGCTCAAGGAGATTCTCTCGTAAGTCTTAATTTCTTTTGTGATTTGCGTAACCTTGGTTTTTTTGTGCAAGTTTGTGTAAGTTCCTCGCTTGGCTGTGAGCTCCATAGCTGCGATTTCGGAATGGTGAGTCAGCTGATCGCCGTACCGCATACTGATAAGTGGTATATTACGGACAAACAGTTAGCCTACGTGAATATGTGGTAATAAACCAATATAGTACAATATATTTCAGTTTGGTATTGATTGACTGAAATATATTGTACTATATTGGTTTATAATCTCTTGTCAATACGGACCATGGCAGAATCTAAAGTAGAATGAATATGTGGTAGCGAATTCGACGTGTAATCCATACGAATGATTGTATACATTTTCTTTAAACACACAATTATGTCCTCTTACGTTTAAATATTGGCCAAACATACTACTCGATGATTGAAGATTGTTTACATTTTTGTGAATTTTATGCTGAATTCATACTTTGCCAATAAAGACACGCAGGTCTTTCGTGTACCATCATTCGCCCTCGCCACGGTATACTGCGCATGATGAAATCTATAATTTAAAAAATCTTCCTATTTTTGACTTCCGAAGATTGGCAGGTATGCACATATGGTAATGAGAGTTAACAATAATGATAGTGAAGTACTGTGGGGTATGAGAAAATGGGTAAGTGGGGTGAGGATAGGAAAGTAAACACCAATGGGAAATGTTTATTATACTTCTGTGCTAGCTTGGAGGTTATCTGTAGCAAATTCATTCTCGAAGCATAAGGAAATTCAAAGATACACATGGGAGGGTAGAGGAACCAAGTCAATATAATTGACTATATCTTTATTGACTTTGAATTTAGTAAATTGCAGGGTTTTTAAGGGCTTTTTTCATGAAAATGAACACAAACTGATCTACTGTGAAAATCATAGTCAGATATAAAGAGCAGATGGATTAGAGTTGAAAATCTCCAGGATTAGGAACTTAGGCAGAAATACACAGAAATGATTTATGGGAAATGGTAAAGAATTCAGGACATTGAAGCAGAGTGGTCAGGATACAGGGATGCAGTACTAGAAGTACCAAAGGCATATCCTTACAATAAGAGACCACAAGACATTGAAAAATTAATTAGTAATTAAGAAATGTATCAATCATTTTAATGCTCTGGAAAAGTTGTTACAAAAGCATGACTTCTTTTTAAATAATAATCCCAATCCCAATAATGATTTCCGAGAAACCGTTTGAGAACATAAAACGAGGTGCCTACCAGGACCCTATAAAGAGAGACAGAATATTGTATCATGTAGATCTCCAATCAACGGGTAGGTTCCTTAGGTCAATGTTTTTGAAGCATCGTGGCTTAGCAGCCTTACCGATCACTAAGAATTTCTCCATTTAATGTGGCATTAAACCACTTAAAAATACAATCTTTCCGTGGTTAATTTTCCTCCCAAACACTTCTCACCTTTCTAACACAATGATTTACTTGGTAACACATGGTAAAATAGTCCTGCCTCGTCACTGCTTGTTATGTTTTGAGGTTCATATTCTTCGATTATGGAAGGTAGTTTAGAAATTCATTCAGCGATGGTCTCACTATTGACATCATTCGATTCACGTCAAATTTTGTTAAATACTATCTATTGTCTTTTGCGGAAACTATCCCGTTTTTGAATTCAGTCTTGCCTAGTTTCGGTAATTTGAAGACCCCCCCCCCCCATTTTTGTACATAAAGGCGTGTTATTTTGTGATAAATATCTTATGTAATATTTCTTTCAGATTCGGGTATATAAATACTTGTTTTCCCGCCTAATGTAATTGGACACAATATGTGTTGACCAACTGGAAAACTTTCTTTAATAGAACTTGGCTACACAGAAAAATGTCTTCTGTCACTTTTCGTTCCTTAGTGTATCGAAATCGTATATTCATTATCATAATTTCCATACTTGTAATTCAAAGCTGAGAATGCAATTTAAAAATATGGTTGTATAAGATTATGTATATTGAAAGCTTGGCAGAAGCAAGAACTAGCAGATAGATGCTTATAAGTAAAAAAATGTTTAACTGGAAAAGTTGAAATGAGCTTAATTATTATGGATACAGTTTGGTGGCTTGAAAACATGAGGTATATGTGAAGAATGTGTCAGTTATGTTCTACTGCATGTGCATTTTCTAGTTTTATATCTGTAGCAAGATCTAGAATGCAGATATTTTTTAATGAATGCACTTTGACTATTCTGATGTAATTGCCTTCTCATCACATGTTTTTTTGTTGTATTTTTTTGGCAGCTTTTCCAATTGGAGTACATTCTTTGACACTACACAAATAATTAAAATGTGTTTCATGAAGTTCGAGGAAGCTGCTAAGGAGGTGGCTGATGAGGTCACTGCTCCCCGACCCGAAGGAGAGGACACGGTGGAGGATATTCAGGTTCTGCTATCGTCTGATGCAAACCCGGCCTCCCTCCGGGATCTCAAGGTGAATTGCTATCGGCAGTTTTGTTTATAAACTTGTGTGTGGTAGTGTATGAAACTGCATTTCAATTAGAGTTGGAATAAGTGCCCTAGAACTTCAAAGAGGTAAGACTACTTCTTCCATGTCATTATGAAAATATTTTATATATTCAGGATTGAAACTGGTATTTAAGAATCATGTTTCATTGAACCTGGAGTAGTCTTTCATACAAAGGTGAACAGAGAAGAAATGCCTAGCTACTAAATTTTGTACATATTCACACTATTTTGTCATGCAGCATGTCTGTATGTATGACCTCTCTTGATAGAACTTCACTATATGGGGGTTCTACTCTTAGTTTAAAGTGAAAACTCTTCAGCACAGTCATAATTCTCCTGCAAAACTTCTTGAACATGAATGATTTGGGACTGTTTTCATGGCATGAAAAATTTTACTGTTTATTACTTCAGGCTGCCAAAGCCTTGCCTTATTTAAATCACCATTTCGGGAGCTGGGAGGAGGAAGGGCGAATCTGCAAATCATGGTTTTTGGAAATCGCATCTAAACGTGGACAAAGTAAGTATATCAAAGCCGAATATGCAATAAGATTACATACAATACTTAGACTTATATAAATCTATAAGGAAAACACATCAAGGTGGACAATCAGTCAATGGACAGAAATGGGATGATGAACAAACGGATAAAGGACAAGATCAAAGGGAATAAACACAAAGGACAAGGGGCTCCACAGCTGAATACACCATCATCTTCGGGCCATTCATGCCATCAATCCAATTAATAGTTCTTCAATGTTATGGCTTTGTCATCACGATCATAGAAACATGGACAAAGGACGAAGTGAGGAGCTGGTGCTGGCGCAGGGGGAAATTGCTATGGCACTGAAGAGCTATTGATTGGATTGATGGTATGAATGCCAAGCTTTGATGACAGTGGTGTGTTTTAATGTGGTTTTCCTTTGATCTCTACCTCCACCTGCACCAGCCTGTCCTTTGTCCTTGATCCATGTTTCTATCTTCCTTGTCCTGTCCATTGATTGACTGTAATCGAAGTGTGGAAGGTTTTGAAGTCGACTCCGTCATCATCATCATCGTTGTTATAGACCAACTCCAGTTTCCCGGGTGTGATTTATGAGCTTCTTCCATCTTTGTCGGTCCAGACAGATCTTGGTCTCCTCAATCTCTGTCCAATTCGTTTCTCTACTAGTTATGTTTTGTTTGACTGTATCAAGCCCTACTTATAGGTCTTCCTCTGGATCGAGTGTCTTTAACTGATTTCTCCAGCCATACATTTGCTATTCTGTTGGGTGCCATTCTTTTTACGTGTCCAAACCACCTCAACCTTGAACTTTCAATTTTTCTTAGAAGAGATTCCTGTACCTGTGCTGTTTTCCTTATATTTTCATTTCTGACCTTGCCCCTTCTTGTTTTCTGTACCATTGTCCTTGGAAATTTAATTTCTGTACTTTGCAGTCTACTGCCATCCTTCTTCAAGATTGTGCAGGTCTCAAGTCCATATGTTAGTAGTTATTGTTTTAAGGGGCGGAAAAGTTCATATGTTGTTATGTGTGTTTAACTTGAGCTGGTATTTTGGTGTCCCAGAGAAGATTTCTTACTTGATGGTAAAATTGTGCTCCTTTTTGTACTCTGTGTGTTATTTCTTTATCACATCTTCCATCTCTAGAAAGTAGACAGCCGAGATACTTGAAGTGGTCCACTTCTTCCAGTTTAGTTCCGTCTAGAAGGATGTTAGCTGGTTTGTCTCTGTATGATGGCATAATAGCAAGTTTTTATTTTGGAAAGCGGATTTTTTTCGTTGCTTTTTCATTTGTATTGTTCTATTTAATACACAATATTTTGTAGGGCACATGCAATATTTAACTATTAATATTTTTCTTCCAGTCGGAAGTGGTGTCACGATTGGTGAAGATCCCTGGTATCATCTTAGCTGCTTCAGGAATCAGAGCGAAAGCAACCCGAATTGGCATTCAGTGCCGTTCATGCCGTACTATGATTCCTAACCTTCCTGTGAAGCCTGGTCTGGAGGGATATGTGCTTCCAAGGAAATGCAACACGTTAGTTTCTTTGCTTCTATAAGTATGGTTATCCGATAATTTAGATGAACACCAACAACTTCTTACCATAGTTGGTACAGTAATAATTTAGACCCGGATATTAACATCAAGAAAACAGAATTCACTTTTGTGACATGAGAGCCAGATACTTTTACTGAACCCATCCTAACATTCAGTGGTTCACCAATAGAGTAAACATGTTTTAATATGCTTTAAAATACCTTGGACAGCGAGAATCACGCGTGAAGAAGTCGTGAAATGGATAAATAGAGATTGGGAACTATAAAATTCAATATTTCAAAATGTTGTTATATTTTGTATTATCCTTTTGAAGTTTTGTTTCTTTGAATTAATATAAATTATAAATAATTTATGTAAAATTACCTGGTTAATTTAAAAGCCTGTATAATATCGAATTCAAAAGAAAAAATCCCTCTCGGCACACCGTTAGGCGGAGGTAGATTTCACCAGGTAAAGAAAAATATTTCTACGTGTTTAGCATACGAGAAGCCCCATCTTGTAATAACTTTGAAAGAATAATTCCGAAAACATTTTGCACTTGGCATAGAGATCGGTCATATCAACAATTCTTTCAGAAAAAAGTTTCAGGTAAGTTTTAGAAGACTATTGACCATTTTAAACTATTTTCATTTTGTGCCTGTTACGGGAGGTATGATTTTTTTTTGTCTCGAAGATTT
The DNA here is from genome assembly GCA_946902985.2 of Meconema thalassinum. NCBI lineage: Eukaryota > Metazoa > Arthropoda > Insecta > Orthoptera > Tettigoniidae > Meconema > Meconema thalassinum. The sequence continues at coordinate 1,635,639,832 of OX336388.2, forward strand.
ATTTTTCCAACCCCTTTGGTCAATGGTTGGTGGTATCAAAAATCTTTACTGGGATAAGTTTTTGGCCTTTATCCGAAGAATAGTTCAAATTTTGAATGGTTTCAAGGTTTCACATACCAGGAAAGGTATAGCAATATTTATATTTTTCGATAAAGGCCCCTTTATTTCCACCCCGCGGGTGTGATTTTACCCTTTAACGAACTCGACCGAGATTTTGAATGGTTATATTTTATGTATGAATTTGGTGCAAAGTGACGGTAGTTATCGTGACCACAAGAAAGTGATCTAGTCTATATAAATAAACATTTGAACTGACGGTGGTTTTGGGGTCTGGGGGATGTGAAATTTTTCTGGAAGTCGCAACATGGTACACATTGCAATAGGTAGCTTTCTCATGAAAAAATGTAGCGCTGTCTGTCTGTTACTCTTTCACGCAAAAACTAACCGATCAAGCTGAAATTTTGCATGAACATAATTTTCAGGGCTGTCCGTTTCAAAATATAGCATATTCTCCTGATTTTTGCCATTTTTGGCACTTGGGCAGACTAAAATAGGCCAAATATGGAGGTTTTCGTAGAAGGACCAGATGCATCTCATTGTATACCCCTCATTCTAAGAAAGTATTTGAGCTGAAATAACTTTGTTTTTCGTGTTTTTATGCATATTTTGAACTTTCTATTGTCTTATGGAGATGGTAACCTTTCCGTCATTTGGGGTCTATTTTTATACTGGTGGTCACACGCGTCTGATGCAAGGTTTCGACACTGATGTTTATTTAGCGGTCTGCTACTTCTTCACGCAATCTCGTGAGCTGGCGTTGCCATGGTTACCTCTGCTGGCTCTTCTCTCATCAATTTGGCATTTTCTCATAATTCCGAAATCATTTTGCTCATCCCTTGGCGTAAGGGTGGGTCATGTCAAAAATTCTTTCAGACAAAAGATTTTGCTAATAATTAGAGGAGTGTTGACCGTTTTAAACGGTTTTACTATTGTGCCTATGAAGAGAGTTATGATTTTTGTTTTTGTAAAAAAGTCTTTTTCCTACCCCTTTGGTCACTGGTTGGTGCTATCAAAAAACTTTACTAACATAAATGTTTGGCCATTATCCGAAGAGTAGTAGGAACTTTGAATGGATTTGATATTTCACATATTAAGAAAGTTATAGCAATATTTCACTTTTTCGAAAAAGGCCCCCCATTTTCAACCCCCTTGGTCCGATTTTGCCCATTAATGAATGAACTTGACCAAGATTTTAAAGAGTTATATATAGTGCATAAATTTGAAAGTGATTGGTGCAAAATGGCGGTAGTTATTGTGTCCACAAGAAAGTGATATAGATATATATACTGTAGATCGATACATAAATTATATATCTTTATATATATAATTCTTCGACACGTGTGTATGTGACTGAACTCCTCCTAAACGACTGAACCGATTTTGATGGAATTTGGTATGTATATTAGGGTGGGTCCATGTATGGTTTAGATTCACAATCTGACCCGGTAGGTGGAATGAACACAATTTTAGAACCACAATTTACACACAATTTTAGAACCACAATATACAGTCAAAAACAGTCGTCATGGAAACCACTAGCCTTGGCCTTCGTGAAAGCTAATGTCTTTGGACGGTTTGTCTCTGCACGTTGGAGCCACCTGGTCGCAACCTGTGCAACTACCGCCATTACATACACTCCGCCTGTGGCGAAAAGTTGTGTTTTATAACAAAGGTGGCAGTGATGTCGAATTCTACTGTTCTATGCGTTCATATACCATTCATCCGATTGCCATGAAACTTGGGTGATATGTTGAGTGAGCTCCAGGGAAGGTGTTTGGCTTAGTAAATCAATTTTACAATAGATAGCGCACGAATAGATTCAACAAATATGCGACGACGCGCGAAGCGTTTCAAAAAGGTCCCGTATGCGTTCAAATACCATTCGTCCGATTACGATGAAACTTGGGTGAGATGTTGTGTACACCCTACGGAAGGTTTCTGGCTTAATAAATCAATTTTACAATAAGTAGCGCACGAGTAGATTCAACAAATGAGCGACGGCGTGCGAATCGTTTCCACAATGTCCCGTATGCGGTCATATATCATTCATCCGATTGCGATCAAACCTTGGTGAATCATTGACTACACGCCAGAGAAGGTTTCAGGCTTAGTAAATCTATTTTACAATAGGTAGCGCATGAGTAGATTCAACAAATGAGTGACGGCACGCGAATCATTTATGCGTTCATATGTCATTCATCCGATTCCGATGAAACTTTGATGAGTTGTTGTGTACATGCCGGGGAAGGTGTTCAAATTGGTAAATCCATTTTACAATATTGGTAGCGCACGAGTAGATGTAACAAATGAGTGACGACGCACGAAGCGTTCAAACAAAATCCTGTATGCGTCCATATACTATTCATCGATTGCGATGAAACTTTGATGAGTTGTTGTGTACACTTACGTAAAGCTTTCTGAGTAAATCCATTTCACAGTTGGTAGAGCACGAGTCGATTCAACAAATGAGTGACAGCGCACGAATCATTTAAACCAAATCCCGTATGCGTTAAATGCCATTTATCCGTTTGCGATGAAACTTTGGAGAGTTGTTGTGCACGCTCCAACGAATGTTTCTAAATTAGTTAATTCAATTCACGATAGTTTAGAGGCAGTTAACAGAAATTGAAAAAAATATTGTGTATCCCAAAGCACTTCAAGAAACAAAGTTACAACACTTTCTTTGATTGGCAGGACAACGTCTGCCGGGTCAGCTTGTACTGTATAAACTTTTGAACTGACTGGTTTTGGGGTCTGGGGAGAGTGAAACGCCAAGATATGTAAACATTTTCCGGAAGTCGCAACATGGTACACATTGCAATAGGTAGCTTTCTAATGCAATCTACCTGAAATTATATTCACACAATTCTCCCCGAATAATTTAAAGTACAGTGGAATCTCGTTAGTACGTTTTTCAAGGGACTGAAAAATTTGGACGTCATATGCGGGAAAACGTACTACCGAAAAACGCCATACTGCATTTACAACGTATAAGAAAGAACGCGGCGTATATATGGACGTTAAATCGCCGACCTTAGTAAGTGATTATACGCACTACTACAGTCACGACATAAACATAGGTTATCGGTAACTTACACGGAATAAATAACATAAAAATGAATTACTGTACCTCTACACTACAGTATAATATAGGGTCTTTATTTCTGCTTAGCAAGGACATTCTCGCTCTCGCGCTCCGCCAGTGACGGCTCAGTTGCCGGCGACCACGCACACATATGTAGGCCTACGGCAGAATACGGTGCTTAAAATCAGTAGCCTACCATGCAGTTTTACTGGCCATGATTTACAGTAGATGCTGAAAATGTTCCCCATCCGCTTCCAAACACATATAATACAGGGTCTTTCTTTATATTTGATCAGCAAGGACATTCTCGCTCTCGCGCTCCACCAGTGACGACTCCGTTGCCGGCGACCGCGCACGAATATGTTTGAAGCCCGGGCTTGCTTGAACCATTTCAATAAAGCGCTTTCTACTTCAGGAAACTGTCCCTCTCGCAAACTTTTCCTTTTGCAGCTCACACCTTCTTCAAATGCACGTTCGATTTCCTTCCTTTTGCCAAGAATCTTGTTCAGTGTAGACGGAGGAATGTTCCACTTTCGCGCTATATCCACACGCTTCATGTGAGGATTGCAGTCCACGTCTCGAATGTATTTCACCTTCTCATCATTAGTTATCTGCCGTACTTTCTTCTTATCCATTATGAAACACGCAATAAAATAGGTCATAACTGGACGTGAACACTAAGAACTAGAAGACAATAGTGTGGAACACGAAGACAATAATGCGCCTACGTGAGAAATAAACAAAGGGAAGGGATGGAATGGCAGCGGGAGAGAGACACGTCACCTGTGTTGCGTCATAGCTATAGCCACTTCTACGCCGTCAAACACAATAAAATCATCTACACTGTCAATAACTATCAGAGAATATGAGGCAATATTGCGTCGTGTTTTCCAGAAGCCGAATTTTATAATGAAATAAGAATAAAATACGGTTCACTAACAAATAGTTCAACGGAAAACTGATCGTTGTAAGCGGGAATAGAGAACGTATTAAGGGGATATATCAACATGAATTTAATAGGATAGGGACTTGAGAAAGGAGAGAAAGGGCAGCAGGAGAGAGACACGTCACATGTGTTGCGTCATAGCTATAGCGACTTCTACGCCGTCAAACACAATGAAATCATCTACACTGTCAATAACTATCAGAGAATATGAGGCAATATCGCGTCGTGTTTTCCAGAAGCCGAATTTTATAATGAAATAAGCATAAAATCCGGTTCGCTTACAAATAGTACGACGGTAATTTGATCATCGTAAGCGGGAATAGAGAACGTTTTAAGGGGATATATCAACATGTATTTTGTAGAATTGGGACTGGGACTTGAGAAAATCATCGCGCTAAACTGGAAAACGTCGTAACCGAGAACGTGCTAACGAGATTCCACTGTATTTGATACCTACTTTCAATGTTTATTGCCAAAATGACATTTTAAAAACTGTTGTTGGACTGCACTATGTTCCTGCAGTAATCTCTTCAAACGAACCGATGCCAATGCAGATGGGATAGCATCGCAATCACTATATCCGCTGAATATTCACCTTGATCAATTGGACCCCGTAGAGGCTGGCAAGCATGCCCATTAATGTTAAAATATCAACACCGTTGCAAAGGTGGCATGAAATTGATTATGTGATCGTGAAATTAAATTACAGTTTATTTCTTTAATGATTCGAGACTAGGTCTTAGAGTCTAGGAAAGCTTGTAATCAACCACATAACTTTATTATGTAATCAATATCTCGGTACCAATACTGTACCAATACCAAAATGTCTGTTTTCAATCTTCCTATTTGCAGACACCTTTCTGCACATTACCGTATTTACTCGAATACGACCCGGCCCCGAATAAGACCCGCACCCTGATTTTGAAGAGAACAAAATTTAAAAAAAATAATTTTTACTCAAAATTATTTACTATCTTAACTAAATAAACAGAATAGCATTTATCCAAAATAGTTTCTAACAGTTTTGAAGTCGTCCTAAAATAACACACATCAAACGATTAAAAATACAAATAAAAGTACACAAACACTTCATTCATCGTCATCAGAAGTACCAACTTCGGAACTTTTATCACCATCACTTTCCCACAAAATGTCGTCATCACTGCCATCCATAGCATTCGAAATACTACATTTCTTGAAGCTCTTCCGTATGGGATCTCCAGAGATACGATTCCATGCCGTCAAAATCCACGAACACAGCAGCTGAACTTTCGGGCGCTGAATACGACCAGTTGGAGTCGGTGTGTGCTTACCGCCATCCGCTCCGTATACAGCTGTTTCAAGGCTGCTTTGAACAGGCGGTTCACGCAGCATAGACGTCATCCCGCTCAATCACGAATACATGACTCGTCAATATCATATTTCCTACCGGGCACGATTTCCAATAACTTCAGCTTCCCTTGCAACTTACAATTTCTCACTCACAGTAAATGACCGCAAACGTTTCGTAGCATTCATGTTTACACTCGGAGAACATGCGTGTGACTGTATGACGCCGCGTGCTTATGGTAAAACAAAGTTATAGCCGGAAGAAGGCTAGCACCATCTAGCGGATACTCGCAACACTCGATAGCGCGCGCGGCGGGCAATTTAGATCTTTCAAATTTGGATGACTCAAATAAGACCCGCACCCCAATTTTTCACGTCCGAATTTGTTTAAAAATGTGCGGGTGGTATTCGAGTATATACGGTATTTTAGGTGTAGTGGCTTCGGTGGCGTAGTTGGTAGCATGCCGAGCTTCTATGCCCAAGATTGCAGGTTCAAACCCGGCCAAAGTCGGATTTATTAAGAGCATTAAAAATCCCTCAGTATGCTTTCCTTCGGAGGGGAAGTAAAGCTGGCGGGCCCATCTCATATATTAATAGCATGTAAAAGAACCTTCCACTAACTACAATTGTGTGAAGCTAAATTTGTAGGTTAGAATTTATTAACGCTCTTAAGTGCCTGTTGCGGTGGCATCTAGTGGCCAATTTCACACCTAGGTGTTGTTGCCGGCAACATTTGGTAGCAAAAGTAGGAACTACTTTAAATTCATTGTCTGCAGTCCTTACCTGAATTACAGATAACACACTACCGTAATACAGCCATCACAATTAACATTGGTTATCAGACAGATTCTACACACACCCAAAGTTCACGGCGCTACATGGTCGCGTTGTCGCAGCCCCTGAACTGAGGAACCATCCTATTTTAGGTGTTGGTTAGGTAGAGGTGGACCAATTGCTTGTCAACCATGCTTTTCTGGACTTTTAATTTTGAGTAGAGATATGGAAATACTGTAACCATATAGATGCAAATTCCACTTTCTGTCAATTTTTTTTCTATTTATTGACTGTTTATTATCGATTGTTTTTTTCCTTCTTTCCTGCATAAAATATCTGAATTTGCAATAAGTGCCCCATATTGTAACCTATAAACCTCGCTATCCCAGGGTCTCAGGGTGATATGTTCGCTACAAGAACCCCACTACAAAATTAATCTGAAAGGAAGTATAAAATTATGGCTAATTTATTAAATAACGTTAGACTCTCATGGGGTTACTAGGAATCAGTTTAATTTGATAGACTTGGGATTCTCTTTTGTCCTTTTACCAATGTATGACAGTCACATTACCCTTTAATTTCTGTGAATTGCAGACAACATGGAATAGTGTTACAATCTAGCACTGGAGTGTATCCTTTTGAGATCTTGACTGGGTGACTCAGTAGGCCTATAATAATCTCAGCAATGTAGTTCTAGATTCTCTAATGTTGGTTGTTCTTGGGGTAGTCAATTACGTAATCACATAGTTTTTTATAGAAGCTCAACGTTTAAAAACCAACACTCGGGCAAGTAGGATTGAACCTCATCTTTGGCTGTTTATAAGATGATTTTTCATGGTTTCCCATTTTCAATGTCTCAGCTGCTTCCTTCCAACTCCCTGCCATGTTTCTTTCATTTCTCCTCTCTATAACTCCTCTATCATGAAGTTGGGGTCAGGATGCACGTCAGGCTATAAAACCACCCTGCCAATAGTAATTTATTGGACCTCATCCCCATGCTGTTGAGATAAGTATAAATGTTTAATTATCAAAATTATGCTTTTCGGTCCATCAACATGATTATATCCAATGGGTGTTTCCCTAAACCTGAAAAAAATTACATGTGATTAATAAATTCACTTGAATGACAACTTTTGATACGCGGTCATTATCTATATACAGTGGAATCTCGTTAGCACGTTCTCGGTTACGACGTTTTCCCGCTTAGCGCGATGGTTTTCTCAAGTCCCAGTCCCAATTCTACAAAATACATGTTGATATATCCCCTTAATACGTTCTCTATTCCCGCTTACGACGATCAAATTTCCGTTGTACTATTTGTACGCGAACCGGATTTTATTCTTATTTCATTATAAAATTCGGCTTCTGGAAAACACGACGCGATATTGCCTCATATTCTCTGATAGTTATTGACAGTGTAGATGATTTCATTGTGTTTGACGGCGTAGAAGTGGCTATAGCAATGACGCAACACAGGTGACGTGTGTCTCTCCCGCTGCCCTTTCTCTTCTTTCTCAAGTCCCTATCCTACTAAATTCATGTTGATATATCCCCTTAATACGTTCTCTATTCCCGCTTACAACGATCAAATCTCCGTTGAACTATTTGTTAGTGAACCGTATTTTATTCTTATTTCATTTTAAAATTCGGCTTCTGGAAAACACGACGCGATATTGCCTCATATTCTCTGCTAGTTATTGACAGTGTAGATGATTTTATTGTGATTGACGGCGTAGAAGTGGCTATAGCTATGACGCAACACAGGTGACGTGTCTCTCTCCCGCTGCCCTTCACCCCTGGTTCGGCCACTGTCTTGGCAAACCAGTTTTTGTGTTTCCCCATTTGTTTCCACTCTGTGTGGTTGTACATATCTGTATTATTTGTTTTCATTGTATTTATTCATTGTCAAGTTAGTTTTGTTTATGTTGATTGGTTGTCGTGATTTATTTGTTTTGATTGCATGTAGTATTCCCACTGCCGTGTTTCCAGTAGGATATTTTGGCTTAGAAGGTAATTTTGTATTCTAAGTTGGCCACATTGATTCTTCTTTAACTTGTTTTTGAACTCTACTGTGATTGGCAGCTTTCGGCCTATCAGAGGCCTCTAATTTGGTTTTTAAACTCTCTACTGTGATTGGCTGCTTCCAGCCTATCAGAGGCCTTCTTGCTGCTTGTAGCGACCAATCACGTTTTTCTTCTTCGTTGTTCTCTAAGTGTGGCCATGACACAATGGTGTGCTTCAACGCTGGTTGTGATATATCAACAAGTATCCAGCTAATCATTTCTATAATTGGTGCTATCTTCATAGTAACCGTGCTTAGCAATCATGTCCTATGCACATGATTCATATTTTGTTTGGGCAGTGACATTATGGTGATTTTCGATCTCATCATCACCATGCTTGATGGTGCTACGCGCCATGTCGACGAATTCTTCAATCCGCGGCGTCGGATAGTTTGTTAATGTGTTTACTTCTATCTTCATTTACTGCCTAACAATTTGTCTTCACGCGTATGAATAATGATGATGCTTCGTGTGATAAGTAATTCATCGTGTCTGGAAGCATGTTACAAGGCCAGGCATCATCACTGGAATGGAAGTTGACGCTGGGCTTAACTGCTTTACTATTGTGACAATACCGCGCGATTGGCATATCCCGGTATTTGTATGATAGCAACTATTTTAACTTCCTGCAACATCACTGGAATGGAAGTTGACGCTGGGTTTAACTACTTTACTATTGTGACAATACCGTGCGATTGGCATATCCCGGTATTTGTATGACAGCAACTACTTTGACTTCCTGCGTTTCACACATAATTTGTTTTATTAACAATTCATTTTGGGCTTACAGTATCGGCGCATCACTGTAAGTCAGTCCTGGTTCGACGACACATTCTCGTTCCATGCGACCTGTTTTTTCATTATTTGTTGCAACTCCACTTGTGTTGCATATTTAAATTATATCATTCTATGGAACCGCCGCGTATTGCATGCCGTTCTATGATGTACTGATCTGCAGCTACGTTCAAGACAATATTGTTTTAGATCCCTTATTTGGGGGTGGATCTAAAAGGGAGAGTTGTTGTACTAATTTATAAGGTGGTGCCTAAAAGGGTAGCTTCCCTTGTCAGGGTAAGCTGACCAGTGTAGAGTGTTGTGGTGTGCTAGGAACTAGGGGGCGTTCCTATAAATAATGTGGTAGCGTTTGGAGGGATGGGACCCACTGCAAAGGGTCGCTGTACTGGTCGCTCAGCTGACTGCTTATTACGTAATTGAGTCTGCTTGTATCAGCTGAGTGGCACGCGCTGCTCGCTTGCAGCCGGGCCGGCTCGGGGAATACAAAAGTACTTAAGTTGGCGCTAATAGACTGCTGTCTGTCACGTCTTTACGTGACGGGAATAAGGAAGGGCGTTGGGATGTAAAGAGGCGTATAACAGTAATGCTAGTGTAGAGTGTGGACCAAGTGTTTTATTGGTCTGTGATTCTGATAGTGAGTCCCTTGTAGGGAATGAAATTAGGTTCACAATGTATTAACAAGTGTTGGGTTACAGGTTACAAAGTAGGAATTCTGAACACGATTGACTGACTCACCTCGGTTGACACCAGCGTAGCTTCGGCCGTCTCGATGGAGCACTGACAATGGAGAGAGAGTTTGACCTCATTAGGACGTCTTCTTATACCTTCTGACGCCCTGCTGTCAGCAATGTATTGGCCCAGTTAGTACTATGTCGCTGAGTGTAATGATTACGTAAGGCTTGAGCTGCTTTATGGAGTAGCAAGCTGTCCTTACGGTATTAATGGATGTTGCCCCGGCTTTCCAAGAGTTGCCATTTAGGGGATTTAGCCAGATGCCGGGGGGATGGTCTCCAAGGGGTGCATACCCCTGGGATACTGTACAAGAGTCTTCCTTCATTTGTTCGCGTCCTCGCGAACGGGAACGGAACTGGAAGTTGGGATGTTGACGTAGTGGTCCTTGGAACCCCCTCGTATCTCCTGGTGGCGTCGTATCGAAGTGTGGGTGTGAGGTCAGCCCGTGTTCAGAGGGGAGGGTTATGGGATTTACAAATATATGTATACATTGACATTGTGAAAGAACAAACAAAAAAAAATTGACATTGCGAAAGATTTGATTAACATTGGGAAAAAAATGACATTTTGAGAAAAATTTAACGTTAAAATAAATTCGACATGTAAAAAAAAAATTGCCTTTGTTATTGCTGGCATATGGCTAGTTTAAAAAAAAACATGGTTTCTGATGGTGATGTGTTACATAGTTTTGCAGGGAGGAAAAACCCAGGGCCGAACGGATGATGGCGTCGTCCGCCCTATCTTAGGGAAAAAGTGCTCCCTGCAATAAGAAAGGTGGAAGAAAATAGAAAAATGGGTGTTCCAGGGTATCATTTAAGGGAAATATTCAAAAGACGTTTATTGGTTTGGGAAAAAACGGAACACCCTGACAAATGGGGAAGTTAGAAGAAGGAAAGATGAAAGAAAACAAATCATACATATTATGTACATTGGCATCTTGATACACAAACAAAAAGATATATAGTGTATAATTGTATAAAGTGTATCCTGAAAAAATTATAAATTACAATGACCTTATGTCTATTGGAAAAATTGTATAAAGTTTATCCTTAAAAATTAGTAATTACAGTGGTCTTATGTCTACTTAATCGCGCTAATCCCTTATTATTATAGTTGTTGTGAGGTACCTCGCGTGCACGCTACCCGTCTGTACGTACTCTTGCCGTCTCACGGCTGATTCTGTACGGCCACTCCTTGGTACGGTATAGTGGTCGTACCGCTTGCATGTATGCTTAATACCTAATCTGTGAAGCATCCTCTGTGGGTGAATGCTTTCACACTTGACAATGAGAGTCACTGCCACAAATCGGTTGCGCCCTCATTGTCGTAATCTGCGTCGCATTTTGACGCTTTATGTGTTTAAATTTTAGTTGATCTGCCAGTAAGCCTGGTACCCCACAGGCACCAGTCCTGCTGTGCAGATTTATTTTGGAGTGTGTAGCTGAAAAAGAAAAATGTGGTGAGTGTTTGCGAGTGTGTCGGGATTAGTGCACGTTGAAAAATAAAAATAAAATAGTACACATCATGGCATGCTGTAAATAATATGCCACTGCTATATGGTAGTGAAATTCCTGTCACCAGTTTTCTGTATCTGGTGACGATGCCTGTGAAAAAAAAATGGCGAGGTTTAGAAAAAACATATTAGTACTGGTTGAAGCTCTTCTTTCACTGAAAAAAAAAATAGCATGATTAATGTTGCTTAGCTGCAAGGCCGGGCTTACCCTATACGGTGCCGTAATGCCGTAAATAATATGTAGTTGGTCTTACCCCGGTAGCGGAATTGTGGTTACCGGGTGCCGATATATTCCACTTTGATTATGCCTATTTTAACCTAGTTTATCCTAAGTATTGTCGGGCTTACCTCGGTAACGGATTTATAGTCACCGAGTGCCGATCGGCGTTACTTAATACTATCTAACTTAATTATGGTCTAATAATAAAAAAAAACTATTACTAAGCCGAGAGGGTTGCCTTAATCTATTGCCGAAATGTGCTGCGCCATAGCTGGCAACAGCGGTGAATAAATTTGCTTAATCCTAGGTTGCGTGTCAAATGCAACCGTCTTACAACTAAATTTGGCCTAGGACGATCGCCTGGGGCAATTAAATCCCCAGATCACCACCCGCACGAGCCCCAGAAACACCGGTTGTCTCTAGGGTCGCTAGATTCCGTCCCCTTAACTCTAGGTGTCGACGTCTATTACTAGGACTAATCTATTCGCAGGCGCTTACGGTGCCACTAAGCTAACCGTTTCGCCCGCTGTAACTTCCTTGTTCATGCCCGTTTGCTGTTCCGATTTATCATAGTTGAGCCGCCCACTTGGCTCCTGTGAGGGGCGCGCAATGCCCCTTTCTTAATGCCCTCTGGTTGCCCGTTGCGTCGCCATTTATGTGGGCATTGGACAGTGTGGTCCAATGGCATAATATTGTCTTCGCCTTAATCGGCCGTCGCAATCTGCTTTCGCAGTGATATTTGCCTCTATGGGCCGCCGTAGTATGCATTTTCGCATTGATATATAAATTTGCCTCTATGGGCCGCCGTAGTATGCATTTTCGCATTGATATATAAATTTGCCTCTATGGGCCGCCGTAGTATGCTCCAACGCACAGGAGTTTTGCTTCCCGCTATGGAAGCCGTGCCTACTTAAATTTAAACTTAACTAGAAGTCTAGTCATAATGGGGTCGTCTCTAGGGATAGCTCCCGAGGCCGGCGCGGAGTGAGCTATTTCTCCCGCCATTCTCAGAAAGTCTCCCTGCAGGTCTTGGCTTCGACGACCGTGGCACAAAGTGGGTTTAGCATCCCTTCCTCCCAGGGGCGGTTTATGCGCACCTAGGATTCCAGAGCTTGCCCGACCAGGCCGCGAATGCTTTGACCTTACGTAGTTCGTCTGTTTGGTCTAGTCGTCAGTTAAGTGAGGTCGCTGCGCTGTCGCGCCAACTGGGGAAGGGTCCACATCGCCTTCCCCATCTCTCAAAGTGTGGTTCTCCTGACCTTTGGCTTACACCGTTGTCAACCATCATACCGTATCAGATTCCTTTGTAAGAGAAAAAAAAAATGTAGCGTAACCTGTGTAAATAGTGTAATCTCTGTGTTAAAATGTAAAATATTTCCAGTGTAGCGGGGTTGTAGATCTTCTAAGTACATAGGCTACTTCTGGCCTACCATCGCTATGTCAGCTTTCCAGCAATAATGCTTTCTTTACCTTAATGGAGGTGTTAGTAGGGTCTGTAATGTCAGGTACCCTGTTATTAGGATTTGGGGGTAGTTATTTGTTGAGTGGGCTTAAAGTATGGTAGGAAGGGTTTGCGCACCTTTGGGTTCCACGTTAGTGGTGGCCTAGAACCGGTGGTGGCGTTGGGATGCTCCTATAGTGAGTGGATTGGGGAGGCAATTCCCGGGATTGCAAAAATACGAAAATTCATGCAGGTTTGATATTAAAATCCCTGGTAAACGGATGGGATACTCATGCATGTGTCTGGATATGAAGTTTCTGCCTTCAAGTACGGATAGGTGTAGGATGGGGCATAATACCAATATATCCCTTTCATGCGGGAGTGTTTAAGTACTAAAGAATGGTTAGTATATATCTATGGCCTCCTCTCTCATTTGGAGAGGCGCATTATGCTTCTCTAATGTTTGCTGACACACCCCTAATACTCAGGTGTTAGCATTGGGACGCAAGGCGTAGCGTGCCTGCTTTTTTAGACGCATGAAGTCCATCAACCCCTGTGTGTATTTTGTAATGTAGTGTAGCTGTTTTTGGTCGTGTAGATGTGGTTGCGTTGTTTATGTTGGGCGTGAGAAGGTTATGGGAAGGGAGTAAGGTGGTACGCTGGTAGCCTGTTCTCCTGTCGTCCTCCCTTGGTCCATGTTGGCTTTCTATCCGCGCCTTGGGATAGTAGAGCTGCATGACCTAACCTGGTCGGCCATTTGCAGTGTAGATGTGGCCAGTGGTCGTAATGCGACTGGTCATGTGCTAGTCATCTGTAATGACTCCTATGCCTTACGAGCGATAAGAGAAGTTATTAGGGGGGAGATCTTGTCTGTGTTCGCTCCTAACTGTTGAGTGCGTGTGCGTGTGTGTGACTATGTACCGCTACACCACGCGGACGGTTGGTCTGTTATAAGGCTAAGTCCTACTGTGTATATTGTGTCTGGGCGGGAAGCGCCCGTGGCCTTTCAACGTCTTTGCGAACGTGCCCTTGAGGCCCAGGATAAGTTCCGCTGTGTCACGTCTTGTCCATTGCCAAATGTTTCTGCAGTGTGGAGAAAAAAATGTATGGTGTTATAATTGTTATGTGTTTGTAATTTCATGGTCACTGGCGCAACGCAATAGTGTCTCGTCACCGCATTATTGCAGTGTAACTAGTCTGCTGTCAGCAGTTAGTATGTGCAATACCAGGCCGGGAAGTTACTGTTTGTCATCCGCTGGTATGTGCCTTCCTGCACGAATGCAAGTGTGGTCATTGTTTTGGCTTCCTAGCGGTCTAATGTAGCAATTCGCCCTAGTTAGGTAATGACGTCGTGTGGCCATTGTTCCCTAAGACTTGTGTCTTGCGAAATTTTCCTACCTGTGTTTGTGAAATGTATTCCCTATGTCTGGTGTAATCCGAAATTTTATGTCTGGCTTTTGGTGGGAGGAAATGTAGTATTCCCTGTACATGCATTTGTATGGGCCACCTTCAGTATGATTGGACGCCTGAATAGCTGTTTCCCTTTGTGTCTAAATTTTTACTGGAACTCAGACCCGTGACCTTCTGTCATTCTCTGTGTTTTATGTTTGCGTTGTGTGACAGGGCTTGGGGCTTTCCCAGTGTGGTCTTTGCTTGTGTTCCTTGTACCAAAAATACCATTGGATAGTTAGTTTTTGGTACGCGTGTGGTGTGTGGTCATGGGTTCGAATCCGGTTGTCTGTAAAGACTTGGTGTGATCATTTCCGTGCAGCATATAATATGGCATGTTCCCGTGGATGTGCAATGCGCAAATGAAAGCATGCATACCTGTGTAGAGTTTGTATGTTTTTGATTTCCCCTTGTAGTGTAATTTTGGAAGATATAGGGTCTGTAAATCGGGCGTGAATGATGCCGTGCGCTCTGCTCTGAGAGCAGTTGTCTGTAAGCGTACAGTTTATCACTGAGGCCTGTGTTATTGCTGAGCATGGCGGTATCGGATTGCAATGTCCTGTGCGCACGCTCGTTACTTGTCTTGATAACGCTGTATGTCCGTGCTTTTGCTTCCGGCACGCGTATGTGGGAACCTGATAGCTGTCCATTGTAATTGCGGGCAGGCTCTTCGTAATGGAAAAGAACCTTCTACTAACCATTTTTGTGTCCCCGCTTGTGTGTTACTGTGCCGTGGTTCGATTATGTCCCTACAATGGTACGAAATGTCATTATGCCCGCGTGTCTGCGGGACAGTTCTGTGGGGTGTTGGGATCGTATCCCGGCGCGGTCAGTGGGCTATTTCTTGGCCCTCTTTTCACGCCTGCCCGTGGGATTACTTCCTTTTCTTTTAGCAGTGTGCCCGCCTTAACGTGTAGGTGTGTGAGCTTTACGTGTGTGATATGCCTTCATCCGGCGGGCGTGAATAGTGTCCTTTATGAGTTTCCTCCCATGGCGCACGTTCACTATATAATTTAGGTCAGATACCTTCCTGCAGACTTTGAAGGGACCTGCCCATCGTGGTAGGAGGAATTCGGACACGTTCTTCTTTCATCGGGCCTAATGCCTGCGTCATAATAGAAAAAAAAATGAGCTATGCCCCGCTCTGGATTAAGAGAGCAGTTTGAAAGAAAATAATAGCAGGTGGCGATAGTCTCTAAAAATTATGTCGTGAACACTATAAAAAATGTTAAAAATAAAAAAAAAATGGTGCTTGGGACCTGAGTGTAGTATTTACCATTTTGGTAACGTGAGTACTACTGTAATCTGGTTACGTCTCAGGGGAATCTACCGACACTGTCTAGTACACATTAGGAAGGCCATTGCAAGACGTAATTGATATACCTGTATCCACGTCACGAGCAAAGCCAGTGCACTATGGGAGTCAAACCTGCCCTTCAAAGTAATTGTAACTCACCAAAATGACAGTGTCTCGTCCCGATGTGCAATTGGGCTTTTCAGTTGGCTAAAGCACACCTCACCAAATTTTTGAAGTTAGTTTGAGATTCTTAATTCCTGCCACACTTACGGCTTTCGCCCGCAACAGGAGAATCTATCAAACTGTGGAACCCTAACATAGAACGTTTAGTCATTTCTACTTAGAAAGACTCACTTAAGCTTTATGCTGTGATTTTATGCTTAAGTTGTGTTCAAAATATCTCTTTTTCGGCCTGAAGCCTGCTTGGCTTCCACTTGGCTTAGCATATTAGAGACTTTACGTTATGGCGTTAATCACTTCGCCCAATAACCATTGATGGCCTGAGAGAAAAATGCCATGGTTCCGAAAAAAAAAACAAGAAGGATTTAGAATTGTTCCTTCTACTTTGGCTATATTGCACTGTATATACATAAAATAAGAAAGAAAAATATGCGATTTCATGTTTATTATGTACTTGTTGGACCATTTTCTTATCGCCCCCGTGTGAAAGAACTTATGTGGCCTATAATTTTGGTGTTAGCGATGTTAGTTTATTTCTGTGGCCCTGGTGGAAGTCGTTATCCTCTTTCGAGCTTCAGTGCTCAGAAAGGTGAAGGGTTTTGCCCTGTTATTAGATTATAGGCCTCTGGAATCCACTGGGGTGTTCCTTTGCTACCTTCCGGCGGAATTTCTAGCAAAGTAAGCTTTGGCCTACTCCCACCGTAGCGCGTGTCTATAGGTTTAAATGTACCTGTATTCGAGGGCCTAATTGCGCTTGGCGCTGCCCTAGTAGATTTTACGGGAGTGTGGATATATTTGACTGCGTGGTTTTGTGGGGTAGGTGAGAACACCTTTCCTAATCCCCGTGTACTGTGTGGTAATGCCCGGTCAAAATGTTCGTGCGTATATCGTGCATCCTGAGGGACTAATACCGGTGTTCGCCTTTGTTCTGGCAAATTTGCCCTTTGAACTGGCGGTAAAGGTCGCTTAATGGCTTGTGTCTGGCCTAGCAATGTGGTGGCGTGTAGTCTGACCGCTTTTCGGCCCGTGGCCACGGCCGACTCCTGCCAATGTGTTAGCCTATCTGTGTACGTGTATGTAGGCTTTATATACTGTAGGGCGGGCTCTATGTCGTCAGCCCATGACGTGGTTATGTCCCTTTGTTTCCCTGTCATATCATGTGTGTTTAATGGCCCTGGCTTCAACTCCCTCTCGTCCTTTTGTTCCGAGGGGATTGTTCTAGGCTCTGCCCCTCGGTTTGGCAAAATTGCCTTCCGATCCGGAGCTGAAGGACGTGTGTTTGTGTTAGTTTTATTCTGCAGTAAGTTGGAGCCTAACCTGGCCGTCTTCTTGACTGTGGCCACGGCGAACTCCTTCCATTCTGTGGCAGTACGTGGCGAGAGGGACATCCTCGCAAATTGTCGAGTCAGCGTATCCACGCTTATGTCCTCTCTCGGGTGGGCTGATGGCCCTACCATGAACTCAAAAATGGCCTTGTTGGCTTGGAGCTCACAGTATTCATCCCAAATTTGGGTGTACTGCCTATTGAGGCATATGGCCTGTTCAGCGACTTTTGTGTCCTGAGTCCCTATCCGTCTGTGTTCCGTGATGAGTGTTTCCCATTGTTGGAACATAAACTCGTGTCGACAGTGTAGTTGCCAGTGTGCTTTTATGATTTGTGTGCGGAGGGTGGGGATTTTCGCCCGAATCTTGCGATTCTTAGCACTGCGGAGTGGCCGGACAAGGGCTCTTATGATCCGCATGTACTGGGCGTGCAGGAGCTGCTGAAACCTTCTGAGGTAGTCCTGCCTAGTTTCAAAAACTCTGTGCCAGGCAATTAATTCCTGGTACTCCCCAATGCTCCTTAGCACAGCTAGGCGGTATAGGGGGGCCATGTTGAATGGAGTGTATGTGAAAAATAAAAAAAAAATCTGTGCGTGTTTTGACAGTGTATTCTTATATTTCTCTGATTCTGTATGGGGCTGGGGGGTTGGTTTGTTAAGAATTTCCCCTGTGTAGCTAGTTTGGAGCACACAAAGAAAAAAAATGGTGCTTTATGTCTGGGGGAAAAATTTTCTCACTAATTGCTTGGCTTTTTGCGGTACGGAAGGGGTCGTTTTACCTACGAGGGCTCGTTGGTTGAGTCCCTTTTTTCTATGCGTAGGCCCGCGCCTCCACCAGTGTTTTAGATCCCTTATTTGGGGGTGGATCTAAAAGGGAGAGTTGTTGTACTAATTTATAAGGTGGTGCCTAAAAGGGTAGCTTCCCTTGTCAGGGTAAGCTGACCAGTGTAGAGTGTTGTGGTGTGCTAGGAACTAGGGGGCGTTCCTATAAATAATGTGGTAGCGTTTGGAGGGATGGGACCCACTGCAAAGGGTCGCTGTACTGGTCGCTCAGCTGACTGCTTATTACGTAATTGAGTCTGCTTGTATCAGCTGAGTGGCACGCGCTGCTCGCTTGCAGCCGGGCCGGCTCGGGGAATACAAAAGTACTTAAGTTGGCGCTAATAGACTGCTGTCTGTCACGTCTTTACGTGACGGGAATAAGGAAGGGCGTTGGGATGTAAAGAGGCGTATAACAGTAATGCTAGTGTAGAGTGTGGACCAAGTGTTTTATTGGTCTGTGATTCTGATAGTGAGTCCCTTGTAGGGAATGAAATTAGGTTCACAATGTATTAACAAGTGTTGGGTTACAGGTTACAAAGTAGGAATTCTGAACACGATTGACTGACTCACCTCGGTTGACACCAGCGTAGCTTCGGCCGTCTCGATGGAGCACTGACAATGGAGAGAGAGTTTGACCTCATTAGGACGTCTTCTTATACCTTCTGACGCCCTGCTGTCAGCAATGTATTGGCCCAGTTAGTACTATGTCGCTGAGTGTAATGATTACGTAAGGCTTGAGCTGCTTTATGGAGTAGCAAGCTGTCCTTACGGTATTAATGGATGTTGCCCCGGCTTTCCAAGAGTTGCCATTTAGGGGATTTAGCCAGATGCCGGGGGGATGGTCTCCAAGGGGTGCATACCCCTGGGATACTGTACAATATGTGTGTTTTAGGCTCAAGACGTAACGTGTGTTAATTCTTTGAGTGTTTCTTCAATTGTGTAAATTTGTGCTAGTGTTTCTCATATGTTTATGTGCCACCTTTGAATATTTGTTTATGTGTCACCTTTGGATATTTGTTTTATGTGCCACCTATTTGATAATATATCTTATTATTAGTT
This sequence comes from Meconema thalassinum, assembly GCA_946902985.2. Lineage (NCBI taxonomy): Eukaryota > Metazoa > Arthropoda > Insecta > Orthoptera > Tettigoniidae > Meconema > Meconema thalassinum. Next base: position 1,635,658,919 of record OX336388.2, read on the forward strand.
AGTGGTGGTGTCGTGTCCTTTATGCCTTCCTGGACTTCCTTATTTAGTGACAATAATATTGTCTGGTCCTCCACATGTTTGCTAAATTGTCAGGCGACCTTTGTAAAGTCAACTCTTTGTATTATCACATCATTATCTAATGCTTTGGCCAACAAATTTTTATACATTGTCCACTATTACCAGAATACTCTTGGTGGGTTGTTGACTTCCCGCGTTGGCCAATACAACCCCTTTCCCTTTGTTTATTTCTCACGTAGGCACATTACTGTCTTCGTGTTCCGCACTATTGTCTTCTAGTTCTTAGTGTTCACGTCCAGTTATGACCTATTTTATTGCGTGTTTCATAATGGATAAAAAGAAAGTACGGCAGATAACTAATGACGAGAAGATTAAATACATTCGAGACGTGGACTGCAATCCTCACATGAAGCGTGTGGATATAGCGCGAAAGTGGAACATTCCTCCGTCTACACTGAACATGATTCTCGGCAAAAGGAAGGAAATTGAACGTGCATTCGAAGAAGGGGTGAGTGGCAAAAGGAAACGTGTGCGAGAGGGACAGTTTCCTGAACTAGAAAGCTCTTTATTGAAGTGGTTCAAGCAAGCACGTGCTTCAAACATATGCGTGCGCGGTCGCCGGCGATAGAGCCGTCACTGGCGGAGCGCGAGTGCGAGAATGTCCTTGCTGATCAAATATAAAGAAAGACCCTGTATTATATGTGTTTGGAAGCGGATGGGGAACATTTTCAGCATCTACTGTAAATCATGGCCAGTAAAACTGCATGGTAGGCTACTGATTTTAAGCACCGTATTCTGCCGTAGGCCTACATATGCATGCGCGGTCGCTGGCAACTGAGCCGTCACTGGCGGAGCGCGAGAGAGAGCGAAAATGTCCTTGCTAAGCAAAAATGAAGACTCTTTATTATACTGTAGTGTAGAGGTACAGTAATTAATTTTTATGTTATTTATTGCGTGTAAGTTACTGATAACCTATGTTTATGTCGTGACTGTAGTAGTGCATACAATCACTTACTAAGGTCGGGGATTGAACGTCCATATATACGCCGCGTTCTTTCTTATACGTTGTAAATGCAGTATGGCGTTTTCGGTAGTACGTTTTCCCGCATATGACGTCCAAATTTTTCAGTCCCTTGAAAAACGTACTAACGAGATTCCACTGTATATAAAAAGCAATGTTATGTGTTAGTTTGTATGTCCCCTATGCGTTCATATACCGTTCATCCGATTGAGATGAACCTTGTGTGAGTTGTTGTGTGCACTCCAGGGAAGGTTTCCAGCTACAAATTATTTATGTAACACAAAAGTGTGAGGGACTTAAGAGGAACCTTTAAATCCCACAGTAGCCCAATTGCACAATCTGTATACTTATGACACGTCAAGAGAATGGCTTGCTGATTCATCGCGAGGTGACATGCTGTCTCAGCAGAGCTCTACTGCGTTTGTCTCAATGAAGCCTTTAAGACTGTACGAGGGTCAGTCAAATAAAACCGGGAATTATTTTTTTAAATTTATTACATCAACAACAAAAAATACATATAGAGATCATTTTTCTACATTGTGTCCTGCATTCGATACACATTTTCTACATCCGATTGGCAATTTTTTGATGCTGTCCTGATGGAAAGAAGAGGGACGTGGGCGGAGCCAGTTGCGCACGAACTCTTCTACACTTGCATCATTATCAAACCACTGTCCTCCTAGGTCTTGTTTTAGTGGTCCAAACAAATGGTAGTCGCAGGCCAATAAATCTGGACTGTACAGAGGGTGTTCCAGAGGTGTTCAATGAAATTCCTCCAGTTTTTCCCTCTTTAAAGCGGCAGTATGCGGCCTTGCATTGTTGTGGAAAAGAATGATGTTTCAGATCGGATGATGATTTGAACACATCCGTAACTTATTCCTATGGCTAAAACAATTTCAGAAATTTTGATGCGCCGATCTTCTTAAATTATGTCACGAATGGCAACAATGTTGTCTGCAGTGATGCTTGTCCGTGGCTTCCTTTCATGAGGTTCATTTTCCACAGCTTCTCTTCCTGTCTTTTTAGCCCCACTCGTACACTCGAGTCTGCGACAGTGTTTCTTCCCCAAACAGTGTGCGGAGCCGTCTAAAAGTTTCCGATGGTTTGGTGCCCTCTTTTGGGAGAAATCTGATAATGATGCATTGCGCAACAGACATGTGCATCTGTTGCTCACTCATAGGGTACTGAAGCAGCCCAGCTCCCCGCTGTGCGTGCGCACGCAAACCCCTTATTCTGATATCCCACCAATATCTTGGCAAAGCCCCGCCTGAGATTACTTACTAACACCAACGTTACAGTCAAATTCCCGTTTATATTTGATCCATCCTCGTATATCAATCACTTCATTTCATTTTTTATTTTTACCTCTCCTCACATCTAGTGGGACGTGGGTTGGCGACCACGGGACCCCAGCTGAGTCCGGCATTGTTTCCACTTAATTGTGCCGGGCTCCTCTCCGTCTTCTTTCCTGTCGACCTCCCTTGGTCAACTCTTGTTCTCTTCCGACCCCGACGGTATTAGGTTATCCAAGGCCTAGGGAGTCTTTCACTTTCCCGCCTTAATTGGCCCTTGTCTCATCTTTCCTGATACCCTCCTTCTGTGAGGGGTCAGCCTTCTTTTTCTTTTCCTTTTACCTCCTGCCTTGTGCTCTAGGCCCTTAAGGAGGCAGGGTGTATGTAGCCCCACCACTTCTGGTGCACCCTAGATAATGCTACACCCTCAGGGGCTCACGGCTGGTGAGTTCGGGAGTTGGCGACCCCGAAGGATTCCTGAGCTGGGTCCATTTTCCCCTTTTGTCCCTTACCTTTGGGGCGGACCCTCTCCTCCCTCTCCTCTCCTCTTTTCCTTATATTCCCTTTTCTCTTTAAGATTCCCGCACTGTTTTTGTTACTTGGTTCACCGTGTATCTAAATTCCCTTTTAGCGATTTTTTAAGGCATTTTTAATCTACGTTGCATCTTGTAAGTTTTTTCGATCTAAATTACATCTCGCGATTGTTTTCAACCTCAATTGCATTTTGTAAAGATTGACAATCTAAATTGCTTTTTAGTATGTCTTTCAATGTAGGCGCAGGACATTTTAGTGAGATTATTGAATTTCAAATGCATTTTGTATTTTCAACCTAAACCGCATTTCACAAGAATTTTGAATCTAAATTGCATTTTGTTTGGTGGGCATTTTGCACATATTTTGATTCTCAATTGCATTTTGTGGATATTTTGAATCTAAATTACATTTTGTCAAGTATTTTCAATCTAAATTGCATTTTGTAAGTATTGTCAATCCACATGAGTCGTTTGAATCTACCATACATTTTGTAAGCATTTTCAATTTCAATTGCATTTTGTAAGTATTTTGAATTTCAATTGCTCTTTGTGAATAATTTGGATTGGAACTGGGATATTTCAATCTGTATTGCATTGTGTATTTTCAATTTCAATTGCATTTTGTAAGTATTTTGAACCTCAATTGCATTTTGTACGTATTTTCGATCTCATTTGCATTTTGTAACTATTTTGAATTTCAGTTGCATTTTGTAGGTATTTCGACGCTACATTGCATTTGTATGTATTTTGAATCTAGCCTACGTTTTGTGGGTCTTTTTTCAATCTATTCTTTTTGTGAATCTTTTCGTTCTAAATTCCCTTTTGTAAGACCATATTGTGAGTTGTTTCCATCTGAATTTCTCTTTGTACGTATTTTCCATCTCACATAATTTTCGTTCTGGTTTCCATTTCATTCTCATTTTCGCTATCACCCAGATCATTAGGGGCCGATAACCTAGATGTTAGGCCCCTTAAAACAACAATTATCATCATCATTATTTTTACCAGCTGGTGTGGGTCAGTGGTCAAGTGCAGTTCTTAAAACTGAACTCAAGCTTGGCTGCTGGTTCGAATACGGTCATGGCGTGCGAATCGTTTCAAGTCCCTTATGCGTTCATATACCATCACCGATTGCGATGAAACTTGGGTGAGTTGTAGTGTACACTCCAGGAAAGGTTTTTACAATAGGTAGATTCAACAAATGAGCAACGGCGCACAAATCGTTTTAACAAAGTCCTGTATGCGTTCATATGCCATTCATCCAACTGCGATGCAATTTAGTTGAGCTGTTGTGCGCACTCCGCAAAGGTTTCTGAATTAGAAAAACCATTGGTAATAAGTAGCATACGAGTAGTTTCAACAAATGAGTGTTGCCAGTGAATCGTTTCAGGAGAGTCCCGTAAGTGTTCATATACAATTCCGCCAATTGCGATGAAACTTTGATGAGTTGTTGTGCACACTCCCACAATTGTTTCTGAATAAGTAAGTCTATTTTACATTAGATGGTGCACGAGCAGTATAACAAATGCTCACATGGTCAGCTGTATGTGGTGTGCTCATGCGTCGGAAAGCCTTCGGATTTATTTATATACGCACCAGAGAGAAAAACAAAGTTTATTGTTTATCTAATGGCACTTCAGTAATCAAAATTACAATTCAAACACTTCTTTTTATTCTTTCTTGGGCTGGCTGCGTGGCTCAGCGGTAATGTTCTTGCCTACTTGGACCCAGGTTCTAGGCGTAGCCAGTTGGCATTTGAGGGTGCGCAAATGAGAGGGGGCCATGTCAGTAGATTTACTGGCACTTTAAACATTCCCTTCGGGCCTAAATTATGTCACCCCGGCATCTCTAAAATGTGCAGTTGTTAAGAGACTTAAAACCATATTATTATCTGACTTTCTTTCTATCTATCTGTCTGTGATTGGCATTGCAACACATGCCAGGTATAGCTAGTTGTATATGAAAATAGCTTATTGTTTGAGCAATGTGGGATCCGTTATTATGCAACTGCCACCACTTCCACTGGCTACACTGAACTAGACAGAATTTCCTTGTGCAGGCTGCTACTTTGTTATGTCTTTCCCCTCCTTGGGCTTTTCCCGCATTCCTACTTGTCTATGTTTGTCTCGCAATGTAACTTATTGTCCTGGCAAAGTGTAGATTTTCTTTAATATAGTGTATGTTACTGTATTCTGGACGTCTTCAACGATTGATAACCAATTTTCATTCTCACCACTCATAAGCTAACTGCCCAGGCTATTAAGAATCGTGGATTCTTTAATACTGCCATTAATGCCGACCTTGGTTTATTGATTATTTGGTGCAAAGTACATCCTAATCCAAAACAGCCTGCATGTTTTCTCCAAAGGGTAAACCATGCAGGGACTGAAAAATCTAAGAGGAACTCCTCTTATTCTGCTTTTATGATAGGCAGAGGCTTCTGTGGATAAAATCTGCCCTCCCTAGCCGTAGGGGTCTTCATATTTCTTGTTTGGGAAGTGCGGCAAAGATGGCCTTTCTAGTTGCCTTCTACAGCAGTGTGTTTTTGACTATATGTAAGGAAATTAAAATTTCGCTGTCACATTTAATCTTTCTGTTAACATGTACATATGAACTAGTGTGAGCATTGTTTCTAGATGTTGTAGTAGAATAACAAAATGTTGCCCTTTGAGAATAAATCTGGATGTTATTTTAGTTGACAGAATACATTCTGAAATGACTAAGGTATTCTTCTCCAGCATTCTCCAGCATTGGCAGCTTTCTTTTTTAAATCTTCAAGGAGTTACATAAACTTACATTATTCCTAGAAATACATTCACCCTATGGTGTAGCAATGTGTGTTACATCCTCACCACGACCATGATGGGGAGCAGCATAGAGTTGGGAGACAGGAGTTTTGATTCCAGGTGTTGACAGCAGCTATCCTGAGTGTGAATTTTCCTCACTACCATCAGGCAAATGCCAGGTTACCTGCCCCATCCCTGACCTTATTTTTTTACAGCTACACACAACACTAGTCACAGGGTGTCGAGCGATACGGGAATTTTAGTGACCCGGGAATTATACGGGAAATTCGCATTTGATACGGGAAATCTTGAAAAGTCTCATAATGCCTGACTTCTTAGGCCCCGAACGCTCGGTAGAGTCCTCCTGCTCAGTCTTCTATTTCCCCTGCAGACCGAGCTGCCACCCGCAATTTACGCCACCGATAGAGCGCTAAGCGGGATGAGGACCCAGCCAACGTCGAATGCATGCTTTGCCTGGCCGACCGCCGGCTGTACCCTCTCCGCGCTCGTTGCTGACAATGACATACAGGAATCAGTCCGCATTGTTATTCACAGAGGAGACCTGGGTTTCTCGACAAGAGCAGCCCTTAAAGAAGCTTACAGCTCAAGATCTCAGAAAATTCCAGATGCGGATATGCTGCAATTTCGCACCAACTGCCGAAAATTGTACAATCGTATCCTATGGCTGAAAAAAACAAAGAGAGGTCAACTCTTGCTCACAAGAGACCCATGTTATTTCCTGCCGAGACCCTATAGGGGTCGCTGAGACTCCTAAGTTGGAAGAAGTTAGGATCGTCATTGCCCTGGAAATTCTTTGTAATCAGAAGAATTTACTTTCTGGCGCAATGGCTGCCCGCATTTAGAGCAGCTACTCCGCACTTCTGAGACTGCCTTCCGTCACTGCGCGTTTTAAGCAGTTAGACGGAAAAGAGCCATGGCTCGACGTGCTGTTGTCTGAATTAGTGGCTTCAGCACCTCCCTCATTTCCTGCCATAAACGATCTCACAAGCTTCGTTAATATGATACTGATTTTGTATCACAACAATGCAGCTCTAGACAGAGGTTTCTCCCTAAACAAGGAGTGCATGATCGTCAATCACAAAGAAGCAAGTCTGATTGGCATGCATACTGTTCAGGACACTGTGATGGCAGCTGGTGGAGTGGAAAAGATAACCGTGAGCAAGAGTCAATACTGCACGAAACTCCTACGCCTTGTCCAAGGAAGCAAAACAGGTGCGAAGCGACGGCTAAGGTGGCAGTTGAAAGAAAAGCCACGAATGATCTCCGGGAATTGGAAAAAAAAAGTACTGTCAAAATTTTGTGCTGTGTATAACTGAAGTTCCTAGTTCCGTGACAATATTGTATTTGTCAAAGTGACTTATTTAATTTCGTTTTGCCTTATTTTATTTTCTATTATCTACTTTGATAAAATAAATCTAAATTAAAAAGTATTCGTGGCGTGTCGTGTGTGGAATTTTACTGTTTTTAGCCTTTCCATGGTCTTCTTTCGCAGGGGAGATGCCCATACGAAATTGTTTTCAAGTCCGTGGAATCAATGCAAATGCGTCACACAGACACATGCATAAATTTCAAAAACTAAAAACAAAATCTCACAGCTCTCGACATTTTACTATCAAACACTCGTCACAAACACGTGGCTACAAAATACACCACACAAGTGACAGAATTCTTCTCATATGGGCAGGCATTGTTTCAGTCTCTTGTTAACCACTGTCTGTGTCGGATTTCCTTTCATTGTAATTATTTCGTTACTTTTACTTCGCCGAAGTTTGACCCGAGGACTGGACTCATCCCGTACAGCATGTGAAAATGAAAATCCACAGCCTGCTTCCGGTCTCCGACCGGGTCAGGAATGGAATGAATGAAGCCCCCGTCTGGCGGCGAGGATATGAACTGTGCCGACTGCCGAGGCCTGACGCACTCCTCTGGGGCAATGATTAAATGAATGACAGATGTTATGAAATGATAGTGGAGAGTGTTGCTGGAATTAAATTTTGACAGGGAAAACCGGAGTACCCGGAGAAAAACCTGTCTGCCTCCGTTTAGTCCAGCACAGATCTCACATGGAGTGACCAGGATTTGAACCACGGACCCAGCGGTGAGAGGCCGGCGTGCTGCCGCCTAAGCCACGGAGGCTTACCCCGTACAGCATGTTCAGAAAGAAATACTGAAGGCAGTCTGGATATTGCGGAGGATGAAATGATTATTAACCTTGGCAATTCATCAAGCTCTGACGAAGACAATGATGGTGGTGATGATGATAGGGACAGTGAAGGGATGGAGAGTGTCAAAGAAAACCTTGCCAAGTGACTGAGGATAATTTATTTATTGGTATCAGTTCGCTTGCGTCAATAATAGAGCACAGGCTATTGTTTCCCGTCATAGTGTTCAAAATACCGTCCTCCATTCAATAGCCTGCAACTCGACAATATAAAACCATGGCAATATCGCCACAGAGGGTCTTGTTTGAGTGCTCAGTTCTAAATATGTCTTTACCTTAACTTTACTTTTGTATTATCACGAAAGCGAATATTAACCCTCGAGAGTCGCGATTCAGTGAGAGTGCATGGTGTTATCTGTCAACTACTGTAGTAAGCTGTGAACGACCTCCACACAGACTCTTGTTTCATGTTAAAGGATAATCATAGCATGGTGAGTGTTATTATATTCATTAGCAGTATATTGTTTGCCCTCTTTGTCGTATTTATTGAATTGGATACCGATGATAAAGGTATCATAGCTTCGGTGTGTAATTTATTTATTCATTTAAAAATATCGTGTTTCTCTGTTTGAATGTCCTCGGCGTTGACTCAGAATCTTCGTAAAAAATATATTATGTATAATTGTACAGAAATAATGTCTGAAGTGTAGCGATATGTATTATTCGAATCAGTTGATTTACAACAACACTAAACACTTAGCAACACAGCCCAGCTGTTCCAAGCTCCCGGCATATCCTTCGCTTTGTTTCCTTCGAAATACAGGGTGTAGGTGAGAAGCATGCTCAAAATTCTTGCAGTGTGGCGGTTGGACGTATGGTCTTGTTATGTGGCGACCGTGAGTTGCGGAGAGGAAAAGCGGGGCAAAATGACAGGAAGGCTGTCGGTACCGAATGCGCGGGGTTAGCAATACTGTATTTGTCCCATAGTTTACGCGTGTAATAGCGGACACACCTCCAATTTTGCTATAAAAGTCGTGATCTAAAAAGGGATAGTGGGTGGGTAACATCTATTACTACATGATCCCCAAAATTATTATTCATTATTACAAAGGGTATTTTGACTATTTTCAGTAGTGTAGAAAATTGTATCGCCTTGTTCAGGCTCCTAAAGAGCTTAGATTTTCTTTCGATCTTCCATTTGCCATAGGACGAGCCACCGGTGTCTGGTTATGCATTACCAGCTTCTGATTTAGAAGTCAGGTACCGGTAATGGAAGCAATGGGAACTGTGTACTACAATTTTCCTTGCATGTAACGGCAATTTATTGTTGTTAAGACAACATAAAATGCACCAAGAATTATATGATCTTCAGCTATGTGCAGTGAGAAAGCTCTGCATGTGTTCATTCCGTATGTATTAATGATGCGAAATGTCAGCTAACGTTGTGCCACATACTACACTCTTAGTCTCTAAATGTTGCACATTTTCCCGTAAATTACATCAGTTTATGTTTGAATTGCTTATAAGATCGTGACAAAGAAGGTGTTTCTCCAATTGGATGATTGTATTTAACTGTATGCACGTCGTATAATCTTGGCGGGGTGTGTTTTTTTTTCACGGAGCAACTTAACACCGTAGTAGGCACGCAGCTTTTTGTATTTAGTTTTGTGGCATCTTGCTTTAAATTATTTACTAACATATTTCTAAATGCAGACATTGTATACCTCCATTAGGATTCGGGTTCCATAATTCATGCAAAATGAGGTTCGTTCGTTTGTGAAATTGAGGTCATGTCCGCCCTACCCTTTCAGTGATTACCGTATGGTACTTGACGTAGACTAGGGTGAAGATGTAAATGAGCATTAAAAAAAAATTGTCTCCAATTGTTTGGTTTATTAAATTATGGTAATATTTTCCATAGGTACTGAAAACTGGGCACGGTTGGATTTTAAGTTGGAACCGCATGTGCTATCAAATATCGCTTTCTTGCAATACCTGGAATGTGTATAGAATTATAAAATGATTATTGGTTAAATAAGTGTTAATAGATAGGCTATTATAATTATAATGATTAAATAAATATTAAAGAAGAAATGATGCGTTGCTAGCAAATATTAGGCCTACCGGTACGGCGAATAGCCTACTGCTCGATGCTAAGCTGCGTGAACCTGAGAGGAATGTGCATCGTGGACTATCATAATGGTGTTGACGAGTGATGAGGTTTCTCGGTCCATGCATAGTACAGAACCAAATGCATTGGTTGGTGACTCACTCAGTCATTCCTAACACCACAGTGGTTTGAGAAACAGCCGAATGTTAGCAGTATTGGAATAGAAAGGAATACCATATATCATGATGGGCTGTTGACAGATCCTTCTCTTCACGCCCGACCTTTCCCTGCTCTTTCTCCTCACCCCGCAAGTTCATAGAGCTTGGACTCAAGCAGTATAACTCGTAGCATCCGTCACAATTTAGCATTTAAACGGGCCACGTTAATGCATAATATAACAACCGGATAGCAAATTATAATATTATCCTCACATATAAAATACCGTATTTGCTCGCGTGTATCTCGCACTTTTTTTCCTGAAATTTCAACTAAAAAAATGAGGTGCGAATAATACGCGGGGGCGAGATAGACTCAAGCCAAAAATACGAGTGAAATTTGTCGGTGCGAGATATACGCGGGGAATTTCCGTATTCTTCTTGTATTGTTTGGGCTTTGAAGATAAGGAAATCTGTGCTATACCACTCGCGCCAACATGCTCGTATGTTTCGAAGATTGCGCAAGTAGGCCTACTGTTACATCGCAGAGAAACGCAGTTCAGTCTTCTTGAATGTCAATGATTTCGTCTTTACGTATTGCGTTGCTTCAGAGCTCGGCCGTGTGCAAGCATGTAAAGCAGCGCCACGTGGGTGTTAGCACGCTTCAGCCGCGCTCGGCTAAGTTCGAGCTCGCTCGGGCATGTAGCGAGGAATCGATATGGAAGGTATCGATCGCTACGCGTCTGCGCTCTAAATTCTGCCTTGAATCATCCTTAACGAGCTCATGACATCTTTTTCATAGGTTCTTAATGTCTCATAACCATAACACACGAACTGATGCAAACATGCGTAAACTGACGCTATACTGTAGTGCCGCTACGAACGTACAAACTCGGACAGACCTCGCGCAAGCATGCGATGCGGCGTGACTGTTAGCAAGCTTTAGGCCTACATTGTGTCTTCAGCCGCGGTCGGGTAAGATCGAGCTCGCTCGCACATGTAGTGAGGAATCGATATGGAAGATGATCGATCGTATCCAATATAAATGCTGGAGTTCCTTTTCTGCCTTGAATCATCCTTAACGAGCTTATAACGTCTTTTTCAATGACGACTTGTGGCGCGCTAAATCGAACGTGTTTATACCTCAAGGTTATTACGGTCATTTATATGACGGCGTCAAAAATGAATGAGAGTACTTTTTTCCCGCTGAAATTTCAACTAAAAACATGGGGTGCGAGATATACGCGGGGGCGAGATATACGCGAGCAAATACGGTATTTAATTTGCACCAACTTAATTATTGTAGTCTAAGATATGTTAGACAACTGCCGTTTGAAATGTGCAAATCGCACACTTTGTAGGCAAGCTGTTTGTTATGATCGTCTCTGATGCGAAGTTTTACTAATTACTCTTTTAGGAGAAACTTGTCTTTGGAATATTCATGAAAGGCCAACCCTCTAGTTATTTCATAAGTTGAACGCCTAAAAACAAAACCACAATCCGAAATAATAAAGAAGATAATCATGAACGAACGATTCGCTGCCAATGAAAATCAAATGGAGATTCGCGGATTGGAAGTTCACTATGCAGAAGCTTCGGTGCCATTTTAACTCGCGGAAGCTCTATACGGTTACGGTACCATACAATTCAGTCACTTCCCGTAAACATATAGTATGTGACACTCCTATTCTCTATTCTCTCAAACCTCCTCAGTAAAACAGTCATGTATATCGGCTCTCCACAGGTAAACGGTATTTTATTTGTGTTCGTAGCAACTCGTCCCATCTGCGAGAGAGTTCACTCACTCGCGCGCGCGCTTTTCTCACGCTACAGATTAGGCGTAAATCTCGCCATCACCCGTGGGCTGCGGAAGTGTCTTAGAGGATTCTAAAATATACGGGAATTTGGTGGATTTTCGTACGGGAAATACAGGAATTATACGGGAATTTGAAAAAAGGTCATCGCTCGACACCCTGTAGTCACCTCATAAACAAGTTATCTGGCAAATTCAACACACACCCAAGTACACGGGGTTGGTGACTAAAGATGTTCCTCGCTCCTAATACGAATTAACAACATCGAGAAATGGAATTTTATGAAGTCTGCACTTTATCAAAATGAGTATTAAAATCATCATCATCATCATCATCATTAGTCGTTTTACTCATTGCTGAGCGTCGTGATCTCATTTCTTCACTTCATTAGTAACTACATCCTTGACGAGACGTTTCCATCCTAAGCGGTCTTTAGCCCATCGTAAGATATCGTGAAGAGGTAGGCCGGTAATCTTCTTCGCTTGGTCTAACCATCTACCTGTTGTTCTACTACCTCTTGGTCTGGTGCCTTCAATTTTGCATTGTAGAATGTTTTTTTTTTTTCTAAATTGTCTCCTCTTCTCAAAGTGTGTCCCAAGAATTGGAGGTAACTTTCTATAACACGGGAAGAAACCCTTTTGTGATGCTCAGTTCTTCTATAATAGAGGCATTAGTTCTTCTTTCTGTCCATGGTATACGTAGCATCCTCCGCCAACACCTCATCTCGAAGGCATCTATTCGACTTTTGTCATTAGCCAACAAGAGTTTAGTGCTTTTCAGTCGGTCAACACGAATGTACCCAAAAGAGATGGGTTATGCCCTAATCCTGAAATAAATTACATGAGATTAATAAAACACTAGGATGACCAGTTTCGATCGTCAAGCGATCATCATCAGATCCATTACACTTAGGCTACAAAATCTATGTTTGAAATACAGGTGAAAATATTTACAATATGTACAATTATTTAGTTGCAGTATTGGTACTGCAACTGTCAGTGTATGCTAAATGCAGTATATATGTTAGGTGAAATGCTAAATGGTGATAGCTATCCGGAGATTGTACTTTAGAGAGACTATATGGTTGTAAACTATGGTTAAACTATAAAATTTTTGGCTAACTACTTATCTGATTGTCTTCCGTATTACAGCTACTCGCAGTTTTCGTGCTCACTGAAACTCGCTGTGCGGTCGACTGCGGTGGTTATCTTAACGACTGGTTTTTCCCCTGCCTCCTCCCCCCTGTCCCTACGTGCTGTGGGGAGTGATAGCGATGTGTTTATGTGAGGTGTTGCCAACCTAGATAAGATGTATGTTATTGAATGAGGTGGGTCCACAACTATTAAAGACCGTGGATTGGCCCTCGCCACGCGTGGAGCATAACCCATTCGAACTAAGCGTTGACGGTCTTATGAGGACGTCCCGGCATCTTTAATACTGCCTCTAATATGGGCCTTGGTTTATTGCAGAAGCAATAAGGAAATAAGAACTATTATACAAATAGCAAAGGAAAACAACTTCTCGCCAAGAAAAATAAATCAAATTATAGCCAAACATAAAAATAAAGATAAAACGATTCCCAAACCGGACAGTAATGAGAAAAAATTTGCGCGTTTCAACTATGTGAATGCAAATACATATAAAATCACTAACCTATTCAAAAAACAAGGCATAAAGATAGCTTTCACGACGAAAAACACAACCGCTAGGCACCTCCTAAATAGTAATCTAAATAAACGTGAAGCGTATTCAAGGTCAGGGGTATATTCTATAACGTGCCAAGACACCGATTGTCAAGCTAATTACATCGGGCAGAGTGGAAGGCGAGTAGACACACGTTATAATGAACATAGGAATGCGATAAGATACGGAACACATTCAGCCGTGTGCGAACATATGTGTGACGCAGGGCACAGCTTTACCAACATAGAGTCGGACCTTAAAATAATCCATCACGAATCGAAAGGCAGAGCTCTTGACATAAAGGAAGCAATCGAGATACACCTAGCCAAACGAAACAATCCCAACAATCTAAATGAACACACGTTCATGGAGAGCTCACCCCTCTTCACGCTACTAAAAAACACACCCTGTCGGAAACAAAACACAATTTAGCGACACAGCCAAGCTAGATAAAAAAGGGGGGAAATTAGGGGTTTTTTAATAGGTAAATGTTATCTGGATCAGGTGTACGATGTACTTTGCTTCTGCAATAAACCAAGGCCCATATTCGCGGCAGTATTAAAGATGCCGGGACGTCCTCATAAGACCGTCAACGCTTAGTTCGAATGGGTTATGCTCCACGCGTGGCGAGGGCCAATCCACGGTCTTTAATAGTTGTGGACCCACCTCATTCAATAACATACATCTTATCTAGGTTGGCAACACCTCACATAAACACATCGCTATCACTCCCCACAGCACGTAGGGACAGGGGGGAGGAGGCAGGGGAAAAACCAGTCGTTAAGATAACCACCGCAGTCGACCGCACAGCGAGTTTCAGTGAGCACGAAAACTGCGAGTAGCTGTAATACGGAAGACAATCAGATAAGTAGTTAGCCAAAAATTTTATAGTTTAACCATAGTTTACAACCATATAATCTCTCTAAAGTACAATCTCCGGATAGCTATCACCATTTAGCATTTCACCTAACATATATACTGCATTTAGCATACACTGACAGTTGCAGTACCAATACTGCAACTAAATAATTGTACATATTGTAAATATTTTCACCTGTATTTCAAACATAGATTTTGTAGCCTAAGTGTAATGGATCTGATGATGATCGCTTGACGATCGAAACTGGTCATCCTAGTGTTTTATTAATCTCATGTAATTTATTTCAGGATTAGGGCATAACCCATCTCTTTTGGGTACATTCGTGTTGACCGACTGAAAAGCACTAAACTCTTGTTTACTAAGGCAACACTGAAAATATGGCTTCAAACACCACAATGTTTTGTCATTAGCCTTCACAGTCCAGGTCTCGCAACCGTATAAGAAAACAGAAAACACCAGTGATTTCACCAATCGTATTTTCACTGTTTTGGATAGTGCCCGGTTCTGCCAGATCTTTATAAGATCTTTGCAGCACGACCTAGGACAATACGTCGTTTTATTTCTTTATCACAATTTCCCATGTTACTAATTATGGAGCCCAGGTATACACAATCATGCACCAACTCCAGATCTTGTAGGCATCCTGTCATTTGAATTGGGACTTTACTTTGTCAGTTGGTAACCATTTGTTTGGTCTTTTTCATGTTGATTTCTAGACCAAAATCTGAACTGATGGTTTTCACTCTGGAAAGCAATTCATCAAGTTCTTGCCCACTTCTTGCAATGAGTGTAGTATCATCAGCAAAGCGTAGATAATTTTTCTACCACCGATTGAAATTCCATTATCCCAGCCATCCAATGCTCGTTTCATTATGTACTCTGCTTAGATGTTGTAGAGTTGGGATGATAATATACAACCTTGCCTGACTCCATTTGACTCATTGAAAAATTCTGAGCATTCACCATCCACCCTTACGGTTGCATTATGACTGTTATAAAGACCTTTCAATAATAACGTTAAAAATTTTGGGACTCCATATTCGTTGAGTACTTCCCACAGCTTGTCCCACTTGACACAGTCGAAGGCCTTTTTATAATAAAGGAAACAAATATAGGCAGGGACACAGAACTCACGGCATTTTTCAATTATCTGCCTCATGTTTGTTATTGACTCGCGTGTACCTTTGTCTGCCACAAAACCTGCTTGCTCTGCAGAAATCTGAGCTGCAATAAAGTTTTTAATTGTTGATTCATTATGTACAACAGGACTTTACTAGCATGTGATATTGATGCTAAGGTGTGGTAATTAGAACAGTCCCTAACTGACCCTTTTTTGTGAAGGGGAATGAGAACAGATGTAGTCCAGTCTTTAGGCCATTCTCCAGTTTTCCACACTTTGAAGGCCTTCTTCTCCCATTACTTTCAGCATTTCTCCAGAAATACCATCCATGCCTGGGGCCTTGTTGTTTTTCAAATGTTTGGTGGCATTCTCATTTTCACTAAATAGGATGTCAGGCTCTGTGTCACATTCCATGCAATTGTTCTCTTCTCTTAAGCTATTTCCTGTGCAGTATTAGGTTTCACAGTATTGTTTCCACCTAACTATTGCTTCTTTCTTGTTACCAATTACATTTCCCTGTGCTTCTTCAATCACCCATGTACGTGGTTTGAATTCCCGGGTGATGCCGTTTATCTTCTTGGGGAGTGTCTGAGGACATGTTCGGCTTGCCAGAGGCTGCACCTGCTTCAAGCGGACACCCCTAGGGTGAGCTACATGTTCCGTTCAATTTCAAGTAGTTCCAACTTTCGCTACCAGATATCAATGATACCTAGTGGTGAGCATTGGAACTTTGATAGAGCGTTCCAACGAAATGTAACCTACAACTTAGCTTCACGCAAGTTTAGTCTGTGGAAGAATCTTTTACATGCCTTAAATCTATGACATGGGACCGCCGGCTTTACTCCCCCTCCAAAGGAAGGCATAATGAAGGATTTTATTTAACGCTCTTAAAAAATCCAACGACTTCGGCCGGGTTTGAACCCGCTATCTTGGGCACAGCAGTTCAGCATGCTACCAACTACGCCACCAAAGCCGCTGCCTCTTGATGAATGTAACAAAACAATAATTTATGTTTTGGAGACTTGCCAAAAATGTGTGTCTCGAAACCTTACTGACAACCTAAATTATTTTCAGGACTTTTTTTGAATGTATATGTGTTAGAATGAAGTTCAGAATGCTATTTCTTTTAGTTCTTTCTTCTTGTTGCGTTTTACTCTTAAGCTGCTCTTCAAAATGAACCTCATCGTTCTTGGCTTTCTTCCTCCTACATCATGCTGCAGATATTTTTTTTACATTCCTTGTTCCACATCAATTATATTGTTGTAATTTATAGTAATGAAAGAGATTATTTTCTATTTATGTGTACTGTTTGTATTTACAGGGAACAAGCAGGTCGTCCCAAGTGTCCCCTGGATCCTTTTTTTATTGTCCCAGACAAATGCACTTGTGTTGATTTCCAAGTGTTAAAGATGCAGGAGTTACCTGATTCTATTCCTCAGGGGGAGTTACCTCGGCACCTCTCTCTCTATTGTGACAGGTGAGTGGTGCTTATTTTTATTCTCATTCTTCTGCCCAGTCTTGCTCTGAAATGAAGGCGACATGGGAAAATAGTCAAGAATTTATAATAAAATATCAGATTAATGGGTTATTCATATACCGTACTATAAGTACAGGGTGTATCAAAATGAATATCATGGTTTTAAGGCTTTGTAGTATTTATTATAGTTAACTTAAAATTGTGAATAATATATCAAATGAAAGAACTTCATCAGTTCTACAAATGTTCGATGTGAGCATCATTGGTCACACAGCACACATCGAGTAATTGTTGCAACAACTGCTTCAATCCTGTTTCTTAAGTCGGTTAGGTCAGCTGGTAGCGAAGGCAGATACATATGATCCTGAAAAATGCTAATTCACGACTAGCCCTCCCAATTGATTTCTTAGGGCTACGCGTGAAAGACTCTCTCACTCGTTCAACATGTTCTTCAATCTTTGATGGTCCGCCAGTACTCTTCCCTTTACAAAGACAGCCAGTGTCTCCAAACTAATGGTACCATCTGCGGATGTTATTATCACTTGGAGGATTACAATTGAACTTAATATGGAATGCACATTGCACTGTAACTACAGATTCAGTCCTTGCTAACTGTAAAACACAAAAAGCTTTCTGCTCCCTAGTCGCCATCTTGGCTACTAGCGCTTCTAACAGAAGACGGAGGGACCAGTGGATGCGCATGTGCACAGGTACGAACACTTGTAGCACATACTATTTGAGTTGCTCTTTCATTTGATGTATTATTTATGATCGTACGTTAACTCTAATAAATACTACAAAGCCTTAAACCCCTGATATTCATTTTGATACACCCTGTATAATACACTGAATTTTAAAATAAAATTACTTTCTCTGCAAGACTTTTTAAACCTGTAAGAGATGTGACTATTGTGTTGGAAGTCATTTTCCAGTGTTGCCTTAGTAAATGAAATTTAATGTTTTTCAGTTGGTGAACACAATTGTACCCAATTGTAATGGTTTTTTCCCTAATCCTGAAAAGAATTCACATGAGATTAATAACTACACTTGGATGACAGGTTTGATCGTCAAGCAATCATCATCAGATCCTTACTTAGGCTATTAAATCTGTCTACAAGTATGGGTGATAGTATTTACAATATACAGTATACACTTACTTAGTTGCAGTAGTAATTAACCCCTTGAAGGTCACGGCGCAATATATTGCGTGTAGCGGTAAGTGCCGCTGTGGTTACGGCGCAATATATTGCGTGTCGGAATTTGAAGTGATATATCTTCGTAACTGTATGTCTTTGGACAACGATTGAAAAACGGTTAGCTCCCGGCATCTGTTGACTATTTTCTGAACTCGTTAGATTATTGCTATCGCCACGGGGAGCGCTGGAAATTAAATGTTTTTAAGCGGATGTCTTCAGCTTTAGCGACTCAATTGCAAACAGTTCAAAATGGCTGCGCCGAGTCGAGCTGACTTGCTTACAAGCGACGATAAAGTTCGTGAAATTCTCATGAATGATGAAAGTGATTGTTCAGTATTTGAAGACAGTGATGAAGACGATGTAGGAGGCATATCTGGAAGTAATTCAAGTGGTGAAGACGTAAATGAAAGTGAGGATGAGGTCATACAGCCGCCACGTCCAAAGCGAAGGAAGGTAAATAAAGCGCCTAGTATTCACCGAGTTTGGGAAGACGAGACTGTAACCAACCAATTTACGCCAACGGATTTTATGTTTGATGGCAGTAATTCAGGAATTCAGGATGTTTCACTGACGAAAGATTCTTTAGAAATTGACATTTTCAAAAAATTGTTCCCAGTGACATTAGTACAGAAAATAGCTGCAGAAACTAATTTATATCATTCACAATTTATGAATAGTAAGACCAACATTTCACCCCAATCCCGAGCACAGAAATGGAATGATGTCACGGTTGATGAAATGTATCTGTTTCTAGGAGTTAGTTTACTTATGGGCCATGTAAACAAGCATACAATAGAACAGTACTGGTCTACAGATCCTCTGATTCACACACCCATATTTTCCCAGTTGATGTCTTGTAACCGCTACAAAGCAATCCTACAGTTTCTTCACTTCAGTGATAATTCGTTACAAATTCAAGGTGATCGACTGTACAAACTTAGGCCTGTTATGGAACATATAAAGCAGACTTTCCCATCTCTTTTCCATCCATTTCAAGATGTCGCTATTGACGAAAGTCTTGTTTTGTTCAAGGGCCGGTTGTCTTTCAAACAGTACATACCTTCAAAACGGAACAGATTTGGCCTGAAATTATTTGTGTTATGTGACTGTGCTACCGGCTTTATCTTAGATATGATCTTATACACTGGAGCTACTACAGAACTTATTGATTGCAGCCTTGGGTTTTCTTCGACAGTAGTTATGACAATGATGAATCCCTACTTGAATCTGGGTCATAGCCTATATATTGACAATTATTACACAAGCCCAGAGCTATTTGAGACTCTGCACTCACAAAAAACACATGCTTGTGGAACAGTAAGGAAAAATCGAAAAGACTGCCAACTGCTTCTATAAAACTGAAACGGGGGGAATTGGAGGAAAAGCATACGTCCAACATTCTTTCTGTCAGATGGATGGATAGGAGGGAAGTTGGTATGCTCACAACTACACATTCAAGTGGAATGGTTCATACGGGGAAAACAGATCACAAAACGGGAGACCAACGAAAGATACCAGTGTGTGTTGGTGCTTACAACAAGAAAATGGGGCCTGTTGATAAATCCGACCAGATGATAACTACTGTTCAGTCCACTCGCAGGTCGATCAAATGGTACAAGAAATTGTTTTTCCATTTATTGGAAGTGATAATACTGAATTGCTTCTTTATTGAGAGGATTCTGAAAGGAGACAAGAGGTCACTGAAATCGTTTCGACTGGAAGTTGTTCGTTCACTAACTGAAGCAGGGCCTACAAGAACTTCATCTATTTCTGGTGGTCGTCCGTCTAGCGGGGATAATCCGACAAGGCTAACTCAACGACATTTTCTTTCCCTTATCCCCCCAAACGAACCAGGAAGAAGACCACCTTCAAGAGTGTGCCATGTGTGTGCTCACACATCAAGAAGGGAGAAAAGGAACACAAGGACCATCTACCATTGTAAGGAGTGCAACAGAACTCTTTGCCCTGTACCTTGTTTTGAGGATTATCATACCAAAAAACATTACTAAAAATGATGATTCACAATTTTTGTGCTTAAACTAGTTGTTTGATGTCTAGTTAACATACTGTGTTAAATTCATTTGTTTCATAAAAATATAATGCCTCTTGTGGGTTGTTTTACAAACATGTGCAAAAACCTAAATTTTGGGCTGTGCAGTGGGCTAAGAAACCTGACTCTCAAAGGGTTAAACTCGCTCAACTAATTGAGATATGTGATTTCTTGTTGAGATACTAATAGTGGTGATTGACATTCAACTTTACTTGCTTAGTGTGATTATGTGATATTAAATGGTTGTAGACATAGATTTAATATCTACTACACTTAATAATCTGGACAAAATAAATAGTTTAATTACACACTTCGATATACTTCCTGAAAGGTGGTGGTTTATTTGGATGACTTGTTGACACGTACGTTCCTTCGTAAGTTTACAGTGCAATCTTATTTTCTTGTGGACTGGCTAAAGTTTCGCAATGGACAGACTAACCAATAAGGATATAAGTGACTTACTTGGTGATGATAAACACGATGAAGTTGTTGGTGGAAGTGACAATACAGATATAGATTTAGTTTATGAAAGTGATCATGGCAGCGGTACTGAGCAATACAACTGTGCGTCAGAACACAAAGGTACTTCTTCCACTGAATCTGAACATGAGGTTGATGAGGATAATATACTGTTAGGTATACGACTTCATGTTTTTAAGGGCAAGTTTGTCATTGTTGTATTAAGGGGCGGAACTACAAGGTCATCTGTCCCTTTTAAGAGGATGCCAGTCAATAATGATGTTTATTTCCTACTCCATTTTTAAGATTCTTAATTACATCCCCTCAGGAGCTCACATCTAGTGGGACGTGGGTTGGCGACCACGGGACCCCAGCTGAGTCCGGCATTGTTTCCACTTAATTGTGCCGGGCTCCTCTCCGTCTTCTTTCCTGTCGACCTCCCTTGGTCAACTCTTGTTCTCTTCCGACCCCGACGGTATTAGGTTATCCAAGGCCTAGGGAGTCTTTCACTTTCCCGCCTTAATTGGCCCTTGTCTCATCTTTCCTGATACCCTCCTTCTGTGAGGGGTCAGCCTTCTTTTTCTTTTCCTTTTACCTCCTGCCTTGTGCTCAAGGCCCTTAAGGGGGCAGGGTGTATGTAGTCCCACCACTTCTGGTGCACCCTAGATAATGCTACACCCTCGGGGGCTCACGGTTGGTGAGTTCGGGAGTTGGCGACCCCGAGGGATTCCTGAGCTGGGTCCTTTTTCCACTTTTGTCCCTTACCTTTGGGGCGGACCCTCTCCTCTCCTCTTTTCCTTATATTTCCTTTTCTCTTTAAGATTCCCGCACTGTTTTTGTTACTTGGTTCACCGTGTATCTAAATTCCCTTTAGCGATTTTTTAAGGCATTTTTGATCTACGTTGCATTTTGTAAGTTTTTTCGATCTAAATTACATCTCGCGATTGTTTTCAACCTCAATTGCATTTTGTAAAGATTGACAATCTAAATTGCTTTTTAGTAAGTCTTTCAATGCAGGTAGATGGGCCTTTAGGTGAGTATTTTGAATTTCAATTGCATTTTGTAAGTATTTTCAACCAAAACCGCATTTCGCACGAATTTTGAATCTAAATTGCATTTTGTTTGGTGGGCATTTTGCACATATTTTGATTCTCAATTGCATTTTGTGGGTATTTTGAATCTAAATTACATTTTGTCAAGTATTTTCAATCTAAATTGCGTTTTGTAAGTATTGTCAATCCACATGAGTCGTTTGAATCTACCGTCCATTTTGTAAGCATTTTCAATTTCAATTGCATTTTGTAAGTATTTTGAATTTCAATTGCACTTTGTGAATAATTTGGATTGGAACTGAGATAGGGCCTATTACAATCTGAATTGCATTGTGTATTTTCAATTTCACTTGCATTTTGTAAGTATTTTGAACCTCAATTGCATTTTGTATGTATTTTCGATCTCATTTGCATTTTGTAAGTATTTTGAATTTCAGTTGCATTTTGTAAGTATTTCGACGCTACATTGCATTTGTACGTATTTTGAATCTAGCCTACGTTTTGTGGGTCTTTTTCAATCTATTCTTTTTGTGAATCTTTTCGTTCTAAATTCCCTTTTGTAAGACCATATTGTGAGTTGTTTCCATCTGAATTTCTCTTTGTACGTATTTTCCATCTCACATAATTTTCGTTCTGGTTTCCATTTCATTCTCATTTTTGCTATCACCCAGATCATTAGGGGCCGATAACCTAGATGTTAGGCCCCTTAAAACAACAATTATCATCATCATCTTAATTACATTACAAAAGCATTCTCCCACTGGCCTGACCTGAATGTTTGCATGGCAAAAATTTCTTGGTGCCTTCACAATGTTTGCTCATAGTGATTGTATTGAACAACTTCCTGTATTTACTGCTTTTTACTTAAACTTCACTTTGAAGGACTAAGGTTAGCTTGATGTGAGGTGGCAGATACAAAGGGTTTACGTTGCTTGATAGGGGTTTAAAGTTTAGTTGCAATGAATTTGACAATTTAAAATGTGCCTTTGATATTATATTGGTTTAATAGTAGCTCATTTGTTTCACAGGTATCTGTGTGAACGAGTTGTTCCTGGTAATAAAGTGGTAATACTTGGAATCTATTCCATTAAGAAAGTGGTAAAACTATCTCGTGTAAGTATGTAATGAATCTTGTCTAATTGAAGCATGCATGTATTAGCTGAGTAATTGACAGCATTGCTAACATTGTCCTTCTGATGCAAGGAAAAATCCAATAAATTCCTTTCTTATTTGCAACCCCCTGTAAAATACATTAAGTCTGACTCTATCACCTGGTCTATAAATCTCACCACCTCATTTGGTGGGAAACCAGTGACACTTAAAACCCTGATCATTTAATCTCATATTGGCTCATGTCTACCATGGTATCTCCATAGAAGTTAATAAGTTGGATGCTTTGAAACTAAGTGACAATGAGGAGAGATATTTTCCAAGTAGTGGCAACATAAACTAGCATTGGGGGGGGGGAGGAAAAAAAAGAATGTCATACTAGTGTCGGCGCAGAAATTATGGGCATTCGAGTTTGAAGATAAATAGCAAAATAACCAGAAAGCCTTCAGAATAGCAAGTGACATCATTTTCCTTTTCATTTTTGTGTTGATTGATGGTAAAGTTAACTTTTAGAAACTCTTTTTAATATCTCTTATGGCAGGTATAATGTAAAAAGTACCGGTTTTAGGCACGTTTTGAAGGAAATGTTGACTTTAAAGATTCACAACTCTCAATGCCGTTGTGCTATTACAACCAAATTGTAATGTGTGTTAGATGTTTTCTGTGTATATTTGAAGTTTGATTTTTTTTCTCCAACAAAAACAACAAAACAATTGATTATGTTAATGGCTCGCATTTCAAAACTGGAGTTGCGTAAAAGTTTGTTTGTGCGTTTTAATCCACATATATGATGCATTTGCGATATGCAACTTGTCCATAATGTAAATAGATAGGTTTAGTGACATGGATAGATATTTATTATGATTTTGGTCAGTGTTGACAGCAGGCGAGACTGTGCTGGATAGTTAATGCGCTGTTGCCCCATTCACTTGGCAAAGAACATTTCTTCCTGGTCATTGCTCCCACAGCACAAAACATGTTCAAATACAATTTATTTCTTTTTCACATTTCTCATTAGCTATTCTCAAGAAGGCTTTGGAACTCTAATGGTAGTTTTAAAAAGTTTTTTTTCTTCTCATTTTTAATTTATTTTTCTAATTACAATTTCATTAACTTGTTACAGTATATTTACATGACGAACATCTTGGAAGAATATTAATTATCATCTGATTGAATATGGTCATCCGAAGTCAAATGTTATCTCACATCCTCACTATCACCTTTCTGTTCAGCATTTGTCCAGTTTACTTCAGCCACTTTATTTTTCATATAGGCCCATATCAACTGAATAGTATTAAGTTCAAAATGGGCAACTGGTAACGATACCAATTCTGCATCTGGTTGCACTCTTTTGTAATTTTGTTTGAATTTCTTCTGGTGTTTTAAAGTGGGGTTTGGCACTGTCGGTGAGACTCGAAGTTATCAGCATCTTCTAAGAAGCTATCCTCCCTTCCTATATATAAAATTATAACCCGTTGGAAATATCCAATACCTAGGGATAGGAAAAATTTGCGATCGCGAATTTCGCGCATTATTAAATGAAGTAATACGGAAGTGGTAATGTGTTTTAATAACCCTAAAATGGCAAAAAGAATGGCTCTAAAACTCGCGAATTTCGCATGAAAACTCGAATTTTAGCTTTATTTTGTTTTCTTCTTTACAATGCACTTCCGTTAATTCACGGTAATTAATGCACGAATTTCCCCGAATTATCAGCAGTTATGTTTTTAAGCCTAGCAAAAAGACAACTATTGGTTAAAATATTGAAATTTATTTTATGAACATGTAAAATAATAATTATAACTCTTTGGTTGGTTCCTTAGTTTAGGGGCTGCGACAACATGGTCATGTAGCCCTGTGTACTTTGGGTGTGTGTAGAATCTGTCTGATAACTGGTGTTAATTGTGATGACTGTATTAGTGTGTGTTATCTGTTTTCAATTCAAGTAAGGACTTCTGACATTGAATTTTTCCAAGTAGTTCCTACTTTTGCCGCCAAACGCAACCGTCAACGACTACTAGTTCAGAACTGGTTACCAGATGCCATCGCAGTAGACTCCTGGCGACGAACGTCCGAACCTAAGAGCGTTTGTCAAATGTTTAACCTAACCTACAATTTAGCTTCACACAGGTGTAATTAGTGGAAGGTTCTTTAACATGCCATAAATCTATGACATGGGACCGCTGGCTTTACTTCCCCTCTGAAGGAAGGCATACTGTATAACACTTTACAACATTGTATTGTAAGACACACTAGGCTAGAGGTATGTGGATTATGCCAACATTAATATCTAGGAAAAACGACTGTCATCGCTTTTTGTGTCTTAGATAGTTTATTTTTTTAAATTTTGTATTGTACAATACTGAAGAAACAATATATAAGACACAAGTGTGACTATAGACACACTCGCTTGATTGGGAACTTTCGGGATTTCAGTTTCATCACTCCTGCACTCTATATGTACTGTATTATTGGCATAGTTGGGGCCTTATAATTATTATCTATGCATAACGGTGGGATACACCATGGCCACCCATGCAATTTAATTTTAATTTATAATTGTAATTGGGCGCGTTCAGCGGGCTCAGCAATCTGCTACAAGCTGACGCGGGAACTTTGAGCAATGCACGGAGTTCCTTTGAAGCTACTTATTGGTCTATGGTCTATGATAAATACATAGAAAATAATAACTTTTATGCGACAGTGCTGTAGACAGCCCTGTTAATGCGTGGCGCTATGCCGTGAAGCCAAGCTAATTGCGGACTGGGAGACGTGAGTTCAAATCCCACCGTCGGTCGTCATGTAAATGGTTTTCAGTGGTTTCCAATCTTCAGGTCCAGGTAAATACCGGGACAGTAAGTTACCTTCTAATAGGCCACGACCTCTATCTTCCATCTCCTAGTCAAGTTTCATTAATTTCAGTTCTCACGAGGTTGGCGTCAGGAAGGCCATCCGGCGGTATAAACCACCCGCCACATAGACTTTCATCGTATCTCATCCCCGACCCTGTTGAAAACGGGAATAATAAGGGGGTAGACATCCTGACGATAAGAATAACTCTTCTTTTGAAATTCAATTTTATTGTAGGCTAGTCCACTCCTTTAATTAGTCTTATTAATATTAGGCTGATTTCTTATTTAAACATCCGTCGAAATTTGTAAAGAAATATTGAATTAGCCCTTCAGTTATTTAATTCTCCTACGTGTTACACGGGGCAGATGACCTCGCTGTTCCACCCTTTAAAACAATTATCATTAAATACCCTACTAGCAAACAAGCCAATTGTTTGGGGCAACATAACCCACAAAATTAACATGTATTAATTCCATAAAATCCAATCAAAGAAGTTTGTTCATATTGCTGTAGCCCATAGTGGTAAAACACAGCACTGGATGTAAATAATTGCACGGCTATTGGCAAGCTATTTTTGCTTTAGCTTAAAATTAATAAAATGAGGGATATCACTATGTTGCCCCAAGCCGTTCAGTTATTTAATTCCCCCGTATATTTCAATAAGGTACAATATCAGATGCGATTAAAAATGTATATACAAAAACTCTTTTCTACAAAAATGTGTCAAGTAATAAATAACTTAATTCTCGTAATATTTCTTTAAGGGGGCAGATGACCTCACAGTTCCACCCCTTAAAACAACCATAACTATTTCTTTAAGGTTTGGGTGATAAAATATTAATTGTTGCTCCTCTCCCCAACTAATTGGACAGAATCATGTTGACTGACTGAAAAGCATTCTGTTAATGAAAATTTAATAGGAAGTTTTCACAGCTATTCTCTATTCAGTCAACTAAGACTTGACCAAGTTTTAGAAAAAAAGAATTCCTGAGTGTCGCCTTTGTTATCTAAGAAAGAATCAATTTTCAGTCGCTAAACACAGTATGTGCCCGAATAATTTGTCACACTAACTGGAAAGGATTTAATTGGCCACATTGCTGTGCTGACTGTCTGAAAATAGATTCTTGTAATATTATAAAACTTGAGGGTAAGTCGATACTCACCATAGAATACTGTAATATTGGAATGCAAGAGAAATATACATGTCCTTAATGATATGGATTCAAAATAAGGTTGAATATTTGGAATGGTTTCCCTATGTTGGCTGACAGATAGACAGAAAATATTTACTACAGTAATATTCAATGCCAGCTATTTGTATTGAATTGTGCTCTTACCTGGAAATCTACCCATTCGTTTATCCACATTTTGTAATAAGGGTATAAGATAGGGAGACCAGAAAAAGAATTGAAGTGAACATATTTTTTAAACCATTTATTAACTTAATTCATATTAATTTATTCAAAATTCATTGCTATTTTTTCTCTTTTTAGACTTTGGTTCCATCCCACTACCATTATATAGACACTTAATGCAACAGACATTAAAAAACCACAATTAGAAGAGGAAAAAGTTTTATAATTTTAAATATAAATGAGACAGTATGAAATTCACGGGTACTCACACATCCCAAGAGAAAAGATGCGAGTTCCAACACAATTATCATCTTGGCTCTATTATACAACTTCAACAGCACTGAAATAACATCTTAGTTCGACTCGGATCGAATTTGGGGGCGACAGCCGAGAACACTAGACACTGTAACAAGGCCCTCCTCCTTCATGTGGACTTGTGACCAGCAGGCAGAAGCAATGAAGTACTCTACAACCCAGAGGCAAAGTTGCCTAACCAAACACTAGACCTAATTACCCAAAATAAATACAGTATTGCAAATGGCATTGCTACAAATAGAAAACATAACTAGGCTGTACAATTTACGACTAAACCAACACTTCTTTTTTTTCACAAATTACCGGTAAACTAATTTTTCCCATCAAATGATTCCTCTTATGAAAATATTTGTTGCATTGTTGGGACAGTTCATTCCCTCTAGCAACTGCCTACCATAGGCAGCACAACTTCAACTTCCAAGCTCCAGTGTCACCAAGGACTTGTCTATGTAGCTCCATCTTTGCTATACTTGGTCTGCTTCTTAGATCGCTCCTTGCCCCCTGGGGACTTCGAACTTGAAGAGTTGCTGGGGCAGATTGTGTGGCTGCTTCCACTGGTGAGGTGATCTCCCTGAACTTTGTCGATATGGTCAGTCGAGGGTTGAATGTCTCATCGTTGGAAAGAATTGCTTCAAACAACTTGTAAATCTCTCACTGGACTGAATCACTGGAATGCCGGATTTTTTGTACACGTGACCTCCATATTCCAGAATTTACATCCCCATCAGGTGCCTAAATAAGAAAGGAACACATAATTAAAAAAGAAGTGGACTGCCCATACAAAAGGTACTTCAAAATGGAAAGTTCTTTTTTGCCCTAGGGGAACAAATTAGAAATAAGGAGTATGGGTATAAGTTTACAAGTATTTTAGTCGAAGCACTGCCCAGGGTTGCT
This sequence comes from Meconema thalassinum, assembly GCA_946902985.2. Taxonomy (NCBI): domain Eukaryota; kingdom Metazoa; phylum Arthropoda; class Insecta; order Orthoptera; family Tettigoniidae; genus Meconema; species Meconema thalassinum. The sequence goes on from OX336388.2 coordinate 1,635,687,274, forward strand.
ATACCGTACACAGCTGCTTTTGAGACAATGGGGAGTGTCGGTGATGGTGCAATGATGTCCCTGACGAGAAAAATGTCCGTTGTCATGCATGTAATAGAAATAAAAATTGGTCTAGCATGGGTAAGCTGAGCCAAAACTACCCTTTTTCTCTCAATAGCAACAGGTGGAATAGCAACTAGGAATTACTCCTAGGATCACTAGCACATTCAAAGAAACTTTTAAATGAAATCCTTTTGATTGGGAGGCTCCAACACCAAATCCATAATGAATTTATTGCTTAGTATACAGGTACCTTCCATGGGGAGGATAAGTTTGGAACTCATAATATAGCAGTCAATGGTAACAGTAACAAGTCACAGTTGGAGTTTCTAAAGTATTGAAATTAGCCAAAATGCCTCTTCAAATGAAAAATAAATCAGGAAATGATGTACCGGTAGTAACTTAATAGTGTTTACTCTCCTACTGACCATAACCCACCCACCATCCCACGTTTAGATCACGACTTATATAGTAAAATTCCAGCTGTGTCGGCCATTATCAGCGTGGATTATGTAACGTACAGTATTGTCAACGTAACCCCACCCATACGGTACTAATCGTATAGGCAGTCAAGGGTAGCGTTCTGTGAGGGGTTCAAATGAAAATAACAGTGGTTTTGACAATGGCCCAATCCATGGGATTTTTGTCAATGGTTACAGCCTAACATGTCATCAACAGTGCCCCGCTTGCCGCACTTCAACCCGACCATTCTAACCTTTGTTTTGTCCAATCCAATGGTTTTAGCCTGCGGGCGCTTGTTAACCATGCATACCCCCTGCACGCACAGTGGGCTTGTCGCAAACCTAATCTTTAATTAGTGTGGTGTATTTTGTATCCCACATGCTGGCAATAATGTGTGCGCCTTGTTGACTCGACGACATTCATGTGCCATCGGCACATGGCTGCCGTTGTTAAAAGAGCAATAAATAAAAGCACATATTTATGTAGTTTGGCATACATTTCAGGTGCAGTAGTGACCAGGATTACTAATTTGAATTGGTAATGTACCCTAGAAGATGAAAGCCACAATGACTTCTGATGCAAGTGTAAAAGCCATGTTCTGGTCTCATTCAGAATTAATGTATCATCTTCTGAGTGACATTCCCAATCCAAATTACTAACCATGATCACTACTGCACCGGGAATATGCTCTAAATTACGTAAATATGTGTTTCTATTTCTTGATAATTCAACGACAGCAGGCGGATGAGGTCTCTTCAACTGGTACCAAGACTTGCACATGCTGATGTCACTACAGTTACCAACATGTGAGATACAAAATATACCACATAGGTCTGGTCTGGATAAAGATTATTGATGCGCGAGTACCCTACTGTACGTGACAAAAACCAAAAGTGTATATACGCCTAACGTGGGGGGCCGCTACCTACTAATTATTGGTCCAGGCAAAACCCATTGTTCTGGATCTAACAAATTTTACTATTACAAAAAACAATTACAGTGAAATATTACACTCATTAATAACACAGCAGCCAATAATTATTACACACATCAAATACGCACGTGGTGGACATTACTCAGTAGCGGCGGAAGTTCCTTTTAGCGGGTGGGAGGATTACAGTACGGTACCGCCTATATACACAGTAGTACCGTATTCGTGGGGCTGGCAATACTGCATTTGACGATAATTCACTCATAGAATGGCAGACAGTTGGAATTTTGCTATATTAGTCGTGATTTAGAAAGGGGATGGTGGGTGGGTTATGGACAGCAGAGGAATAATCATATATTATCACATCATTTCCTGATTTATTTTCCATTATTAGAAAAGGTATATTGGCAATTTACAATGGTACTTTAGACAGGGCCGGATTTACCCAAAGTTACGCTATAGGCACCTCTCCATTGAGCGCCCCTCTTCACTTGAGCACCATCTCCCCCCCGATTTTTATGATAAGGCATAGCCACTCGCATGAGGTAAGGTTCGGAAAAAAGGAATGAACAGATATATGGCTGACAGCATAATTTTATGCTTGAATTTTTACGCAGGGAAAACATAGTCAATTCAATAAAAATAAAAATAAAACAGCTTGGAGTAAAACTACATGAAACAGTTGAACTTTTATGCAACAAAAACACTTTATGAATACCCTTTCCAAAAATAATGTCTAGCCTTAATTCATACAACAAAAATGAAGAGTAGCTTCAAAAATTAAAACATAATTTACTGCAGTAACTGAATGAAGTGCGGTAGCACGAAATATATTTAAAAAAATAGTAGATCACACACTAATTTTAAAACGCATGAAGAGCAGTGGTACGAACCACATTTTAAATTGAACAAATCGCCTCTAAAATACAAATAAGGCCAACTGCATATCTTCCTGCAATATCTTTTAGAGAAATTAAAGTGCAGATTAAAAACATGAATGAAGACATAATGGGGCCTGCCTCAAGCACAACGAGAACTACTTCAAAAGTTTCCTTCTTGCCTTCTTTTCGGCAAAATCATTAATTATGGCACCGCAGTTCCAAGTTTATCGTAATATCTTTTTCAATCGCTAGGAGTGCAATAGAGTTTAACCTTTCTTCTTTAGTGACTGAACGCAAATAGTTCTTGACGCGATTCAGTACCGAAAATGATATTTCTCCAGAACAATTGGTCACTGGAATGGTGAGAAGTATCCGTAAAGCAATGTTTACGTTCGGGTACATATCGTGTAATTTTTTTTTTTTATTTCATGAAGGAAAGGGCTGAGCTCAGAGGCTGACTTACCTTTAAAATCTGCAATTTTTAAATGTACCTTAAAATGCAAGCACTCGTCAGCCAGTGCTCTTTCTAAGTCATCCACATACATTTCTGAGAGATCGTCAGCGAATTTTTTAATCATTGGTCCATCTAGGTCTAACAGGTTTTCTAGAAAATAAAATCTCTTATGGAGGACTTTGTAATCCTCACTTCGCCTCTTAAGCTCAGCACTTAGTACATCCAGAATTACATAAAATACATTGACGCGAAAATTTTCTGAGCCCTCTGACGGTACATATTCTCCTTGCTTTTTGTCTCATCATTCCTAGTCTTTCGTTCCGGTCTTCTCTTTAGGTCGTAGGAATATTGAACAATGCCGCTTAATTCTTTGGCTTCTTTCTCATAGACATCGAAATTATCTCTTAAACATTGCATAAATTCCGCTAACGAAGCGTAACATTCTACCACAGTGCTCAAATTAGTGCTAACTTTTTGGAGCTTCTGGCTGACAGTATTAAGCTAAATCTTTTTAGAATGGTACTCCAAAAAACAACTAGGAAAGCAGTTTATAATTGTAGGATATTGCTTAAGATGCCTTTGGCTTCACTTCGAGTGTTTGCCTTTTGATTTCTGTCTTCGTGAATACTCTTAGGAGCTGCCGCGACGCCACACCAGCCTTCCCTCAGAGCATGACAAGCGTCATATCGTGCCGACCCCCGAGTCACTGACGGACTTTTTAGTACGCGCGCGATAAAGTTATTTAAAATTTTCCATCGGTAGGTCGAAGCAGTAAAAAAAAGTTGTACAGTTCTTGAGCTGTTAAAAATATCTTACAGATTCTGAACAAGATTCAGCGGCATGAGTTCCAACCAAATTTATTGAATGGGGTGAGCATGGTGCATAGAGAGCTAAGGGATTCAAGGCCGCTATTCGAGCTTGCAACCCGGAATATTCGCCGGACATATTACTTGCGTTATCGTAAGATTAGCCTCGAATATCCTCCACTTTCAAATCCAGATCTTCCAACTTAGCCTTTACTGCATCAAAAAGCTGCTCTGACTTGTGCCCGATGCTCGCCATAAAACCTAGAAACCTTTCTTTTGGTTCACCATGGGCCGTAACATTTTGTTTGTCCGCTGAGGCAAATTTAAATTTTGTTGCTTTCTCCCCCTAAGGTGTCATTTGAATTAAATGTAGGCCTAGAATTTTCATTCTCTTTTTCATCAATTTTGGATTGTTGGAGCTGAAAAGGAAAATCCCATATTAATTAGAGCACTTCAAACATAGTAAATTTAAAAAGAACAACTTTTAATATACTCTGCAGGCACGGTACGGTTTCGAGGCCAGCCTGAGTTTTTACGTACCGGTATGTCACTTTGTGCAACAGTGTATCAAGGAATCGCCTATTGGGAAAGGCCTAATTTGCGTAAAGCAATTCGTGTACGCTAGCCTACCTCAAGTTGCTGAACTCCATCGCAGTCAATGTTGTGAACCGCAGAGCAAGAATTGTTATTGTTATCCGAATTTGTCGTTGGAGGTGTAGGATTCACACTCGCACTAAACATCTCATTTATTTTCCGACACTTTGATAGTGTAACCTCGGCTTTCTTATATCCTCTTCAGCTTTGCGGACACGGTTTTTGTAACCAGACAACTTTTTGCTGCCGATAGTTTAAAACATTTACTTGCAGATCACATCACAACACAACGCAAGCTCGAACTCGCACACAGCACAGGCAGGGGGGGGGGCACTTCGATGCTACTACAATGCAAGCAAACCCAGCTACAACAACAACAGCGCGCAGCACAGCTCCGCTCGCCCGCCTCCCCGTCCCTCTCACACTTGTCGGGACGAAAGGGCGTCGAGCGGCATAACGAAGAGCGAAGTGGAAGGGCATGCGACTAAGACACGATATTATTTCTAAATGTCTCTGCTCATTTCTCAATATTTATTTTAGCATGTATACTGCTATAATCCTAACTTACCACATTTAAAGCCGTAGCAAACAGGAAGTCTGACGGCGGTGCCCTTCGGGGCGCCTCCAGTACAGATCATTGCCGGTTGCCTAACCGAAGGGGCGCCTTGCGGCGCCCCTTGGACTGCGGCGCCCCTAGGCACGTGCCTATTTTGCCTTACGGTAAATCCGGCCCTGACTTTAGAAAATGTTAATGTATGATGAGCTCTCATTCAGCGTTACTGAGTGGTTCCTCCCACCATTAGGTAGGGTGGTCTTAATATTGTGATAGTACATATCTTGATGAGGGTAGGTGCCTTCGGTTGCATATAGTTCAAAGCAGTGGAAAGGCAGCAGACCACAGCAACATCGCCACTGCATATACTGTACATGTAACTACCATCGTGTAAGTTTGAAGTGATTTAATGATTTAAAAAAAAAGTATATTGAACACCCATGGGTCGAATACAATTTGCTGTGACCATCACTAAGGATGATAAAATGATTTCTTCAAAACAAAGCAGACTTTACAACTGTCAAAAATTTTTAGAACACCAATTTTCTACAATAAACCAAAATTCTATTAGAAAAATTAGACGAGTTAAGAAGTGCCCAACTGCCTCTCAAGTTACCGATTAAGGTTATCTCCTAAAGGACTAAAAACTGACATTGACCAGGGTGCCACCAACCACAGAAGTTAGCCTACGGTACCTACCTTGCCTCCTGGTCAAGTCAGTACCACCATCTCCAGGAGGCCAATCTTAGCAGAATTTATTTATGTACAGACAAAATGAATGTTGCAGTGGTCCCAGTATGTAATTGTACTATATATGAACCCTGCTTGCTCTACTATAATGTAATTCAAGACTATCACCGATTCAACAAAAAAACTTGTAGGCTACACAAAAGGCATAAGCCTATCGGTATCAGAGCTGAAATATAAATTACTGCAATAAAATTCTACCTCTGGTATCTGATGCATTTAGAAAATGTGCAGCATCTTATCCATGGGAATTCATTGCCATAGCTACCTCTTCCCACAAGACTTTCTGGTGCTTTTGATAAGATCCTTCCTCTTCCTATAGGTCCTAGGCCCTACTCATTCGTCCAAATTAACCACTGAATTACCATTAAAGCAAAGTTTAACATGTTCTGCAAATACCATCCCAAGTGCAATACTAGTTTTAAAACTTACCACCAAGAAGTAGGAGCCGATTTTCTAGATTATACAACCATCTCCATGTTTCTGCAGTTTTCTTGAATATAATTAGTGGCAAACTCGTGACCTAACATACAAGGAAGAGACATCAAAATGTTCAGAAACAGAAAGTCAGAATAATTCCATAAATAACTCATCAGTAGCCTACTCTCACATAATTTGGCCATGGGAAATCCGAAAGCTGTTTGGTAGCCTATATACACAGTAGGCTACATTTAAAACATCTTTCAGCCCAAAAGTATGGTTAACAGAGTTAAGAAAAGCTTCTGTTCTAAATATCGCGTTCATGTGCTACCGGTACAAAGTGGCATTTAATTTCAATCCGATTTAACAGCGGGAAGACTGTAATAGGTTTAAATCATACACAAAAATAAAGAATACGAGCCGGATTTGCCTTGACCAAACCAATTCCGAAATACAACATAAAATAACTATTAAAAGTCATCATCCTTCAAGAAAACAACTAGACCTAAGCCCAGTTAATTTAAAGTTGAATTTTAGAAACGTAAAAGGTCCAATTACAACAATTATGCTAAACAGTACATTGTATTATATTACCTGTCGCCATTCTTGAGTGTAGATCTTCGTCTCTAGAATTTAAGAAACCTAATAGGTTCATTTGCCGAACGAGCAGAACTTGATCAATTTGATTCCCCGCCATTCGCCGCAAGTCAGCAGAAACAAGCTAGCAAGCTAGCAGAAAAGAAGTTTGCTGGCTCTGCTGAGCCCTTGCTACCTACGTCACATCCGCTAGCAAGCCCGCTGAACGGCAAACTCAGAATCTGCTGAGCGTTTGCTGGCCAGTAATGAGCCCGCTGAACGCGCCCATTATTTGTCACATCAATTTATATGGAAGGATTGGGTATTTTATTATGTTTATATTCAATTGGAGCTAATGGAGGATTTTCTATAAACGAATACTATAAATTTAACGCGAGGGCAAATCGAGCAGGAACGGAGATTTTAAGTCGTCTAGCTAGGCTGAGTAGATGTTGCAACTCAAGATATTCTCGGCGGAACACACAGCAGGGCCCTTTCCCAGAATTGGAGCAGACAAGAACTGATGCTTCTCTGAGGCGCATTTCCACGAACTTGGTTCACGAGAGGTCAAGTCTTCTGAGGACAAGGGAAGCTAGGCTCTTGACGTCCAGCATATCCTTATTTGGCTATAAGACCTGCAATTCCAAGAATCGGATCCACGCTACTTCTGAGCGAATCAGAACGTTGACGACAATCCAATTTGAAGGAGTAGGAGACCTGGAGTTGGCATCGCAAGAGGAGATTGGTCTACGACCACGTGAGAGGGGTGCTGGAGAGAGGGTTGTCAAAAAGTTTTAAAAGACTCAACCCGCGGACGGAGAAGCATTCCATTTGATTCTTTTTCTTTAGTCAGATTCGATTATGATGCTGATGGTCAGTCTATTCTACTTTTGAGCATCTCTAAGCTCATAAACCATTACAGTTGTAGTATGCTGGGGACATATCTCGTTCACGCATATTGATAACAGTTGTCATTGGCTGTTGTAATAAATGGGATTCTCATCTCATGCAATGCTATAATTTTACAATATCAAGAATTTCCATGAAGACAGCACTGGTGAGCGTAAATGACATTATGACATATCTCTCTGTTTTTCTTTTCAAATTAATCAATCTTTCTTTGGGCATAGTAACTGTAAATTCAATTAAAATTCTGCAATAAGTTAAAGTAATATCATGTCTCCGCTTCGTCTTGGTTTAGCTGCCACGTTAAGAGTAAATTCTACATCTTCCATTAGTATTGTAACGTGTTTTTCGAGGGGGTTTTATGCAACTGGCATAAGTCAGTAGGAAGCCATTCTATATTTATTTACGCGGCAAATTGTTCAGCCAAGAGAATTTTTCATGGTAATTTATTATTATTATTAATTTATTATAATTATTATTAAGGTATTTTCGGAGCATTTTATAAAAATTATTAGCATTCAGATAGGTTTTCTATGTCTTAGAAAACGCTAACAAGCAAATTATTACGAACGACGATATCATAGAAAATTATGCGATTACGGAATTTTACGGAGTTTTCGTCAGTTAGGGTATATTGAGAGACGTGACTCACTGGGAATTCTAATACAAGCTGATTCCTGTCGAGGAGCATGACGCAATCTTGGGACGCATCGTCAAGAAGAGGCGAATTGTTGAAACGGAACCCTGTCGCCGAGTGTAATGACCCGGAGGAGGAGAAGATCGCGTGGTGGTTCAGCCAATCAGGGGAGACGACGTAAGCTAGTTGGGACTGAAGAGTGGGGAGCCGGCATGTGGATATATCGTTCGACGCGCCGTGAAACGCGGTCAATCTGTGTAGAACTTGCAGTGTACGGTCGCAAGTGCGTGACGCTCCGATGTTCAGTGGAGTTAGCGACGGACTTTTGTAAAACGTAACCAGTGCGGTTTTACGAGAGTTTGGGTCCGATGTACGGACCATAGAATTATCTAATCTACCAGAATATCATCAAATTTCGACGGAGATGACGACGTCCAGGAGACTGTGGGAAGCACACAGCATCATCAAGAACGAGGGAAATGCTTTGGCAATTTCCAGGGGTAAGCGCTAATGACGCAGAAATACGCAATCTCTCATTTTTCTTTGTTTTATATTTCATAATTCAGTAACTTCATAGCTTGGAAATAAGAGTAAAATCAATTTATCAGACTCCGTTTTCACGTAATTTTCTATCGGTAATATTCAAATCACAACGCTCCAATTTAAATGTTAAACTTATTATTATTAATTTTGCTATACTTGTTTTATATAATAAATTCATTTCTTTTACAATGCAATCTTTGCTTTCAGTAGGTAGCATTAGATATAGACCAATTCCTTCTCCTGATACAATTGTTTGTTGGGTTAATGATCAAATCATACCACGATCTGAGTGAATAGAGTCTTGAAGGTGTTCTGCCAGAGCTAGACGTTGTTAAATACAAATTTAGATTTCAACATTGCATTGAGGTCTTGGCGCCCATTAAAACAACATAGCTTAGGCAAAGGTAAACAGTTACATTTCTCTCCCAACAGTAGGGGCAGCGAAACCATTACAGTATGTGTTTTATAGTTGATCTTTTTAGTATAATTCAATTCATTAAATTCAGTTTCCTTGTTCCATTCTTGTAGATAGAATTAGTTATATTACCGAACCTGTCCTGTCTTGCTAAATATCATTCTGGTTGGAAGCTTCAAGTTTCCCCACGGGCTGAGTTACAAGAGTCTGAATAGCCGAGGTACATAATGGCAAGTCTGTTCATATGTCTATTTCGATGTCCTAATGGTAATTGGACACGATGGCACCCATCCGGTATAAAGGTTTATAGTGGTTTCACCACGGTATTTCTATATGTCCAACTGTGGGACTTGCTGTGGTGCTGATTCACTCCCATCAGGAGAATAATAACCATCACAGTACTGGATCTCAGTTTACCTCACCGACAGTCAAATTCCGTACAATATCCTCCTCGCTTTCTTGTTTGAAACCATGATCGTCTTTATCGAAGTCTATCTACTGAATGTCACTTTCTTTTGCATCCTAACATTCATCCAGGTTTTGCCCTAATGTCATCGTAGTGAGACCACCTTGTCCGTTTGAAATATCGTCATCACAGAAGCTGATAAAACGCTTGTTTTTGTGCGAGTGTAGTAGTGGTAATCTTTTCCCGTGACTTGACTGCATGGAGAGCATCCAACAAACACGGAAAGATCGGAAACTTAATGATAGATAGCAGGCCTCGCTTTCTGCATGCAGCGATCCCTATCAATCTGGGTGGTCACCCTAGTAAGTTACTTAGCTACTGAGGTTTTAAGCGCCAGAACAAAGAGGTCATCTTCTCCTTCATCCTAGTAACTACTCGACGCGTGGCGTCATATAGTGCGCCTTTTAGACATGAATATCTAGATGGCAAGTATCCAAATCAAAATGTGCCACTGTTTCCTGAACCAGTCTTAACAAGGTGGTCTTCTTGGTTTCATTCTATAGTGTACCTGTCAGAGTACTTGAAAGATATTGTGCAATTTATGAATGAAGTAGTAGGGACTGATAACTCTGGTGTTGATTTTCTCAACAATGTTTCACATGGCGAAATACTTGAGATTCAGAGAATTTGGCACATACATCACTGTACTCATCACTTTATTAGAAGGCCAGTCTTATCCAACTGTTCAACTTCTAGATGGACATCTATGGAGAATACAGCAACCCTTAAACTCGCCGTTTCTGGAAATTACAGTACCAACATTAAGGAGCTGTTGAGGGTTGTGGAAATGTGCCAAAAAGAGGGAAAATACATTCAGTTTTAGTAAACGCTGGGTCCCATGCTCTTACAAAATTAATCAGCTTGAGATCCGTAGACCCTGGGAACAAGATTAACAAATGTGTGTTTGATCCAGCAGAAATACAGTGGAATCTAGTTTGTACGTGTTTCAAGGGACTGAAAAATTTGGACGTCATATGCGGGAAAACGTACTACCGAAAAACTCCATACTGCATTTACAACGTATAAGAAAGAACGCGGCGTATATATGGATGTTAAATCGCCGACCTTAGTAAGTGATTATATGTACTACTAGTCACTACATAAACATAGGTTATCAGTAACTTACACGGAATAAATAACAAATTAATAACCTCTACACTACAGTATAATACAGGGTCTTTATTTTTGCTTAGCAAGGACATTCTCGCGCTCCGCCAGTGACGGCTCAGTTGCCGGCGACCGCGCATGCTTATGTTGGCCTACGGCAGAATACGGTGCTTAAAATCAGTAGCCTACCATGCAGTTTCACTGGCCATGATTTACAGTACATGCTGAAAATGTTCCCCATCCGCTTCCAAACACATATAATACAGGGTCTTTCTTGATATTTGATCAGCAAGGACATTCTCGCTCTCGCACTCCGCCTGTGACGGCTCTGTTGCCGGCGACCGTGCACGCATATGTTTGAAGCACGTGCTTGCTTGAACCACTTCAATAAAGCGCTTTCTAGTTCAGGAAACTGTCCCTCTCGCACAAGTTTCATTTTGCCGCTCACCCCTTCTTCAAATGCACGTTCGATTTCCTTCCTTTTGCCGAGAATCGTGTTCAGTGTTGACGGAGGAATGTTCCACTTTCGCGCTATATCCACACGCTTCATGTGAGGATTGCAGTCCACGTCTTGAATGTATTTCATCTTATCATTAGTTATCTGCCGTACTTTCTTCTTATCCATTATGAAACACTCAATAAAATAGGTCATAACTGGACGTGAACACTAAGAACTAGAAGACAATAGTGCGGAACACGAAGACAATAATGCGCCTACGTGAGAAATAAACAAAGGGAAGGGATGGAAGGGCAGCGGGAGAGACACGTCACCTGTGTTGCGTCAAACACAATGAAATCATCTACACTGTCAATAACTATCAGAGAATATGAGGCACTATCGCGTCGTGTTTTCCAGAAGCCGAATTTTATAATGAAATAATAATAAAATCCGGTTCGCTTACAGATAGTACAACGGAAATTTGATCGTCGTAAGCGGGAATAGAGAACGTATTAAGGGGATACATCAACATGTATTTTGTAGAATTGGGACTGGGACTTCAGAAAATCATCGCGCTAAACGAGAAAACGTCGTAACCGAGAACGTGCTAACGAGATTCCACTGTAGTGCCAATGAACATCAATGAGGACCTTGCAAAGAAAATTAAATACATTCAGTTTGTGTCTTTATTAGATGAAATAGCCGAAGCAAGGGTGCAAGTTTTGTAGCATATAACTTGGCCTACTTGAATGTCATTTTACTAAATGTTTTTTGGCGTGGTTGCGGAGCTCAAAGGTGTTCTGATGTAAGTGAAAACAGAGACGATTTAATGTCATCTTAGGGCAGGAACGAGATCTAATCCAGAAGTCAAGATTAGTCTCGGGTTTATGAACAAGAAGTGTTCCAGAGGTTAAGATCAGGTATTTCCGGAGACTTGCCGAAGGCGCAACAAGGTCCAAATGGGTTCAGAAAGGGATGGGCTTTAGCTTAAGGGTAGAGATACGGGAAAATCGCAATTGCGATAAATGCGAATTTTACTTTTTTCTCCTTTTTTCAACTACCTGGTAACTAATATGACTATGTATATCCAATATTTCCGAAACTGAATGTGCGACAAAGTGCGATAACGAAGGGTTCTTGCGAATTATTCCCATAAATGCGAAAAGTGCCGAATTTACCGATTAATGTTGAATATTATGTTTAATTACATTTTCGCGCCGCAACTTTGAAATTTGCGAGCTCCCAGCAATGAAAATATCGGCTATATAATCGATATTTACGAGTATATTATTGCCGGATAATATCCACTGTTTATCGCCAGTAAAACAATGATTTTGGAGAAATTATTTCGTAGTTTCAGTTGGTTGTGCTAATAAAAGGAATATTCCAATCGTTTGTTCAGATTCTTTTTAAAAATTAGAGCAATAAGGTTATGCTTATATAGGTTTATATCGGGCCGGCCCTCATTTCTTGTATTTGAAATGAAAATGAAAACTCTCAAGTACGTATCGTGATATGAATAGACAATTTTTGTTAGGCGTTCTCTTTGCTTTGGGAAATGTTGTATAATATGATGAAAGTATTCTCTACCATGCGTGAGTTATAGGTTATGTTACATGTCCGGCGATTTCTACGTGAATTCGGATACTGTTTTACAGATTGTCAGTCAAGAGTCGCAGTGTGGTCGGGAGATCATGAGGGAGTAAACATACATTTTATTATTTAGTTAATTATCCATTGTGTGATATTTACGCAAAGTTAAGTAAATGTATGATTCACATTATTACTTCCTTTTCAATGAGGGGCATTGAATTTCTATTTGCCGGTGGTTTAATGGTCAAATGGCACTTCTTGAATCCTACCTCATAAGATAAGTTATTAAAAGAAATGAATGGAACTTAGCAAGGAGTTAGTAGGAAAACCACACAAAAGGATTTCATAGACATCCTTAGAATTTGAACCAATTCGTCCATAGAGTCCAGGACAGCCTGGTATTGTCGTCATTCCACCTGTCATACAGTAAACTTCGTAAGACAAGCATTGTTGCCTGACCACAGCTCGCTTTATTCTAACAATTGGCACCTTGGTACCAGTGAACTAGTACAACTCTCCGCCGGCCCTCAATATTTGAGTTGCTGCACGACACCTGATATTGTTGATTTCATAATGAGAACATGACCTTTGGATCTTTTGAGCATAGCTTAGGTACCCTCGTCTCATGTCATACGACCAAACTACAGCACTTGAACTCAATCTTGCCAATTAGCCAGGCTGATGCCTTTATTTTCAGAGATCTCACATTTCTGAAAAATGTATGATGTCAAGTTTCTACATTTCTGTAATACTGATATTAGGATTTTAATACTTCTAACACTCCCTTAGTAAAAATAAAAACCACACACACAACAGGAGAATTATATTAAATTCTTATGGCGTTTATCAGAAACGCCCATATTTCCAATCCTGCACATGTTTGAATTAGTTTCCGTGCATATTATTTTGAACCTGTTTATTGTACCTGGTGACGAACTTTTAAATGCTACAAAATGCTAATTTTAAAATTTCAAAATGCTCCAAAATGCTATTTTTCAAAATGAAAGTGCTACAAAATCAATTTCAAAATGCTTTTTTCTCGTATCTTTACTTATGGGCGTCGTCGTTGTGACACCATCACAAATTTAATACATCAAAAACTTTTCACAGCAATACTAATTGTTATCTCTGAGAGGATCAATAGGAAATTAAATGGCACAAGGAGGCTGAAAATCTTGAGTGATGTTTTCATGTCGTAGCCTCAGAAATGGTGTATGTTCATTTGCCCAAAGAAAAGGATAATCACACACATCAATACAACACAATTTCATTACATTAGAAACCCTCGGACATTTTATAAAATGCACCTACAATGGCTGCCTCACATGATGAATTCTTTTCCTCTTATCCACCAGCAAAGGATCATCTGAAAATTCTAGACAACATATGATGTCCTCTTGTTTTTCTGCAGTCTTCTTACCTAGGAAATTGCTGCTTTTATTGTCTTCTATGTTTGTATTATACTGCTCTTTAGTAGTCTTCCTACTTAACTATCTGCTACTCATACATGGTATTGAGGGTATACATGTTGCAGCGCGAAGGTCGGGAGAAGCCTACTGTTGGTGTTCGTGCCTCCTACTTCCGAGTTGTGGGTATACAAGCGATCACCAAAGGAGAAGGATACAGCAATGCTATTCCTTTCACCTCAGAGGAGGAAGAGACTTTTAGAAGACTTGCAGCAAGTGCTAACTTGTATGAGAAGATAGCTCGCAGCATTGCGCCTAGTATTTATGGCTCTGCAGACATCAAGAAAGCAATTACATGTTTGTTATTTGGAGGTATGTAATGCATATTATAATCAATCAGTGGTCAGGAAAAGGAGGATAGAAACACAGATTAAGGACAAACACAGTGACAGGCAGGCACAGGCGGAGGGTGAGGGCGGGGGGGATAATCTCCTCAGCCGGACACACTGGTGTCTTCAAAGGTGGGCATTCTGAGCATTAATCCAATCAAGAACTTTTCAATGCTATAGCCCCAACAAATTTGTTTTCGTACTTCCAGTCTTATCAGGAGGGCGGGCAGCTACAAGTTCTTTTGTTACTGAAAGATAAAGTGTGTATTGGGTAGATTCTTCAGTGAGGTCTTCCATCTTGAAGCATGGAGTGAAAACTTGACAAACACAGGCAAGAAAGTTGGGGAAAGTAAAATATAGCATGACATGTAATCAAACATCTTGTTCTGTTTCCCTATGGAGATTAACATGACATGTAAAGTGGGAACATACAGGACAAACATAGGAGGAGAAATTAATCATGTAAAGGCTATATATAAAGCTTGATCGTCATAAGCGGGAATAGAGAACGTGTTAAGGGGATATATGAACATGTATTTAGTAGGATTGGGACTGGGACTTACGAAAATCATCGTGTTAAACGGGAAAAAGTGCTAACAAGATTCCACTGTATTTTGATTCTCAATTTGATTTTGTGGGTATTTTGAATCTAAATTACATTTTATAAGTATTTTCAATCTAAATTGCATTTTGTAAGTATTGTTCATCCAAATGAGTAGTTTGAATCTACCATACATTTTGTAAGCATTTTCAATGTCAATTGCAGTTTGTAAGCATTTTGAATTTCAATTGCACTTTGTGAGTATTTTGGATCTGAAATGTGCGTTTTTCAATCTAAATTGCATTGTGTATTTCCAATTTCATTTTGTAAGTATTTTGAACCTCAATTGTATTTTGTATGTATTTTCGATCTCATTTGCATTTTGTAAGTATTTTGAATTTCAATTGCATTGTGTAAGTATTTCGACTCTACGTTGTATTTTGTACGTATTTTGAACCTAACCTACATTTTGTGCGTGTGTTTCAATCTATTCCTTTTGTGAGGATTTTCTTCTCAATTTCCTTTTGTAAGTATTTCCACTCTCCAGTTTGTGAGTAGTTTCAATCAGAGTACAATTTTGTAAGTATTTTCAGTCTCACTTAATTTTCGTTATGCTTTCCATTTCATTGTCATTTTTGCCATCGCCCAGACCATTAGCAGCCGATAACGTAGATGTTAGGCCCCTTAAAACAACAATTATCATCATCATCATGTTCTTCACACTTTTTAGTGTTTTTCTTCTTTTTAATTGGTCATCATCATCATCATCATCATCATCATCATCTTGCACAGTTTCCAGCCACTGGCCGGGTCTGTTTGGAACACAAGCCTCTCCAACGTCTTCTTTTTAATTGGTATCATCACTATTTCTTTGAAATCATTCGGCCATGTACATGTTTTATATATCTCTCTTTCCTAACGCCTTAATTCGATTTGTATATCATCACTTCCCGGAGGTTTACATTCTTCATCTCTTTTATAGACTTCTCTATTTCACTTTCTAGAATGCTATATGCTAATTCTTCCTCTGTTACTGATTCTTTTTCTTCTAATACTAACTCTTTATCACTTGGTCTCTTATCCCATTCATATAGATCTTCTATGTATTCTTTCCATCTATCCAAGATTACCATGGGCTCACTTACTGTCCTTCCGTCCTTTGTTTTTATTTCATAAGTAGCATTATTATTACTTTTCTCTATATATCAGTGTCTTTGCTTCTTTATACACTAAATCATATTTCCCTTCCTTTTCTAATTTTTCTATTTCATTACACTTCTTAAACCAATTTTCTTTAGCTTTATCAGTCTCTATTCTTAGTTCATTATTAAATCTTTTGTAAAAAATTTTCCCCTCATCAGTGTTCACGGATTTCCATTTCCTCCTTTCTTCCATTTTGTCAACCATTTCCAGAGTTATCTATTCTTTTTTTATTCTTTGTCTTTCCTTATTACCTATCATTTCTTTTGCTGCCTCTTTTCAACTATCTCTAACACTTATGCTGCCTTGTTAATTCTTTTGTTTTCAGTCATTGAACATAATTTTTCTCAAACTCTTCCTTTTTCCATCTTCTTTTAGCCTGTGAATATTAATTTCATTTCTCATTTTACTCTTCCATATCTTTTTCAATTTTATTTCTATTTCTGCTACAACTAAATTATGATCCGAAAATATGTCCACCCCAGGGTAACCTTTAGCACTTTTTAGACTGTTTCTGTACCATTCTTGAAATGAAATGTAGTCTATTTGATATCTTTTACCATCTAAATATGATTCTTGAATAATGTGTTTCCCATTACCATTCTATTTTCTTTACAAAAATCTACCAATCTTAGACCTCTCATTCCTTTTCCCCAAACCGAAATTTCCAACATTTTTTTTCAATCTTCTCCTTTACCTACTATAGCATTCCAATCTCCCATCATTATTGTGCAAGCATTCCTTCCTTCTCTTGTCATTATTTCTTCTATTTTGTCATAATCTTCCACTTCATCATCTCTATGAGTACTAGTAGGCATGTTCACCTGAATTATGACTTAAGTCTTTGTTTATTCCTTTCAATCTCAACATAATGATTCTCTCATTTACATTTTCAATTTTGATAACTTTATCCTTTCATCTGTTATTTATCATAACACCAACTCCATATCTACCATTTTTCTCTTTCCCTGAGTAGTATATTCTAAATTCTCCACTTTGGACTTCTCCATTTCCACCCGATCTTATTTCATTCATTCTTAGTATATTCAACTTATTTTTTGTCATTACTTGTTTTGCATTTTAGAGTTTACCTTCTTGTAATAAAGTCAACACATTCCATGTCCCTATTCTTAACTTTCTCTCTTCCTTTCTTCTCATTCTACTACTTTTCACTAAACCTTGTCCCCATGTGTTCCCCTCCCAGAAATCCGAATGAGGGGAAGTTTTGCTTCCGGAATCTTTTACATAGAGGTCCATAACCATGAACTACTAGGGAATATAATCGGGTGGTTTCCCTTTGCCTTCCTGATCCGCATGACATTGACCAAATCTAGTTAGTTCGTCTGCCTTTAGACAAGCGAGTGCCATCTTATATATTCAGCTGCCCCTAACCTGGAGAACAGATGCTGTTGGTAGCTGCCCGCTTCGGGACAGACGCTGCCATTGATATCTACCCTACCATTGGATGATGCAGTTTACTCAATTAACCCCGAGTACTAGGTTGCCTCTTCCGCCACTTACACTGTTCTGAAGTTGTTCTTCTCCCGTTTGTGTCGTTGAGGACTTCACCGTTATCCTGGCAAGGGACCCTTACAAGGTACTACCAGCCGGGTCAGCTGGACCTACGTTTTTGAGAGAGGTGTTACTCTATCACTCACCCTTTGTCTTGGCTTGTGACAGGTAGTGTGTAGCCAAATTTGTAGGCTATATTTGGTTGGTTATAATCGCTCTATCAAGTTCCAACGTTCGTCGCTAGGTATCAGTGACAGGGGCATCTGGTAGCCAAAGTTGGAACTACTTGAAATCGAACTTGCTGGCGGCCTACAGGCGTTCAATTAAAAACACTCGGCTATGGCCATTGGCTGCAATTCATATATCATCAAATAGGGGTTGCCACTAACTCTTCATAGGATCCTAATTGGGCCAAAGTTCTGCTGTGTTATTCCCATCTACCCATAACCCTTTTTTTTCTTTTTCTTAAATTTGAATTTAACTTAAAATATATATATTTTTGTACCAGCTCCTTGGAGTACCTCATTTAGTAGTGTTAAATGACTCTCATCTAATCAGTTTTCCATCCACCACCTCATGTGGTTCTTGACCCCTTGCCCTCGACTTGTTGACATTTAACCCTCCAGTTCAATTTAAGGGGGGGGAAGGATACCTTCAGGTGTCTACCCTATCAAAAGAGTAGTTGAGACAATGTTGTTTCTTGTTTTTCTCTTTTATTTCTCCCACTGCCTGCACCTGCTTGTAATGTTCTTGTCTGTGCTTTTATCCTCTGTTAGCTGCCATTTGATTGCATGTCCTCCTTGTTGTGTATTCTTGTATAGATTTAGTTAAGAAATTAAGTGATAGAGGGAAGTGTTTTGTATAACGCAGGTTCGAGGAAGCGCTTGCCAGATGGACTTACGAGACGTGGTGACATCAATGTCCTACTATTGGGTGACCCAGGAACTGCTAAATCCCAGCTTTTGAAGTTTGTGGAGCGAATTTCACCGATTGGTGTGTACACGTCTGGGAAGGGCTCCTCCGCTGCTGGTCTCACAGCTTCAGTAATACGTGACCCTGTCTCGGTAAAGCTTCTCATTTATCATATTGTATACCTTAAGATACAGGAAACATTCAGTTTTTGACTCTTCGCAGGTCTAACAGTACAGTGAAACATCGTTAATTTGAAACTCGTAACATTCAAAATTTTGCGATATTTTGAATTTTACTTCAAAATATTGCAATATTTCAATTTTTACTTTAAACGTTGACCCCATCGAACACACACAAAAAAAGTCTTATAAAATTCATAAATTGTATTGATAGGTGTATCATTTTTAAAGAGTTATCTATAAATCAATACAGATAATTTCATACATTACCTATTGTGATAAATGGTTAGTTCTAAAACCTGTGTAATTTGTAATTCGAAGGAAATCTGTGTCCATTCGTGATTATATTAACTGAATTCACCCCCTATAATTCAAAATATTTAATGACTAATTCCATTGGCTACCTGGCAAAAATGCATCTTGTACAGTCGGTGCACCATGAAGAGCCATGCCAATCACGGAACTTACTTGCAACTTTTCCATGTTTCCGACTTGAACTTGTGTCTATAATTCTATCTGGACAGCGGGAATGTCCAATCGACCTAAGTGGTAGTGATGGCAAAACAATATATCTCGGTATACAGTTCAGTTGCGACCATACACCCACAAGGGTAGTGGAAAATCTCATCAAATGGGCTAATAGTGGTGCTAATTGCATATCATTGTGATATTTTTGTATGTTCAGCTGCAAATAGCAAACTAAACTGTAAAAACAGCAGAGAATCGCTTCTAATAGGACGAGAGTGGAGATAAATTTCTGTGCCCAATCGTGAACTTGTAACTGTAGAGACGGTGGGAATCCAGTCAAATAGGCAGAGAACAATGCCACTTCCATTACATCTGTGATCAGCCACTAACTCAAAACTATAGGGTCAGCAGAAATAATGTCAAACAGACCAAGAGTGAAATTTTCCAACTGAACTCATGAATCTAAATTTTGTGGATTATCGGTGTCCAACGAATTTGGCTTTGTGATTGGCTCACTGACGTAGCCTAATAATATTGACACCATTGCAAAGAAATTATCCTGGAGATTGCCATGAAACTTTTTCAGTGACCTTCAAATTAAATTAAAATTAATTTCTGTAATGTTTTGAAACTAGGTCCTAAGAACTATTTTCTTCCAGAGCTCGTAATCACATCATTATGTATTCAATATTGCCTTTAACTTTGAATTAATGAGATAACCCGTAATTCAAAATAGAATTTTGTTGGTCCCTGAATTAACCAAGTTTTACTGTAGTTCCTACTTTTGTTCAACTATTACTCACTCCTGAGAGTATGTGAGAATCGGCAGAGGGCTTCCTTTGTACATGGACCACTGTGGTGCAGTCAGTGCACCTGCTTGGAATGCAGAGGCTTCAGGTGTGAGTCCCGAGTCACTACTTAGATGATGATGATAATTGTTGTTTTAAGGGGCCTAACATCTAGGTTATCGGCCCCTAATGGTTTGGGTGATCGTGAAGATGATAATGAAATGTAAACTATAACTAAAACTTAACAACTAACTGGTATACTAGAAGATGAAATGAAAAAAAGAGAATAGGGAAAATAAAGGACAGGAGGAAAAGATATGCCCTCAACCCTCGATGAATTTGGATTGAGGGACTTGGAAGGAAGGAGAGCCATGAAAGGCAGATAGGAAAGTGAAAGAGGAGAGGGTCCACCCCAGAGGTAATGGAAAAGAAGGGGGAAAACCGGACCCAGCTCAGGATTCCCTCGGGGTCGCCAACTCCCGAACCCACCAGCCGTGAGCCCCTGAGGGTGTAGCAATATCCAGGGTGTACCAGAAGTGGTGGGGCTACATACACCCAGCCTCCTTGAGGGCCTTTAGCAGAAGTCAGGAGATAACATGAAAAGAAAAAGAAGGCCTACCCCTCGCAGAAGGAGGGTATCTGAAAAAATGAGACAAGGGCCAATTAAGGCGGGAAAGGAAGATACTCCCTAGGCCTCGGATACCCTAATACCGTCGGGGTCGGAAGAGAACAAGAGTTGACCAAGGGAGGTCCACAGGAAAGAAGACAAGAGGAGCCCGGCACAAGTAAGTGGAAGCAATGCCAGACTCAGCTGGACCCCCGTGGTCGCCAACCCACGTCCCACTAGATGTGAGCCCCTGGGGAGTTACTACTTAAGAGATATTAAATGAATGTTTGCTTTGAAATGTCTCTTGAGTCAACTCTTACACTTATGACTGTCTTGAGAGAGACTACCAAATTTACTTGCATATTTTTTGTCCCATCCCCCATTCGTAACCAATATTTTTCAAAAATTAAATATATTTGCCTAATTTCCCTGTCTTTGATTTGAATTCGTCATCAATTTCCATTTTCCAAGTTTGGGCGGGTTGGAGCAAATATGACACCCCTCCAATTGACTCTGTCTGTCCACCATCCTTCCTCAATCACTAAACTACACTCCTGGTTTCGTTCTCTCACACTGTCCTTCACCAAATCCATCCACCGTACTCTAGGTCTTCCTCGTCCTCTTTCCAGTCATCCATCTCTCCATCACTTGTTTCGGCATTCTTTCATCCCCCATCCTTTTCACATGTCCATACCATCTCAATCTGTTCCGCTCTAGCTACCTGAGCAACTTCTCTTCGCCTATAACAACCCTCAAGTGCACACGGGTGTTGAGATATGTCTTTGTTGGTGCATGGACTGCCTAGTGTGTTCGTTCAGCTGTAGAAATGGGGGCAAGCGAAGAAGAGTAGAGAAGTGCAGTTCGTTTTCTGATAGTTAAGGGTGCTGGATTACACGAAACTCATCGTCGCATGTCTGCTGTGTATGGCGAACACTGTGTATTCTTGACGAGTGGCAAACTAGATTCTGAGAAGGGCGCATATCACTGCAAGATGATGTGCACCCAGGATAGCACGGATTGATGGTCTTATCCAGGAAAACCGACGAGTGCTCCGTGCATGCCATTATCAAAGTTCTCTCGCATTTCTGCAAACTTTGTGTGCAGTGGGTCCGCATCAACTGACGGAGGGACAAACGATTGATGCTGTCGAACGGAATCATCCTGTTGCATGATATTGCCCTCCCCCATACTGCCCATCTGATGAAGGCTACTTTGCAGCTATTTGGCTGGGAAACACTTCAACATCCTCTGTACAGCCAATATCTTCCCCCATTGTGATTTTCACATTTTTGGCGACCTGGTGAAATACATTCGTGGACGTTGGTTACATTCAGACGAGAAAGTGCAAGAAGTGGTGCAAGAGTGTCCACATCCTTTGGAAAATTATTTTTATTTTATTTTAGTGAGTTGTGTGCATTGAAGAGAGCATATATAGGACTAGTCATATACTGGTTTTCATCTGGTTCCAGCAAAGCAGAAGTCCATGCACCTGTCAGCTAACACCATGTCCTCTACTCAAGCAATGTTGTTTTCATACGTGAATGTGGATGGATGCCCACTTCGAACTTCATAATCCACACTCTGCCGTCCTTCACTGAACATGCAACACCAGCGACTAACCATTTGACGAGACATTACTGCTTCACATGGTGTAGGTGTTCATGGATGACCGACACACTAGTACCACGTGCCCATTCATACCGGATAACAGCACGCACTTCTGTTGGCGATCATGTTATCAGTACATGTCTGTTTGCCATCGTGTGTGTTACTCAAATGATATTGGGAACATCGGTCTGCCGCTCCTTTCTTCTTCGGCGCTCTGTGCATGCATCATTTCCTCCTCAGCTGACGCTCCTTCCGTCGTTGAACCAGCCACTGGTGTGGATTCTTATGGCATACCTGCCAAGTTTTCCGGATTTTGGGGGTGTTTTCCGGTCGTCCGGATTAACATAGTTTTTTCCGGATTTTCAACTCCCTAGCTTTTTTCCGTTCTCTGCTTCCAAATCACATTTCAGTTTTGATTTTCGATAATAGCTCCTATTCCGAGATGCAAATGTTTAAATTCGACTGAAAAGACTCAGGGTGTCTACTGGTAACGAAAAGTAACGAAAAAGTAGCTAATTTTTTAAAGGTAACGAAAAGTAGCTAATTCTTATGTCTGGATAGTTGGAGGTAACAAAAATTCGCCGAGGTCTGTTAAAAATCATTTAAACCCGCGCCGCTAGGCTCGCAGATGCGATGAAGCGAGTTTCACGCAAGCGGCGCCGATTGCGTGAAGCGAGTTTCACGCAAGCGGCGCCGATTGCGTGAGCTATATTTCCCCGTGCACGACTTCAAGGAAATGCATACTGAGGATACCTTCAGTGGTACTGTATACATCGGTTCAACGTTTATTTCCGGCATCTAGAAGAGTTTAGTTTTGTGTGAAATATTTTTCTGTATTAATCGGAAACCTGACTTTTTGCGAGACGTTTACTCGCGATAACATCCGAAACTCGACAGAAAACACAGGTTTCTGTTATTGGCCTCTAAATTTGTGTATCTCAAATTGAAGTCTAGAAATAACGCGAAATAATTTGTCGCAATCTTGCGAAATGATACCGTTTCAAATCGAAAAAATGCTTCGAAATACATAGACTATACTGTATTTTAAAAATCTATCCGTCTAGTGAATTGGCGACATCAAGTGTGGTTAATTCAAAACTCCGTTATATGTCTATTTTTCCTTCGAACTATGGTTCCATTGGATATATAATCTAACCGGTTATCTCGAAAACTTGTACAATTTGAATTCGAAAGAAAATGTGCCCTCTTGTCGGATTATTCGTGCAATCCTCTCTGAATAATTCATAATAACCGATACCTACTTCGAACGTTCATCCTGTCAGCACGACTTGCCTGCGGGAATCTCATCAAACGGACCACGTTCGACACCAGTTGCGTAAAATTATAAAACCCGTGCCCGGCCGTGAACTTGTGTCCTTGAGGACTGCGGAAATCACGGCGCCGATCATACAACATGTCCATAACTTCTCGTGAATTTTAACCATGCCCAACCTCCAGCTCACCTCCGCCATTCTGCCAAGACAGATAGGCAGACAATCGTTGAACGGTCGGATGCGGTGCCGATTGCATAATATCGCGTTCTCATTGTGCAACCGCGTGGACAATGTGAATCTCGTAAAACGACTGAGAGCGGCAGCGATTGTGATACTTCGCGATATTTCTCCGCATTCGATGACGAGGACAACTGGATTCTTGTCAAATGGTTAGCAAGCGGTGCAAACGTTATTTTTCCGTGCCCTACCTCAAGGACAATAGAAATCTCGTCGAACGACTAAAAGTGACAACAATTATGTCATCGCGATTTTTCTCCGCGTTCTATCTAAAACACTACGAATCGCGTCAAACGGCTGAGACCAGCGCCAATCGTGTAACTTCTCAATATTTCTTCGTACCTGACTGCGAAGACATAATTCGGTGACGATCACGTTAAGTCGCATATATTTCTTCGTGGTCTACCGTGGGGACAACGGAAATCTCCCCAAACGGCCAAGATCAGAGCAACTTCTTGGCAATCATAACTTCTTGTACACAAGACGGCATATTTGCTGAATCAAGTCATTTGATATTAAATATCCATTATTTATTTTTATCTAAATTTTTATGACACCATAAGTGAATCTTATTCACTGCTTTAAACCCAGTTCATTGTCGTTTTCCTTCACACACGATTAGCTTCAATGGTTGCCAACCGCAGACGTATCTTGAATTAATAGGTAACTAAAATTAAATAAAAGGTAGCTAAAAAGTAACTAATTTTTACTTCATCCTTACAGTAGACACCCTGTAAAGTTTATCGATAATCCGATCTCTCAGATTATCGCTGCGCTTTTGTTATTAATTCCTTGTGTTTGACATTACGCTGAAAGTCCATAGAACTGGAGTTCTGGTATTCGTTCAATTGTGTGACAAATTTTTGTGCGATTTAGTGTTTTCATGATGAATTCAAGTAAGAAACGATATCATCAGTCTTCAGAATTTTTGGAAACTGGCACAATGAATTAGATAGTCTCACATCACCAAGAGTTTGTAATCCCTTTCCCTGTGGTCTTTTTTCGCTATTTTTAAGACCTTGCGACACATGTACGCGTTAAATTTTTGTGCTTTGGGTTCTTCTGGATTTCTATTTTTGAAAGTTGGCTTGTTTGCCATCTCTTGATGAATACAGTACATTTGCATTTGTCAGTTGGCACAGGCTAGAGTAAAAGGTGGCTTTTCACCGATGTCTCAGTCTCTCTCATGGCTGTGATTATATGGAAGCTACTGAGGTATGGGTGGTGCTTAGTAATGGCATTCGGGGCACAGTCCGTGCCTGTGAATGCTGTGAAAGGTTCTTCTCATAGGGTTAGGACTACTGTTCTGACTCAGTGAGGAAAGCAATGGCAAACTACCTCACTCCTCTTCTTGCCTAGAACGCCTCAAAATAGCGCTGCCTTGGGTTTTTGTGGGTATCTACTCTCATAACGTAACGGCGGTACTTTTTGAGGATCCAACCAGCCTTCGGGCTGACTACCTAACAGACAGGCGGCAGGTATGTTATGGCGATTGTTTGGGTCGCTTGGTGTACTATCTGCTCAAGCAATAAAATGACAAAACTTACTTTCGGAACTTCCCTCGTATTATTTCACACGCATGTTCTGCATCTGGTAGCATGTTCAGAGAAGAGAGGAAAAAAGAAGTGTCAGATACAATAGAGGGAATTTCATCTGATGTTTCATTTACATGAAGAACAAATAGAAGGGGCTCTATTGAACTGGTGGCAAATGCCTTTGTTTTTGTAATGTTTCTGAAGATTTCTGTGATTTTTATAAGTTTAGTACAGTTGGAGAGTTCTGTTGTGTGGTAGTGTTCTAAACTTCCTTTCACTGTACTGTACTGTACTGTACATAGTATCATTCATCTGATGTTTTTCTTTCAGCGTAACTTTGTAATGGAGGGTGGAGCAATGGTGCTGGCTGATGGTGGTGTTGTTTGCATAGATGAGTTTGACAAAATGAGGGAAGATGACCGTGTTGCCATTCATGAAGCTATGGAACAACAGACTATATCAATAGCTAAGGTTAGTGGGTACTTATAAAATGCACCTCTTTTATTGTGTTTCTTTTATTCTTATTTATTTTGTGACATGTTTTATTAGGGGGGAAACATTACAAAATGCTTGACTTTATCTTATAGCAAGTTTACAAAATACGTAACTTCTTTGGGAAGTCCTTGGGTCTGAGCAAATATGACTCCTCTCCACTTAACTCTGTCTGTCCACCATCCTTCCTCAACCACTGAACTTCACTCCAGGTTTCGTTCTCTCACTTTGTCCTTCACCAAATCCATCCACCATACTTTGGATCTTCCTCGTCCTCTCTTTCCAGACATCCGTCTCTCCATCACTTGTTTCGGCATTCTTTCATCATTCATCCTTTTTACATGTCCATACCATCTCAATCTGTTCCGCTCTAGCTACCTGAGCAACTTGCCTCAGTCTGTAACAACCCTCTTCAGTTATATCTGGCCTGGGTTGGAATGTGTAATATATGGGGGCGATTCAGAAAATTTATAGACCCGACCAGACTAATTACAATTGGGAAATATGAATTTCACCAGCTCAGTGCCCTGTTCTTTGTTAGTCTAAGGTGAAAGTCTCAGCCTGAGCGCGTTTTTCATCCCTTGCCTGCAGCATTCGAGGCATTGAGTGGTGCAAGCTTGTTGACTACGCACAATGGAGCAGCAGAAACGTTTTCATGCAAGACAACGATATATCGTTGTTCCGTATTTACGCCTAAAGTGCCAACAACGATATGTCGTCGTTTGAACAGACCGCTCTTTTATACGTATTTAGTACAGTTGGATTTGCCAGGAGGCGGCACCATATGCGTTGATTCCACTGAGAAAGGATAGTAGTTTTTAACTACATCACTAGATGACGCGTAAGTTCCCTAGTTCCGGTTCTGTGAATTTTAGAAATCTGTGTTTATCCCCTCCGTGTGACATGACATATTGAGTAAAATGGCGTCGAGCGGGAGAAGTAAGTTTGTTCACGGCGATGATCTGGCTATGTACGTAAATAATTCGAGTGAAGAAGAGGATGATGATTACTTGGATGAGGAATTTAATCTTCCAATAGATTAGGAAATGGAAAGTGAAAGTGATAGCTGTGGGATTGATGTAAACATCCGACCACGTGTTTGCAAAATACCAACCCTCACCTGGCATGGTAGGGGTAAATCCTGAAGACTTTATTTTTGTAAATATTTTTTCTGTGTCTCGTGTTTATCTTTAGTGAAGATAACTCCCAAACTATTGTACATAATAAAGTGATATTTTATGTATTTATTCATCTGGAATGGGAAATTACACAGAAGTGAACATTACTTATCTGAGTTGAATTTTTAATTATACAGTAGAACCTCGATACATCGTTTTTCAAGGGGGAGGGGGAAAATAACTATGGATGCGGGAAAACTATAAATACGGCTAACATAAAAAATTTGAGTAAAAAAAAAATATTTATTTATTTATCGTATGGCTTTTAGTGCCAGGAGTGTCCGAGGACATGTTCGGCTCGCCTGAGTCTGTAGCTGCTTCCAGCGGACACCCTAAAGGGTGAGCTAAAAGTTCCGTTCAATTTCAAGTAGTTCCAATTTTCGCCACCAGATATCAATGATACCCAGTGGTGAATGTTGGAACTTTGATAGAGCGTTCTGACGAAATCTAACCTGACAATTTTGCTTTACACAAGTTTAGTCTGTGAAAGGATCTTTTACATGCCATAAATCTATGACATGGGACCGCCGGCTTTACTTCCCCTCCGAAGGAAGGCATACTGAAGGATTTTTAACGCTCTTAAAAACCGACGACTTCGGCCGGGTTTGAACCCGCTATCTTGGGCACAGCAGTTCAGCATGCTACAGACTACGCCACCGAAGCCGCTAAAAAAAAAAAAAAAAATAAAGTACGGTTACTGTATTTGGACATATTTCTTCATGTAAACTTCATAGAGGCATCAAAATATCGCAACCACGATGTACGCGATATGATTTCATGTGTGTCATTTTATCACGTGCTCTTTTTAGTAAAAAGGTTATTCTTTTTTGTTTCGTCGAAGCTTTGCGTTTCAGATGAAACAAAGACTTTTCTACTTGCATAATGTTCTCTTTCTCACGATCACTGATATCATGCGACTACATGAAGGATTTCACCTTCGCTAAGGCGGCATGCGCCTCGGCGAAACTCGGAACGACTTGGTCTCACGATCGTCTGCTTCTTCTTCATCACTCCTATCCCCCGCACCTTCATCGCACAGCTATTCAGTCGTTTCCACTCCACATGTGGCTACATTAGAATCGGTCAGCACATAGTCTTCAAAATCAATGGGGACAGAGTCACTATCACCCCTTAATTGTTCCCAGTTGTCATTAAAGGCACAGGGTGTTGAGCGATACGGGAATTATACGGGAATTTTAGTGACCCAGGAAAAATACAGGAATTATACGGGAAATTCGCACTTAATACGGGAAATCTTGAAAAGTCTCATAATGCCCGACTTCTAAGCACCCGAACGCTCGGTAGAGTCCTCACGCTCAATCTTCTATTTCGCCTGCAGACCGCGCTGCCACCCGTAATTTGCGCCACCGATAGAGCGCTGAGCGGGATGAGAACCCAGTCAACGTCAAATGCATACTTAGCCTGGCCGACCGCCGGCCGTGCCCTCTACAAGTGGGGCTACGCGCGCCGCGCTCGTTGCTGACAATGACATACAGGAATCAGTCCGCATTGTTATTCACAGAGGAGACCTGGGTTTCTCGACAAGAGCAGCCCTTGATGAAGCTAACAGATCAAGATATCAGAAAATTCCAGACGCGGATGTGCTGCAATTTCGCACCAACTGCCGGAAATTGTACATTCGTATCCTATGGCTGAAAAGATCAGTGTGGTCAACTCTTGCTCACGAGAGACCCATGCTATTTCCTGCCTAGACACTATAGGGGTCGCTGAGACTCCTAAGTTGGAAGAAGTTACGATCGTCATTGCCCTGGAAATTCTTTGTAATCAGAAGAATTTACTTTCTGGCGCAATGGCTGACCGCATCAAGAGCAGCTACTCCGCACTTCTGAGACTGCTCTCCGTTACTGCGCGTTTGAAGCAGTTCGACGGAAAAGAGCCACGGTTCGACGTGCTGTGGTCTGAATTAGTGGCTTCAGCACCTTCCTCAGTTCCTGCCAAAAACGATCTCACAAGCTTCGTTAAAATGATACTGATTTTGTATCACAACAATGCAGCTCTAGACAGAGGTTTCTCCCTGAACAAGGAGTACATGATCGTCAATCTCAAAGAAGCAAGTCTGATTGGCATGCATAGCCTACTGTTCAGGACGCTGTGATGGCAGCTGGTGCAGTAGAAAAGATAACCGTGAGCAAGAGTCCATACTGCATGAAATTCTACGCCGTCTTCAAGGAAACAAAACAGGTGCGAAGCGACGACTAAGGTGGCAGTCGAAAGAAAAGCCACGGAAGGTCTCCAGGAAGGAAAAAAAAATACTGTCAAAAGTATTTAATTTTGTGCTTTGTATAACTGAAGTTCCTGGTAACAATCTTTTATTTGTCAAAGTGACTTATTTAAGTCCGTGCAAACACTCAATGCAAATGCGTTACACATGCATACATTTCAAAAACTACAAACAATATCTCACAGCTCTCGACATTTTACTATCAAACACCCGTTACCAACATGTGGCTACAAAATACACCACACGAGTGACAGAATTCTTCTCGTTTGGGCAGGCATTGTTTCAGTCGCTTGTTAACCACTGTCTGTGTCGGATTTCCTTTCATTGTCATTGTTTCGTTACTTTTACTTCGCCGAAGTTCGACCCGAGGACTGGACACATCCCGTACAGCATGAACAGAAAGAAATACTGAAGGTGGTCTGGATATCCCGGTGGATGAAATGATTATTAACCTTGGCAATTCATCAAGCTCTGACAAAGACAATGATGGTGGTGATGATGATAGGGACAGTGAAGGAATGGAGGGTGTCAAAGAAACCCTTGCCAAGTGGCTGAGGATAATTTATTTATTGGTGTCAGTTCGCTTGCGTCAATCGATAATAGACCACAGGCTATTGTTTCCCTTCATAGTGTTCAAAATATCGTCCGTCATTCAATAGCCTACAACTCGAAAATATAAAACCATGGCAATAATATCGCCACAGAGGGGCTTGTTTGAGTGCTCAGTGCTAAATATGTCTTTACCTTAACTTTACTTTTGTATTATCACGAAAGCTAATATTAAACGTAGAGAGTCGCGATTAAGTGAGTGTGCATGGTGTTATCTGTCAACTACTGCAGTAAGCTGTGAACGACCTCCACTCAGACTCTTGTTTCATGTTAAAGGATAATCATTGCATGGTGAGTGTTTTTATATTCATTAGCTGTAGAGTATTTGCCCTCTTTGCCGTATTTATTGAATTGAATACCGATGATAAAGGTATCATAGCTTCGGTGTGTAATTCATTTATTCATCTAAAAGTATCGTATTTCTCTGTTTGAATGTCCTCGGCGTTGACTCGGGACCGTTTTTTAAAATATATTACGTATAATTGTACAGAAATAATGTCTGAAGTGTAGCGCTGTGCATTATTCAAATCAGTTGATTTACAACAACACTAAAAACTTACCAACACAGCTCAGCTGTTCCAAGCTCCCGGCATATCCTTTGCGTTGTTTCCTTCGAAATACAGGGTGTAGGTGAGAAGCATGCTCAGAATTCTTGCCGTGTGGCGGTTGGACGTAGGGTCTTGTTATGTGGTGACCGTGGGTTGCGGAGAGGAAAAGCGGGGCCAAGTGACAGGAAGGCTGTCAGTACCGAATGCGCGAGGTGGGCAATACTGTATTTGTCGCATAATTTACGTGTGTAATAGCGGACACACCTCCAATTTTACTGTAAAATTCGTGATCTAAAAAGGGTAACATTTATTGCTACATGACCCCCAAAATTATTATTCATTACTACAAAGGGTATTTTGACTATTTTCAGTAGTGTAGAAGATTGTATCGCCTTGTTCCGGGCTCTTATAGAGCTTACATTTTCTTTCGATCCTTCATTTGCCATAGGATGCGCCACCGGCGTATGGTTATGCATTACCAGCTTCTGGTTTAGTAGTCAGGTAATGGAAGCAATGGGAAGTGTGTACTATAATTTTCCTTGCATGTAACTAAGCAACTTATTGTTGTTAAGAGAACGTAAAATACACCAAGAATGATATGATCTTCAGCTGTGTGCAGTGAGAAGGCTCTGCATGTGTTCATTCCTTATGTATTAATGATGCGAAATGTCAGCTAACGTTGTGCCACATACAACACTCGTAGTCTCTAAATGTTGCACATTTTCCCGTAAATTGCAGCAGTTTATGTTTGAATTGCTTATAAGATCGTGACAAAGAAAGTGTTCCTCCAATTGAATGATTGTATTTAACTGTATGCACGTCGTATAATCTTGGCGAAGTGTATTTTTTCACGGAGCAACTTAACACCGTAGTAGGCACGCAGCTTTTTGTATTTAGTTTTCTGGCATCTTGTTTTAAATTATTGACTAACATATTTCTAAATGCAGATAATCCATACCTCCATTAGGATTCGAGTTCCATAATTCATGCAAAATGAGGTCCTTCGTTTGTGAAATTGGGGTCATAACCCCCCTATCCTTTCAGTGATTACAGTATGGTACTTTACGTCGACTAGGGTGAAAATGTAAATGAGCATTTAAAAGAAAATGTTGCCAGTTGTTTGGTTTATTAACTTGGGGTAATATCATCCATAGGTAATGAAAACTGGGCATGGTTGGATTTTAAGGTAGAGCCTAATGTGCTATCAAATCGCTTTCTTGCAATACCTGGAATATGTATAGAATTATAAAATGATTATTGGTTAAATAAGTGTTAATAGATAGGCTATTATAATTCATCATCATCATCATCATCATCTTCTTGCACAGTTTCCAGCCACTGGCCGGGTCTGTTTGGAACACAAGCCTCTCCAACGTCTTCTGTCTTCCCACCATCTCTCAGCCTCCACCCTTGTCCAGTCTTCTCCTCTCTTCTTCACGCTTTCTTCCACCCCCTTCAGCCATCTGTCTCTCGGTCTCTTTCCTTCCCACTTCGTCTCATGTACTCTCCTGGGTATCCTCTTCTCCTCCATTCGTTTTGCATGTCCATACCATCTAAGTCTAGATTTCTCTATACCATCCTGTAATGGTTCCTCCTTCATTAATTCTCTGGTCCTCTCCTTTCTTATTCTGTCCATCTTTGTAGCTCCAATACTGCTTCTCAAGAACCTCATCTCACTGGCCTGTATTTTGCTCTTATTATAATTATAATGATTAAATAAATATTAAAGAAGAAGCGATGCGTTAGTAAATATTAGGCCTACCGGTACGGCGAATAGCCTACAACTCGTAGCTTACGTCACAATTTAGCATTTAAACGGGTCACGTTAATGCATAATATGCCAATATAACAACCGGATAGCAAATTATAATAATATTCTCACATATCTGTATAAAGCTCAATGTTTGTCTGTCTGTTTGTCTGTTATGTATACAAATCCACACCGTTTCACCGATCTGAACCAAAATTTGTATACTTAACCTTTGGAACCCTGCGGGTAACCCTGTCCACTTGAAATTTCCGAAAAACCACCCCATTCCCTGCATTTAGGCCCTTTGGAACAAATCTACACCGTTTCACCGATCAGAACCAAAATTTGTATACTTACCGTTTGGTACCCTGCGAGTAACACTGTCTGTTTGAAATTGCAGACAGAACACTCCATTCCCTGCATTTAGGCCCCTTGGCACAAATCTACAACGTTACACCGATCTCAACCAAAATTTGTATATTTACCCTCTGGAACCCTGCGAGTAACACTGTCTGCTTGAAATGGCGGACAGACAACCCCATTCCCTGCATTTAGGCCCTTTGGCACAAATTTACACCGTTTCACCGATCAGAACCAAAATTTATATATTTACCCTCTGGAACCCTGCGGGTAACCCTGTCCTCTTGAAGTTGCGGACAGATCACCCCATTCCCTTCATTTAGGCCCCTTGGCACAAATCTACACCGTTTCACCGATCAGAACCAAAATTTGTATACTTACCCTTTGGTACCCTGCGAGTAACACTGTCTGCTTGAAATTGCGGACAGACCACTCCATTCCCTGCATTTAAGCCCTTTGGCTCAAATCTACCCTGTTTCACCAATCTCAACCAAAATTTGTATATTTGCCCTTTGGATCCCTGCGAGTAACACTGTCACTTAAAATTTCGGACATAGCACCCCATTTCCTGCATTTAGACCGTTTGGCGCCAATCTACACCGTTCCACCGATCTGAACCAAATATTTCATACTTACCCTTGGGACCCAACCAGTAAAACTGTCCTCTTTAAAATGCGGACAGACCACTCCATTCTCTGCATTTAGGCCATTTGGCACAAATCTACACCGTTTCACCGATCTAAACCAAAATTTGTATACTTACCCTTTAGAACCCGACGAGTAACACTGTCCACTTGAAATTTCGGACAGACCACTCCATTCCCTGCAATTAGGCCCTTTGGCACATATCAACATTGTTTCACCGATCTGAACAAAAATTTGTATACTTACCCTTTGAAACCCGACGAGCAACAGTGTCCACTTGAAATTTCGGACAGACCACTCCTTTCCTTGCATTTAGGCTCTTTGTCACAAATCTACAACGTTTCACCGATCTGAACCAAAATGTTTATACTTACCCTTTGGAACCCGACTACTAACACTGTCTGCTTGACATTTTTGACAGACCACTTACTTACCCTGTCCACTTACACTGTCCACTTGAAATTTCGGACAGACCACTCCATTCCCTGCAATTAGGCCCTTTGGCACATATCAACATTGTTTCACCGATCTGAACCAAAATTTGTATACTTACCCTTTGGAACCCGACGAGCAACAGTATCCACTTGAAATTTCGGACAGACCACTCCATTCCCTATATTTAAGCCCTTCGGCACAAATCTACACCGTTTCAACGATCTGAACCTAATTTTACATACTTACCCTTTGGAATCCGACGAGTAACACCGTCAACATGATATTTTGGACAGACCACTCTATTCCCTGCATTTATGCCCTTTAGCACAAATGTATACCGTTCCACCTAATTGCACCGAATTTTACGTACTTACCCTTTGAAACCCTACTGGTAACACTGTCCACTTGATATTTTGGACAACCCTCTCCATTCCTTATATTTAGAACAACAGACAAATGGATCTTAAAAACCACATTTTAAGGCGCTAGAACTATTCATGTCCGTAGTAGTGTAACTGTAAGAATATTTTAATAAGTCTATTATTGGCTGGCAATGCTGGCTGTATCACGTCACCCCTACCAGTGTTCTGGTGCAGAATTGTGAAAATAATTACATCTTAAGCTGCTTATAAATGGCAGTCACAGGGACTAATAAGTTCAAAAAGATTTCTTAGGCCCTTAAAACAGTTATCATCTTGAAAATATTATGCCTCTGTATAAGTGCCATGGTGTTGGTGCAGTACATTGAGGTTATCAGCGACAATAAGCGTTGGTGCTTTCAAATTTACCTTCATTTATTCCGAACCTTATCGTTGAGTGCTATTGTAACGTGTTTTTCGAGGGGTTTTATGCAACTGGCATAAGTCAGTAGGAAGCCATTCTATATTTATTTACGCGGCAAATTGTTCAGCCAAGACAATTTTTCATGGTAATTTATTATTATTATTAATTTATTATAATTATTATTAAGGTATTTTCGGAGCATTTTATAAAAATTATTAGCATTCAGATAGGTTTTCTATGTCTTAGAAAACGCTATCAAGCAAATTATTACGAACGACGATATCATAGAAAATTATCTGATTACGGAATTTTACGGAGTTTTTGTCAGTTAGGGTATTTGAGAGAGATGACTCACTGGGATTTCAAGTACACGCTGAATCTTGTCGAGGAGCATGACGCAATCTTGGGTCGCAAGGTCTAGAAAAGGCGAATTGTGGAAACGGAAATCGACTTCTCCCTCCCGCGGAGTGTAATGAGGAAGGAGTGGGGATCTAGCGCGTAGGGTGCAGCCAATCAGTGGCGACGACGTAAGCTAGATGTCGGTACCATGGTGGGGGAGCCAACAGGTGCATATATCGTTCGACGCGCCGTGAAACAAGAACAATCTGTGTAGTTCTTGCCGAGTGTGGATATACGCGGGAATCGCTCCGATGTTCCGTGGAAGAGGACTATCTGTGAAATACTTGAGGTGTACGGTCGCAAGTGCGTGTCGCTCCGATGTTCAGTGGAGTTGGCGACGAACTTTTGTAAAACTTGGTTGTACGAGTGTTTGGGTCCGATGTACGGACCATAGAATTATCTAATCTACCAGAATATCATCAAATTTCGACGGAGATGACGACGTCCAGGAGACTGTGGGAAGCACACAGCATCATCAAGAACGAGGGAAATGCTTTGTCAATTTCCAGGGGTAAGCGCTAATGACGCAGAAATACGCAATCTCTCATTTTTCTTTGTTTTATATTTCATAATTCAGTAACTTCATAGCTTGGAGATAAGAGTAAAATCAATTTATCAGACTCCGTTTTCACGTAATTTTCTATCGGTAATATTCAAATCACAACGCTCCAATTTAAATTTTATACTTATTATTATTAATTTTGCTATTCTTGTTTTATATAATAAATTCATTTCTTTTACAATGCAATCTTTGCTTTCAGTAGGTAGCATTAGATATAGACCAATTCCTTCTCCTGATACAATTGTTTGTTGGGTTAATGATCAAATCATACCACGATCTGAGTGAATAGAGTCTTGAAGGTGTTCTGCCAGAGCTAGACGTTGTTAAATACAAATTTAGATTTCAACATTGCGTTGAGGTCTTGGCGCCCATTAAAACAACATAGCTTAGGCAAAGGTAAACAGTTACATTTCTCACCCAACAGTTAGGAGCTAGCAAAACGTCTCATTTGTACGCTCAACGTGGAGCGAAGTAAATAACGTTTCACTTGTCGCCGACAACTTGGGGCTGAAAACCTAATAACATTTGTGGAAGGAGAAGGGTATATATTTCTGTGCCTGTATTTTGGGGGTTATTTGTCTGTATCAGTGTATATCATTATGGGGGATGAGAAAGAAAGACAGATGAGGTTACGTAGTGGTCATCAACGGGAGAGTGATGATACGAGCAGTATGTCGAGTGATGGTAGTACCGGGGTAGCGGAGGTAAATCCCGATACTGAAACAGGGAGTGTAGGCGGCCAACCAGAATAAAAAACTTTACTTCTCGAGTTTATGTATCAGAACAAAGTTAGTAGTGATGCCTTAAATGCAAAGTTAGAACAGAATAACGCTAAATTAGAACAAAACAGTAGGGAAAATAAAGAAAGTACAGAAGCTTTAAATGCAAAGTTAGAACAGAATAACGCTAAACTAGAACAAAACAGTAGGGAAAATAAAGAAAGTACAGAAGCTTTAAATGCAAAGTTAGAACAGAATAACGCTAAACTAGAACAAAACAGTAGGGAAAATAAAGAATGTACAGAAGCTTTAAATGCAAAATTAGAACAGAATAACGCTAAACTAGAACAAAACAGTAGGGAAAATAAAGAAAGTACAGAAGCTTTAAATGCAAAGTTAGAACAGAATAACGCTAAACTAGAACAAAACAGTAGGGAAAATAAAGAGAGTAATAGGGAATTGAGCGATAGTTTAAACGCCAGATTAGAACAAAACAGTAGGGAAATGAGTGACAAATTCGAACTGATTAGAGGTGAGATCCGGGGGGTGATGGAAGAAAAGGCTAAAGAGATTATTGCAGATGTAGACAGAAAATTAGGAAAAGTACAGGAGGAGTTGGAAATTAGAATCAGTACACAGGCTGAAAATTTAAAAGAACTAGTGCAACTGGAAACACAGCAGGTCAAAAAGCAATTGGGGGGAGAAATTGACAAAATTCAGGTAGCTACTAAAGAGGTTAAGGAACAGCTGGGGGGTAGAATTGAGAAAGTCCACTCACAAATAGTTGCAGAAGTAAATGATTTAAGAGAGAGTAATAGGGAGAGCATTAGCAAGATTGAGGAGAAACAAGCAAAGCTATATGATAAAGTAGAAGAATCAGAAGGAAACATTAAATTAACAGTAAACAGTATTGAGAGGAAGGCTGAGGAGAAAATCGCAGAATTAGAATTAAAATTAAAAGCTAGGATCAGGCAAGAAAATAGTCAGAATAGGCCAGTTTTGGTGAATAGCACACACAGGGAGGTAGAACTGGGTAAGTTCAGCAATCGACAGGGGTGCCCAATGGAGTTCATGAACACTATAGAAAATAAATTCGGGGAGAGGTTGGAAAATGGTAGTATTGAGTGGTGCCAGGTAGTTGAAATTTTCGAACAAGTGTTTGTGGGGGAAACGAGGAATTGGTTTGCTGTCTACAGAGACAAGTTTACTGATATGAATGATTTTAAAATAAAATTCTGTGAAAAGTTCTGGAATGAGGTTATTCAGTCGCAGCATCGTGAGGGAGTAGTGTGTGGTAAATATAACCCTAAAGGAAGCTCCACCATGACCGAATACTTTTTAGGGCAGGTATTAGTGTGTAAATATCTGGATGGCTTGAAGGAGGAAAGTGATGTGGTAAGGTTGCTACTTAGGCACTTTCCCTATAGGATCAAGGAGGCTGCTTGTATCCAGAATGTAAAGACTATATCACAAGTAGAAAGTTTGTTAAGCACATTTGATGCACTAGGGAGAGGGGGTTATGAGGACAATTTCAATAGGAACCAGGGTAATAATAATAATAGACCTAATGAAGCCAGGCATCAGGAAGTTCAAGGGAACGGTGGCGAAGGGGCCAATGCTCAAAATAGAAATAATAATAATCAGCTAAATCAGAACAGAGGAAATGGCTATGGTAATCAGTATCAAGGGAGGAACAATGATTACAGGGGAAATCAAGGGAGAAACAATGATTTCAGGGGAAATCAAGGGAGAAATTATAATGACAATAATTACAACCAGAATAGGGGTCAAGGAAGAGGACAGCCTAGTGGTAGTAATATACAGCCAAACAATGACAACACAACTCAGAACAACCAGACCAGTGCAGTAGTAACTAGTACTACGGCCAGCTGTAGCGGTTCTTTAAACGCGAACCAGGCTGCGAAGTAAGGTCAGAATCTCAGTCTGTAGCATGCCCTGTCCATACAATTATACAGGAACCCTATGACCTAAATGTAAGAAATGAATTATTACATGAACTAAATGATGAAGGTATTATTCAGGAAGTGGTTAGTAAGAGCCCCATAGTTAAATTTAACGTGTCCGAGGCGTACACAGATGTTTTAATTGATAGTGGTTGTATGAAGAGTTGCATAAGTAGTGCATTTTATGATAAAATGAAAGGAACTGGAGTAAATTTTGAGGAGATGCCAATTAAAAGCACTTTTGTTATCACAGCTGTTGGGAAGAGGTCTAAAGTAATTTCTAAGCAAGTTTTAGTAGACATTAAAATTAATAATCATGTAGAGAAGCAGATTTGCCTTGTAATTCCAAATTTAGTATTCAGTGTTATCTTGGGTTCAGAGTGGCTAAGTAGAGTGTCTGGTAACTTATGTTATGATGTAGGGAGTTTGAAATTTAAATGGGGAGATTCTGAAGTAGAAGTAGCGTTCAATGACCATATTCAGAGGAGTAGTATTGTAGGTGTGATTTGTACTTTAAATGAGATATCGCCAGCCGTAGAGCGGGGTTCTCCAGGTTTTGTGGGCAGTGTGATTACGAACGGAAGTCTAGAGGACTCGTTACGTGAGGCTGCATTTCAGGGAAATATAGAGGATGAACAGTGTGTTCGGCTCTATGATGTGTTATCGTGTAATAGGAGAGTTTTTGACGATCGCATTGGTATGGCCAATTGCTATACACATTCATTGAACGTTATTGATAGGTCAGTATTCACAGGACATAGATATCCTGTACCTTTCGCTTATCAGAGTGCAGTTGAGGCACAAATTAATCAGATGCTTGAAGATGGGATTATTGAGCACTCGAACAGTCCATATGTTAATTCTTTGATTACGGTACCCAAGACCGACGGCACTGTTCGTATTTGTTTAGACGCTCGTTTGGTTAACAGTAGAATTAGTTCAGATCAGCTGAAATCTATGTCAATAGAGGAATTAATGCAAACATTTGAGGGGAAGAAGTATTTCACTTGTGTAGATTTGAGTTCCAGTTTTTGGCAAGTGCCACTTATGTACGAAGATAGACCATTTACAGCTTTTAGTCATAAATATAACCTTTATCAATTTTGTAGAACACCTTATGGGTTAAAGAGTAGTTCAGCAGCTTTAATTAGGGCTTTAAACATCGCATTAGGGGATGACACAGGAGAGTTTGTAACCATTTACATTGATGATATGGTAATTAGTTCACGCAGTTTTGAGGAGCATCTATGTCATTTAAATATAGTTTTTCAGAAGTTAGATCAGGCAGGGTTCACTTTGAAGCTGTCTAAGTCGTCATTCTGTCAGTCAGAAGTGACATTTTTAGGTCATAGAGTGTCGAGTAGAGGTGTAACACCATAGGAAGGTAGGGTTAGCATGTGTGGACAGTAGCAACAGGGCATCGTTACAGACACTGAGGAATATGCTAGTAGAGCAACGTGATGACGTTCATTTAAAGGGAGCCACTTGCAAGGCTGGAAGCAGGTGACGCAGAAACATTTATAGTTTCCAAACGTATTGGGAAAACAGCATATGTGCTGGAGAATAGTGAGGGAAACAGATTATACGGAACGTATAATATACATAGTCTACGAAAATATGTGTCATAAAGTGAGTGTGTTTAGCTGGCGAGCCAGCCTATCAAATGAGTAAGTGTGGTATTTGGTGCGTGGGAAGATCTGGTCTTAAGGCAGGCGTATCAGAAGTCACACAGGGGGGTAGTATGTAAGTAAATGAGAGTTTTTAAGGTACAGGGAAATATGACGGGATTGTCGGATGCTGTTGAGCACTAAATTGTCTCGATGCACCAAGGCCATTTTGGCAGCGCTGATGGGTTCCCATTTATCTCCAAGAGATGGGGGAGCGCTTGAATAGGGCTTGTTAGCTTAAGGCGTCCACGAGATAAAAGATGGGCCATCAGAATGCGAGACAGTCCTTCATGAAACTCATACATATCAGCACACGTGATTTCTGTTTACGGCCTCGCCATGTAAGATTTGTAAGTGTGTAATTTAAGATAATTTGTACAATGGTATTATGTGTGTGAGGAGAAATGGTCTGTGTTGAGAACTAGTATTAAGTAGAATATGGTCTACGGGAACTTAACAAGACAGGGCGATTACGGCACAGAAATATTTGGTGTTATATGTAATGCACATTTACTGTTTTTTTTTCAGAAGTCAATATTCATTTAATCTACTTTAAAGAGAGATTAAGTATTATGGTCACGAGGCGCTGCCACAGTAGTGTGATCGTGTGCTCAGTGATAAGTGGAATTAAATGTCACCATAAGGAGGGGACCTCCAGTGAAATTAGGGAGTTCTATAGTGATATAAATATATCAGAACACCTTCAATGCGTGTGATATGACATCATAAATACATAGTGCTCACACATTAATTATGTCTATTTCTCCAACATAGAGAAATTTGAGAGGCGGAAATATCCGTGGAACACTATTCCATATGTAAAACATTGGACTGGTTGCAAAGTGCAATCCATAGTGACAACAAACTTTGACGCAAAGTGCGTGAAGAAAAAATATGAGTGTATATATCTGTAATTTAGGGTGATTTCGTTTATGTAATATGTATTTTGGATGGGGTTTATTAACGTGTCTGGGATAATCGGATAATGGACCGTCGTCACGGTAAATCATCCGATGATCCGAGGCGAATATGTAACGTGTTTTTCGAGGGGTTTTATGCAACTGGCATAAGTCAGTAGGAAGCCATTCTATATTTATTTACGCGGCAAATTGTTCAGCCAAGACAATTTTTCATGGTAATTTATTATTATTATTAATTTATTATAATTATTATTAAGGTATTTTCGGAGCATTTTATAAAAATTATTAGCATTCAGATAGGTTTTCTATGTCTTAGAAAACGCTATCGAGCAAATTATTACGAACGACGATATCATAGAAAATTATCTGATTACGGAATTTTACGGAGTTTTTGTCAGTTAGGGTATTTGAGAGAGATGACTCACTGGGATTTCAAGTACACGCTGAATCTTGTCGAGGAGCATGACGCAATCTTGGGTCGCAAGGTCTAGAAAAGGCGAATTGTGGAAACGGAAATCGACTTCTCCCTCCCGCGGAGTGTAATGAGGAAGGAGTGGGGATCTAGCGCGTAGGGTGCAGCCAATCAGTGGCGACGACGTAAGCTAGATGTCGGTACCATGGTGGGGGAGCCAACAGGTGCATATATCGTTCGACGCGCCGTGAAACAAGAACAATCTGTGTAGTTCTTGCCGAGTGTGGATATACGCGGGAATCGCTCCGATGTTCCGTGGAAGAGGACTATCTGTGAAATACTTGAGGTGTACGGTCGCAAGTGCGTGTCGCTCCGATGTTCAGTGGAGTTGGCGACGAACTTTTGTAAAACTTGGTTGTACGAGTGTTTGGGTCCGATGTACGGACCATAGAATTATCTAATCTACCAGAATATCATCAAATTTCGACGGAGATGACGACGTCCAGGAGACTGTGGGAAGCACACAGCATCATCAAGAACGAGGGAAATGCTTTGTCAATTTCCAGGGGTAAGCGCTAATGACGCAGAAATACGCAATCTCTCATTTTTCTTTGTTTTATATTTCATAATTCAGTAACTTCATAGCTTGGAAATAAGAGTAAAATCAATTTATCAGACTCCGTTTTCACGTAATTTTCTATCGGTAATATTCAAATCACAACGCTCCAATTTAAATTTTATACTTATTATTATTAATTTTGCTATTCTTGTTTTATATAATAAATTCATTTCTTTTACAATGCAATCTTTGCTTTCAGTAGGTAGCATTAGATATAGACCAATTCCTTCTCCTGATACAATTGTTTGTTGGGTTAATGATCAAATCATACCACGATCTGAGTGAATAGAGTCTTGAAGGTGTTCTGCCAGAGCTAGACGTTGTTAAATACAAATTTAGATTTCAACATTGCGTTGAGGTCTTGGCGCCCATTAAAACAACATAGCTTAGGCAAAGGTAAACAGTTACATTTCTCACCCAACAGTTAGGAGCTAGCAAAACGTCTCATTTGTACGCTCAACGTGGAGCGAAGTAAATAACGTTTCACTATGTGACGATAAATAACATTTTTGCTACCGGTACCTCAGGAGCTTGGGCCAGCCGACGTTTTTCCAAACTGCTCTGCATATTTTCCTACGGCACTATGCGTCAAGAGACGACACTATTGGTGTCTATTTTTCGAACAGCTAATGAGATATAGGCCCTAGGTAGTGTCTTTTAGTTCACTGCCTCCTCTTTCTAATCATATCTTTCAATTCGATTGTAAATCACATGTCAGTACAGTAGTTAGCAAATAGCCGTTTCCCTATTCATTATTATCATTATAGTACGGGAAAATGACGTGAATGTTACGTCAATTAGACTGTAGACTACTACTTATCACCCCCCACTACCACCACCACCATCACAAATGCTACATGTTTCCCGCAACACCCCCTAGTGCAGCGAATCCACGACCTACTAGCCGGGCTGTGCCACGCTGACACTCGAATCACCTTTCTGTGGCTTCCAAGCCACATGGGAATTGTGGGAAATGAGTTAGCAGATCAAGCTGCAAAAGAGGCGGTATCACTACCACCTCGACCAATGGAGGTACCCGCTAGAGATATTCGCTCTCAGTTACGCCTACAAGTTATGGCTTTTTGGGAGAGTCAGTGGCTAGCTGACCCACTGCCCAGTAAACTGAGAGCGATCAAGGGAACAACTCGCGTGTGGCGGAGCTCCTTCCGGGCCCGGAGAGAGTCCGTCATTTTGTGTAGGCTAAGGATAGGTCATACAAGATCCACCCACTCGTACCTAATGAGAAGGGAAGACCCCCCACTTTGTACCTGTGGAGCCGTATTCACCGTGGCCCACATTTTTACCGAGTGTGTGGATCTTGCTGACTTACGAAGAAACCTTGGTTTGCAGACGACACTCAAACTTATATTAGCCGATGACGCGGTGGCTGCTGATCGCGTTATCCGCTTTATAAGTGAGAGTGGGTTAGGGCCAGCAATCTAAATTTTACAGTGAACATTGACCCAACGACTTGTTCGTTTTTGAATGATAATGTTTTGTTTTTTCCGTAATTTTTGTTTATTTTTATAATTTTTATTTTTTATTTAATTGTTTGTTTTTGTTTTATTAATTGTTGGTCTTTTTAAATTTAGATGTCCACGTCAAAATTTTAAATTCAATTCAAAATTTGTATTCTTTAATCTGTGTTAAGAGGGGCAGATGACCTCGTAGTTCCGCCCCTTAAAACAACAATAACTAACTAACCATCACAAAAAGTTATATTATTCATTTTCTATTAGATTTAATATCATTTCTGTAGTAAGTTAGTATTCATTATCATCCATAAAACAAATAAATCCTCCGGGCACTACTGCTAGTAACATACGAGGGCAATTCAGAAACTAACCTCCGGTTGATTGAAAAAAATACAACAAGTTAAGTAAAAATATTTTAATATATACATCTTACAACTACATCTTTGCACTATTTTTCGACATAGTCTCCATAACGATTGAGGCACTTATCGTATCTCTTCACAAGCTTTGAAATTCCTTCTGCATAAAAATCACCCGCTTGTGCCTTGAGCCAGCCAGCCTGTGACCGCATCTTTGAGCTCTTCGTCGTCATCAAACCGCTGGGACCCGAGCCATTTCTTCATATGCATGAAGAGGTGATAATCGCTTGGCGCCAGATCTGGGCTGTAAGGTGGATGGTTGAAAACGTCCCACTTGAAGGACTCAAGAAGGGCTGTTGTTCTGCGAGCAGAGTGCGGACGGGCGTTATCGTGCAAAAAAACGATACCGGAAGTCAGCATACCACGGCGTTTGTTCTGT
This sequence comes from Meconema thalassinum, assembly GCA_946902985.2. NCBI lineage: Eukaryota > Metazoa > Arthropoda > Insecta > Orthoptera > Tettigoniidae > Meconema > Meconema thalassinum. The sequence continues at coordinate 1,635,731,076 of OX336388.2, forward strand.
ATAGCCCGTCGTAATGTTTTTAGTGTTTCACAGTACACGTCTTGATTAATGGTCGTCCCACGTTCCATGAATTCAACCAACAACACCCCTTTGGCATCCCAAAACACCGTTGCCATCAGTTTTCTGGCAGAAAAATCTTGCCGGGCTTTTTTTGGTTTGGTAGGCGAATCTGAATGTGCCCACATCTTTGGCTGTAAAAAACCGTGTAACAGCACGCACTTCACATTTGGCGGGATTTTCTATTGCAGCACACATTTCAAACTGCCACAAAAACTAAACTAGCGCAGGTACGATGTTCACTCGACTACGGTTTGCTGCCGACTGACCTGCTGAGCGCGTGAATGCACAGATGGCGCGCTACTCCCCCCACTACCCGCACTGTGACCAATCGGAGGTTAGTTTCTGAATTGCCCTCGTATATAATTTGCACCAACTTAATTATTGTAGTCTAAGATATGTTAGACCAATGCCGTTTGAAATGTGTAAATCGCACACTTTGAAGGCAAGCTGTTTGTTATGGTCGTCTCTGATGCGAAGTTCTACTAATTAATCTTTTTGGAGACACCTGTCTTTGGAATATTCATGAAAGGCCAACCCTCTAGTTATTATTTCATAAGTTGAACGCCTAAAAACAAAACCACAATCCGAAATAATAAGGAAGATAATCACGAACAAACGTTTCACTGCCAATGAAAATCAAATGGAGATTCGCGGACCGGAAGTTCGTTATGCATAAGCTTCGATGCCATTTTAACTCGTGGAAGCTCTATAAGGTTACGGTACCATACAATTCAATCACTTCCAGTAAATATTTATTACTAGCGGACCCGTGCGAGAAATCTCGCATGTTCATAAACCACACTTTCTCCAATAGGTTTATAATGAGACACTTAAGGAGAAAGGTTATGTTTTTATTTCAACCAAATTATTATAGAACACTATTAACATTTCTGGATAAAGGAAAGACCTCAGAATGTTAATATGACATGAAACATGCGTCTCAGTGGCCCGTGGACAGCAAGTATGGAGCGTATTATCCTACATGAACGGTGATTGCAAATCGCACACTTCGTACCATTTTTTTTAAGTCCTTTTTTAAAGAAATTATAGATATTTATGAAATTATAGTGCAATAAGTCACTGCTAATGTCTATTCTCTTTCATTTGAATGCTCATTTGTCACGATCGGTCGCTTGTGAGCGCCGCAGGAGGGATGCAAACTACTGAAATAATATATATGAAGATGTGACACTCCTATTCTCTACTCAACCCTCCTCAGTAGTGATGGGCTGCGAGTGGACTCGCGAAGAATCGAGTCTGGAACCGTAAAACCCGAGATACTCGAGTCCGGAATCGAGGCCGAAGACGCTGTCAGCGTTATCCGTGAGCCATATATGGAAACTACACGATCTATAGTAATGTCGGTACACCTTGGCCAAGTATTGTATTCGTTTCCCATCAATGCACAGTGATACAATAGAATATTCAAAATTGGAAACCGGCAAGAAGTGGACTGATGACAGAAAGAAAGAACGCAATACAGTAAAGAGAAATTTCCTTCAACGTGATAATTTGCTAAGCAGTAGTATATATCGCTGTTGATAACGCCAGTAGTCTTATCGATATCTCTGGTTGAGTGGTTAACAGTGCTAACTTTCCCGCAGCATGCTGGGGTTCGATTCCCGGCGAGTTTTTTTTTAACTTGATTTTTTAAATTACATTTCTTTCTTTATCATTACCTAGTCGTTATAATATGAAGCATAGTGTGCATTTTGCAAACGATTTCTCTTGTAAATCACTAGTAGAAAAGTCGTTTGCAAGTTTAGCGAGTGTTGGGAATTTGGCCGCATTCTGTCTTATATCGTAAGTACGGATCGTGACGTCACCGTAGAGACTCGAGTCCTTCGCACGGGTTACTCGTTCAGACTCGGAACTGCTAGACTTGATTCTCGCGAGTCCAAGCGTCACTCGCGCACATCACTACTCCCCAGTAAAACAGTCATTTATATCAGCTCTCCTCAGGTAAACTGTATTTTATTTGTGTTCGTAGCATCCCATCCCTCCTGCGAGAGAGTTCACTCGCGCGGGTGCGTGCTTTGCTCATGCTACGGGTTAGGCCTAAATATCGCCATCACCCGTGAGCTGCGGAAGTGTCTCCAAAAATGCAGTTACCCTTACGCCAGAAAATCTTGATTCGCGCTTTAAGATTCATTTTTCAGCCATTCGGTATGCGAATTCTAGTCTTGAGGGTTCTAAAATATATGGGAATTTGGTGGATTTTTGTAGATTTTCGTACGGGAAATACGGGAATCTGAAAAAAGGCCATCGCTCAACACCCTGAGGCATCATCATCATCATCATCATCATCATCATCACTATCTTCACCATTAGCACAGGGATTTTCAGTGGAGTCTATTTCCGCCGCGCGTAGCTGACAGCCGAAACCACCTTTCTGGAAACAGTTCACGACAGTTGGCTGGGACACCTGCTGCCAACCTGCTACTGTGAAATGAATCGCTTTCAGTAGATAGATTTTCTTACGCGTTTCCTTCCCGGCATCCAACAAGCACACAGCAGTTTGCACTTGGCGCTTACGGTACAGCTGCTTGAAGCATTTTATCACCCGATGATCAAGAGGCTGCAACACGCTGGTACAATTTGGGGGAAATGCACAACTTTCATATTGCGAAGAAATGACGTGTCCAGTGGATGAGCGGCACAATTATCCACAAAGAGCTCGACTTCCGTTCCTTGGTGCACTGACCTTAAAAATTGTAAAAATATTTCAGTGGTCATCCAAGCTTCTTTGTTTGCATGATACGTCGCAGGTATTTTTTTCGTGTTCTTAAACATGGTTTTAATGATTTTCCCACTACGACTGGTGCTCTCTTATCACTGCCATCACTGTTCACACACAGCAGAACGGTTAGTCGTTCTTTTGAACTTTTCCCCCATGGCAAGATTCACCCTTCAGCACCAGTGTTCTGTCCGGAAGGACACTGTAAAAAAAGTGCGGTCTCGTCCGCGTTGTATACGTCTCGCGACTTGCAACCTTCCAGTAGCGATGACAGTCTCTCGAACCACAGCTCCTTACGTTCCGTGTCCACAGAAGCACTTTCTCCGCAATCCTTCTTGAAGACTAGCCCGTGTCGCACTTTAAATCGTGCGATCCATCCGTTCGATGCAGCAAAATTATCAATCTTCAATCTTGCTGCTATCCTCTTGGCTTTCTCCCGTAAAATTGTTCCATCTATAGGGATATTGGAAGCCCTTGCTTGCTAGTACCAAGTGAAAAGGACATTCTCGAGCTCCGCGAATGTAAATTCTCTTCCAGTTTTCCTTTGTTTGCTGGAACTGCCACATTTATCAATTTGCTCTCTTATCTCATTCTTCTTGGCAAATATGGAATTTAAAGTTGATGGTGCTAACCCAAGACGTTTAGCGGTATCAACTCTTTTTTCGAAAGGATTTGATTCAATTTCTTCTATAATTTTCAAGCGTTCTTCGAGAGTTCTTACCTTTTTCACGGGACGTGACATGTCCTGAATAGCAATACTACACAGGAACTAAAATGAGAAAGACAACATAATTACGAACTACAGATAAAATTGTAATTGCCGTACACAGCCAAGATACTACACAGAACCACTCGGAATGAAATGAAACAGCACAATGAAGGCTTGGCGCTTCGAGCAGAATCGTTGGCTCCTGAAGGCTCGTAGGCGTGGTTATATAGTGTGGTTGAGCGTAAACAATCTGCGCACTGCAGTCCAGCCTACTTTAACCTTGCTTCAGCCGGGAAACTTGCTCAAGCCTAGGTTGCTGCTATTCTATGCCGCTTCATATTCACAAGAATGTTTGCATATATTTTTCTCATAAACGATCAATGCGGGAAATTTGTGGCCAAGGACTAGTGATTTTTTGACGATCCATGCAAAAAAACGATAGTTCGAGGAACGATAGATGCGGGGAAATTTAACATTAGTTCCTATGGAAAATTTTTGGGACTAAATAAATTGAACGATATATACGGGAAAACGACAGTTCCGGGAACGATGTATCGAGGTTCTACTGTATTTTGTTCCATTTCAGTTTTTTTATTTTTTGTGTTCTGAAAATGTTCCAAAAAATATTTTTATTTTCAATAAACAAGAGCATGATAATAGGAAGGTGTAGTTCAGAAGTAAGCGAGTTCTCTGGTTAGCATTTAGGGAAAATTTCTAGCCATTGTGTTTATTGTGAATTATATAGCCCTGAGAGTGTGAACCTGCAAAATCCTCTAAATCAGTCTGGCACTCTTGGCATACTGTGAGCACTCAGGCCTGGCACTAAGAGGGATAAGGGGCAGTCGAATGAAAACACACGTGAGCTTTAATGTCCCTTTTCTATGCTGTGGTTCAAGGCATGCTGGGATGCCAGAATTTTGCTCTAAAAGGGGATTTTGAATGTGCCATAACAAAATATAAGGGCTCTCATATCTCAACCTGCTCTGCTAAGATTTGAGTAATTCTTAATTGAAATGATTAGATTCCACCTAGCTAATAATTAAGAATCATTGTAAATCAATACAGGAAGTATCCAACCAATAACCAGTATGGTTTACTTTAGAACTGTAAGATTTGAGTAAGCGAAGAGTCTTGCTAAATGTGCCACAGAGTCTGTGTATTTGTGTATATTAAATTCAAAAGGAGCTTTAGAGAGATATTAGTATGGGGACTAGAGGCACATACAAGCATTGGCAGTTCAGTAATTTGGAGCGAGTTCTCTTTGTACTTAGACTGGCGATAATCAGGGCCAGGTTCTTTTGGTGTAAAGTTTTTGGAAAATTTGTGAAACATTTATGAAGTGTTTATGGTTGTAAGAAAGGTAGTAATTTCATGATTATTTTTAATGTCATATACTTATGTATAAAATTACTGTATCAAATAATGATTTTAAATAATTTATTATATTTTCAGTACAGTGGAATCTCGTTAGCACGTTCTCGGTTACGACATTTTCCCGTTTAACGCGATGATTTTCTCAAGTCCTAGTTACATTTCTGCTAAATACATGTTGATATATCCCCTTAATACGTTTTCTATTCCCGCTTACGACGATCAAATTTTTGTCGTGTAGCATTTTCGTCAGCCCTGAAAGCATTCTTTGTCCAACCCTAGTGGAATGGGAGCCCGGCCGCTGTGAGATAACATACTTTACAACAAGTGGGCGAGGGTTGCGACATAACGGGTCACAGAACAATGTAACTGGTATAGCGGCAGTATTAAAGCACGTGCCGACAATGTTGCACATCTGTTCTGTCCGGCCTAGTGGCCTCGGCAGTTAGTTACTGCGTTAGTGCGTTTACATTGCGAACTCGAATCGATTTGAATACGATCCTGTTTTCGGTATGATGCCCATTTACATGAGCAGTTTCAGTTCGTGATTTCCATACGCTATATAATTTATGGTGGCCAACCTGCATTTATGTTGGCTAACTCGTATTAAACAGTAAAACATCAAGGACCCGTAATTATGCCGACTTTTTTAATTTTTTTTTACGGGTGGTTTGTAAACAAGAAAAAGGATGCGCGGAAGATTTTGTTGTTTGTTTTTAACTAGTTTATGGTCAGTATAATAATAAAATGTTATTGGTTTTACGACCCTTTTAACTACTGAAGCTTAAAGCTTTTAGAGACGCCGGGCTGCCGGAATGTTGCCCCGAATGGAATCTGTAACGTGCCACCATTTACGTATGGATACACCATACATTAAAGGTATAACAGACAAAAATACATTAACGCTAAAAACACGTGCTACAAACTACGCTTATCAACCACGACAGGAACACAAACAGTAACGAAGAATATGGGCAGAAAGTAAAATAAGCGATTTGAGAGTTCGGTGACAGACGAGAGTAGGCCTAAATTAGTTTAAAAATGTAACACAAGAGCGCGCCGAATCGCTTTCAATACGATACGAGTTTACAGTCACGTTCCTGAACACCAGTTTGGATACGGTCCGATTGCACAATTTTACCCTATCGACCTTGAAACTCAATACGATCTGATTCACGCAAATACGCATTACACTACCGAAGATGTTGTGAAACCTAGTGATAATTTTTTTGCGTCGTATTGAAAAAATGGATAGGCCTAAGAAAATCGTTTAATCGTTAACTAGTGATGAGAAAATAAAAATGCTTGAAGAAGTAGACAGAAAGCCTTACCATAAGCGCGAGGAAGTTTTCCTTTTCTGTACACGCGCGAGCATGTCTAACCTCCAAATAACTTCGGTTATATCCAATCGTTCACACCAAAGAATGCGGCACTTCTTTTCCACAGAATATCAAGAAAAACATGTATTTAAGCCGAAATCAATTATAGAAAGTTAAATATTTCAACTCATACTACATTACCGGTACTTGAATTAAGGGTTTGGTACCGGTATAGTACATTTTTCTCTGGTTTTCATTGCTCTCGTTTCTCTGTGTTGTGTAAAGTAGTTCTGTAATACAATAATTCTGTAGGTTGTTTAAAATTGTATATTCGATAGTACTGCACCCTTATATCTGGATGATCCACCAAAATCCCAGGCTGGAAATAATAATGGAGTAGCATCTTGAAGTTCTGGCTAAAAACAACATGGTGCTACTTGGCGAAAACACTCAGAATAAGGAACAGGAGTTTTTCAAAAACGGAATGTGCTATAGTAACTAACTACAGAACAGTAGGGTTCTCTATCTACACAGGAAAAATGAGAATCTCTGAAAATCTCTGGCGTAAGGATGCGGATCAGGTCCCTCGGGAACTTCCACCCTACAGCACATTCCACTACCATTTAACTACAAAGATAATGCCAATTTCCTATAAAAGATCAGGGAATCGTAATAACGTGCCTGTCGTCTTTATTCACTAAACAATTACTCGTTTCCTAACACTAGCATTGATCATATGCATTAATAACTTGAAATAAGATCAAATGACCAAATGTCATTACTTCAAATACATGAAATACATGTTTGTTTCTTTTAGAAACCATTAAAAATTATTTCAAACGCTTTTATAAGCTTAAATAAAATCTTGACTCAAACAGCAACAAACAACTGCTGTGCCCTAGGTAACGGGAGTTATATAACAAGAAAAATGGTATAAAGTTAAAAAAAAATATCCCCAAAAATAAATGAAGTTACCCCTGACGTAGATCTCAGTCATTACAAAAACTATTCATAACTCTATACAATTTATCTCCCGCCTCCTATCACTGAAATTCTTCTCATGGAAGCGATAAAAATCTCTATTTACATTAAAATTGCAAGTAAAAGATTATAATGCGCGTAAATGTAACAATAAACCTTTCTTTAAATTCTTAATATAATTTATGTACAACACAAATAGTAACGTTGTAGTTCAGCGACTACTCAATATAAAATAAAATATATACAACGTTCCAACTGCTTTCTTTACTGACAATATAGACTGAAATTATCTTCCTAATTCTTTACTGCTTCTCAACGGACTTAAGAAAATAATCCTTCACCATACTATGTCTCATTCGTGAAAGTGTGACAATTCGGGATTCTATAATCCATACAATTAAGTAGAGACATAGTTCATAGACCTCCTACAACTGGTCTCTCTTCATAATAAAAATAAACTTCCACTGCGTTGAATAATTACCGTAAATTCAATATCTAATTAAGAACCATTTAAATAGATCTCAGTTTACTCTCAGTTTCAACAAAGATCCATTGATCCTATCATTTCTTTCAGATTCAACTTCATCTAGGATCCGCTGTCCTGTGAATTTCAAGGAGTTTCAACTCTTGTGAGACTATTGCAATAACTTCCAATACTAATAAACATCAATAATACTGCATCTTCATAAAACATCCTATTTCAACCTCAAAATATACGCAAGTCTGTCACTACAGACATTCCTTCAATAATTGACCAATGGCTTCACAATTGTCCATTGTCATGCAACAAATACCTCCGTCTTCTAGAGGAAAATAAATCTCTCTCTGTGAGATGCTTCGCAGTTTCTTCCAAAAACATATACTTCTTAACTCACTCCTCCTAGTTACAACAAACTTAATAAAAATAATTTAATAAAAATACTGGTTCTATCAAGGAATTAATTTAACAGGTAATGCGATAAAATACTAGTCTTCCAATAACAATCTTATTTCTTTTAATCACTCACATTTCTATAAAAGCTTTCAATTAGCTGTAATATTTCTTTAAATCTTTCTTCACATTCTTATTACTTCAAAAATGCGCTGTAATTCGTATTTGTTAACTTAACATTGTATTCCTTTACATATTCTTCCTTTATTTACATAGTTTACACCCACATTGGAGCACTTAAATCAATCCATATACACTACAGTCTTTACAATATTGGTTGTAATGGCTTCTCAACTTCCTCTTCTCCTTCCAGAGCTTCTTTAATCTCTCTGACCTGGCCACCCTCTCTTCATTTGTAATGGTGTACTGTTTTCGTTTGACTGTTATTAATTTCAATCTTGTATCCCTACTTCTCAGAATCCTCTTCTCTTTTCTCTCTGCAATTTGTTTCATTGTAATATTTAGCTCGTCAAAATCATTCTGGACCTCAACGAACCAGTTGTTCTTGGTTTTACTTTTCCAAAAGAAATTGAATAATTGTTTTAGTAGTCTGGTGTCTGGTAGTCTTACTATGTGGCTGAAAAAGGCAATTCTCCTTTTTCGCATTGTATCCACAATTGATTCATTGTCCCGATAGACTATTTCATTAGGCAGCAGTCTCCATTGTCCATTTACTTGATGTTTTTTATTGATGGTTGTCCTGATGATCCTTCTGTCTATTTTTTGAATTTTATCTGTTGTTGCTTTGGTATTCATCTTCAACAGGGTTTCACTTGCATAAGTTGCTTCAGGTTTAACTACTCCATTCTCTCATGACCTTCTCCAGTACACAATTAAACAAAATAGGCGAGAGACCATCCCCCTGCCGAAGGCCGGTTGTGATTGTAAATGGTTTTGACAATTCTCCTCTAAATTTAACTTTTGCTTTAGTATTCTTGAGAGTCATTCCAATAAGGTTGATCAATTTCCTGTGAACACCAAATTCTTCCTTTAATATATTTCTCACAAACTTCAATACTTCATAATTGTTAGTCACCAAATATTTATAACCAAATCTGTCTAATAAGTTATCAGATCGTGACTTCACATAGATCTCTACACAAGATCTTTAAGAATCGCATTCTCTCAAATATATCTCTGTATAATACTCTTGGAACAAATTTCCATTATTATTATCGTTGACAAAAAAACGATATCATACAATTAAAAAATTGACAATATGTGATCTGAACACATTTAAACTTTACCATAAAATATTCTGAACTAAACTGTAAAATCTCCTCATTCAAATTTCGAAAGTCGCAAAATTCCAAAAATTCTAAATAAAATTCTAAATACTAAAAATCGATGAAAAACGTGGATAAACATTCGCATGATGTACCGTATATACTCGAATACCACCCGCACATTTTTTAACAAATTCGGACGTGAAAAATTGGGGTGCGGGTCTTATTTGAGTCATCCAAATGTGAAAGATCTAAATTGCCCGCCGCGCGCGATATCGGGTGTTGCGAGTATCTGCTAGATGGTGCTAGCCTTCTTCCGGCTATAACTTTGTTTTACCGTACGCACGCGGCATCATACAGTCCCGCGCAGGTCCCGCGCACGTTCTCCGAGTGTAAACATGAATGCTACGAAACGTTTGCGGTCATTTACTGTGAGTGAGAAATTGAAAGTTGTGAGGGAAGCTGAAGTTATTGGAAATCGTGCCCGGTAGGAAATATGATATTGACGAGTCATGTATTCGTGATTGAGCGGGATGACATCTATGCTACAACCACTGGATGTCTGCGTGAACCGCCCGTTCAAAGCAGCCTTGAAACAGCTGTATACGGAGCGGATGGCGGCCGATAAGCACACACCGACTCCAACTGGTCGTATTCAGCGCCCGAAAGTTCAGCTGCTGTGTTCGTGGATTTTGACGGCATGGAATCGTATCTCTGGAGATCTCATACGGAAGAGCTTCAAGCAATGTAGTATTTCGAATGCTATGGAGGCAGTGATGACGACATTTAGTGGGAAAGTGATGGTGATAAAAGTTCCGAAGCTAGTACTTCTGATGACGATGAATGACGTGTTTGTGTACTTTTATTTGTATTTTTAATAGTTTGATGTGTGTTATTTTAGGACGACTTCAAAACTGTTGGAAACTATTTTGGATAAATGCAATTCTGTTTATTTAGTTAAGATAGTAAATAATTTTGAGTAAAAATTTTTTTTTTTTAAATTTTGTTCTTCAAAATCAGGGTGCAGGTCTTATTCGGGGGCGGGTCGTATTCGAGTAAATACGGTAGTTATGAAAATATAACGTCGAAAACTACAATAATATTCTTAAAACGTTGAAAAATGGCATCAATAAATAGTTGTCGGATATTCTTAAATGTTCTACAATACTCTACAAATTGGGATATATCATTGGTCCGTTCACTACCTTGTGTTGCATTATAGATGACTAGAAGTGGGCTTTCTTCGCTATCCTTTAGAAACGGATTGTTTCCAATAGCGCGAGACTGCATGATGTCGTGCGGTCTTCTACGATCTCCTACAGAAGTTCCTATGCGGTCAGGTCCGGGACTCGAACTCGATCAGCATAGTTTTGCTGTTCCTTCTGCTGGTGAATCTTCTTGTATGAGATGGGAAAGCCCTTTCTCTCTTGATTGGCGCTGGGTCCACCCTAGCCGCCCTCATTCTGGAATTCTTCTGTCTTCTTTCGCCAAAGTTGTGATATATATTGTCATTTTAGTTGTTGAATTGACTTGTAGATGTAGAATTTTCTATATGCGAGCACTCCTTTATCAACGGGAATACCCTTCAGTGACGGTATTTTGCTGAATAGGGCCTTCAGTTTGTCTCTTGCTGTAGACTGCGACAAGACATTCTGCCCGTAGAAGAGCTCAGACACTGGCTCAAAAAATGTACGGGCTGGGTCCCCCAACATCAGGTTGTCCAACTTCGTATGCATATGGCCTGACGTCTTCTTTATTTCCTCCATCGCTCTGCCCCTAAGATTACCTTTCAGGGCATCCAGCTCTTCCTGGACTTTGTTGCTGAACATTCCTGCAGCAACCACTTGTAAATGCTTCTTCAAATTCTGAAGTTTGGGATACACTTCTGCAGCAATTGGTTTGGAATTTGTCTCCAGTCCGAGCAACAAGATCACGCCAGATAAGGCCTATAAGCTCGCGGAATGTGCGCTGTCCGTTCGCGTCGCGGTTCATAGCCCGCAGGCATAAATACGAGAATACTTTCTCCTAACAAGATCACGCCAGATTAGGCCTATAAGCTCGCGGAATGTGCGCTGTCCGTTCGCGTCGCGTGTCATAGCCCGCAGGCATAAAGACGAGATTACATTCTGCTGACAAGATCATGCCAGATTAGGCCTATAAGCTCGCGGAATGTGCTAAGTGACGAAACTGGCCGCTCGCGTCACAGTTCATAGCCTGCAGGCATAAAGACGAGATTACTTTCTGCTGACAAGATCACGCCAGATTAAGCCTATAAACTCGCGGAATGTGCGCTGGTCGCTCATGTCACAGTTCATAGCCCGCAGGCATAAAGACGAGATTACTTTCTGCAGACAAGATCACGCCAGATTAAGCCTATAAGCTCGTGGAATGTGCGCTGTCCGTTTGCGTCGAGGTTCATAGCCCGCAGGCATAAATACGAGAATACTTTCTCCTAACAAGATCATGACAGATTAGGCCTATAAGCTCGCGGAATGTGCGCTGTCCGTTCGCGTCACGGTTCATAGCCCGCAAGCATAAAGACGAGATTCCTTTCTGCTGACAAGATCACGCCAGATTAGTCCTATAAGCTTGCGGAATGTGCGCTGGCCGTTCTGTCGCAGTTCATAGCCCCAAGGCATAAAGACGAGATTACTTTCTGCTGACAAGATCACGCCAGATTAGGCCTATAAGCTCTCGAAAGTGCGCTTTCCGTTCGCGTCGCGGTTTATAGCCCGCAAGCATAAAGATGAGATTACTTTCTCCTGACAAGATCACGCCAGATTAGGCCTATAAGCTCGCGGAACGTGCGCTGGCCGCTCGCGTCACAGTTCATAGCCCGCAGGCAAATAGACGAGATCACTTTCTCCTGACAAGATCACGCCAGATTATACGCTCGCGGAATGTGCCAAGTGACGAAGCTTGCCGCTCGCGTCACAGTTCATAGCCCGCAAGCATAAAGACATATTTTTCTTCTGACAAAGTCGCGCCAGGTTATAAAGTCGCGGCAGCATGTGCAACTGACTGGCGCACAAATACGAATACGCTATGCGACGATTATGCGATGACATTTTATAAACCTATTTTAGTGTTTGAAAATTGGGGTCGACGATTACGCGGTGGCGATGGTTATGCGAGGAAATACGGTATTTCTCTAGTTGCGATAAATTTCGCGAGTAAACCTAAAAATTCGTATATGGAGCCGAAATGTCAACATTTCGCGAATAGATAGTGTTCCAAATCACATTTAAATTCGTAACACATGTCCTATATGCCTTTCTCCCATCATATTTAACACTTTTGAAAAATTCGCGAATTTCACGAGTCGCGAAATTTGAGTGTCCCTATCGATGATCGTAATAATCCTTAATTACATATAATTAGCCGCAAATTTAATAGTTAGTTCTTATTTATTATTTAATATCTTCCATGATATTACGATGTGTTAAAATCATCCTGGTAATTAGCTATGTTCATTACATTGCTTGCTCTTGTTTAAGTAAGGTCGCTTCTCATTCGCGCCGTGCCCGCGTCTTCCCCTTCCACACTCCAGACACACTTACAACGCGTGCTGGGGTGGGCTCTCTTTTGGGAGTCCTCGATTCTGCTCGTGCACGCTCGTCCCGTCTTTGTTCGAACGACGCAGTCTAGCTCCAAGTTCCCCACGTGACTGCTAATATTCTCATTGGTCGGCTCGGTTAACTCTGCGATGTACAAACCAGTTTTGTGTCGACTTCCAGAGTCGCTATATTTTATCATGGGACAATTTAGAAAACTTTTGAAGAGATGAATAACTTCCTGGCTCATATCCATATAAGAGTACAGTACGTACTTCCGATTAACACGTTTTTTTACTTTTCCCTTACTGAAACAAGTTAATGAGATTTAATTTTCTTTTTTCAGTAGTACGTTTTCCCGTTTTTTTACGTCCAAATTTTTCAGTCCCTTGAAAAACGTACTCACGAGGTTCCACTGTATATATTTGGGAAAAAGTTTAGAAATTGTAAATAATAAATTTATCTTTGGAAATCAGCTTTGTTCTGTTTAACAGTATTTCCTCGCATAATCGTTCCATATTTTTAGCCTAAATTCGCAGGAAAAAAACAGGCTGTGACGACTTTGCGATATAAAGTCAAGGCTTCACATTCATAGAGCAGGGGATGACAACTGCTCAATACACCATCAATTTGGTGTATATTCTCAGATCTTTATTCAGGAAGATCCTTTGTGTAGACATTTGAAAACTGTATGTTCAGCACGTATTCTGTTCTCAACGTCCTTCTCTGATGAACAGTTAATGGAGAGAATACTTTCTAGATGAGGGAAGTGATTAACTTGCTCTAGGAGCATATCAGAGTTACATATACCGAAATCTGGAAAGACAGTTCCAGGAATGTTGTTGGTCAGGCCAAACCGTTCATATGCCCTAGTGTAACAGTCGACTGACGGTTGCAGCTCAGTTACACGGGTGAGGCATGTAAACCTTCGTGATCAGAGTTTGGTCTGATTGAAGAGTCCTCCTTCAAATTTATACTTAAGTTCCACACCCGCATTGTTCACAGATATGTCTCGTAGAGCACGGCTGCCAGGTACAGGGTGTTGGTGCAAGTATACAGCCTATTTTTTAGCCCATTTGTGATGGGGACTTCTGATGTTTCATTCTGGTACAGCACCTGTCCAAACATACCATTATGGAGTGCTTGTATCAGTCTAGCAAAATGCTCAGGGCAACCAAACCATCTTAATATCATGGACATTGCTTCTGTGGTCACTGTGTCAAAGACATTATCCAGATTGTAAAACACTAAGCAGAGCCTTATGTTGTTTTCTGTTGTCTCACACAGAAGATTATATCAGTAGTGCCTCTGGGGGGACAGAACCTGCACTGAGATTCAGGAAGTACCTTCTCAGAATTCTTCTGGGGGTGATTCAACAAAATTCTAGCAAAGATTTTACCAGCTATGGAGAGCAGGAATATGCCATGGTAATTACCACAGATGCTTTGATCGCATTTTCTAAATATGGTGACTGGTGGAATTCTTCATGTCAGCAGGGACCTCGTGGGTTTCCCATAGGGCCATATTAGAAGGATCAGGGAGAAGAGTCTGGTTTTCAGATAGGCCTCCATTTTGAATGAGCGCAAGGGTCCAGGCGCCGTCCTTGACTTCAAATTATCAAGAGCCTTGATTAATCTCAAGAAACATTGATGGGACTGCCTTCCAAGCTTGTGGAGGATGTTCAGGTAGATGTTGGAGAAAATTATGAGCAGCAGTAGAGCTGCGGCTTAAGAGTACGCTGAAGTATTATTTTGAGCGGTTCAAGATGTCCAGTCTGTTAGTGTGTTAGGTAGTAGGCTATTGTTGGCAGCTTTCAGATTGCCTGTTGAAGAGCTGTCTACTCAATTGTCTTCAGGAGGCTGAATGTACCCCATTCCAGCCCTCATGTCAGTTTCTAAAATCCCTGACGGAGCCAGAAATTGAACCCGGGGCCTCTGGGTGAGAGGCAAGCTTTTGAAATTATAGTGTTGTGAATTCCATGTATAAAAGGAGGTCATATGGTTTATAATAGCGAGCTTAAGATCCACTGGTTTGCATTTCTTTTGCTTATTTGTACAGTACTGTATATTGGCTTTCTATCATTAATGATTGTTTGTTTCAGGCTGGCATAACCACAACACTAAATTCACGTTGTTCGGTTTTGGCTGCAGCTAACTCTGTGTTTGGCCGTTGGGATGATACCAAAGGAGAAGAGAATATAGACTTCATGCCTACAATTTTGTCCAGATTTGATATGATCTTTATTGTGAAGGATGAACATGATGAAACACGAGATATGGTATGTTGTATATGTTTTTAAATTTGTACTAATCTGCATTTAGAGCATTACACCCAAGTGGCATGATTATTGCTAAGAGCATTTATACAAGTTATTTCAAAAAAATGACATACTTATTTGTTACCTAGAATATTTCTAATCAGTGGCACAATTCAAAAGTAAAATATAGGAATATTTCAGTCATGAGCTCCTAGGGCATCAAATCTAATGGGCCTGTGCAAAGCTTTTGCACTTGACTGTAAGTTCTGAGGATCTATAGGTTATGAAGGTGACCTCCAAGGTCACAGTGTGCTTTCCTGTCTACGTGTATTTAGTTTAGTTGTTTTAGTGTGCTGGGGATGCCAAATTTTGCTTTTGACTATTGAGCAGGTGAAATTTAAACACACATAGAAAAAAGAACAGAATTTTTCCCAGGTTGCTATTACAACCTTAAATTCTCACTTCCTCCCAGTTAACATTGCCAAGTTCTTGGGTGAGTCTCTTTACATTATTCCTAGGTGCACGTACGTTTGTAGTCCCATATAAACTGATTTGAGATTATACAAAATTTTCCGAACCCACTCCCTTTCAGTTAGAAGCTCAGAGCCTCTACCGACTATACCATGCAGCCCCCTAGAGGTAATGTAATGTCATGATAGTTACTGTAGGAAAAGAAATCTGCGTTTATGATCTCTCAGATGTTAAGAATCATGTGGTTCGCATCACGAAGGGCATCAGGCCATGAAAACCACCTGTCTCATAGTTGATTGCATCTCATCCCTTTCTGCTTGAACTTGCAGTATTATTTCTGTTGGTCAAATATCGTATTTGCTTGCATATAACCCGTACTTTTTGATCGAAAATAAGTTTGAAAATCTTCAGTCCATGATACAGGTATATGCGGGGATTTGTGTGCGAAAGACTGTATTCCTGCAAAAAAGGAAAAATTTGCATTATTGAAACAAGACAACTGGCAATGTCAACTGCCGTCACTGCTACCAATCCCCGAGCTACTCTCTCGTGCATCATCATCGTCCCATACTGCATCTACCCAACACCACCTAGATTGGAGTTGATCATCTTAACTTCCGTCCAATGCATTTGCAATGCCCATCTTCAAGAAGCTTTTCACAATAATGTCTGTCGACACAATTACCCATGCCCGTACAACCCAATCAAGCAAGAGTTCATCTAACGTCCTTCTTTATTTTGTCTTCTGTCTTCAGCTTATCGTAACTAACAATACCAGATCTCGACGTGTTCTAACCTAACAATTGGTTTAGCGTGTGGAGCACTAAAAAACAGCTGACGATCACACTCCATATGGTTGTTTTACTGTATTGCCGCATTTGAAAACACCTTACGTCTTTGGTTAGTGGTTTCTAGCGCGTCTTTCTGTTGTTGCCAGAAGCAAGTATTACATTGAGTCGCAAAGAATTCTTGATGGGCATCTTTATTACCATTGTCTTTTCCATATTTTATCACTTTGAGTTTAAACCCAGCCGTATAACTTCTTCCATTTTACATAACTAAAAGATCGACTTCCACATGTAAACAATCACACTTAACTGGGAAACAACAATGGAACGTGAAGACAGGATACTGGTACTTGTCGACAGTAATGCAACAAATTCTGTAAAAGGAAGGAAAGCACCGCCTCCAAAACGAAAAATAATATTGCAGACAAGACGTGTGATGTACATATCCTAAAATAACTACGATGGCATCAGAAAATAATGCGAGATATACAGTATGTTGAGTTTTTTTTCTCCCTGCAATTTCAAATTTAAAAATGAGGTGCGAGATATACGTGATGGTGAGTTGTATGCGAGCAATTATGATACGTACTAATAATTCTTCTATACATGAACAATCGAACAAACAAACAAAAACAAAATGAAATTTTCTCCAGGTCTCTTGTGAAAGATTTAGTTGCATTCTGGTGACTATTCGACATAATTGTGTTAATGCGATATCTGACATATCTTAACCCAGTTTGTTGTCAGGAAACTGTGGGAGAAGCTTGGGAAGGTGTGGTTGGGACACTTTCAATCTCGTAGACAAGATTTCCTCTGGCTTTACAGTCCCTGCAAAATATCACAAAATTAGAAAAAGAAATCTACCTAGGTATAGTAACTTTACACCCTACGCACGTCAATGTTGTACAAAAGTTGGAAGTCGAGGTCAAGGCTTCTTACCTCCATGTATAAAAATTAAACAGAATTATTAGATGGTTGGGATGATCACGTGCGATTTTCCTTTTTCCTGTATAATTTTTATCAGTGTGTTTGAAATTTAATTTTGAGAATACAAATGGCATCCCCTTGTAGATCAATACAGTAGATGTCTTTGCCACTGCTGGTGGAGAGGAAGAGGTACTTATAAAATCATGTTGACCCTGGTATGTCTCAACTGATTGGAGATGTCCTGTGGACATAAGCTGATCAGGACAGTAGCTGTGTATTTCAAGTGATGATCGCCTAAGGTCTGCTCAGTTGACCTGTGGTCCTGGCAGTCTTATGAGTATGATTGTGATTACACATGAGCGAGGGGCCATCTGATGGAAACACAACTGCTTGTCCTGCTCTTATTTGTATAGATTGATGGGAATGATGAAAGTGATTCTGTAGTTTTTAAATTGTACGAACTTGCTGCATATTTGGAGGTACTGCCATATGTGGATTATTTTATGGTAGTGCTATTCTCTCTATAACATTTCTTTTTTCTTTTGATTAACCGTTGATATATACAGTGAATCATCATCATCATCATCATTTCCCCTTATCCAGCTCCTGCCGGGTCGGGGTATTTATACAGTGAACTCCCGAATTAATGTTTCTCGAAATAATGTTTACCAGCAATTAACGTACGTTTCCGTAGGTCTCGGCTATTATCCCATAAGACGCAATGTATATCAGGCTTCATTTTAAAGTTTGTCAATTTTACGTTTAACCTCCATTTTAGGCTCGAATTCTTGGAACCCTGGAATAAAATCTGTTTCGATGTAACGTTGGTAGAGTCCCAAACAATATGCAAGTTGGTATTTTCTCCCTTCCTTCGTGAAGAACATGACGTTACTCCCTCTACAATGGCGTAAGATAAACAAATCACTAACTTAAGCCGTGCCACAATTTGTTGTGAATGGGGACACGTTTTTAAAAAAATGTCAGGTTATTGCCGCACAACGGCGAGACAGTAGATACTCACGCGTGTCCTGCTCGAAGTCTTAAATGCCCGAGGAAATGTATGAATATGTACGTGTGTTCCAACTGCACTTCCAAACATCGCGAGAAGACGCTCTGTTATTGGCCAGTCACGCAGCAACCTTGAGAAGCTGACCAATCACTGCAGGCGTTCCGCAGGCGGGCTCGGGCGCATTTATTATCGTGAGTCGAGTTAAAAGAACAAGGAAGGAATAGATAATGAAAGATTTATCAATACCTTTTGATGGCTTTTAAAAATGTAATCGAATACAATATTCACCACATTTTTTCTAATTCAGAGTTATCGGAACGAAATGACAAAGCGAATTTTTGACGGCAAGTCATCTCGTACGTTTGGCCATGTATCATCTCGTTGATACAGCTAGCTTACGCATGGACCAGCTTGCTTGAAACTCAGCGCCCGTCAGAATGGTGTACTCCCAAACATCCGCGAGAAGATGCTCTGTTATTGGCCAGTCACGCAGCAACCTTGAGAAGCTGACCTATCACTGCAGGCGGGCTCGGGAGTATTTATTATCGTGAGTTGAGTTAAAGAAACAAGGAACGAATAGTTAATGAAAAATATATCAATCCCTTTCGCTAGCTTTTAAAAATGTAATCAAATACAATATTCACCACATTTTTTTCTAATTCGGAGTTATCAGAACGAAATGACAAAGCGATTTTTTGACGGCAAGCCATCTCGTACGTTTGGCCGTCCCGCCGATGTGGCTAGCCTGCTGTATGCACTTCTAAGTTCCTTGATTCTATTGTTTGGGAGATTTGTGCGTAATAAGACTTGAATATCCTTATCATTTTTTAGCTTCCAATTTAAATCTTTGCTCAATTCCTCAGGTCCTATTTATACCCATTAATTTAATACAAAAAAGGAACCTATTTCCTGGAATTGTGACGCATATTTACACACACCCCCCAGGGGCTCACATCTAGTGGGACGAGGGTTGGCGACCACGGGATCCCAGCTGAGGCCGGCATTGCTTCCACTTACTTGTGCCGGGCTCCTCTCTGTCTTCTTTCCTGTCGACCTCCCTTGGGCAACTCTTGTTATTTTCCGACCCCGACGGTATTAGGGTATCCGAGGCCTAGAGAGTCTTTCACTTTCCCGCCTTAATTGGCCCTTGTCTCATCTTTCCTGATCCCTCCTTCTTCGAGGGGTCGGAACTCTTGTTTTCTTTTTGTGACAGTTGCTATCACATGTCACATATTGGTTACTAATACCCTACACAGATATCTTCTAAAACCCTGTTGGACCATGTCAATATTGGCATGTCTCCTAAAACTTATTTCATCTGTGAATGTTATGGACAACACCATGAAACTATCTCGATATTATTAGAATTTGCTATCTGTAGGCGGGCGAGAAGAAAGGGGATTTGGATCTTAAAGTTGGCAGACGGCGATGTTCGAGGACTGACAATGTTGGTACCACGGCGGAATTAATACAGGAAACAAAAGAAGTGACAACGTCTGAGTGTTGCCGACAAAGTGAGATTGGGTGAACTAAACTTCTGGCCGTCTCCCGAGAGCCAGCGGGCTCTTGGGAAGGCGAAATCATGAACCTATTAGTGCCATTAAGAAGTTTACATTCTGAGAGCTTAAATTTATTGTGATGTCCGTCGACTATTATATTTCATCGCCACCTTCATTACTTTTACCTTAACTGTGACCTAATGTAAATTTGAACAGAGGCGTGTGCGGGAAACATTGTCGGTGATTGTTTATAACGAAGGGTTTGGTTTTGTTTCTGTTATTTTTTCTTGGTAGTGCGTTTTCTTGCCTATGAGGTCCTATGACCTTGAATGCTTTTCCTTGCTGTTTTGGTTATCTCCGTTGTCATGACGAGTCTCTTTGCTTTGAAGTGATAGATTGTTTATGTGAAAAGAGTTGAATGTCTGTTATCTTGGCGGATGGTGTCGCGATGTATATGAGCTGATTTTCTCTTTTGCTTTTCTGGAAAGCGAATATGTTGGTCTATTTGAATACGGTTTTCATTAACGAGAATGTTTCCCTAACCCGTGTACTTCGAGATACGGTATAGTTCGGAGGAATTCAGGGGTTTACGGTGAAAAATATCAGATTGTTTTGCGCTGACTGAGTTCTTTGGCGGATCTTACTCCAGATTATTCCTAAATTTTGGGGCTGTGAATACTAGCCAGTTGGGTTCACAGATGTCATGCTCGTTTGCCCTGGAGTATGTTCTAAATTGCTTGCGTTTTCGAGATGTATTAAAGGTGAAATTTTATGACCCCCCTGTGGGTGGGGGGTTTAGAATACACCCACGGTATCCCCTGCCTGTCGTACAAGGCGACTAAAAGGGGCGACCTTGGCTATTCTCTTAGGTTTCCAGCTTGTCTTGCGAATTGGACCTCCCGTGGGTGGGAGGGATGGAATACACTCACAGGTATACCCTGCCAGTCGTAGAAGGTGACGGAAAGGGTTTCTTGGCCCAGGTCCCCTTTACGGGTTTGACAGCCAGCTCTAAACGCCCCACTTTGTGCGATATAACTCTAATTAGGTTATATCGCACGCCTTTTTCCGTTCATGTTTTTGAGGTCTGGCACTCAAAATTATATGTGCGTGCTGTCAGGGGAAGGGCCACCTAAGTGTGCGACTACGCTCGAGAGCCTGTTCGGTCTGGCCACACCGACAGGTGGGTGCGCCATGTACCCTGCAGTAGTATCCGCCTGACAACGCAGGTCCCCGCACAGCTGCATTCCTGTGCTGGAAAACTCTCTAGTATATGCCAAGGGGTACATGCCTGTATGGCATGTCAAACACCGGACCCCCGGGCAATGCCAAGCTAGGCGGGCCTTGCCTTGGCTGGGTAGCGCCTACAGAGACAGCCCTTGATTGGAGTCGGTGGCATTCAGGGAGAATGAAATGGCCATGGGACAGAAAAGGAATATCTCTCAACAGGGTGGTCCGCCACCCAAGTCTTTAACTTTTGATTCCCTAACAGGCTGTTCGTGAGAATCTGGGTGCTAACACTCCCAAGTTTCTGGTTGCAACCAGAACGGATGGGGGTGATTTCAAGATGGTAAAGTCTATTTTGTTTTCTCGCCACATAGAAGGGGTCTATGGTGAGGTACAAAAGATGAGAAACGGTAGCTTGTTGCTCAAGACTAGGACTGGTGAGCAGGTTGAACAACTTCTGAAATGTGACCACTTTGGCAATATCCCTGTCAAAGTGGAAAAGCACACATCTCTGAATCTGGTCCGAGGAGTTATTTTCCACCGGGACCTGATTCTGAACACTGACGAAGAGCTCAAGGAGGATATGCAGCACCGTCACGTGACTGATGTCCGGCGCATCACGCGCAAGGTCATTGGTCAAATCTTGGATACTGGTGCTTTCATTATTTCCTTTGAGCTTGCGGTGCTCCCGGAGAAAGTCAAGGTTACAAGTTACCGTTGTGACGTACGGCCTTATATCCCTCCACCAATGAGGTGTTATAAGTGCCAGAAGTTCGGGCACATGTTATCCCGATGCTCAAGCCCTCAAATCTGCGGCACGTGCGGTAAGGTACCCCACGAAGCGGAAGAGTGCACCACACCATATCAGTGCACTAATTGCCCTGGATTTCATTCTCCTCGGGACAGGAACTGCCCTGTCTTCCTGAGTGAGAAGAAAATCCAGGAGATCAAAACCTTGGATGGTCTCACCTACCAGGAGGCCCGCAAGGCGTACCATACCACGATTTCGCCTTCTCCAAAGATTGATTATAGAGCCATAATACCCAATTTGGTCCCGGCTACCTCATCTTTTGTCTCAGCTGTGAAACCTTCTAATGTATCACCGCCATCTATCTACATCTGTATCTACACCCCAGAATCGGAAAGAGAGCCCAAAGGTGACTTCAACCCCACCTTCGGCCCCAAAGAAGGCTGTGCGAGCGAAAGCTGCTCCGCCCGCACAGCCCACTCGGGCCGACTTCCTCCCCACCCAAACGGTCGACGAAAGCCTCGCCGAAGCCGGCGGAAGCGGCATCGTCGAACAGGGTCAGGTGTAAGTCTCCTGACCCGTCTAAATATCTGAAAGAGGCGGGGAAGAGGGGAGCCCGCACTACGGGTTCCCTTTCTCCTCCAAAGAAGGGGAAGCCATCCGCCCCACCACCTGCGGATGCTTCTGCGCCTGGGGACGTTTTGGTCCCCAGATCTTCGCGCTCCCCACGGATATCCCCCCGCCGCCAAATTGCGTCCAGGAAATCATCCTTTGCTGAGTTGATTCACTCCACGACCTCGCCTGAGGACATGGAGATTATAGTCGACGTAGTGGGTGAAGATCCTCCAGAGGATGAGTTGTAGCTTGCTGCTCCAACTTATTCCCTGCTTTATAAGTTCACACTATGGCACTGTTACAGTGGAATTGTAACAGTTATGACAGACATTTGACAGATCTCAGTCAGCTCATTGCACAATACGCAGCGAGTATAGTCTGCCTACAGGAAACAAACCTCAGACCTGATCACGAGACGGTTCTGAGAGGTTTCAGACTATACTCTAAAGAGTGACAAGACGCCGCCCGGGCTTCCGGGGGCGTTTGTACCTTCGTTCGCTCTGACTGCTACAGTGAAGAGTTTCCACTCGCCACTCCTCTGGAAGCTATTGCAGTTCGCATGTCCTTGCCTGCTATGACAACTGTTTGTAACGTGTACCTTCCACCGAACCAGCCCCTTGATATTAATGACGTCTTTGATCTTGTTGATCAACTTCCAGTCCCTTTCCTTATCGTGGGTGATTTCAACTCGCATCACCCCCAATGGGGATCACCATCTTCCTGCCCCAGAGGAAGGGACGTGGAGGGCTTAATTCAGGGGTTGGATTTATCTCTATTAAATACAGGGGAAGCTACACATTTTAGCTTAGCGCACGGCACGTACTCACACATTCACTTGAGTGTGTGTAGCCGTGCGCTGGTCCCCCTATTTGGTTGGTATGTACACGACGACCTCTGTGACAGTGACCATTTCCCGATCGTTCTTACACTTCTGAACCAGAAGCCCGTGTCGTTCCCCAGTCGTTGGGTACTTAAACGGACCAATTGGCCATCATTTATAGAACGCACAGTATTTGAAGATCTGAGATGCCGGAGCATCGATGACGAGGTACAGCACATCACTGACGTGTTTCTTGCAGCCGCCGAGGAATCTATTCCCTCCTTTTCTGGGACTCCTCGTCGCAAACTCGTCCCCTGGTGGACAGAGGATATTGCAGCGGCAATAAGAGACCGTCGTCGAGCTCATAAGCACTACCGTCGGCGTCCAACCATGGCCAATTTGGTGGCGTTTAAGAAATTTCGTGCCAAGGCACGGATTCTTATTCGCCAGAGTAAGGAACAATCCTGGGAACAGTATGTGTCGTCTATCACGGCACATACCCCCTCCTCTCAAGTGTGGACTAAACTACGACGCCTCTTGGGTAGTCAGACATCTTCTACAGTACCGGGAATTTCCATTGATATTGAATTGGTTACAGATCCGTACCACGTTGCAAACCATCTCGCATCTTATTTTGCGGATATATCCGGTTCCGACAACTATGATCCTGCCTTCGTGGCCATGAAGCGCGAGGCAGAACATTTCCAGCTCAGTTTTGCTTCCCGCACTTCGGAGGAGTACAACGTGCCCTTTACGGAGTGGGAACTCCGCGGAGCGCTGGCGCTCTGCAGGGACACGTCTCCCGGCCCGGATAATATTCACAACCAGATGCTTAAACACCTTAACGATGAGAGCATTCGTTATTTGCTCAGGGTGTTCAATCGTATCTGGTTGGAAGGTGTGTTTCCAGCGCAATGGCAGGAAGGTATCATTATACCTATCCTGAAGCCCGATAAGGATCCCAATTTGACAGGGAGTTACAGACCTATTTGTCTCACTAACGGTCTGTGCTAGCTCTTTGAGAGGATGGTCAATCGGCGCCTGGTGTGGTTCCTGGAGAAGCGAGGACTCCTGTCTGAATACCAGTGTGGATTCAGGGCGTCTCGGTGTACCAACGACCATCTGGTATGCCTGGAGACCGCCATACAGGACTCTTTTCTCTGGAGACAGCACCTAGTCGCTGTTTTCTTTGACCTCGAGAAGGCCTATGACACCACTTGGCGTTAAGGCATCCTCTCTACCCTGCATCAATGGAAATTCCGAGGTAACTTGCCGGTTTTTATTGCGAATTTTCTGTCCCTTCGCCTATTCCGTGTCCGAATAGGGGGGGACATATTCGCAATATCATATACAGGAAAACGGAGTCCCTCAGGGATCGGTGCTTAGCGTAACATCATTTGCGATTGCTATAAACGGTATAGTCGCTGCTGCTGGTCCAGCAGTGGTACCGTCGCTATATGTAGACGACTTCGCTCTACATTATAGTGCGCAAAATATGGCGGTCGCTGAACGACTGCTACAACAAGCTATTCGGAGAGTGGAACGCTGGACACTAGAGCATGGCTTTCGATTCTCAACCGCTAAGTCCTCGGTTGTCCATTTCTGCCGAAAGTGCACTCTCCATCCTGATCCTGAGCTTTATCTGGGCAATGTAGCTTTGCCTGTTGTTGCTACGTACCGGTTCCTTGGGCTCCTTTTCGGTCAGAAATTGACGTGGGAGCCACACGTGCGGTGTTTGAAAACTGCCTGTGCTAAGAAACTCAACATGTTGCGGTTTCTTAGCGGCACATCGTTGGGGGCGGTGCTCCTACGTTTTTATAAGGCACTGATTTTATCTAGGTTAGATTATGGCAGTGTAGCATATGGTACGGCCCATAAGTCAGTGCTTGTTAAACTGGACAGTGTCCACCACGGCGGTGTGAGGCTGGCGACGGGTGTCTTTCGGACGAGCCCAGCCGTCGGCTTGCTCACCGAGGCTGGCGTACCTCCTTTACTCCTGAGGCGCCAACAAGTACTGCTGACCTATGCTGCAACTATTCAACAGATGCCACTTCATCCAAGCTATCCATGTTTGTTTTCCAATCCGAATCGCCGGCTGGATGATGCGCTCGCCCGAGCCACTCGGCCGGCGGGGATTCGTTTGGATGACTTATACCGTCAGTTCTGATTTCCTCTGTCTCCTGTATCGTCCGAGTACCTAGCAAGGCCCCTCCGTGGATGGTCTCTCTCCCTGATATCATCCTGGATCTGCACACCGGCCCCAAGTCGGACACGGACTCCTCCGTCCATTGGGGGCTGTTCCAGTCCGTGGTGAGCCGATATCCCGGATCAGGGCTTCTATTCACGGACGGTTCAAGGGTAAACGAGAAAGTAGGCTGTGCATTTGTGGTTGAGGATCGTCGATTTCTATTTTCACGTCCCGAGGCCTGTGGCGTGTACACAGCGGAACTCTATGCCATCTTAGAGGCTCTGCGGTACACGTTATCAGACGATCACCAGCACGTTCTTGTGTGTACTGACTCTCTGAGTGCACTGCAAGCGATCGATGTGTGTTTCCCAAAGCACCCGTTGGTCCAGCGTGTGCACGACCTGCTCGTCAGTTCGTGTAACGCTGGAACCGGGGTGACCTTTGTGTGGCTTCCTAGCCACATGGGTATTGCGGGAAACGAGCTTGCTGATCAGGCGGCGAGAGATGTAGTCGCACTGCCCTCGCTACCATATAAGGTGCCTGCTAGTGATGTGCGCTATCAGTTGCGGCATTCGATCCTGTCGCATTGGGAGGAAGCATGGCGTGCCACGCCTCCACCCAACAAACTGAGAGGCATCAAGGAGACAACGAAGGTGTGGAAATCTTCCTTCCGATCTCTCCGGAAGGAAGCTGTGGTACTCTGTCGACTCCGGATCGGCCATGGGATTGCTACGCACTCCCACTTGCTAAAGAGAGAAGATCCCCCTGTGTGTACTTGCGGTGCCCACCTAACTGCGGCACATCTTCTCTTGGAGTGTGTGGATCTGACCGATCTGCGAAGGACTCTTAAACTGCCTAACACCTTGTCCCTTATTCTCCATGATGGCGGGCCGTCAGTAGACCTCGTCATCCGGTTCATGAGGGAGAGTGGTTACTTTTTTAAGTTTTAATGTGTAGTTATGACTTTTAATTCAGGTTAAATCTGCTTTATGTTTCTTTATTGTGTTCATCTATTTTATTGTTCACTATACCGGGTGAGTTAGCCGTGGTGGTTACGGCATGACTGATGGCAGTCGCTCACATCCGGGAGGCGAGGAGGTTCGAATCCCCCCGCCGGCAACCTTGAAGATGGTCTTCTGTGGTTTCCCATCTTCCTTCCAGGAAAATGCCGGGGTTGGTCCCTAACTATAGGCCACAGCCGCTACCTTCCAACTCCTCGTCCTTACATTCCAATTTCCCTCCTTCCCTCCCCAACGGTACTTGTAGCTCACCCATTGGGTGTCCGTCTCGAAGCAGCTACAAAAACTGGCAAGCCAAACATGTCCTCGGACACTCCCGGCACTAAAAGCCATACGCTAAAAAAAAAAATGTTCACTTTGCCTTATTTGTTTTATCCTTTTTTACCATCCGCCTTTTATTCTTTTTATTCAAATAAGGCATAATTTTTGGGGCTCACTGTCTGTTTTATAAACACCATTTTCGTTTCATCCATGGCAGTGAGCTGTTTTTATCTACATCCTTTCATTTCACGCCATTTCATTTCATTAGGGGCCGATAACCTCGATGTTAGGCCCCTTAAAACAACAATCATCATCATCATCAAATTTTATGATAGTATCCATCGCGAATCTCTATTAAATGTCCTTACTGAATTTGGTTTACATCGAAAACTTGTTAACCTTATTGCGGTCACTCTTAAGAATACTAAATCTAGAGTTAGGTTTAGAAGTGAAACCTCTGAGTCGTTTGAAATCCATACTGGTCTTCGGCAGGGAGATGGATTATCTCCATTGTTGTTGAATTGTGTGCTGGGAAAAGTTATGCGTCAATGGAATAAGGTTTGTCCACCGAATATTAAGATTGGAAAAGATGCTCGACTAAATTGTCTCGCCTTTGCAGATGATCTAGCATTATTAGCAACTAGTATCGAAGAAGCTAAATTTCAGGTAGAGGAATTGGAACGATTAGCAGCAAAGGTTGGGTTGAAAATTTCCTTTGAGAAAACAGAAATGATGCCATCTTTTCAAGTTGACATATCACATATTGTACTGCATAATGCCCAGAAAATAAGGATTGTGAAAAAATTTAAATATCTTGGTGCCAATGAGAGAGCATCAATAGATGTAGAACACTAAAATTGCGACGAGCACAACAGATTACCTGGCCAACATATAAGAAACAGTCTCTTTCGATTAATGCTAAACTTCGACATTATTTCTCCGTTGTTAAGCCAGAAGCAACATATGCAAGTGAAACTTTATTTAAGCTAAACACCCAATCAACAACTGACAAACTTCAGAAGGTTGATAGACGGATTCTTCGGACAATACTCAATAAAAAACACCAGGTTGAGGGCCAGTGGAGACTTTTGCCCAATTCAATACTTTACAAGGAAAATTAATCTATCATTGACACGATGCGAAAACGAAGGATTGCGTTTTTTGGACACACATCGTGCTTGCCAAATACTAGACCCCTGAAACAACTTTTTGACTTCTTTTGGAACAGTAAAACAAAAATCACATGTTCTAAAGAAATACAAATGGATTTAGACGAATTGAAAATTACTAAGCATCATATTAAACATAGAGAGGAGAAATGGCTTCTGAATCTATATATGAGGCTATTAGTATCAAAAGGAACAATCTCCACCTCTCTACATTTTACAGTAGGAGTAATTTTTTATCTAATGCATTTGTATCCACTCTATCTGGATGGTTTTTGTCTCATACATAAAGTAAGCTGTTGTATGCGAGTAGCCAAAGAAAACCAAGCATATGATTAATAGTTAATGAGATATTTTACATTTTATTTTGGAGATTGTCCCTTTTGATACTAACTGTAAGACTTTTGTGGACATTGCTCTATTTGATATCAACATGCATGGAGATTGCTCTTTCTGTTATTGACATAGAAATATGTGATACCTACACTCCTTCTATTAGCATAAATGTCATTTACGGTAACAAAAAAGAGGAGAAATTTTTAAACTAAGGATAACTGTTGTAATGAAGTTCCCTTTAATTTTCAACACAAATTTACCGATTAAACAAAACTCATATGTAAATTAAGAACACAACATTCCTTGATTTGAATTACAGCACCGAAGCTAATGAGAACACTGGACAAAATCACTCCGTGATTGATCTAATAATCCTCATTTCTACTTATTTTAATGTTGAAAATATTTTTAATGACACTAAGGGCACTCAGGCTATTCAGGTCCAGTTTAACAAAAACGTTAAGTTAGGCTAATTTGATAATTGTGCGACAAGTTGAAAAGCTAGAAGACCCGGAAAAGTGTCAAAATGTATTTATTGAATATCTCTATCATTTTGCAAAATTGTGAAAATTACTTCCAGATTAAATGATATTTTTGAGAAACCTTGCTCAAAACGCTTGTTTTTTAAAAAGAACTTGTTCTACAGATTCAAATGAAATTAAGGTTAGATTGTTTTAATATATTCTTTAACTTCAAATTGTGGGAAGCAGATTTTCGAATTTCTAAAATCGGAAGTAGATATTTCGATTTTGATTTGACCATGTATGTGTTGACTCAAGCGCTCGTAGTTATGTCTAAGCATTAGACCACATCCTTTGTTGTATGTACTACCCTACCAGTGAATTGTTGCCAGTGGTGGAAATCGGAACTAATGCGCTCCGCACAGCCACACGTCAGCGATAGACGTGCAGCAGTTGTTGCCAGCGAAACCTCATCGCATGTCTTGTGTGTGCATGGTTCGAGCTGGGTCGTGCGCTGTGCGGTGTATTCACATTGTATGACTGTACATGTGTTCCCATTCTTGCCCCGCACCTGCCCGTGGCAGCCGTAACTTGGTGAGCTGACGTAATGTATACACAACAGCCCCGCTCTACGTCTAGGGGTAACAATAATTTCCCCGACAGGGTAGTAGTTCACGAAATCTTCTTTCACAACAACTGATTTCCATTTCCTTGGATCTCGACTCCGATTCCTCACTTTTGTGGGTGAGACAGGTGTCACGTTTTGCGGTACCGTATCCATTACAGAACACGTAGAAGAAAGTCACAGTTTGTTTTGATAGCATAATATGTTAGTCCACATTCATATAGTCTTAAAACACAAAAAATTCCTGCAATATAACCGCAAAACAAAATTGGCACACGTGAGCAGGACAGTCTCTCTTATCACTCCATTGAACCAACATGGCAGCACTCACATGACCGGAACGGACGAAGCTGATTGGTGGTAGTGGAGATTGTCCCACTTGATTCCAACAGATGGCGGAGATTGTTCTGTTTGAAAGCAACATTGTATTTTCATGCCCTGAAACGATGGGATTTTGTTCTTTTTGAAAGAAACAAACAGCATAGTGTGGTAGAGGGCTAGTTGCACAATACAACGGTGTCAGTAACTCAATTTCGATGAAATATGGAGATTGTTCCTTTTGATACTAATAGCCTCATATATAAAGCACAAAGTTTGTCTGTCTGTCTGTTATGTATACAAATCTACACCGTTTCACCGATCTGAACCAAAATTTGTATACTTACCCTTTGGAACCTTGCGGGTAACCCTGTCAACATTAAATTTCGGACAGACCACCCCATGCCCTGCATTTAGGCCCTTTTGCACAAATCTACACCGTTTCACCGATCTGAACCAAAAGTTGTATATTTAACCTTTGGAACCCTGCGAGTAACACTGTCCACTTGAAATTTCGGACAGACCAACCCATTCCCTGCATTTAGGCCCTTTGGTCCAAATCCACACCGTTTCACCGATCTCAACCAAAATTTGTATATTTACCCTTTGGAACCCTGCGAGTAACACTGACCACTTAAAATTTCGGACAGACCACCCCATTCCCTGCATTTAGGCCCTTTGGTCCAAATCTACACCGTTTCACCGATCAGAACCAAAATTCGTATTCTTACCCTTTGGTGCCCTGCGAGTAACACTGTCTGCTTAAAATTGCGGACAGACCACTCCATTCCCTGCATTTAGGCCCTTTGGCCCAAATCTACACCGTTTCACCGATCTCAACCAAAATTTGTATATTTACCCTATGGAACACTGCGACTAACACTGTCTGCTTGAAATTTCGGACAGACCACGCCATTCCCTGCATTTAGGCCCTTTTTGCACAAATCTACACCGTTTCACCGATCTGAACCAAAATGTGTATACTTACCCTTTGGAACCCTGCGAGTAACACTGTCAGCTTGAAATTGTGGACTGACCACTCCATTCCCTGCATTTAGGCCCTTTGGCCCAAATCTACACCGTTCCACCGATCTCAACCAAAATTTGTATATTTACCCTTTGGAACACTGCGACTAACACTGTCTGCTTGAAATTGCGAAGAGGCTACTCCATCCCCTGCATTTAGGCCCTTTGGCACAAATCTACACCGTTTCACCGATCTGAACCAAACTTTGTATACTTACCCTTTGGAACCCTGCGAGTAACACTGTCCACTTGAAATTTCGGACAGACCACCCCATTTCCTGCATTTAGGCACTTTGGCACAAATCTACACCGTTTCACCGATCAGAACCAATATTCGGAAACTTACCCTTTGGTACCCAGCGAGTAACACTGTCTGCTTGAAAGTGCGGACAGACCACTCCATTCCCTGCATTTAGGCCCTTTGTCCCAAATCTACACCGTTTCACCGATTTTACATAATTAGGCCTACCGTTTGGAACTCGACGAGTAACACTGTCCACTCGAAATTTCGGACAGACCACTCCATTTCCCGCATTAAGGCCCTTTGGTACAAATCTACATCGTTCACCAATCGAAAACAAAGTGTGTATACTTACCCTTTGGAACCCGATGCGTAACACTGTCCACTTGAAATTTCTGACATACCACTCCATTCCCTGCATGTAGCTCAGGAATTCCTCGGGGTTGCCAGCTTCCTAACTCACCAGTCATGAGCCCTTGAGGGTGTACCAGAAGTGGTGGGTCTACACACACCCTGCCTCTTTGAGGGCCTTGAGCAGAAGACAGGAGATATTATGAAAAGGAAAAGAAGGCAGACCCCTCGAAGAATGAGGGTATCAGGAAAGATGAGACAAAGCCAATTAAGGCGGGAAATTGAAAGACTCCCTAGCCCTCGGATACCCTAATACAGTCTGGGTCGGAAGAGAACAAGAGTTGACCAAGGGAGGCCGACAGGAAAGAGAACTGAAATGAGCCCGGCACCAGGAAGTAGAAGCGATGCCAGACTCAGCTGGAGATCCGTGGTCGCCAACCCACGTCCCACAAGTTGTGAGACCCTGGGGGGGATCAGTTGTGAGAATAGCTTGCTGATTCATCGCGAGGTGACTTGAGATTACTTTCCAGAGCCCGCCGTGTTATCTCCTGTTGTCTATGCTGATGCCAGCAAAGGGCCGTTGCTAAACAGTGAGTGATTCCCGGACAATCTGTATAGGACGGGGAACCCCGAACGTGTGTCAACATATTTCGTCATCATCTGCGATCATCTCAGATTCGTGCAGCTTGGACCTATATTCTTTGTCTTTGCTGAGCAGTACGCTCTTTCACTAGACGCATCCAGTACAGGCCTAAGCCAGAAAATAAGGTTGAGACTGGAAGACATCGAAGCTAGACACCTGAATTACCTATATCAGTTTTAAAATAACACCATGTTCGTTTAGTAGTCATTTTTTCATTACCTTATTATTATCATCATAAGTGCAAATGACCTAGATGTTACGCGCATCATACCAATAATCACCGCCGCATAAAGTCTTTCTCGACTGTGATTTTTAAAATATTTATTTTTGGTTGGTTGGTTCTTAAGTTTAGGGGCTGCGACAACTCGGTCATGTAGCCCCGTGTACTTTGGGTGTGTGTAGAATCTGTCTGATAACCGGTGTTAATTGTGATGACTGTATTAGCGTGTGTTATCTGTTTCTTAATTTAAGTACAAACTGCAACTTAGAATTCTTCAAATAGTTCGTACTTTTGCCACCAAGCGCCACCGTCAACGACTACTAGGCCAAGTTCGGAACTTAGCTACTAGACGCCACTACAGTCGGCTCTTGGCAACGGACGTAGACATCTATGAGTTTTGTTTACCTATCCAAGTTAGCTTCACACAGGTGTAATTAGTGGAAGGTTCTTTAACATGCCATAAATCTGACATGGGACCGCTGGCTTTACTTCCCCTCCGAAGAAAGGCATACTGACGGATTTTTAACGCTCGTAAAATATCCGACGGCTTCGGCCGGGTTTGAACCCGCTAT
Source organism: Meconema thalassinum (assembly GCA_946902985.2). NCBI lineage: Eukaryota > Metazoa > Arthropoda > Insecta > Orthoptera > Tettigoniidae > Meconema > Meconema thalassinum. Next base: position 1,635,763,749 of record OX336388.2, read on the forward strand.
CTTGGGCATAGAAACTCAGCATGCTACCGACTACGCCACCGAAGCCGCCATATAGTTATTTTTATTACAGTACATTGTGTACATTATACGTTGAAGTGTCAATTCAATACCGGTAGTAGTTTCCCTTATCATCCTCATCATAAGAGCAAATGACCTACAGTAGATGTTACGCCCATTACACCATTAATCACCACACACAATAAGTCTTCCTCGCCTGTGAATTTTGAAATATGTATTTCTATTACGGTAGTTTGTAAGTTTGACGTGTCAATTCAACAGTAGTTTTTATTATCATCCTTATCAAAAGGGCAAATGACCTAGATATTACTCCCTCATTGTCTTTGGGGGCAAATGACTTAGATTTTAAGTCCATTATATTTCTAAGGAGACCTTAAAACATTATCATTATTCCACCGGGCGAAGCCGGGTACTACTGCTAGTAACAAATATACTCGACTAACATTCAAAATTTCACAGCGTAAGCAATATGTTATATCAGCAGAAGAACGAGCTGCAAGATCTTCCAGAATGAAGAAGTATTGGGAAAGGAAAAAATTATCAAGAATTAAGAACTGAACTTACTGTAGTATTTGAAGACTTTGTATATAAGGTTTGATTTTTGGTACTCCAATGTGGGCGTAAACAGTGTAAATAAATAAATAAATAAATAAAGGTGAAATTTGTTCTGTTAATTGGTGACCTGATAGTAAGTTACTTCTACATGCTCTGTGAGGAGAGCTACGAGGCACTGGCCGGTTGCTAAAAAAATATCTATCCCATTCTGCACAAATTGATTCCCATTGCAAAATAAATAAATAAATAAATGAATAAATAAATGCCACTACCCATGATTTGGGGGGTAAGTACTGAACCTAAATGTTATATAAAGAGAGGATGAACTGCAAACCAGTGAGTACTAGCACATCTGATTTTTGAGCATGTATTAGTGTAATGCATGAAGGAGGAGTGTATTAGTTGTTATGTAAAGGTGTTCTTGCATGTATATTGTAGTGTAATTTATGTGGCTTAAGGTTATTTTCTTCTGGTGATATTAAACTATTATTAATTATACAGTATTGTCTGTATTTATTTACCAGGCTATTTAAGGGTTATTTTCCGGCTTTTGGGTGCGTGGCCCACTTTCACACAATGGGCTTTGACCTGGTTTCCCTCTCCTCTTTCTAATGGGTAGCAGTAGTATTATATTAGGAAATGGGTGGAGAGTGCAAACAAGGTAACTTTCTTTAAGGGGGGGTTACACTTTTCATTATATATCCTTTTTTCTTTAAGTTTCCCGAACTGTTTTTGTTAATTGGCTCCCCCGTGTATCTAAATTCCTTTTAGCAATTTAAAAAAATTTTTTTTTTTTTTTTTCAATTTTTTTTTTTTTAGCCTCAACACTCCATTTTGTAGGTCTTTTCCATCTACGTTGCATTTTGCTGGTTCTTTTGATCTAAATTGCATTTTGCAAGTGTTTTCAACCTCAATTGCATTTTGTAAGGATTGACAATCTAAATTGCTTAGTAAGTCTTTCAATATAGGGGGCGGAACTTTTGCGAGTATTTTGAATTTCAATTGCATTTTGTATTTTCAACCTAAACTGCTTTTTGCAAGTATTTTCAATCTAAATTGCATTTCGTAGGGTGTGCATTTTGCGAGTATTTTGATTCTCAATTGCATTTTGTGGGTATTTTGAATTTAAATTACATTTTGTAAGTATTTTCAATCTAAATTGTATTTTGTAAGTATTGTCCATCCAATTGAGCAGTTTGAATCTCCCATACATTTTGTAAGCCTTTTAAATTTCAATTGCACTTTGTGAGTATTTTGAATCTGAACCGGCCTTTTTCAATCAAAATTGCATTGTGCATTTTCAATTTCAATTGCATTTTGTAAGTATTTTGAACCTCAATTGCATTTTGTACGTATTTTCAATCTCATTTGCATTTTGTAAGTATTTTGAATTTCACTTGCATTTTGTAAGTATTTTGAGAGTGCATTGCATTTTGTACGTATTTTGAACTTAACCTACATTTTGTGCGTATTTTTCAATCTATTCCTTTTGTGAGTATTTTCGTTCTAAATTCCCTTTTGGAAGTATTACCGATCTCCATTTTGTGAGTAGTTTCAATCTAAGTTCCTTTTTGTAAGTATTTTCCTTCTCACTTAATTTTCGTTCTGGTTTCCACTTCATTGACATTTTTGCTATCACTCAGACCATTAGGGGCCGATAACCTAGAGGTTCAAACAAAAAAAAAGTCAACCCCTGGCACTATCCAGCCCATGACGGGCTAAGGCCAACCAAGCGACCGCTGCCCAGCCATTTGGCCTGCAGATATTGGGGTGACGCGTGATCAGCGCGTCGGGTCCCCTCGGCCATTAATCTTGGTATTCGTGATCGGGGCGCTGTCTCACTGTCGGTTAGCTACTCAATTGTCCTCACGAGGCTAAGTGCACCCCGTTCCAACCCTCACGTGAGTTTTAAAATCCCTGACGGAGCTGGGGATCGAACCCGGGACCTCCGGGTGAGAGGCAGGCGCGCTACCCCAACACCACGGGGCCAGCGATAACCTAGAGATTAGGCCCCTTAAAACAACAATTATCATCATCATATATTTACACACAGAATTACAACTCCCTCTTTATGTTTTGTTGGTGTAGTTCTAAGAGCATCCAGCTTAATTTTTAGCTTATAATTTAAATATTTTTCCAAATTATCTTTGTGTGTATTCGCTGTGTGCTGTAATAGTTTTGACTAGTGGTGAATTTCATAGAAATGGCAGCAAAAAGGATTAAGCTCACTATTAGTGAAAAACAAGACATTATTCGGCAAGTGGAGGCAAGCCCTAATTTTACAAGAGTAGAAATGGCAAAACGTTTGGGGATGGTGCCGTCATCTTTGAGCACCATTATGTCGTCAAAGGAGAAGATTATGGCAACAGAGTGTGCTTCTCGAAACCAAATAAAAAAAAAGAAAGAATATAAAGGCCGGCAAGCACGAAGAATTGGAGAAAATCCTTATTGAATGGTTTCAACAGGTTAGGTCAAAAAATGTTCCGATAGATGGGCCGATTCTAAGGGAAAAAGCTGGTGTAATTGCTTTGAGGCTAGGTATTGATGATTTTGTTTGTTCTAATGGCTGGCTTCATCACTTTAAGCAAAAGCATGGCATTAGTTTCAAGACAATTAGTGGGGAATGCAAAAGTGATGGCGAAGAAACAGTAGAGTTATGGAAAGAAGAAAATCTTCCAAAGCTTTTGGAAGGCTATGACATGAAAAACATCTTCAATGCTGATGAGACAGCTCTCTTTTATAATCTGTTGCCTGATCGAACCTTCCATGTGAAAGGCAACTCTTGTCATGGTGGTAAGAAGAGTAAGGAGAGGCTATCAGTGCTGCTTTGTGTCAATGCAGATGGAAGCAAGAAACTGAAGCCCCTCGCAGTAGGAAAATTTGCCAAGCCACGCTGCTTCAAGGGCATTTTGCCATGCACCTATACCAGCAACGCCAATGCCTGGATGACTTGTGCTATTTTCACTAACTTTCTCCAGCAGCTGGATGTAAAAATGAAATCAGCCAACAGGAAAATCCTTTTATTGACCGATGTCCCAGTCATCCTCCAGATACAACATTTTTGGCAAATATTAAAGTTGTGTTCCTGCCAGTCAATTGCTCCAGCAGGCTACAACCCCAGGATCTTGGGGTAATTTACTCCATGAAAAGAAAGTACAGGAAGTCTCTGGTCCACAAAGCAATTGCAGCAATCGATAGAAATGCCAAGTTGAAGATTTCTGTTCTACAGGCCATTCGCCTCCTCGGTGCTGCCTGGAATGCAGTTACTCCTCAAATTGTAGCAAACTGCTTCAGGAAAGCTGGATTTTCTCCAAAAACACAAACGCTTGAAGAAGAGAATGAGGATGTGGCGAGGACTGGAATCTACTTGTTCACAATGAGCCGATAGTGTTTGAAGATTTCATTCAATGCGATGAGGATGTAGCAACAGCAGGAATACAGTCCATGGAGGCTTTATGCGATGCTGCTGCAGAGAAGGAAGCAGAAGATGTTGGCAAAGAAGATGAGGAACTACCACCTCCCACACCATCTTTTGGTGAAGCTGTTGCTTTCTTTGAAGTTGTGAAGCATTACATGTCATCATTCAACTTGGATGACACAAATCTGCTGAGACCGGGGCAAATGGAGAGAGAACTTCTCTTTCTACGAATAATAATAATAATAATAATATCGTATAACCTCGGGTGCCGGGTGCAAGCTTAGTTATTTGACACCCAGAGGGTAGCTTGCATGTCGAATTTCATTGTTCCTTGACTATGAAGAACATGCAAAACCAAGCAGACTACAATAAAGGATTACTTCAAGACTTAACTGGTAAGTTTTTGAAAATAAAATTCTGTATTTTCATGGTGTTTTCAACTATTAGAATACAAGCATTATAGGCCTAAATGTCTTAATTAAATCCTCCTTACATCCTACCAGATTGGTGTGGTCCTTACTGCCCAGAGCTGAGGCAACAACATAATTATGAAGACTGACTTCTCTTAGTGATTTAACTTATAGGCCAGGCGACAGGTCGGAGAAAAAGCCTCGGTAAGGAAATAATTAGTGGAAAGCTGGAAATTGCTTTAATCGCTTTAATTGGACCCAGATATTACTCTCCCAAGTTTTCTCCCTCGAGCGAAGTCGGCGTTGGCCCTTCTGGCCCTAAGAAGGTACGATTTTTCGGTGTTTTGCAAATATCTCCCAAACCATCAACTTGATCAATAAAATACCTATTATAAAAAATACTCTTGAGTAAATTTCCTATAAAAATGTTCCGTACCTTTTGTCTCTAATGTGAACCGTTACGATGCTACGACCATTCAAAGTGGAGTCCTTTTTGATTCTTGCGGAAAAGCTATGGAAATGATATGCCATATCAAAGTTTCTACATGTTATAAATATTTGTCAGCATTCCAGGTGCACAGGCTGTTAACTTGTTAAAAGTATAACAGCTTTTCAATGTAAACAGCTGTGGCAAAGTACCTACCATTAATATTATTATTGCGTAGTATTGACATAAAATCACTCTTTTCCACACCACCTGGCGGTAGAGTAAATGGCGTGGTTTTTTTTTTAAGTGGTGTCCCCAGGAGGCCTAATCCACTGTTCAAATGTCAAAGTTAACCGATTATAAACCGTTTTGATGAAGGCTGGCAGTCTTTATAGTCTGCCTCAATTTCTCAGTCATCGCTTTCACCGTCTGTATCGGTACATTTGTCCGACATCACAGGGCGCTCAAGATTAACATCGATGTCTCCGTCACAATCATCCATATCATCTTCCTCGGCAGCATTTGTACATGACCGTCCCATACAATTCATGCAATTCATGCAGATTCTGTAGCATCGGAGGCCCGTTTTCCTGCAACCACACGCTGCGTTACATTCTTTCGAACATTTGCAGGACACTGTGTTTAGAAGCGTTTGTGGCGCTGGATCCCTCGTCGTAGGTATGGGAGCCAAACCACATTGAGAATTTTTCTATCCCCAATCCAGTGGATTTGTATCATTTCCATACCATGTTTGGATTTGATGGTATGTTCTTAGAGTGCTCACGTGCCGCTGATTCGGTGGGAGGTAAGCTTGCGAGATTAAATCGATGTTTGCTTAGAGATTTTGCAAACAGTTGTACCGCAACTCATTCAGGGTATTTCCCGTGGTTTTGTTGTCATAAAGCCTAGCCAAAACCAACTGGCCCGCTTTGTCAATTTCATCGGGGTTTGCATTCACGTCTCGGAAAATCCTAACAGCTGTCTGCAGTTCCTCATTACTCTTCAGCAGTGTTACGAATTTCATTTTGCCATGCCTGTGAAACGAAGACGTTGTATCGCACCCACTAAACGCATGCAAAAAGAGGATGTTTTCTTGCACACACGGCGGGAGATTGAAACTTGTGCAAAATAGTTGTTGTTTGGTTGAACCTTTGCCGGGTTCCATAAAATGTCTATTATCACGTCTTTTCACTCTACTTTCACGTAAGGTTCTTAATCCTCTCTCCTTCACTATTGTAGTTTGAGAAAGTGCGGCAATGGCTGCGGCTGGTAATCCAACCGTTTGTTTTATTTGTGAAAAAGGTTTAGAAGATGGAGACACTATTATAGTGAAGAAGAGAGGATTAAGAGCCTTACGTGAAAGTAGTGTGGAAGACGTGATAATAGACATTTTATGAAACCCGGCAAAGTTTCAACCAAACAACAACTATTTCGCACAACAACAAGTTTCAATCTCCCGCCGTGTGTGCAAGAAAACATCCTCTTTTTGCATGCGTTTAGTGGGTGCGATACTACGTCTTCGTTTCACAGTCATGGCAAAATGAAATTCGTAACACTGCTGAAGAGTAATGAGGAACTGCAGACAGCTGTTAGGGTTTTCCGAGACGTGAACGCAAACCCCGATGAAATTGACAAAGCGGGCCAGTTGGTTTTGGCTAGACTTTATGACAACAAAACCATGGGAAATACACTGAATTAGTTGTGGTACAACTGTTTGCCAAATCTCTAAGCAAACATCGATTTAATCTTGCAAGCATACCTCCCACCGAATCAGCGACACGTGAGCACTCTTTAAGAACATACCATCAAATCCAGACATGGTATGGAAATGATACAAATCCACTGGATTGGGGATAGAAAAATTATCAATGTGGTTTGGCTCCCATACCTACGACGAGGGATCCGGCGCCACAAACGCTTCTAAACACAGTGTCCTGCAAATGTTCGAAAGGATGTAACGCAGCGTGTGGTTGCAGGAAAACGGGCCTCCGATGCTACAGAATCTGCATGAATTGTATGGGACGGTCATGTACAAATGCTGCCGAGGAAGATGATATGGATGATTGTGACGGAGACATCGATGTTAATCTTGAGCGCCCTGCGACGTCGGACAAATGTACCGATACAGACGATGAAAGCGATGACTGAAAATTGAGGCAGACGATGAAGACTGCCAGCCTTCATCAAAACCGTTTAAAATCGACCAACTTTGACATTTGAACAGTGGATTAGGCCTCCTGGGGACACCATTTAAAAAAAAGATGCGCCAGTTACTCTACCGCCAGGTGGTGTGGAAAGAGTGATTTTATGCCAATACTACGCAATAATAATACTAATGGTAGGTACTTTGCCACAGCTGTTTACATTGAAATGCTGTTATACTTGTAACAAGTTAACAGCTTGTGCACCTGGAATGCTGACAAATATTTATAACATGTAGAAACTTTGATATGGCATATCATTTCCATAGCTTTTCCACAAGAATCAAAAAGGGCTCCAATTTGAATGGTCGTAGCATCGTAACGGTTCACATTAGAGACAAAAGGTAGAGAACATTTTTGTAGGAAATTTACTCTAGATTATTTTTATAATAGGTATTTTATTGATAAAGTCCAAATAAAGCGATTAAAGCAATTTCCAGCTTTCCACTAATTATTTCCTTTTTGAACTACCTGTCGCCTGGTCTATTAGCCTATGTTATGTTTTTTTTTTCTCTTCATGTTAATGTACAATATTATTCTTAATAGAATATAGTTTAATATTTAATGGCCTAGAAGTTGCATTATAAGGCAGTCTGATTTTTTAGTAAAAATATAATGTACAGTACCACGTAGAAGATAGTGATCATGTTTTGAAAACTTTTTATTTAACAATGATGTAAAATACTTTGTATTAAGAGTAATGTGTGTATATAATAATCAATACAGTAGTGTAAAATGTTTGATACATCATAAAAGGGCATTACATTGTTTTATTCACAAAACCCCCATTTAAAGTTAACCTCGATTTAAGGCTCAAATCTGCAGGTCCCAGGGCAAATGTTAAATGGGGGTTTCACTGTATGTAGTCGACTGTTCGTTTACCACGCACAGTTATCAGTGTGCACACCATTCTTTCATTTATAAGCTGAATATAATTTTAATAATGGTTTAAAGACAAAAGAATACATATTGTGGGGGTGTGATGGTGCAGTGGTCAAGCTGCATGCCTCTTGCCAAGGTGGACCGGGTTTGATTCCTGGTTAATGCATGTGAGACTTTGAGTTGAAATGTCATGCTTGGTAATTCTGATTCCGTGTAAACAGGAGGTTCTGTATCTTATGCTCACAACGGTCACGTATAACTACAAACTTCCTTTCTCCCTTAATCTCCACGTTTATTTCCTATAGAGCCAACATGTAATTCTGAATTTGTAGCCTGCAAATTGAATGCTAACAGTTACAGTACATGTACAGACATGGCCAAATGATTAAGATTTCACAATTTTATATCTTTTTGTAACCTTGATGAAGTATTCATCCCCATATTTTTAGATGTTTTCTTTATTGTCATTTGTGGTTGGCAAATTCCTATTTCTTTTAGGTATTTCATGTTTTGTTCAGTTCTTGTGAGCTTGAAAGTCTTTTATCATGATGGTTTTGTAAATAGGTCACACTCCTTGTGCATAATATTGAATTATTGTTACTTTCTAGCAATAACAGTACTCATCTATCTAATTAAGAAATGTGTAACAACCAACTGTATAGAAATATAATTAAATAAGTTCAATAATATTCAAATACTGTAAAAGAAAGGAAAGCACCACCTCCAAAACGAATAATAACAATCCAGGGAAGACGTATGATGTACAGTGGGTGTCCTATCCTAAAATAACTATGTACATATTTATGATGGCATCAGAAATTAATGCGAGATATACAGTATGTGAGGTTTTCATCCCCCTGCAATTTCAAATTACAAAATGAGGTGCGAGATATACGTGATGCCGAGTTATATGCGAGCAATTATGGTACCGTACTTAAAATTCTTCTATACATGAACAATCGAACAAACAAACCAAAAAATAACTGAAATTTTCTTCAGGTCTCTTGTGAAAGATTTAGTTGCATTCTGGTGACAACTCGGCATAATTGTGTTAATGCGATATCTGACATTTCTTAACCCAGTTTGTTGTCAGGAAACTGGGGGAGAAGCTTGGGAAGGTGTGGTAGACAAGATTCCTCTGGCTTTACAGTCTCAAATTTGTAAGAATGATTTCCATGTTCCTTGCCCTGCAAAATATCACAAAATTAGGTAAGGAAATCTATAGTAACTTCATAGCCCACTTACGCACGTCAATGTAGTACAAAAGTTGAAGTCGAGGTGAATGATTGAAATAAGAATTAACTGTGAATTGCAACGTTGTGATCAACTATCCAAGATCGAGGCTTCTTACTTCCATTTATAAAAAGTAAACAGAATTATTAGATGGTTGGGATGATCACATGCATTTTTCCTTTTTCCTGTATAATTTTTATCAGCGAGTTTGAGATTTAATTTTGAGAATACAAATGGCATCCTCTTGTAGATCGATACAGTAGATGTCTTTGCCACTGCAGGTGGAGAGGAAGAGGTACTTATAAGATCATGTTGACCCTGGTATGTCTCAACTGATTGGAGATGTCCTGTGGACATATGCTGATCAGGACAGTAGCTGTGTATTTCAAGTGATGATCGCCTAAGGTCTGCTCAGTTGACCTGTGGTCCTGGCAGTCTTATGAGTATGACTGTGATTACACATGAGTGAGGGGCCATCTGATGGAAACACAACTGCTTGTTTTGCTCTTATGTGTATAGGTTGATAGGAATGATGAAAATTATTCTGTACTTTTTAAATTGTTCTAACTTACTGCATATTTGGAGGTACAGTGAAACATCTCTTAACAGACACTCCTCTAAGGCGGACACCCCTTCATAACGGACTATGTTCTAGGTCCTTGACCAACCCACTATTAAGTATATTAGAAATTAATCTCTCTTATGCAGACACTCGCTATTACTGACACGGACACCCTGGCCGCATTAAAAAATAATCAACCAACCTCTCTTAGCGGACATTTGCTTTGAAAAGAAATCTCATCTCTCTAGGTCTATTAGTCTTGTGTGAACACACTGTTGTGTTCATGTACTTTCGACACCTCGTGTGCTGCATCCGATAAAAAATTTAGAGCAATTTGCGGAGAATACTCTACTCTTGATATGGATAATGTTTCAACCTGGGAAGAAAACTTGCCTTCCATCACTGACGGCTATTTGCCGGAAAATATTTTAAATGCGGACGAAACTGGACTGTTTTACCGCGTGTAACCCTACGGTTTCATGTAAGTACACATACTGCACAAGTACATGGGCCAAATTGCCATCATTCTCTCTAACCCTCTTTATAGTGGACACCCCTCTTTAGCGGACAATATTTACGGTCCCAAGGGTGTCCGTTATAGAGATGTTTCACTGTACTGCATATGTGGATTATTTTTTGGCAGTGCTATTCTCTCTATAACAGTTATTTTTTCTTTTGATTAAACATTGACATGTTTTTGCCTGTTAGTTTACCTCACACAATTATCAGTGTGCACACCATTCATTCATAAGCTGAATATAATTTTAATAATGGTTTAAAGACAAAAGAATATATTTTGTAGGGGTGTGATGCCTCTCACCAAGGTGGACCAGGTTTGATTCCTGGTTAATGCATGTGAGACTTTGAGTTGAAATGTCATGCTTGGTAATTCAGATTCCGTGTAAACAGAGGTTCTGTAGCTTATGCTCATAACGGTCATGTAAAACTACAAACTTCCTTCCTTTCTCCCTTACTCTCCACGTTTATTTCCTATAGAACCAACATGTAAATCTGAATTTGTAGCCTGCAAATTGAATACTAACAGTGACAGTACATGTACAGACATGGCCAAATGATTAAGATTTCACATTTTTATATCTTTTTGTAACCTTGATGAAGTATTCATTCCCATATTTTTAGATGTTTTCTTTGTCATTGGTGGTTGGGAAATTCCTATTTATTTTAGGGATTTCATGTTTAGTTCAATTCTTGTGGGCTTGCAAGTCTTTTATCATGATATGGTTTTGTAAAATGGTCACACTCCTTGTGCATAATATCAAATTGTTACTTTCTAGTAATAACAGTACACATCTATCTAATTAAGAAATGTGTAACAACCGACTGTATAGAAATATAATTAAATAACATCAATAATGTACATAGAGTCGTTACTTGGGGCCGTCCACATATTACGTAATAACTTTTTGCTCAATTTTTGACCCCCCTCCCCCATGTCGTCATGCTTAATCATTGCATCGACCCATACACACCCTGTATTACTTAATTACAAAGCATTACCCAATATTTTTGATGTCACAATTTATCCGTATAAATAAATAATTGAAACACGATACACAATGCCAGAGACTTAATTATTGTCAAAAATATAATGCTGCTGTTTCCTGAGGTGCTTTAGGGACAAAATACCACAAGAAATAGATGATCAATTAACAAAAGTCCTACTTTATTTTTCATCAAAAATATTTGTTGAACCTCCTATTTGAAAATGTATGATTTTAACCAATAATTTGTGCTAACTACTGAAGAAGAAAAAGCCAATAATTCCACTATGTAATGTACCCATTACAGCAACAGGTTATTAAGGTTTTTGGCAAAGTAAAAAACATTATATACTCTTCAAAACATGTCCAATCACTCAAACATGCTCTCCTAAACAAATCCAGTCACTCAAACAAAGATTGAGCACACTTTGGTAGCTGTTTGGGCTTTCCAACGGAGGCTTGACTCAAGTTTAGTGGCGGTGTTGGGGATTATTATAAGTAATCTTACAATAATGTTAGCCAAACTGCCGAACCATTTTCAGGAGCGAGTATACCACATTCGGTCTTTCTTATGCACAGATATGCTTGTGAGAAACCTTTTATTTAGTGATGGTACATTACGTGTGAAACGGTTTGACTGCCCCTTACTGTTGGGTGAGAAATGTAACTGTTTACCTTTGCCTAAGCTATGTTGTTTTAATGGGCGCCAAGACCTCAACGCAATGTTGAAATCTAAATTTGTATTTAACAACGTCTAGCTCTGGCAGAACACATTCAAGACTCGATTCACTCAGATTGTATTGTATTGTATTTTTTATTCATCCATTCAATCATATAATGTACATTGTACAATGATATAGGACACGTCAATTCACAAATTATACTAATACTAATTTACAATCACAATAATAATATGGGCCTACACAAGGATAACCTTACATCATTTAGTCCTATGAATACATAAACATAACTATTGATATTCTAAAAACTCTTTAACTGAGTAGAAGCAGTGCTCCAGCAAGAACTCTTTAGTTTTTATTTTGAACTTTATGTAATTTGCTGTACTTTTAATATTATTTGGCAAATGATTATACAGCGTTATAGCTGCATGGAATACACCATTTTTACATAGTGTTGTATTTGCAGCATGTACATGAAGATTGTTCTTTTGTCTGGTCTGGTAGTTATGTATATTTGAATTCATCTCAAAGATATCCTCATTTCCTAAGCTTTGTTTGACAAATAATAGAAGTTCAAAGATGTAAATACATGGTAAAGGTAAAATTTTCAGTTGTTTAAACAGAGGCTTACATGTATGCAATCTAGTAGTTCCTTTCATTGTTCTAATTATTCTTTTCTGGATAATAAAGATTTGGTGAGCAGCAGGTGAATTTCCCCAAAATATGATTCCATATTTCATAAGCGAATAGCAATAAGCAAAATAAGTACTAAGAACAGTTCTCCAGCTAGTCGATTGTCTTAATACTCTCAATGCATAACAACTTGAGCTTAGTTTCTTGGCAAGTTTAGTGGTATGCGAGTTCCATTTTAGGTCATCCTGCAACCAAAGGCCTAAGAATTTAGTAGAAGAGGCGTTACCAATTTTAAGGTCATTTAAGATTATGGAGGGAGAATTAATACTTTTATTCTGAGCTGTGTGAAAGTTAAGAACCACTGTTTTACTAGTGTTGATAAGGAATCCATTATTGTTGAACCATAAGGACAGCTGACCTGTTACTTCCTCTACTGATTTTTGAAGTTCAGTGTCATTTTCACCCCTCATCAAAACACTTGTATCATCTGCGAATAGTACAGTTTTAAATGCAGGTATCTGAGATGGCAAGTCATTTACGTAAAGGAGAAAAAGTAGTGGCCCTAGAACGGACCCCTGCGGAATGCCATACTTCAAAAACATAGGATCTGAGTGGTAATATTTAAATATGTTTGTGGTATTTTCTAAACTTTTTTGTTCGACGATCTGTTGGCGATTATTTAAATATGACTGAAACCACTTACTAGCGATACCCCTGATACCATATTGATGGAGTTTATCAATTAGTATCTGATGATTTATAACATCAAAAGCTTTAGACAGGTCCAAAAACAGGCCACATACTCTCTTCCTTTCATCAAGTGACTCAAAAGCAGGATTTAAAAATTCATAAATTGCGGACATTGTTGATTTTCCTTCTCTAAAGCCATGTTGAGAGTCAGTTAACAATTTATATTTGTTTATGAAGCTAATTAGACGGTTGTACATTATCTTCTCTAAAATTTTTGAAAATATCGACAATAAAGAAATAGGTCTATAATTGGTTACGTTTCCTCTATCTCCCCCTTTAAATAATGGAATTACTTTTGCAATTTTAAAGATATCTGGAAATATTCCTGACATGAGAGATTGGTTACAGAGGTGTGTTAAGGGGGTAATTATATTTTGGATACATTTTTTAATTAGTATATCAGGAATGTTATCAACTCCTGAGCAATGTTTATTCTGTAGGTTCTTTACAATATTGAGGATTTCTGCTTCTGTAACATTTTCAACAAACATTGATTTTCCATTAAATGTTATATTCGCGAGTGTTGATTTTATTGCTTGTATATTGTTTACATTTAGTAGTTTTTCAGCTATGGTAGCAAAATGCTCATTAAAAATTCTTGAGACATTTTGTGGGTCATTGATCTTCTTGGAGTCTTCTGATAACGTTATGTTATTTACTGCCGGTTTTGTTTGCCTGGTTTCATTTTTTATGATATTCCACATAGCCTTAGTTTTATTTTTAGATTCCAGGATATAATTATCATTTGACATTCTCTTTGCTAATTTTATAACTTTGTTAAGTATGGTCTTATAGGTCTTGAAATACATGTTAAATTCATTGGAGGTTTCGTGCGTACTTTGAAAATCGTGGAGGAAACGCTTTCTTTTGCATGAAGTAATTATTCCAAGAGTAAGCCATTGTTTTGATGGAGAAGAAACTTTCAGTCTGATACTCTTCAAAGGAAATGCAATATCAAAATAATACAGGAAAATATTAATGAATTCCTGGAATTTTTTGTTTGTATCTATTGACTTGTACACACCTTCCCAAGTATGATTTGATCATTAACCCAACAAACAATTGTATCAGGAGAAGGAATTGGTCTATATCTAATGCTACCTACTGAAAGCAAAGATTGCATTGTAAAAGGAATGAATTTATTATATAAAACAAGTATAGCAAAATTAATAATAATAATAAGTATAAAATTTAAATTGGAGCGTTGTGATTTGAATATTACCGATAGAAAATTACGTGAAAACGGAGTCTGATAAATTGATTTTACTCTTATTTCCAAGCTATGAAGTTACTGAAATATGAAATATAAAACAAAGAAAAATGAGAGAATGCGTATTTCTGCGTCATTTGCGCTTACCACTGGAAATTGCCAAAGCATTTCCCTCGTACTGGATGATGCTGTGTGCTTCCCACAGTCTCCTGGACGTCGCCATCTTCTTCGTTATATGATGATATTCTGGTAGATTAGATAATTCTATGGTCCGTACATCGGACCCAAACACTCGTATAACCACACTGGTTAAGTTTTACAAAAGTTAGTCCTCCACTCCATGGAACATCGGAGCGACTCCCGCGTGAACCATACTTGGCAAGTTCAACACTGATAGTCACTAACTCCCCTGAACATCGGAGCGACACGCACTTGCAACCACACTCCGCAAGTTCTACACAGATAGTCACTGACTCCCCTGAACATCGGAGCGACACGCACTTGCAACCACACTCCGCAAGTTCTACACAGATAGTCCCCGTTCCACGGTGCGTCGAACGATATATCCACACGCCGGCTCCCCCACTCTTCAGTCCCAACTAGCTTACGTCGTCTCCACTGATTGGCTGACCCACCACGCGATCTTCCCCTCCTCCGGGTCATTACACTCGGCGGGAGGGTTCCGTTCCAACAATTCGCCTTTCTTTGACGATGCGACCCAGGATTGCGTCATGCTTTCCGACAAGATTAAGCGTGTACTTGAATTCCCAGTGAGTCACGTCTCTCAAATACCCTAACTGACGAAAACTCCGTAAAATTCCGTAATCATGTAATTTTCTTTGATATTGTCGTTCGTAATAATTTGCTTGATAGCGTTTTCTAAGACATAGAAAACCTATCTGAATGCTAATAATTTTTATAAAATGCTCCGAAAATACCTTAATAAAAATTATAATAAATTAATAATAATAATAAATTAACATGAACAATTCTCTTGGCTGAACAATTTGCCGCGTAAATAATTACAGAATGGCTTCCAACTGACTTATGCCAGTTGCATAAAAACCCTTCGAAAAACACGTTACATATTCGCCTCGGATGATTTACCGTGACGACGGTCCATTATCCGATTATCCCAGACACGTTAATAAACCCCATCCAAAATACATATTACATAAATGAAATCTCCCTAAATTACAGATATATACACTCATAATTTTTCTTCACGCACTTTGCGTCAAAGTTTGTTGTCACTATGGATTGCACTTTGCAACCAGTCCAATGTTTCTCATATAAAATAGTGTTCCACGGATATTTCCGCCTCTCAAATTCCTCTATGTTGGAGAAATAGACATAATTAATGTGTGAGCACTATGTATTTATGATGTCATATCACACGCATTGAAGGTGTTCTGATATATTTATATCACCATAGAACTTCCTAATTTCACTGGAGGTCCCTTCCTTGTGGTGACATTTAATTCCACTTATCACTGAGCACACGATCACACTATTGTGGCAGCGCCTCGTGACCATAATACTTAATCTCTCTTTAAAGTAGAATAAATTAATATTGACTTCTGAAAAAAAAAAAACAGTAAATGCGCATTACATTTAACACCAAATATTTCTGTGCCGTAATCGCCCTGTCTTGTTAAGTTCCCGTAGACCATATTCTACTTAATACTAGTTCTCAACACAGACCATTTCTCCTCACACAAATAATACCTTTGTACAAATTACCTTAAATTACACACTTACAAAAATCTTACATGGCGAGGCCGTAAACAGAAATCACGTGTGCTGATGTGTATGAGTTTCATGAAGGACTGTCTCGCATTCTGATGGCCCATCTTTTGCCTCGTGGACGCCTTAAGCAAAAATACCATGTACAAGCGCTCACCCATCTCTTGGAGGCAAATGGGAATTCACCAGCGCTACCAAATTCTGGCCTTGGTGTATCGAGACATTTTAGTGCTCAAGAGCATCCGACAATCCCGTCATATTTCCCTGTACCTTAAAAACTCTCATTTACTTACATACTACCCCCCTGTGTGACGTCTGATACGCCTGCCTTGAAGACCAGATCTTCCACGCACCAAATACCACACTTACTCATTTGATAGGCTGGCTCGCCAGCTAAACACACTCACTTTATGACACATATTTTCGTAGACTATGTATATTATACGTCCCATATAATCTGTTTCCCTTACTATCTTCCAGCACATATGCTGTTTTTCCAATACGTTTGGAAACTATAAATGGGCCCTTGTAGAGATAAAAGAACTTGGACATGACTTTCTCTAGCTTATTTGACTGTTTCGGCACTCTAAGTAAGACTCTGTCTCCCGGCTCGAATAGGTCAAATTTAGTTTCTTTTTGTTGACGAATTCTCTTTTGTGCTGACTTATATAAATTCTGTTTCGCCAACTGGACAATGTA
Source organism: Meconema thalassinum (assembly GCA_946902985.2). Taxonomy (NCBI): domain Eukaryota; kingdom Metazoa; phylum Arthropoda; class Insecta; order Orthoptera; family Tettigoniidae; genus Meconema; species Meconema thalassinum. Next base: position 1,635,780,675 of record OX336388.2, read on the forward strand.
ATCCATCCCCGGTTGCTTACCCTCATTTAATCCCAACACCCTCGCTAGTTCATTTTGTGGCCTTTTTCCGAAGTGAACTTCGTATGGCGTCAATTTCGTGCTCTCATGCTGGTCAGAATTCAGCCAAGTCTCGACCTTGGGAAGATGTCCAACCCAGGCCGCATGCTTGTCATGCACTAGAGTCCGAAAAAGACGAGCCACTTCCCTTAATGGACGCTCTGCAGAATTACCCTGAGGGTACCTTACAGAGGAATGAACGTGTGTTATACCAGCTTCCTGCATACTGGTTCTCCATTTCTTTGCAGTAAACTGTGGTCCACTGTCAGATAGTATCCTGAGAGGAATGCCAAACTCAGGTACATACTTATTAATGATCAGACGGCTACACGCTAGTCCCGTGGCTTTCCTTAGCGGATATAGCTTGACATACTTACTAAAAGCGTCAATAACTATAAAAATGTACTCGTAGCCGTACTGTCCTTTAACGATCGGGCCAAATAAATCCACACACAGTAGTTCGCCGGGACTACTGGTGAGAACTGCAGATCTCTCCCCCACTAAATATTTAACTGGATATTTACTCCTTTGACAGGTGTCACACTTAGCTAAAATTCTCCTAACGTCCCTTCCCATTTTACTCCAAATGAAGTCACGACCAATTTCATAGAAGACCTTGGCAGCACCAAAGTGTCCTAATTCCCTATGGATGAACCAAATTAGCTCCTCCCGCAAAGTGGCAGGAACACATATTGCCCACCGATTATTCCTACATTTCCTTGCAAGAAGCCCATCCTGCATCTTGTACGTGAACCGTCCTACTTTCACATACTCTTCTTCACCTATTTCCAACCTAGCCAGTGGCTCCTTTAACTTAACGTCATCACGTTGCTCCACTAGCATATTTCTCAGTGTCTGTAACGATGCCCTGTTGCTACTGTCCACACATGCACATATTAAAATCCCGTCCTCTGCTTTAACCACAGATTAATCCCTACATAAATTAGTGTCCCTTGATAGCATGTCTGCAAGAATGTTATCTTTACCTTTAATATATTTCACTGTGAATTCGTATTCCTGCAGAGCAAGAATCCACCTACTAACTCTGTTAGAACTGAGTTTACAAGTCCTCATATACAGTAATGCATGGTGATCTGTGTGGATCTCAAATTTCCCCCCTACTAAATACATTCTAAATTTCCCTAAACTGAAAACAATACCTAAAAGCTCTAACTCAGTAATCGTGTATCTTTTCTCTGCTGCTGTCAGTCCTCGCGAAGCTAAAGATACAATGCACAGATTACCCTCATCATCTTTCTGACATAATACTCCAGCAATGCCTATATGTGAAGCATCTGTCATAACCACATATTCCTTATCTTTCAACGGATATTTCAGCACTACCGCTTTCTCAAAACCTTCCTTCAGCGCTCTAAAAGCCTGTTCATGCTTGGACTCCCATCTCCACCGAGTCCCACTATTAAGCAATTCCCTGAATGGTTCTACCAACCCTGAGTATTTAAGAACGAACCTCCTGAAAAAGTTGCAAATTCCCAGGTAAGTTTTTAACTGTTTAACATTCTGTGGCACCTCTGCGTTAAGTATCTTATTAACCCTACTTTCTTCTGGTGTTACACCTCTACTCGACACTCTATGACCTAAAAATGTCACTTCTGACTGACAGAATGACGACTTAGACAGCTTCAAAGTGAACCCTGCCTGATCTAACTTCTGAAAAACTATATCTAAATGAAGTAGATGCTCCTCAAAACTGCGTGAACTAATTACCATATCATCTATGTAAATGGTTACAAACTCTCCTGTGTCATCCCCTAATGCGATGTTTAAAGCCCTAATTAAAGCTGCTGAACTACTCTTTAACCCATAAGGTGTTCTACAAAATTGATAAAGGTTATATTTATGACTAAAAGCTGTAAATGGTCTATCTTCGTACATAAGTGGCACTTGCCAAAAACTGGAACTCAAATCTACACAAGTGAAATACTTCTTCCCCTCAAATGTTTGCATTAATTCCTCTATTGACATAGATTTCAGCTGATCTGAACTAATTCTACTGTTAACCAAACGAGCGTCTAAACAAATACGAACAGTGCCGTCGGTCTTGGGTACCGTGATCAAAGAATTAACATATGGACTGTTAGAATGCTCAATAATCCCATCTTCAAGCATCTGGTTAATTTGTGCCTCAACTGCACTCTGATAAGCGAAAGGTACAGGATATCTATGTCCTGTGAATACTGACCTATCAATAACGTTCAATGAATGTGTATAGCAATTGGCCATACCAATGCGATCCTCAAACACTCTCCTATTACACCATAACACATCATAGAGCCGAACACACTGTTCATCCTCTATATTTCCCTGAAACGCAGCATCACGTAACGAGTCCTCTAGACTTCCGTTCGTAATCACACTGCCCACAAAACATGGAGAACCCCGCTCTACGGCTGGCGATATCTCATTTAAAGTACAAATCACACCTACAATACTACTCCTCTGAATATGGTCATTGAACGCTACTTCTACTTCAGAATCTCCCCATTTAAATTTCAAACTCCCTACATCATAACATAAGTTACCAGACACTCTACTTAGCCACTCTGATCCCAAGATAACACTGAATACTAAATTTGGAATTACAAGGCAAATCTGCTTCTCTACATGATTATTAATTTTAATGTCTACTAAAACTTGCTTAGAAATTACTTTAGACCTCTTCCCAACAGCTGTGATAACAAAAGTGCTGGAGTAAATTTTGAGGAGATGCCAATTAAAAGCACTTCTTTCTAGGTATTAAAACTTAGTAATGTGTGTGTGATCTTTTACAATTTCATTGTCATTAACATAGTTTATATTCATACGGATGAAAGTTCGTGTGAAACTCTGAAACAAAACGCCATTCTGAGATGCCCAAGGTACAGTTCAGCTGTTTTCCTCCACTTTAAGGATGCATTAGAGAGTTGAGTGGCCATATTTGGCCATTTAACATAATTCTTTGTTAGTGGTAAGTTAACGAGCCTATCTGTTTGGTGAATTGCTCGTACAAAGTTAAATAACCTTTAATGATGAATTAAGAGATAATTGACGTTGGTGAAAACGGCCCTTAGTGACAGAAATATGTATGTCTTTTCTAGCAATATTCTTTTGAAAATATATTATTTAACCTATAATTTTCAAAATTCAATGTTTTACTAAGTAATAAGTATTAGAAGTTAAACTTGTGTAAAATTATGTCAATGCAGTTGTATAGGTATTTAATAATCATAAACAGGCAGTACATACATGTGTTGACAAAACCTCAACTTAAAGTTTGCGTTTGATTGCTTGAATGGGATAAGAGAAAAATGTTCAAAATTTTACATGTATAGTTTTTGAAAACAATTGAACAACATTAAATGTTTATACAGGGCGATTCATAATTTCTATTACAAACTTCTGGGGGATATATTCAGGGGACTAAATAGATCACAGTTTGAATAGGAAACTTTGTCCGGACATTTATCGTTTCGATACCGTGGTTTGAAGATCACAGGCTGAGGGCAACCTCTGCAGTGCACTGATGTCATACAGTACGTCTGTCTTCTGTTTACAAAAGGGTCCGATTTTATCCTTACAGGTACTCCCCTACTTTGTGCCATTACCTGTCTCTTACAACTTCGACAAGGGATCCACTTACACCACTGATATTATCTCTCTGATATCTAATTGTAGCATTCTCATTAGCCTGTTACAATATCTTAATATAAATAAACTGCTATGGTCTGGAACACTCACTGAGCATGTGGAATGTTTTGTTACAGACTCTGGCCAAACATATAATGAACGTACATATGAATGCTGGTCAAACGACCGAAGAAGCATCAGATGGAGAACTCCCGCTGGTCCTCCTGAAGAAGTATATTAATTTCTGCCGCCAGTAAGTGCTCAGCGAGATAATACAGAATCTGTTTAATTTGTCACTTGTCCTTCAGTTACTATTAAGATCAGATCGTTAGATCGTTTTGATTGGGTTTTAGTTAGTTCATAAATTGATAAATATTTTGAATCAATAATTTGGGACTTGCACAACTTTGTATTGGGAAGGTAATTTGAACTGGCATTAGTGCTGGTACCCAGTATAAAAATAAGCTTGTCATGCAGCCAACGCCTGTTTTATAAAATTTTCTTCCATGATATTTTTTTCTCGAAATGTTTTTGAATCAAGGGAGCAAAGCTCTCATAGTACATTGGCACTACTCATGGCATCATGTAGTCTTGCAGTGGCCTTCCCAGTATCCCCTAGCTAAGCATCTTGGTAACGTGTATCATACCAACTGACGAGCCCAGTTGTACACTGGGGCGAATGGTTGGCAATGCTGAATTGAGCTAACCGGGTCAATTTTTCAAAATCCTTGGAGTTTGATGTGTTATTACGCTCATTTGCAGGAAAAAAAAAACATCCTGGATCCTTCGGGAAACAGTTATTACAATATGGATGGTCATGTAGCCTTGCAGTGGCCTTCCCAGTATGTACTGGCAAAACTTCTTGGTGAGGTGTGTCCCCCTCAGTCGTGGGAGTTCACCCAACAAGCTAAGAGAGAGCAGTATCCCCTCTCCTGACTGAGATTCACTGCTATCATCCAGAACAGGACAGGGAACAAAGGGTGGACCACACACCAGAGATCCGGGCCGGAGTGCCCACACTACACCTTTCGTGGAGAGAAAAAGAAAAAGAAAAAAGGGGGGGGTTAAAAACAAAAAAAACAAAAATATATTCTAGATAAACACACTCACACAGGCCAAACAGACACACAATTACAAAATACCGTATAAATCCCCTTCCCAGAAACCCAAATATTAATAATAATAATAATGACTTAGCAGGTCCCTGAAAATGCACTAAAAGTCTCACTGTGCAATTGCCCACCGCACTGGCAATCTACTAGGCTAAAATATGCAGAAAATAAACTGAGCTCAAACTAAAAAATTCATATCGGTCTTATCCAAAAGTCCAGAAGTTGTTACACATATTGACACAGTACCTTATAAGCGGAGTTACCTTCCTTTCTCTTAGAGCCCAAATCGAGACAACAGCGCGTCTCGGGCCAAAGACGCATTAGCATTACAGTTCATTTCCTGCACATGCGTGACATTCAAAATACCACAGAGTCATTCAGTTAAGATGTGCATGAGACATGCCACGACAATGCCAGCTATTACGCCTCACATTATTGGTGACAAAGTCACTGAAAATCATATTGTTTATTGTTTATCTTCCATATCCTGTTTATTAAATGAGGCGCATAACTTGAATTTGTAATTATTAAAGACTTGAAGAGGACTCCGTTCGATCCCAGGATGATGACAATTGAGGGCGCAAGGGTCAGTGTGACACTAACAAGCGGCACAAGGTGTGCCATGCCAACTGAGGAGCCCATTGGTACAGTGGGCAAAGCGTTGGCAATCCTGAATTGAGCTAACTGGGTCCAATTTTCAAAATCTTCAAAATTTGATGATCTTTTTGGCTTAATTTGTTAAATTTGTTTATAATCATCTTTTCTTGTTTTTCAATGTTAGTTAATTAATATGAAACACCTGAAGAGCATATGCCTGTGAATAGACATTGTTTCACCAACGTCGAGAAAGATATGAATATACTTCATGAAGGAAGGAAGCTTGTAGTTTAACGTGACCGTTAATCTTGAGATCATGAGCCACGGGACCTCCTTTTTACGTGGAATCCGAACCACAGGACATGGCATTTCATGACACTGTAAAAAGTGCCTACATGAAACCACCAGAAAAGAGAAATCTACACGAACCAAAGACGTACGTCAGACAACAAACTTAACATAATAGTACAGGAAAATAAATTAAAAGTTTATAATTATATGCCGAATCAATACTACATAAATATATATTTTATATATTGGACTGTTCAGCTTAGAATAAATGAAAATCAATTAAGAATTAAAATAAAAGTAATATATATACATACATGTAAATAAGAAGTGAAGTTGTTAAAGAATAACTGTAATAAAATGAAATATAGTACTAAAACGGATATCCTTACAATGCAGTATTAAATAAAATAAAATTCCCATCACCCCCTCTCGCCCCTCTTGCCCCTACCACTCAGACAACACGTCACAACTCGGCAAGCAGTAACAGCTGATTCAGTCATCCCACAAATAGTACACAGCATGCACAACAAATCTCCCATTGGGTAAGTTTCAAAACAAGACAATTACTCTACTATTATTCTCAATCAAAATTCTAAACTAAATCAAATTTTTCTGCCTTCAGTGTTATGGAGGTGTAGTTAACAAGTCCCATAAGTCCAACCCCTCGTCCACGTTGTGGGAGACGGACAACGGCACAAAGTAGGGGATCGCCTGTAGGGGCGAAGTACAGTGGGGACTTCGTGTGCCCCGGGACCGTTACGGTAGCTGTGAAGGTCCTACAGGAACCCTGAAAAGTGACGGCTAACGGGGCTTTGGTGAAGCTACGATAGGCCCAGCAAGCCAGTAGTGGATGAAACCAAATGCTTTCAAAAATGGAACGAGCCTCGGACATGATGGATTTAATAGACGACACGGCTGTACACACGGACTAAGATTTGGAACTTTAAACCTAAGAACGCTGACGGGGAAGGTGGAGGAGATAGTGGATATGATGGAATGAAGGAAGTTGGATTTATTGGGATTGGCAGAAACAAAGTGGAAATGGGAAGGAAGGAGAGAACTGAGAAAAGGCTATAGACTGTACTGGAGTGGGAACGAAGAGGGAAAGAGGAATGGAGTGGGAGTAGTAGTACGAGATGGTTTAAAAGAAGAAGTGAGGAGAATAAGTGATAGGATGATGAAAGTGAAAGTAGCACTGAGGGGAGAGACCGTAGAAATAGTGCAAGTGTATGCTCCACAAGTAGGCTGTGCCTCTGAAGAGAAGGAGGAGTTTGAAGAGGAATTGCAGAAGCAGCTGGTAGGAAGAAATATGATTGTTATGGGGGATTTGAATGCCCATGTAGGAAGAGAAAGACAAGGTTATGAGAGTGTTCTAGGACCAGAGGGTTGGGTCGGACGAAATGAGGAAGGAAAGAGACTGTTGGACTTCTGCCAGAGGAACAGCCTGCTAGTTGGGAACTCCTGGTTTAAGAAAAGAGAGAGCCACACAATCACGTGGTACAGTGATGACTTACCAGGAAGTGGGTGGTCGACTATATACTGTATGAGAAAGAACTAAATAAGAACATCACGGACATCAAGGTTATACCGTCGGAGAACCTGGGTAGCGACCATCGATTACTGGTAATGAACCTGAGAGGGAGTAAGGAGAAGAAAGGGACTGAGAACCAGGAAAGACGTATAAGGATATGGAAACTGAAAGAAGGGGATAGAAGGGTTGAGTACCTCAAAATGGTAAAGGAAGGAATTCCAACAGATGAAGAAAGAGGGGTGGAAGAGGAATGGGCTAGATTTAAGAAGACACTAGTAGGTGCAGCAGAAGCAGTATGTGGGAGGACAAGTAGTAAGAAGAGGTGGAAGGAAACACCATGGTGGAATGAGAAGACAAAAGAGATAGTAAGGGAAAAGAATAGAGCCTTTAGGAGGTGGTATCAAAATAGGATGGTAGAGACAAGGGAAGAGTACCAGGAAAGAAAGGAGGAGGCGAAGAGAGTAGTGGCTGAGGAGAGAAGAAAGTGGATGGAAGAGTGGACAAAGATGATGAAGGAGGATAGTGAAGGTACAAAAAAGGTCCTGTATGGGATGGTAAAAAATAAGAGGCGGAAGGATCCTACGGATTATGTTAGAATGGTGAACAAAAGGGGACAAGAGATAGAAAATAGGGAAGAACTGAGGAAAATGTGGAAAGAATATTTTGAAGAACTTCTGCACCCAAATGTGAAAGATGGTGAGGAGGAAGATGAACTGCAAACAGAAAGGGACTTAACATGGAAAGAAGTGGAAGATGCAGTGAACAAGATGAAAGGAGGGAAGGCACCGGGTGTGGATGAGTTGGGTGTGGAGATGGTGAGAGCTGCAGGAGAGGTGGGGATACAGTGGTTGTACCGAGTGATGAGGACAGCATGGAAGGAAAGGAAGACCCCAGAGGACTGGAAAAACGGAATAATTGTCCCGATCTTCAAGAAAGGTAGTAGAACAGATTGCAGAAACTATCGGGGAATAACACTGATGAGTCATTGTGCCAAGATCTTCGAGAAAGTTTTGGAAAAGAGAATTAGGACAAGGATAGAAGGAGGGATGAGGGAAGAACAACATGGCTTCAGAGCAGGAAGGTCCACAGTGGATTTGATTTTTGCTGTAAGGCAGTTACAAGAACAGCACTATGAGTATGGAACAGATCTACTGATGGCCTTCCTGGACATTGAGAAAGCTATGACAGTGTATGCAGAAACAAAGTATGGAAGTCCCTGGAGGATAGAGGAGTAGAGAAATGGACTATAAAGAGGATAAAGGAGATGTGCAAGGGAAGCGTGAGCTGTGTGAAAGTGGGAGGAGAGAGATCAGACTGGTTGGAACAGAGAAACGGCCTGAAACAAGGAAGTGCACTGTCATCGTTACTTTTCATTGTGGTGATGGATGACATAGTGACCCGAGTGGCACAAGTAATTGGTGAAGGAAAGATGAAAGCAATGGTGTTTGCAGATGATTTGATGAAACAAGGAGGAGGAGGTACAGGAACAGTTGGACGTGTGGGAAGGAATAATACAAGGATATGGGATGAAATTTAGCATAAATAAGAGTGAGATGGTGATCACAACAAGGAAGAAGGAAAGAACCACAACGGGAATAACAATTGGTGGGGAACAGCTGAAGAAAGTGGAGAGTTTCAAGTATCTGGGAAGCCTGATACAAGATAATGGAAGAAACGATAGAGAAATAAATGAGCGGGGGAGGCAGGCAGAAGCATTTCGGAGGAGTGTGAGAAGCATGTTATGGAGCAAGGATGTCCCTCAGAACAGCAAGAAGATCATACATCGGACGTACTATGTCCCTATCCTGACGTATGCCTCGGAAACCTGGGTTATGAAAGGAAGGGAGAAGAGCAAAATACAGGCCAGTGAGATGAGGTTCTTGAGAAGCAGTATTGGAGCTACAAAGATGGACAGAATAAGAAATGAGAGGACCAGAGAATTAATGAAGGAGTTACCATTACAGGATGGTATAGAGAAATCTAGACTTAGATGGTATGGACATGTAAAACGAATGGAGGAGAAAAGGATACCCAGGAGAGAACACAAGACGAAGTGGGAAGGAAGGAGACCGAGAGACAGGTGGCTGAAGGGGGTGGAAGAAAGCGTGAAGAAGAGAGGAGAAGACTGGACAAGGGTGGAGGCTGAGAGATGGTGGGAAGACAGAAGACGTTGGAGAGGCTTGTATTCCAAACAGACCCGGCCAGTGGCTGGAAACTGTGCAAGATGATGATGAGTTAACAAGGTCCCTAACATCAGCCTGACGTTTCCGAATTGACAAGAAAGAACTTTCTACCAGAGGAATTGGACTAAATTACAACTATAACAAGTTCAACATCACAACCCATTACACAGCAGTCAAATAAGGATTTTTGTTGTTGTTGTTCATTAACATAAATGCAAAGCTTTGTAACACAACTAAATTTAAAAATTCAAATACAGTGGAATCCCGTTAGTAAGTTCCTCACTAACACGTTTTCCCGCAAACCACGTCAAATTGTAAAAGTCCCGGTTCCAAAACACTAAATTGTATGTAAAATATTGTTTTAGCACATTTAAGCACGTTCAAATTTTGACGTTCTTCTGTTCAATATTTTGGCCAGCCCTTACGTATTTGTCACTCCACTTAGACTTCGGCCAAGGTTAAGTGATTGCCTAAGCTTGGCGTGGTAGTGGTCGAGAGCTCAGCTCAGTTTAGCAGCGGGGTGTAACTTGTGTGGATCCGTTGCTTCCGAGAGCGGCCTTCGAATGACGAGCTTCGTATAATGGCCCTACGAGGCGCTTGGCAGCAAGTATGCTTCCTGTCGGCCAAGGTTAAGTGATTGCGTAAGCACAGGCGTGGTCGAGAGCTCAGCTCAGTTTAACAGCGAGTGTGCTTCCACCATAACCCAGACCCCTATATCCAATCATGCCCGAGTTCAACAGACGGCCTTCTTTATTTTGTCTTCTGTCGTCAGCTTATCGTGACTAACAATACCAGATCTCGACATGTTCTAACCTAACAATTACTTATGTAGCATGTGGAGCACCAACAAAACAGCTGACGATCACACTCCGTATTGTTGATTTACTGCGTCGCCACATTTGAAAACACATTACATGTTTGGTTATTGGTTTCTAGCATGTCTTTCTTTTGACGCCAGTAGCGAATTTTAAATTCATTCACAATGAATTCCTGACTGGCACCTCGATTACCATCGTCGTCTGCGTATTTGATCACTTTGAGTTTAAATCCAGCCGTATAACTTCCGCGCTTTTACAAAACTAAAAGATCGATTTCCACAATAAAACAATCGCACTTAACTGAGAAACGAAAATGGAACGTGAAGACAATACTGGTAGGCCTACTTGTCAACAATGCAACAGATGGACAACAAACACCATGAAAGAAAGGATAGCACCGCCGCAAAAATGAACAATCGCGGGCAAGACGTGTTTTAAAATTACCACAGGACGTATAAAGATACGAGAAAATAGCATTTTGAAATTGATTTTGTAGCACTTTCATTTTGAAAAATAGCATTTTGGAACATTTTGAAATTTAAAAATTAGCATTTTGTAGCATTTAAAAGTTTGTCACCAGGTAAAATAAAACTTGAACAGGTTCTAAATAATATGCACGGAAACTAATTCAAACATGTACAGGGTTGGAAATATGGGTGTTTCTGATAAACGGCATTTAAGCATTTAATATAATAATGTGAATCATACATTTACTTAACTTTAGGTAAATATCATACAATGGATAATTAACTAAATAATAAAATGTACTTTTACTCCCTCATTATTTCCTTTTCAATGAGGGCCATTGAATTTCTATTTGCCGGTGGTTTAATGGTCAAATGGAACTTCTTGAATCCAACCTCATAAGATAAGTTATTAAAAGAAATGAATGGGACTTGGCAAGGAGTTACTAGGAAAACCACACAAAAGGATTTCATAGACATCTCACAGAATTTGAACCAATTCGTCCACCGAGTCCAGGAGAGCCCGGTATTGTCGTCATTCCACCTGTCATACAGTAAACTTCGTAAGACAAGCATTGTTGCCTGACCACAGCTCGCTTTATTCTAACAATTGGCACCTTGGTACCAGTGAACTAATACAACTATCTGCCAGCCCTCAATATTTGAGTTGCTGCACAACACCTGATATTGTTGATTGCATAATGAGAACATGACCTTTGGATCTTTTCAGCATAGCTGAGGTACCCTCGCCTCACGTCATACAACCAACCGACAGCACTTGAACTCAATCTTGCCAATTAGCCAGGCTGATGCCTTTATTTTCAGAGATCTCACATTTCTGAAAAATGTATGGTGTCAAGTTTCTACATTTCTTTAATACTGATATTAGGATTTTAATACTTCTAACACTCCCTTAGTAAAAATAAAAACCGCACACACAACAGGAGACTTAAAACTGCTGCCAATGCAACTTGTATAGACGAATGCTGACAATCCTGTGAACTTTATTGTCCACCTTTCATATCTACTCCAAAGATTTAAATGATCATATCTTATCAGTCTCAAAGGTTTTCTTAAGTTAAACAGAATATGCAAACACGCAATTACTGATATACCTTTTTGCGACTCTTGACTGACAATCTGTAAAACAGTATCCGAATTCACTGAGAAATCGCCGGACGACATGTAACATAACCTATAACTCACACATTGTAGAGAATACTTTCATCATATTATATAACATTCCCCAAGGCAAAGAGAACGCCCAACAAACATTGTCTATTCATATCACGATACGTAGGCTACTTTACAGTTTTAATTTTAATGGTCAAATACAAGAAATGAGGGCTGGCACGATATAAACCTATATAGGCTAAGCATAACCTTATTGCTCTAATTTTTAAAAAGAATCTGTACAAACGATTGGAATATACCTTTTATTAGCACAACCAAATGAAACTACGAAATAATTTCTCCAAAAACTTTGTTTTACTGGCGATAAACAGTGGATATTATGCGGCAATAACAGCAGCAACTTTCAAATTGATTTTTTACCGTAATCGATTGTTTTCACGACAATAATCGATGTTCGTACGTAGCGATTATTACTCGTAAATATTGATTATTTAGCCGATGTTTTCATTGCTAGAGAACTCGCAAATTTCAAAATTGCGGCGCGAAAATGTAATAAAGCATAATATTCAACATTAATCGGTAAATTCGGCACTTTTCGCATGTATCGCATTTATGGGAATAATTCGCAAAAACCCTTCGTTATCGCACTTTGTCGCACATTCAGTTTCGCCAATTTTGGGGATATTAGTTACCAGGTAGTTGAAAAAACGAGAAAAAGGTAAAATTCGCATTTATCACAATTGCGATTTTCCCGTATCACTAGTAAAGTTCATAAACTGTACTGTAATTCATTTTTACATTGTTATTTATTCCCCCTGTTAGTTACTGACAAACCTATGTTTATGTTGTGACTGTAGTAGCGAATTAACTAATTCTTAAGGTCGTCGATTTCACGTGCGCATCTATGGCGCACTGTTTTAAAATGATTTTTACACGTTGTAAATACAGTATAGTGTTTTTGGTAGTACGTTTTCCCACTTTTGACGTCCGATTATTTCAGTCCCTTCAAAAACGTACTAACGAAGTTCCACTGTAGTTGATCTGAGGGATGTCTTTCAACAAAATGTATGAATTTTAATCCATTCAGATTTTATCCAAAGTTTTTGAATTTGATAAATTCCATTAATCTTTAAGTGTCCAAATCTGCCATAATATTCATAAAAAGTTAACTGATCAAATAAATGGACAAACGATGGAAATCAAGCAATCTGAACCTATGCAAGTAATCCCAAGCAAGCAAAAAGTCTGTTTACAGATGTAAGACACATATCAAATACGACACCTGTACATCCTTTTTTCAGCAGCTTCGATGACTTAGTTGTTAGAATGCTGAGCTTCTATGCCCAAGATCATGGGTTCAAACCCGGCCGAAGTCGTCAGATTTTTTAAGTGCGTTAAAATTCCCTCAGTATGCCTTCCTTTGGAGGGGAAGTAAAGCCGGCGGGCCCAGGTCATAGATTTATGGCATGTAAAAGAACCTTCTACTAATTACAATTGTGAAACTAAATTTATGGGTTAGATTTGATTAATGCTCTACAAGTTCAAACGTTCACCACCAAGTGCCGGTCGAGGTGGCATCTAGCAGCCAAGTTCACAGCTAGGTCTCGTAGACAGTAGCATTTTGGTAGCCAAAGTAGAAACTACTTGAAATTGATCATCTATAGTCCTTACCTGAATTACAGATAATACACACTAATACAGCCATCACAATTAACACCGGTTATCAGACAGATTCTACACACACCTAAAGTACACGGGGCTATATGACCGTGTGGTGGCAGCCCCTAAACTGAGGAACCAACCAACCCATCCTTTTTCTTTCAACAAATGAAACATGTTTCCACAAGGACAATTTGTTCTTAATGTCACAAGTGTTTCACAATTATGTAAAAAGGAGTATCTGTGTAATTTAATGAGAAGCTTGAATATCTTGTATCTTAACAAGCAAGTGCTGAAGAAGGACCACTGTAATGGTCCGTAACATGTATACTGCATGTATTGACAAGGTAGACATTAAATGATTTTTCAACAGAATTTGTATGTCAATACGGAATCAAATAACAGAAAACCAGAGTGGTTTTCTTCAAAGCAATGTCAGGTCCATGCTACATGTTGGCCGTAGGACAGCAGCCCAGCCCTTGGTTGCCTTCACCATATATGGAGCAGTGTCAATTACAAATGGAAAAATTTGCTCTATCTTTGCTCCACATCTGTAGTCTTGTCTATTGAAACCAATATCTTACTGTCTCCTCGCCTCATTATATCCAACATCTCTTCATCACAGAGTGTTAGATAGTCCTTCCTGAGAGTATATTCGTTGAGAACAGGGTGCTATCTGTATTTTTCAAGAAATTGAAGCTTTGGTTGTTGAGTTTCTTTCAAGGAGTATTAGACGAAACCATCATCCTGCAGAGATCTTGCGAAAATTGTGAACACTGTGAACTTTGTCGAAGTACGAATATTTTTGAGTGCAGAATTTCTAGTTACACAATTCTTATGTTTCGCAGTATTACAGTGTCGTAGCACAGTATAGCATTTTTGAGCAGTAACTTTTACCTCACACAATTTACAGAATAATATCACTCGATCCGTACTGAATGTTTTCACTGAACTCTTGAACAATACTTCGCAATGTCTCACTAACTGAGACTTTTGTTTTAGGCATTTTGAAAGGAATTGAATGACTGAAGTTCCTTCAATAACTAAAGTCATTCAGTGTGCTGAGGCAGGAAGAGCATTAACTGCAAAATTGCCTCTGCTTTCCTGTAAACAATAGCCCGGTGTTCAGGAATTGACCAACCAGCAAACAATAGTTCTTACCTGCTAGAAACATACCATACACTTATAACTCAGCACTTTTTCTAGTTTTATGCCATGTCTTGTGTGGGGTTTCGCCTAGGGACACAAAGTTAGCTCTTCAGCGAGCTCTTGGTGTCCGTGCCCAGATATCCCGCTGATAAGCCAGCTTGGTGTTCCTAGGTGAAACTCCACACAAGACATGGCATAAACCTAGAAAAATTCACTGGCCGTGAAAGCCAATATACCATACCATGCACTACTTTCCAATTGTTCTTCAGTAGAAGTATATTCCAGTCTATCCTTAAAAATAACTTATTGAGGTTACTCTGATTTTTATAAAACAAAATTCAAATGCAAATTACCAAAATATGTTATTATAATGAGATTTTGTTCAAATATACCATTAAATAGCCTAAATATGCATTTATATGCCCAATAAAAGCTGTTAAATTTTGATTATTATGTTTGAACGTGTTGAAAATACAAGGCTCCATGATAAAATGTTAAGGGAAAAATATGACTTGTCATAGAAATCTGCCCACTAGTTATTATAACTTAACATCTAAATAAGGTCTATTTAGTGATTTAGTTCAGAAATTATTGATTTTCAATATTACTGTAGGTTCGATACACTAGAAGTGAAGCAAAGAAAACCATTGCTAAAACGAAAGCAGATTGGTTGGTTCCTCAGTGAAGTTCACCAACGGCTTGACACATCAGATGGTGAGCGTGGAATTTACCACGTTGTTAAGCAACGCCACGGACAAACAACTGATATTGAGAAGTTTTTCTGTATTAACGATCGGCAGAAAGCTGTAGAGTGCTGGAGGCAGTACTGGGATGAAATTAGCAATGTCGAGTTCCCACATGCTCCTACACCGCATTCCACACCAATACAAATACCTGTTTGCCCAATCGTCAGGGAAGAAGTTGCTGAAGCGATTGGAAAGATGAAGTGTTGGAAGACAACTGGGCTGGATGATATTCCTGCCAAACTCGGGAAAGTAAAGCAATTGGGACTCAGCTTAATGGCTCGCATGTTTCTTCAATCAGATAATTGAAGTGAGACGAATACCAGCCGAATGGTGTCTAGTACAACAGTCCCAATTTGGAAACAGAAGGGTGGTCCAGCTGAATGTTCCAAATATCGCCCAGTACGCCTCCTGTCTCACACAATGAAGATTTTTGAGCGTATTATTGATCGGAGAATCAGAAAACTTGTCCATCTCACCATCAACCAGTGCGGTTTGTCCAAAACTGTGGTACAATAGATGCTATCCATGCCTGCTCGCTTGCTCATCGAAAAACATCGTGAAAAATCAAGACACCTCCACATTGCACAGTGGGTCAAAATCAAAATCTAGGAGGACAAAATTATTTATTTTCATAATTAAAAAATCAAAATTAATTACTTCTACATCATTCTCATATAATTTCCGCTCACTATTCTGGGATACAAACGCATCTTAGTGTAAATCTGTCACCACTGATCGAGCAGTCTGAATTGGAGGGTGAATGTAAGTGGCTGTGGTTTGGTTGTCTTTGTGGTTAGTATGATGCTTTAAGATGGAACATGCAGCTGAAGGTATCATCTGTGTAACGTGTTTCAGTTATTAAAGGGCGTAATTGTTATTTAATTTTAGCTATATTTGCATTATATAATATTTAACTGTTATTTTTAAAATTATATTTTCACTTAGACTTTTAGTATGTCGCGTCACTCTGCGTCACTGTCTACTTAATGTTAAAATGTAGATAAAGTCTTGTAGTTTACGCCTGTTATAAGACTTTTTGCAACTTACTTAGTTATTTTACGTTTTAGAAGATGCAGCGCAACCAGTTTTCACACGTTTACAACTGTTTAAATCACCGGGTTTGACGATTATGTCAAAAGTGGAACTTTGTGACTTTGTTAAAAGTAAATTAGGGGTAGTAAATTGTTCTAAAGAGATAACTGAATGCTCTATCCAACTCCTAGTCATAGACAATTTCTTGCATGTGTAGACGTAGCTTAAAAAAGTCTTAACTGATGTTTATTATGAAGTAAACAAATTATATACGTTGCTTTCACTCTAAATTCATGATTAAAACGTAAAAATAATTTTGTCCCCCTAGATTTCGATTTTGACCCACTGTGCATTGCTTTCCTCAACCTTGAAAAGGCATTTGATTGTATTCCACATGACTTGATTCGGCATGCCAAATCTTTTAAAAATTGTTGCGTACTCTGCCCAACATAGTACTTCAGTTTTAGCACAGATTGGCAACCCTGCGTAAATCACGGCCCAAAGCACCACATGTTATCGTCGCAGGCCCGACCACAAGGTTGAGTCACGTCACGCGTCTGACATCACGCATATCTGTATACTATCTCCAGCAGAGCGCGCTGTCTCGGACCACGTGCTCAGCTCTGGTTTTCGGCAACTGGTCACATTGAGAGGCGCAGACACATGCGTTTTGAGTGCGGACTAGACAGTACTCCGTTGTGCAGCAAGAAGGATTTTACATTCGATTGTGATCGTGGAGGGCCGTGTGTGCCATGCCACCACAGGTCTAAGTGTCGCTGTCTATCGGGTGTGATTTTATCGGAGTCCTGAGAGACCATATAATTACGAATCACCGCTGTTATGCCGGGCGCGATTGCTACATCAATTAATATGATAAAATTGGTCCGGCTAGATCAAACATAAAATGGCAGCGTTTCGCCCCGGTGTGCCGTTGGGCTCGTCAGTTGGTACAGACACACCTCACCAATACGCATGGCTAGCACATACTGAGAAGGCCATCACAAGAGCCCAACGGCACACCGGGGCGAAATGCTGGCATTTTATGTTTGATCTAGCCGGACCAATTTTATCATTAATTGATAATTTATCTGATCAAACGGAAATAACATCATATTCCCATTCGGGAATGTTCATAACCTATTTGGATTGCCAAGGTAAGGTTTTTGTTTTATGAAAGGGAGCTTGACTTCCGTAGCACATTGGCATCACTCGTGACGTCAATACTACTTGTATTTTGTGTCTTGTGATGGCCTTCTCAGTATGTGCTAGCCATGTGTATTGGTGAGGTGTGTCTGTACCAACTGACGAGCCCAACGGCACACCGGGGCGAAACGCTGGCATTTTATGTTTGATCTAGCCGGACCAATTTTATCATATTAATTGATAATTTATCTGATCAAACGGAAATAACATCATATTCCCATTCGGGAATGTTCATAACCTATTGCTACATCAGACGGCCGAGTCCAGCGTGTATAATCCCGGTAGTGCAAGCGCGTGTTGGCTTGATAACGAGAGAACTAGCCCTTTGCGACTAGCTTTGGACGTGAGATACAATACAGAATAGTTTGTGCAGTAAACATTCGAGAATAGACGAGGCTCTTATCATCGATGGAGGACTTGTAGATGCAATTGAACAACTGTGAATGCTATTAGATTACTGCTTACGTAAAGCCGGTGGCAATTTGCTGAGAGGAAGAATTGTGTCTACATTGTTCGAGGCGCAGGAACTTATGATTTCCAGAATGGAACGAGGACATTTTATAACCTGTGCTGTTGAAGTATCAATGAAGAATTTTGAAATGGAACTAGTCAGTGAAAATATGTGCCACTAAGCTTATACGTGAGGGGACTGGACGGAGTGACATTTACATCAAGATGAGGTCATGATGTTGCTATGACATAACCACACCATGGGAGTCGGAGGACGCAGCCACCATGAAACGTGAAGGTCTCAGTTTCGATTCCTGGAGGAGGCGAGGAAGAAGATGGTGGAAGATGGAATCCTGCCGGTTCTGGAATGGGAAGGAGATGGTCCTGAATGAAGATTGGTTCCAGAGGTTCTGCATTCTATGAGCATGCTAGGCTTGTACCATATTTTCTTATTTCGGCCAGTTGGTGAGCTAAAACATCACTTCAATTTGTAGTCGTGAGTAGTTAGTACTACTCAGTAGTACTAGAACGTCGTAGAATTGTTAAGGCCAAGCGACAGGCACGAAAGCTCCGTGCAGCACAGCCACGCCCTCCACCAACAGTTCTGTGTGATCTGTGTGGACGTTTGTTTCATGCACGCATTGGGCTGTTCAGTCACCGCAAACATGTCCACAGACCTCAACCTTAGATTATTTTAGACTGTTTTGGAAGAAGATGTATACTCGGAAACGAGTTAAAGACGACGACGACTAGATGCCATAGAGTTGAACTAATTATTATTTATTTGTTGATTAATCATTTTATTATTATTATTATTATTATTATTATTATTAATGGCCACATTTTTTTTTCCTTGGTATATTAGGTAGTTATATGAGGAAGTGATTCACATTGTAGGGTTGTCACACGTGGCAAGGATCAACCACCATGCTTGGCACCATGATCCAGTTAATATTTTCTTTTGGGAATTTTTGTAAATCCGTCACTACTTCGAATGATAAGATTGGAAATACGACGCGGATACTGAACTGAGTTCATGATGGAATAAATGAAGGTGGTAGACTAGCTGTCGAGAGCTAGGGTGGAGTTCATGTTTTTTTTCTTTTTCGATTTTGACTTCAGCGTCTGGTGGATCTAATTATGTGAACTCTGAAGGATTATAACTTTAATTATTCCCATTTTTTTTCTTCGTCCACATTCATTGATAAAGAGAATTTAATTATTAAAAGCATGCTCGTCATTATGCTTCGATACCTACCCATTTGACATTGCTACAGGTCATGCCTGCATTAGATAATTTATGCACACTAGTTATGTGATGAAATGAAAGGTCATGATAATTAAAAGAAGATAATGAGTTTATCTACGAAAAAAATTGATTGGTGTAATTGTTTATAAAAAAAGAGAGGGGAGAATTGAATGGAATGTTATAAAATTAATTTAGGATGATAGTTCACATATTCTGTGAACGTCTTATGGCAAATTTTCTAAGAATTAATCATAAAGAAACCCTTTGTGAATAAAAAAATAAATGTAATAATAATTAGTAGTGTAATATCTTTCTAAATAAGCATGACCATGCAAAATGCAGTCAGATGGTGGTGAATTAAGTATTCACAGGAGTAGGCATGAATGTCATGACCCTGACAGGCAAGGTGGAGGAGGTGGTAGACTTCATGGAGAGGGAGAATGTTGGATTGATGGGGCTGAGTGAAGTGAAATGGAATGGTAAAGGAAGGAAGAAATTGAGGAAAGGATATACATTATACTGGAGTGGTGGCCAAGAGGCAAAAAATGGCGTGGGACTGATAACCTCGAAACAACTGGAGGAGTATGTTGAAGTGGTCGAGTGTGTGAGTGACAGAATAATGAAAATTAGAATGAAGATGAAAAATGACATGATGGACTTCATACAAGTGTATGCACCACAGACTGGAAACAGAGAAGAAGATATTGAAGTATTCCTGGAGGATGTAGAAAAAGTAATTTCAGATGTAGAAGTGGTGATCATGGGAGATATGAATGCACAAGTCGGAAACGAGAGACAAGGAAAGGAAGAAGTCATTGGACCATATGGATATGGGAAAAAGAACCGGGAAGGAGAGGAACTTGTAAACTTTTGTGAAAGGAATGGACTGATAGTGGGTAATTCATGGTTTCGGAAGAAAAACAGCAGGAAAGTTACGAGATATGGTTGGGGCAATAGAAGAACAAAATCAGTAATTGACTACTTTCTGGTGGAAAGGTCTAATCGCAGAAAGCTGATAGATGTGACAGCTTTACCAGGAGAAGCATTTGATGGGGACCATAGAGCTGTGGTGGCAAAATTTAGATGGGAAAAATTGGAAAACCTAAAGGAGATCAGAGAAAGTAAAATAAAAGTATGGAAATTGAAAGACAAAACTGTACAGGAAGATTTTCAGGAGAGATTGAAGCAACAAATCCCAGTTACTGAAGTGGAAAACATAGAAGAGGAATGGTCCCACTTTTAAAAGGCATTTGTTGGTGCAGCAGAGAGTGCTGTGGTAGGACGTCAACAAGAGGGAAAGAGAAGGAGACACTGTGGTGGAATGAGGAAGTGAGGAAAGCAGTGAAAGAAAAGAAGTCTGCATGGAAAGAATGGAACCGAGATCAAACAGAAGAAAGCAAAAGGAAGTATCACGACAGCAAACGGAGGTGTAAGAAAGTGGTAGGAGAAGAAAAGAAGAAAAGTTGGGGAGAATTTACACGAAGAATGGAAACAGATGTAAGTGGCAGTAAAAGGATGCTGTATGGGCTTCTAAGAAGTAAGAGGAAAGAAAAAGTTACTACAAAGCTAGTGAAAAAGGAAGATGGTGAGTTGTTAACACACCCAGAAGAGATAAAGGGACGATGGAAGGAGTATTTCGATAAGCTATTGAATGTGAGCAATTGTACTGCTGAGATGGAAGTGACACAACCTGACGACTCTATAACAGAAGATGATATAACAATGCTGGAGGTGGAATTAGCAGTACAGAAAATGAAGATGGGAGAAGCAACAGGGGTGGATGAAATCTGTGTAGAAATGATAAAGGCTGCTGGACCTGTTGGTATGCAATGGCTGTATCGACTGCTAAAGTGTGTGTGGAAACTGAAATGTGTACCAGAAGACTGGGAGAAAGGGCTAATAATACCAGTGTTTAAGAAGGGGGACAAGAAGGTGTGTGATAACTATGGAGGGATCACCCTCAAATCACAGATAGTAAAAATACTGGAAAGGATATTAGAAAGAAGAATGAGAAGAAAGGTGGAAGGAGAGTTGCAAGAGGAACAGTATGGCTTCAGGAGTGGAAGATCCACAGTGGACCCAATCTTTAGCTTGAGGCAGGCGATGGAAAAGAACTGGGAATATGGAGAGGATTTGATCATGACTTTCATAGATCTAGAAAAGGCATATGATAGTGTCCCCAGAGAGAAGGTATGGGAAACCATGGCTAAGAAGAGACTGGGAAGAAAAATGTTCGAAATGGTGCAAGCAATGTACAACAACTGTGTTAGCAGGGTACTGACCCCAGTTGGACAGACAGATTGGTTTAGGAACAAGACTGGACTAAGACAGGGGAGCGTGCTGTCACCCCTCTTGTTCATAATGGTGATGGATGAAATTGTAAAGGAATCGAAGGAAGCATATGGACGTAAAGAAATGAAGTTACTGTTATTTGCAGATGATATTGTGGTCTGGAGAAGGAACACCGAAGAAGTGCAAAAACAACTAGATGCACTGAACGAAAATATTCAGAAGTACGGCCTGAAAATCAGTGTAGAGAAAAGCAAGACCGTGGTGATGACAAGAGGGGAAAGACAAGGAAAGGGCACTGTGAAAATTGGAAGTCAGAGTTTGGAAATTGTGGACACGTTCAAATACCTAGGAAGTGAATTGATGCAAACTGGTAGGTTGGACATGGAGATTGGCAGGAGAGTACAGCAGAGCAATGCATTCTATCAAAGTGTAAGAAAACTTGTTTGGGATAAAGTGTACTATGTTCCCATATTAACTTATGCAGCCGAGACTTGGACCCTGACAAGCAGGCAAGAGAGTAGAATCCAAGCCAGTGAAATGAAATTCCTAAGAAGTATGATAGGAAAGACAAGGAAAGACAGAGTGAGGAATGAAGATGTTAGGAAGGAAGTTGGGATGGGAAAACTAAATGAGAGAATTGAGAAGAATAAACTAAGGTGGTTTGGTCATGTCAAGAGGATGGAGGAAAATAGAATACCAAGACAGATGCTGGAGGCAAAGTGCAAGGGTAAGAGAGCAAGAGGAAGACCTAGAATACGGTGGATTGATTCAGTGAAGAACAGCATAAGAAAAAGAAATCTGGACTGGGACAAGATCGTGGAAGAAGAATGGTGGAAGGAAAGAGGAAAGTGGAGAAGTGCCATAAATACTCCGACCCGGCAGGAGCTTGATAAGGGGAAATGATGATGATGATGATGATGATGAGGAGTAGGCAGGCGATAATCTAATCACTATGTAATTGATGAAGTGAAATACATTGCAAGCATACCATCGAATTGGGAAAGATGGGAACTTTTAGTTGTGATATAATGATCAGGAGAAGAAAAGAAGAAAAGTTGGGAAGAATTTACACGAAGAATGGAAACAGATGTAAGTGGCAGTAAAAGGATGCTGTATGGGCTTCTAAGAAGTAAGAGGAAAGAAAGAGTTACTACAAAGCTGGTGAAAAAGGAAGATGGAGAGTTGTTAACACACCCAGAAGAGATAAAGGGACGATGGAAGGAGTATTTCGATAAGCTATTGAATGTGAGCAATTGTACTGGTGAGATCGAAGTGACACAGCCTGATGACTCTATAACAGAAGATGATATAACAATGCTGGAGGTGGAATTAGCAGTACAGAAAATGAAGATGGGAAAAGCAACAGGGGTGGATGAAATCAGTGTAGAAATGATAAAGGCTGCTGGACCTGTTGGTATGCAATGGCTGTATCGACTGCTAAAGTGTGTGTGGAAACGGAAATGTGTACCAGAAGACTGGGAGAAAGGGCTAATAATACCAGTGTTTAAGAAGGGGGACAAGAAGGTGTGTGATAACTATAGAGGGATCACCCTCTTATCACAGATAGTGCAAATACTGGAAAGGATATTAGAAATAAGAATGAGAAGAAAGGTGGAAGGAGAGTTGCAAGAGGAACAGTATGGCTTCAGGAGTGGAAGATCCACAGTGGACCCAATCTTTAGCTTGAGGCAGGTGATGGAAAAGAACTGGGAATATGGAGAGGATTTGATCATGACTTTCATAGATCTAGAAAAGGCATATGATAGTGTCCCCAGAGAGAAGGTATGGGAAACCATGGTTAAGAAGAGACTGGGAAGAGAAATGTTGGAAATGGTGCAAGCAATGTACAACAACTGTGTTAGCAGGGTACTGACCCCAGTTGGAAAGACAGATTGGTTTAGGAACAAGACTGGACTAAGACAGGGGAGTGTGCTGTCACCTGTTTTATTCATAATGGTAATGGATGAAATTGTAAAGGAAACAAAGGAAGCATATGGACATAAAGAAATGAAGTTACTATTATTTGCAGACGATATTGTGGTCTGGGGAAGGAACACCGAAGAAGTGCAAAAACAACTAGATGCACTGAACGAAAATATTCAGAAGTATGGCCTGAAAATCAGTATAGAGAAAAGCAAGACCATGGTGATGACAAGAGGGGAAAGACAAGGAAAGGGCACTGTGAAAATTGGAAGTCAGAGTTTGGAAATTGTGGACACGTTCAAATACCTAGGAAGTGAATTGATGCAAACTGGTAGGTTGGACATGGAGATTGGCAGGAGGGTGCAGCAGAGCAATGCATTCTATCAAAGTGTAAGAAAACTTGTTTGGGATAAGGAAGTACCTAGGAAAAGCAAGGAGGTAATGTATAAAATGTACTATGTACCCATATTAACTTATGCAGCTGAGACTTGGACCCTGACGAGCAGGCAAGAGAGTAGAATCCAATCCAGTGAAATGAAATTCCTAAGAAGTATGATAGGTAAGACAAGGAAAGACAGAGTGAGGAATGAAGATGTTAGGAAGGAAGTTGGGATGGGAAAACTAAATGAGAGAATTGAGAAGAATAAACTAAGGTGGTTTGGACATGTAAAGAGGATGGAGGAAAATAGAATACCAAGACAGATGCTGGAGGCCAAGTGCAAGGGTAAGAGAGCAAGGGGAAGACCTAGAACAAGGTGGATCGATTCAGTGAAGAACAGCGTGAGAAAAAGGAATCTGGACTGGGACAAGATCGTGGAAGAAGAATCGTGGAAGGAAAGAGGAAAGTGGAGAAGTGCCATAAATACCCCGACCCGGCAGGAGCTGGATAAGGGGAAATGATGATGATGATGATGATCAGCCATGACTTTGACCTTTGCATAAATGTAGGATAATGGGTGCACGTTTGCTTGAAATATTTTGAGTAATGAGACTCTGAAATAACGTTGTACGATAAATATAAATACTGATTGCAACTTTAATTGAGTGGTCAAGTAGGACCTATATTGTTGCAGCAATTATTTTTAATTAATAATTGGTGGATATAAGATTTGTTTTCCTCTCATTAGTTAGAAGGGAGATCAATACTATTATTTTTTGGCTAGCTATTTATTTTTTCTTTCATTATAAACTCAGTGAGTGATAATATTACTAATCTAGGACACTACCTGATGGACCTATAGCGTGATTAGTTGATGTTGATAGTCAAATGTGACTGAATCTAATTTTTTTTAATATTTTATTTTCTTTTCTTCAAGTATCTCCTAATTTTATTTGTGTCTAAGGATAGGACCAAGGAGATTCGTTGACCCTTTAAAACTGGACTCTAAATATTTTTCTTTTTCTTCGGTCCACATCAAGCTTTCATTTAGATCGAATCTCCGAGGCAAGATAGGCTTTTTGGGGGTTTCCTATATTTGTATTGGTCAATGAGTTGCCAATAAATGGATGCCTATTTTTATCTTTTTAATTGTGCTTATCTTCTGATTTCTGTTGTGCTATTGCTTTGATTTAGGTTTGGGAGTGGGTTGATTTAACCTGTTACACCTACATCCTGTTAACCACCCCTGAGACTACTTGAGTTCTCGTACCCACCGGCGTATTTTTTTTTATATTCGAATCCAGACCTCAATCATTTTTTTCCCTTCATCTGATATATGTCTTGTGTTATCGGCATGAATTGCGATGTTTTCGCCGGGTCATCCAATTCGATGCCGGTTAACGGGGACAGTACACTCATTCCTTCATGCATTTGATGTATTTCTGGAGGATTTATGCTGAACTTCGTGGCTTTGGTGGTGTAGTTGGTAGCATGCTGAACTTCTATGCCCAAGATTGCGGGTTTAACCCCGGACTAAGTCGTCAGATTTTTTAAGAACGTTAAAAATCCCTCAGTATGCTTTCCTTTGGAGGGGAAGAAAAGCCGGCGGGCCCTTATCATAGATTATAATTGTGTGAAGCTAAATTTGTAGGTTAGATTTGATTAACGCTCTATAAATTCCAACGTTCGCTGCCAGGTGCCGGTCGCGTTGGCATCTGGTAGCCAAGTTCATAGCTATGTGTTATTGATGGTAGCATTTGGTAGCAAAGTAGGAACTACTTGAAATTGTTTATCTGCAGTCCTTACCTGAATTACAGATAACACACACTAATACAGCCATCACAATTAACACCGGTTGTCAGACAGATTCTACACACACCCAAGGACAATGGGGCTACATGACCGCGTTGTCGCAGCCCCTAAACTGAGGAACCAACCAACATATGTTAAACTTCATTTTAGATTTATATCAATTATTTTCCAAATATGTCTGATTCTATAATTTGAAAAGACAGTTAAAATGACATGTTTAATTTGAATTGTTTAGATCTTGTGAACGATCATGAAATTAACTTACGTGATGTCCAGATATTAAGTATTGTAAATCTCTCTTTACTTATTTTCGGGATGGTGTGAATATGTGAAAGGAAATAAGCGTTAGATTGTGTATTAATGAGTGTGTATATGGGGAGTAATGAACGAAACTTACGTGCGTCATGAGTGGAGTGAATTCTAGTGTGGGCCGTCCTCTCAGCACTGAGCGATGCCAGCAGCCGACCGGCTGAAGAAGGTTCTAATAGGACCGAAACATGTACCGCATGAGAACAGAGATTCTTGACAAAGTAAGTAGTATTGTAAAGTGGGAAAATTTACATTAACTGATACTTCAATACAGAAAAATGATAATTTTAAATGATATTCATGCCATTGTCAGATGATGATGTGCTGGTTGAGTTTTTTAATTATTATTGGTGTCTAGTGCTGTGAGGCAGTGTCATATTCACTCTCATTTTTGGCTATTATTATGATGAGTTCGGCACACCCAAAGCCATTTTAGAGCTACAGTCTCCTAAGATGGAGAACAGACGCCTTTTGTAGCTGCTCCTCTGGAGTACAAACGCCACAGGTAATGGGATTTCAGTAGCATTTCCTCTACTGTGGGTCCATTTCCCGCCTATGGGGCTCGTCTGCCCGAAGCCGTTGGCCCCTGTAGAGAATCAGTTGATGACTCACCGCCTGATACTGGATATGGAGATCCACAACAAAAAATACAATTTGTGAGTGTTTTCTATCATCAGGTTCGGAGTTTCATTTGGGATAAAGACATACCACTGAAGGCTAAAGAAGTGATATACTACACTTATTGCTTTCCAATAATAACTTAAGAGCAGAAACTGGGCCGATGACTAGGAGAGATGAAAGTAGTATATAGGCAGTCAAAATGAAATTCCTGAGGAGTATGGTACAGAAGAGAAATAGTGAGAAATGAAGGTATTCAAAAGGAAGTGGATGTACAGAAGCTGAATGATAAGCTGAAGCAGAACAGATTGAGATGGTATGGACATGTGAAAAGGATGAATGATGAAAGAATGCCGAAACAAGTGATGGAGAGACAGATGAGTGGGGTGGAGGGGTGGATGGATTTGGTGAAGGACAGTGTGAGAGAACAAAACCTGGAGTGGAGTTCAGTGGTTGAGGAAGGATGGTGGACAGACAGAGTAAAGAGGAGGGGAGTTTGCTCTGACCTGGCTTAGGCTGGAAAACTGAAATCGATGATGAGTGCTGTGAGGAAGAACAATATTATGCCTATATAATGTCCCATAGCAATTAATTGCCTGACATTAGCATACTTTTAAGCTTAATCTAGTTATGCAAAATCCACCCTAATTTTTTTTCTTTTTTGGTATGGTCTTGATATCACCATTTTGATTGCGGTATTTATTATGCATAGATACAGTGTGATTTATTGATATACAGCAGCGATTGATTTTGAGTGATGATGTGTTGTTTGCAGGATGTTTGCTTCTCACTGATATACGGTAATCTGTATGTCTGAATAATAACTTTTAAGTTGTATTCATGAAACCAATCTCTGCACTAATGGTATATCATAGTTTCAAATCGTGACTATGTTGGAGTCACCTTACCAAAAGTAAGTTACAGTGAAACTTCGTTCGTACGTTTTTGAAAGGACTGAAATAATTGGGCGTCAAAAGCAGGTAAACGTACTACTGGAAAACTCTATACTGTATTTACAAAGTGTAAAAATAATTTTAAAAAAGCGTGTGTGAAATTGCCGACCTTAAGAATCTTGTAAAAATAATGTTAAAAAAGTGCGTCATAGACATGCGCGTAAAATTGCCGACCTTAAGAATCTTGTAAAAATAATTTTAAAATAGCGCGTCAGAAACGTGCGCGTGGAATTACCGACCTTCAGAATTAGTTAATGCGCTACTAGTCGCAACTTAAACATAGGTTTGTCAGCAACTAACAGGGGTAATAATTAACCATGTAAAAATGAATTATAGTACAATATATGAACTTTAATCCTAATAATACATCTTACCTCACAGTCGAACACGAATATTTACACTGGCTTGAAATACATTTGTATGGTTGATTGCTTTCTTGGTTTTAATTTTAAAATTGTACTGTCCATCCTGTTTATACTTTTCATCATCAACTTCGAAACTACACATGTATCGCTTCACTATGTCCATTGCCTCCATCACTTTTGATACCGTGGGAACTGGCTCCAGATCTGGCTCGTCATCACTTTCATCCTGCACTGACGCTTTTTCCATCTTCTGTTCTTCAAGAATTTCATCTATTATCATAGTTTCACACACTGGAATATAGTCATCAACGTTCACGTACGTTTCGAAAGTGTCCTCTCCTGCTACTTGGCGCCATTCTTCACTCGCAGAAAAATAATCCAGCGTGATGTCATCAGCGCAAACACGACAAAAGCCGGCTGCATTGAAGCAGTTCCGAATGTTGTTTTGCTCCACTGAATCCCAGGCAAACTTGATGAAATGCACGACATCTAAGATGGTGATCTTTCTCGTCGTCTATTCCACTGCAGCCAATCTTCTCTGTACTAGCCTCTTGCGATACTTCTGATTCATGCACCGTATTATGCCTTGGTCTAACGGCTGTAGCTTACTCGTGCAGTTTGATGGGAGGAAAATGATCTCTATGTTTCTCAAATTAGAAAAATTTGATGGATGAGCGTGGCACTGATCAATGAAGAGTGCAATTTTCCTATTTCTTACGCCAAGCCTTGCTTCCCATGCGCGTAAGAAATTCTCAAATACTGCGGAAGTTATCCACGCCTTCGTATTAGAAGTGTACTTGCAAGGAAAAGATCACACATTCTTGAAACATCGCGGATTGCATGCTTTTCCAATAACCAGCGGTACCAACTTCTCGGTTCCACTTTCATTACAGCACAGGAGAATGGTAAGCCTTTCCTTGTTAAGTTTGCCACCGTGACACTTCACGCCCTTATAATCCAGGGTTTTATCTGGAAGAAGATGAAAAAACAGCCCCATTTCATCTGCATTAAAAATATCGTCAGGAGTATAGTCTTTCAAAACTGCAGGAAGCGTTGTAGATTTCCATGTTTCAATAGTTTCGCACAGTGTAGCGTCATCATCCAGGGCAGCAGCTTCGCCTCGCACACATCTATAAACTAGGTCATGTCGATTCTTGAATCTGTCAATCCAGCAATTAGATACTTTAAAATCTCAAGTCCCATCTTCTGTGCAATAAGTGTTGCCTGAGCTCGAACCACAGTACCGTCTATCGGCACATTTGAAGCTCAGGATTGCACAAAACACTTTAGAACAGCTTCTTCTAATTCTGGAAACACCCTGGAGTTTAAATTTTCTTTGAGCACTTTTCCCTTCTTCAAAAGCAGTCGTATCAGTTTACGTTTGCTAACAATTGTATTTAAAGTTGACGGAGGAATGTTTTACTTCCGCGCTATATCTACACGCTTCATATTTGGATTCCGATCCACTTCTTGAAGGATTTTTAGTTTTTCACTGTTTGTTATTTGCCCTACTTTCTTCTTCTCCATTGCAAACACGTAAATAAGGCCCAGATAAAAATAGCCAAGAACACCATATCACTCTACGGCAAGCTATCGTCACTGAATGAATAGATGACACGACAGGAAAAACACTCGCTGCTAAACTGAGCTACACACTCGACTGCTGCCGTGCCAAGCACTTAACCTTGGCCGAGCTCTCGATCGCTACGTTGCCAAGCCTACGCAGGAAGCACACTTGCTGCTTAACCGTGGCCGAAATCCAAGTGGACTGACAAATACTCAAGGAGTGGCCAAAATATTGAACGGAAGAACGTCAACATTTGAACGTAGTAAGCGAGTGCGCTAAAACTTGCTAAAACGTGCTAAAGCAATATTATACATACAATTTAGTGCTTTGGGGCCGGCGGCGTGGTGGCGCAGCGGTCAAGCTGTTGGCCTCTCACCAAGGTGGACCGGGTTCGATTCCCGGTCAATGCATGTGAGATTTTCTATGTGAAATGCCATGTCCTGTGGTTCGGATCCCACGTAAAAAGGAGGTCCCGTGGCTCATGATCGCATGATTAACGGTCACGTAAAACTAAAAAGCTTCCAGCTGCTTTGGGACCGAGACTTTTATAATTTGACGTAATAGGCAGGAAAACGTGTTAGTGAGGAATGTACTAATGGGATTCCTCTGTATTTATTCTTTGTAGAAAATTTCTCATTCGAAACAATGCTGCCAACGTAGATAATTTCTTTCATGACTGTTGTAAAATTTTGTATTAACATAAGAGTAGGTCAATTACAGGTAGTATAATCTTGTCGATCACATACAATAATACGTGAATATGTAGTCGATTGAAATGAAAAAGTATCTATGCTCTTCAATAGACGTTGCTTGTGTTATTTGACTAACGGTGTGACAATTCGCAAACATGGAATGACATCACAGTGACAGAAGACAATCAGCACATAGTTGCCAACTTTGAAGTTACAGTTGGGGCAGATGACCCTTAAAACAACTAACTCCAGTGTCTGCAAGTGGTCTGCAAACATGGTGACTTTGAAACAATGAATACAACCCTGATTCAACCCAGCAGTAAGAAATTATGTTATAAAACACTGTGTTTGTAGAAATGGGGACAAATGATAAGGGTTAACGTGATACAGACTATAATATACAGAAGATTACTGAGGCAGTATAATCTCGTGCGAGACTATTTTCTCAACCCTATCATCATCATCATCATTACGGTCATCATTTCTGGAGAGAAGTGGAAATTTTAATAGTTGATCCTTACTCGCTAGAAGCAGCTGACACTGCATAGCAGTGAATTGCTATGACGTAGGTAGACCTATGGATTACAATGGTGTCACTGTGCAGTTCAATGCAACAAATATAATTTGCATTTGTATAAACACACGCCTTTTCATTCCATTGCGTTAATAAAATCGTATATTCATAAGAATCATCTATTTTTTCCCCTCTCTCATTTTTAGTGAAGATTTTGAAGTAAATAAAAAGTGGAGCTTTTGTGTGATCTGGTTTAATGAGTTATTGTTGTTTTTTAAGGGAAAAAAACAGCAATGTCATCTGATCCTGTGATTTAGTTTGTGGGAGTCTTTTTGAAAAGAAAGTGAGTCTTTGAGAGTTGGTTTTTAAACTTAATATTTATATTTTTGTTTCTACCATATTTTAGGCGCTGTGGACCACGACTTTCAGAATCAGCAGGAGAGAAGTTGAAGAACCGTTATGTATTGATGAGGGGTGGAACAAGGGAGCATGAACAGGAGACTGAAAAGAGATTGTCCATTCCAATCACTGTCAGGTGAGAGTTTTTACCTCTTTTCAAATGTCACAGCCTGTGGTCATATTTGTCCATTATGGTATCTATTCACGCGGACATGTAACATACTGAATCTTACCGTCTTATCTGAGGTCATTTGGAGCAGTGAGAAGTGTTTTATTAAGTGTATAAATAAATCAGGTATTTTATTTCTAATTGGGCACACTTGTGTTGTTGTTGTTTGAGTCTTCAGTCTTTTGACTGGTTTGATGCAGCTCTCCATGCCTCCCTGTCCTGAGCTAATCGTTTCATCTCTACATAGCTCCGACACCCTACATCGGAGGCAATCTGTTTAACATATTCTAACCTTGGTCTACCCCTACAGTTTTTGTCCTCGACCCTTCCTTCCATAACTAAGCTTGCTATTCCTGGGTGTCTTAGTATGTGTCCTACCAACCTATCTCTTCTCTTCATTAGCAGTCGCCAGAAACATCTCTCCTCTCCCACTCGTCTTAATACCTCTTTGTTTGTAACCCTATCTACCCATCTGATCTTCATCATTCTCCTGTAACACCACATTTCAAATGCTTCAATTCTCCTCTTTTCTGCTGCACCAATAGTCCAAGTTTCACTTCCATAGAGCGCCACGCTCCAGACAAAGGCTTTCAAAAATGACTTCCTAATACCTAAATCTATATTCGATGTCAGCAGATTCCTTTTTTGTAGAAATGCTTTCTTTGCCTGAGCCAACCTACTTTTAATATCCACTTTGCTTCGTCCATCACTGGTTATTCTGCTTCCTAAGTAACAGAAGTCTCCTACTTCCTTCAGCTTTTCACCTGCCAATTTGATCTCCATAGAGGTTTCTGATATATTTCGGCTGCATTCCAGTATTTTTGTTTTACATTTATTTATTTTCATCATGAATTCTTTCCGTAAGACGGAGTCCATACCATTCAAAAACTCATTCAAATCCTCAGGCTTGTCGGCCAAGATGACGATGTCATCAGCAAATCTCAGAGTTGAAATTATTTCTCCTTGAATCTTCACTCCCACTTTAAATTTTTCTCTAATTTCCTTCATTCCTTGTTCAATGTAAAGATTGAAAAGTATGGGTGATAAGTTGCAGCCTTGCCTTACACCTTTCTGAATACCAGCTTCTCTCTCATGTTCTTCAACTCGAATGACTGCTGTCTGGTTTCTGTACAGATTGTATATCACCCTCCTATCCCTGTACTTTATTCCAATTGATTTCAAAATGTCAAACAATTTAGTCCAATCAACGTTATCAAAAGCCTTTTCTAAGTCTACAAAAGCCATGAACGTTCTCTTATCTTTCCTTATTCTACCTTCTAAAATCAGCCTAAGACTTAGTACAGCTTCCCTTGTTCCTACATTTCTCCTGAAACCAAACTGGTCTTCACCCAACTCCGTTTCTATCTGGCTTTCAATCCTCTTGTAAATTATTCTAGACAGGATCTTTGAAGCATGAGTAATCAAGCTGATTGTACGGTAATCTTCACATCTGTCAGCTCCCACTTTCTTTGGTATAGGGATGATTACATTCTTCTTGAAATCAGGGGGTACCTCACCTGTCTCATAAATCCTACACACCAAGTGAAATAACCTGATCAGACCTTCTTCTCCTATGCAGCGTAGCAACTCAATCGGTATATCATCTATGCCTGGTGCTTTGTTCCTGCTTAAGTCTTCCAAAGCTCTATCAAATTCTGATCTCAATATTAAATCTCCTTTCGCATCGTCATCAATTTCCTCCTCCCTTTCCATTACATGATTCTCAATCTCCTTTCCCTTATACAAACTCTCTATGTAAGCTTTCCATCTCTCAACCTTTTCTTCCCTATCTGTTAGAGGCTTTCCATTTGTGTCCTTAATATTACAGCATTTAGTCTTCTTTTCCCCAAAAGTATTCTTAATCCTTCGATAAGCTGTGTCTACTTTTCCTAATTTCAGACAATTTTCTATACCTGCACATTTCTCTTTCAACCATTCTTCTTTCGCTTCCTTGCACTTCTTGTTAACCTCATTTCTCAGACGTCTGTATTCTGCTTTCCCCTTTTCATCTCTTAGATTCTTGTGTTTCCGCCTTTCATCCATCAATTCTAGTATATCCCGAGTGATCCACGGTTTTCTACCTATTCTTTCTTTCCTACCAATGTTTTCTTCTGCGGATTTTGTTATTTCATTCTTCAAAAGTGCCCATTCGTCTGCAATTGAAGTTTGTTTAGGGTTTTTCATTAGTCCTTCCTTTATACTCTTCTTGAATCTTTCGTTTACATCCTTCTCTTTCAGTCTGTCTATTGCCCACCTTTTTGGCTTTTGACTTTTCTTCAGTTTCTTCAACTTTAATCTGCATTTCATTACAACCAGATTGTGATCAGAGTTTATGTCAGCACCAGGATATGTTTTACAATCCAAAATCTGGTTTCGAAACCTCTGCTTGACCATAATGAAGTCGATTTGGTAACGCCCTGTATCTCCTGGTCTCATCCATGTGTATATTCTTCTATTGTGGTTATTGAATAAGGTGTTAGCTATGACCAATTCATGCTCGGTGCAGAATTCTACCAGCCTGCTTCCTCGATCATTCCTTTCACCTAATCCGAAATCTCCTACTATCTTCCCTTCTCTCCCTTTTCCTACCACAGCATTTCAATCTCCCATTACTATAACATTTTCATCACCCTTGATATACCTCAGAATTTCGTCTATTTCTTCGTAGACCTTTTCAACATCCTCATCATCAGCTTGACTGGTAGGCATATAGACTTGTACCACTGTAGTGCAGGTAGGTTTTGTATTGATTTTTGCTACAATAATCCGTTCACTATATTGCTCATAATATTCCACCCGCTGTCCAAGTTTCCTACTCAATATGAGGCCAACCCCAGCTTGGCCATTGTTTGATTTAGTGCTAATGACCCTATAGTCTCCTGACCAAAAGTCCTGTTCTTCCTGCCAGCGCATTTCACTAATCCCAACCAAATCCAACCTCAACCTATCCATTTCCCTTTCTAAGTTTTCTAACCTTCCACTTCCTAGCAGACTTCTAACATTCCACGCTCCGATCCGCAGAATGTCAGATTTCCTCTTTGTCACTTCTGTGATGTTAACCCCCTCTCGAGTAGTCCCCACCCGGAGATCCGAACGGGGGACTAGTTTACCTCCGGATTGAAATTTTACAAGGGAGGAGGCCATCATCACATGTAATTATGCATAGAGAGGTGCATATCCTCGGGAATAGCATACGGCTGTAGTTTCCCGTTGCTTTCAGCCGTGCAGCAGGACGCAGTGTAGCCATTATTGGCTTATATTATCAATATCTTAACCGTCTATAAGACTAGTAAAGAATTGATTTATTCTGAAAGGCTGCTACTCCCTTTCAGAATAAGTAAAGAGCAATTCTACTAACAAAAATACTAACCTTCTACCGTACTAACAATTAAATATCAAAACTCTACTAACAAAAAACTTAAGTTCCACCAACAACAAATACTACCACTAAAACAGTCTGTCAACAGACACACTCACATGCACCCTCACACATCACAGTCTACTGAAACAATGAACTATAACTAATAAACAATGCAACTGCTACCAGACACACTCACACACCACAGTCTAATAGAACAATGACCAACTGATAAGCTTCTAATAGTAGATTACTTAGGCACCACTGACAAATGGCATCTAATATTTCTCGCTGCCTATAAGGCTGCTTGTGTAAAATATCCCTCAGTATATTTTTCTTCTTACAATTAAACAAACTTTTAGCCACAATATTTGAAATGTTCACAGCGAGTACCACGTCTCAGGTATGTAGGTATCCATGAAATAGATAAACAAGATCTTAAAAATTCGCAAATTTGCAAACGGAATCCGTTTCAACAACTAAAACTCCGTAAACATGGATATAATCCACAAAAACAGCAGCCCTGCATTAAGGCAATAAAATAGGAATTTTAGAGACTTTTTATACACCGTTAGCGATGGAAATAAGTATTTCTCATTTCTGCCGATAACTTTTAAAAAAATATTTCAAACTGTTGTCAACGTTGTGTTTTTCGATGTCAAATGCATTAGAGGGTAATTTATGTAAAATGATGTCAGTACAGAGGTATATAGGTATTTAACTAAATCATAAAAAGGTACAAAACATTCATTGATTTTAAGTTTGCCACTATCACAGGGCAAATATTAAATGGAGGTGTTACATAAGTCTTTTCAAATTTTAAATAAGAGTGTGTCTTATTATTATTTAGGCAAGTTTGTGCCATTACAACATATTTTATTGCTGTCTTGCTAAAATTTGCTTATGCATTTTGAGCTTGCTTGTTTACAGGCAGTTGGAAGCCATCATTCGAGTAGCTGAGTCTCTTGCTAAGATGCAGCTCCAGCCATTTGCGACAGAAGCTCATGTTACTGAAGCTTTGCGGTTATTTCAAGTATCAACTTTAGATGCCGCGATGTCTGGAAGCTTAGCAGGTTAGTACACAATTTAAAATTACTTGCTATTTCAATGTGACATACTGGATCTCACCATTTTATCTGACTTCATATTAAGCATCCTTTAGATAGCTTCAGCGGTATCAGTACTTGTTTAGCATTATTAGCTGTAAATTCCTTATAGCTAAAGTGTATTGTTTTTAGCATTTAACAATCCAAAATCTTGCATTTTGAATTCCAATGATAACATCAGATTGGTCATTTTGTAGAAAATTGGCTTTTCCCCAATGTGTGTATTAGTGAGGACTAAACTAATATACTGTAGTTCAATAATTTAATATTGCTTGTCATATTATTTCCAAAATATTGTAGAAAACTAAGTTGTAGGAGCCTAACATACAAGTATATATAACAATTCTCCAAATTTACATTGTAATTGCACATACAAATGACCAGTTAAGTAAAAAATATGCATACTCACCGGCAAGAAAAATAAATCACAAAATTTATTAAAAATGAACTTAGAATGCAAATTAAGATTTGATTTCAGAAATAATAATGATTGGACCTGTTTCATTTTATAGATTACAGTAAAATACCAGTAAAAAAAAATAATTGGGGACCTCTGGAATTAATTTGTTATACGGAAATTTTGTTATACTGAAATAAGTCAATTTTTAAGAACTCAACTAGTGTTGTTAGTTATTGTTGTTTTGAGAGGCGGAACTTGGAGGTCAACCTCCCCGTTATATCCGTTGCAGGATCTTTATAACTTCAAAATGTCATTATGCACAAAGAAAACAAGTTGTTCCGTGAAGAACTATACAGCCTATTTTTATATATCCTACTCATGTTAATTGCCTCTATCTACATACAAAATTTCAGTTTGAAGGTTGTGATAGATTCGTAGTTATTGAGAACCGTCTAAATATTTCATATGGTCGCCAGGTTCGATTTTGATTTATGTACTATTACATGAAGATTATTGTGTTAGTGTGGTATTCAAACTTCAATCGCATGATTAGAACACAAGAAGTAAAAACAAGATTTTAAAATTTCGCACAGCTGCCTTCTTGTGGTTATGAAAACAATTGAAATACCGTATTTCCTCGCATAATCGTCGCCACCGCGTAATCGTCGCACCCCACTTTTCAAACACTAAACTAGGTTTATAAAATTTCCTTGCATAATCGTCGCATATTTGTATTTGTGCGCCAGTCCGTTGCACATGCTGCCGCGACTTTATAACCTGGCGCGACTTCATAACCTGGCGCGACTTTGTCAGAAGAAAAATATCTCATCTTTATGCTTGCGGGCTATGAACTGTGACGCGAGCGGCAAGCTTAGTCACTTAGCACATTCCGCGAGCGTATAATCTGGCGTGATCTTGTCAGGAGAAAGTAATCTAGTCTTTATGCCTGCGGGCTATGAACTGTGACGCGAACGGCCAGCGCACATCTCGCTAGCTTATAGGCCTAATCTGGCGTGATCTAGTCAGCAGAAAGTAGGCCTAATTTCGACTTTATGCCTGCGGGCTATGAACTGTGACGTGAACGGCCAGTGCACGTTCAGCGAGCTTATAGGCCTAATCTGGCGTGATCTTGTCAGCAGAAAGTAGGCCTAATCTCGTCTTTATGCCTGCGGGCTATAAACTGTGACGCGAACGGCCAGCGCACATTCCGCGAGCTTATAGGCCTAATCTGTCGTGATCTTTTCAGGAGAAAGTAATCTCGTCTTTATGCCTGCGGGCTCTGAAACGCGACGCGAACGTCCAGCGCACATTCTGCGGACTTATTGGCCTAATCTGGCGTGTTCTTGTCAGCAGAAAGTAATCTCGTTTTTATGCCTGCGGGCTATGAACTGTGACGCGAGCGGCCAGCGCACATTCCACGATCTTATAGGCCTAATCTGGCGTGATCTTGTTAGGAGAAAGTAAATCTCGTCTTTATGCCTGCGGGCTATGAACCGCGACGCGAACGGCCAGCTTCGTCAGCACATTCCGTGAGCTTTAACATGTCGTGACCTCGTTGGAAGAAAGAAGCCTGTCACTGACTGCAGGCTATGACTCACACCAGACTCACGCTACGGGACAGACTGGCCGGTGCAGCAAATAATGATACAGTGGCCACGTTTTTTTTTTTTTTTTAAGCAAGAGATTGCAGCGCTGCATCCAAGCGAAGTAAATCGCTACATCACAAACTACCTGTAAGTTAAATAAAAACAGTAAAGATGGCGTGAATTGGTGGTCGTTTAAAACGTGCTTCAGTCATTATTTCTAAATAAATTTAATGTAATATAACGATGTGTCCACTAGGAGACGAAAGTTATGATGAATGCATAGTTATATCGCTCAATAAACAATTTTGTCAATTACCGTACACTAGGATTTCACCTTGTTTGTAGTTTTTAGGTTAGGCCTAGCCCATGTCATTCGAGTTTCCTTCCACGATGTAATGCCCTTGGCTTAGCCATTAAAGTTGCATTAATAATGATCGTTTTACAAATGAAGTAGCATATAGATAAAAATTTCAGAACTTAAGGTTACCATATCTATAATAATCAGCATAACTTTTATGTGGCAAGGTAACTTGGATTTAAAAATTGCAAAATGGGATGACAAAGCTCTTGACTCCTTTGCCTTCTTACAAATATTTCCTAACTAACCAACTGATATGCTGCTAATGGAAATGTAGGCCTATTATTGTGCAGTATCATATGCTACACTAATAGCCTGTGCATGTCGCTAATGATATCCCCAGGATAGTCACTTGTGGGGCAGAGTATAGCGTCTTCTGAATTATGCAGTATGGTACGTCTACTTACTTGTGCCAGGCTCCTCTTTCATCTTCCTGTCGATCTCCTTTGGTCAATGGGGCAGAAGACCTCACTGTCCCACCCCTTGAAACAATAACAACTCGCTTGGTCATCTCTCGTTTTCTTCAGACCTTCGAAGCCTAGGGCAGTCATGGCCTTTCTCTTTACTCACTACCCCAATTATTTCAAAGAGTCGAAATTTTCCCTTTTATAGCATAACTGTATGCCAACAGGAAAGGGGACCTCGATGTTACACTCCTTAAAACATTCATCCCCATAACCACCACCTGTCCAGCTACATAATTTTTATCATGAGCCCAAATCATTTCAATAGGATTCAAGTCAGGATGGTACGGTGGTATACGCAAGATTGTGTGTCCATAGGTAGCAAGCAGTGTATCGATTTGATATGTCTTATAGCGTGGTTTATGGGATTTAATCAAAGCGTACAGTTGAGGTTTTATCATCTCTGTAGAAAATGGAATACCCTTATCGGTCAACCAATCCTACATAACCGGTTTTCGGGAAGATGATGTGGGTATGCGCTCACATTGGACATTATGGTACGAGGCATTGTCAATCACGACTACAGAATTTGTTGGCAAACTGGGAATTAATTTCTCTGTCAGATATTTTTCATAATTTCTATAGTTCATCTCATCGTGATAGTCCCCTGTTGTTTTGTTGGATTTGAAAACCAACAAAGCATGTGGAACGAAACCGGCATGTACCACTATTAAGCTTTGCCCTTTCGAGATAGGCGACTTCAGTCCATGAAGAGAACAGTCACTCCAAGCACTTGGCTTAGTGTGCGAACTATGCAAATATGTCTCATCAGTGTAAACAATAGGCCTACCCTGTTGTCGGTACCGCCTTATGCTCTGTAAGTACTGCATACGTAGGAGCCTTATGTCAGGCTTCTCCATAAGTATTCTACACATGTCTTCTGTCTTCCTCCATCTAAAGCCTAGGCCTCGAACTATCTTGCTTAATGTTCGTACACCACTTTTAAAATTTATAACCTCAACCAATTTCCTACCGATCTTTTCCAGCATTGGCCTCTTGCCTTTGCTATAGTGAAAACTATGAATCGTACACCTTATCACGCATTTATCAAAATCGTCTAACTTGCACATCTTGACAGATTTTGGTCTTCTCTTTCCAGGCGTTGAAAATGAATCTACCTCACCACTTTCAATTCTTTTGGTGCCTTGAATTATATTCCGCACCGACCTTTCCGACACACCTGTTGCTTCAGCCACTTTATTTTGAATTGCGCATATGTTCCCAGCGAGATGTGTTTCGTTTTTAATGAATTTATATACATTATAAATAACTTCCCTAGTTTGACTGTGTAAAGTTTTGGCACTCCCTAATTTAGAGCGAAACGGTGGCATTGCTAAGTACACTGAATATTTTACACAATTTTCAGGGCTTTAGGTATTCAACAAACACACTTTCAGCTACGTAATATACATAAAATAGTAATAATACACACGTGTGATGCCTTCTGCACTCTACACTTTACAGCTGTAGACCGCGTCTCGGATCGAGCCGCATTGTTCAAGAATGGAGTGAGCCCAGTAATATCAGTATTCGGGGGACACACAGGAGCTCCGCAATGAGCATTGAAATACGCCGATTGATATTGGTCTCTGTGCATCGTTGAGTTTCGGCAAGCTCTTCTTGCGTCTGCTCTTCTATTGTCATCGCGCCAGGAGATGGAAGTTCAACACAGTGACGGGGTGCGGGGGTCTTGCAGTACGTATGCGCGGCCCGCCTATTCCAAACCTAAATATATCGGCTTTCCGCATGCCAATGGTTATCGCAGCCAGTGAGAAAGGAATGTGCTGAGTGAGTGAACCAAGTAGTGACCAACTTAATGTTTTTGGAATGCGCGATACTCAGTGAGCGGGAAGACATCTGCAGTTCAAACCCAACTGCCATCTCCTGGCACAATATCAATATCGTTCGCCTTGCGGATAGAGTTTGCATGACTGTGCGGATAGCGGATAAGCTGCGGATAATATTTACAGTAAATTTGTGGATAGATTTTAGAATACAATAGTTAGTTATTGTTGTTTTAAGGGGCGGAACTACGAGGTCATCTGCTCCCCTTAACACAGATTAAAGAATACAAATGTGAAATGAATTTAAAATTTTGAGGTGGACACCTAAATTTGAAAAGACCTAAAATTAATGAAACAAAAAATTAAATAAAAATAATAATTATAAAAATAAACAAATATTACGGAAAAACAAAAAATTATCATTCAAAAACGAACCAAGTCGTTGAGTTAATGTACACTGGAAAATTTAGATTGCTGGCCGTAACCCACTCTCACTTATAAAGCGGATAACGCGATCAGCAACCATCACGTCATCGGCTAATATAAGTTTGAGTGTCATCTGCAAATCAAGGTTTCTTTGTAAGTCAGCAAGATCCACACACTGGGTTAAAATGTGGGCCACTGTGAAAACGGATCCACAGATACAAAGGGGGGTCTTCCCTTCTCATTAGGTCCGAGGGGGGTGGATCTTGCATGACCTATCCTTAGCTTACACATAATGACGGACTCTCTCCGTGACTGGAAAGAGCTCCGCCACAAGCGAGTACTTCCCTTGATCGCTCTCAGTTTACTGGGCAGTGGGTCAGCTAGCCACTGACTCTCCCAAAATGCCAGAATTAGTAGGCGTAATTGAGAGCTAATATCTCTAGCGGGTACCTCCATTGGTCGAGGTGGTAGTGATACCGCCTCTTTTGCAGCTTGATCCGCTAATACATTTCCCGCAATTCCCATGTGGCTTGGAAGCCACAGAAAGGTGGTTTGAGTGTCAGCGCAGCACAACCCAGCTAGTAGGTCGTGGATTCGCTGCACTAAGGGGTGTTGCGGAAAACATGTAGCAATTGACTGCAACGAACTCAAAGAGTCGGTACACACGAGAAAGTGGATTCGTGCATCCTGTAGTGCAAACTGCAGAGCTTCATAGATGGCAACGAGCTCCGCAGTAAACATACTATAGGCCTCAGGCAAAGAGATCTTGGTATTTGCACCATCAATATCGTGAGCACAACCCACTTTCTCGTCCACCTTCGAACCATCCTTGTAGAGAATGCCAGTGTCCGGAAATTGGTGAACTAGGCTGTGGAACTGCAAAGTTGAACAGGATTTTATTTAAATAATTTTAGTTTAACTAAGATCTGCATCTTTCAAGTTTCTTGTTATTTCCCTATTTGCTTTTGGTTGGGTTGTACGAGAATGAGAAGTGAGAGAAGCCAGTCATGGAAATACCTTCACTGAATTTTACTCTCAACTTTAGTGACTTCGGTCCAGTTGACCGGCCTTAAATAATTCCATACTTTTTCATTATTTTGAAAGTATATTTTTAAGGAAGGGTATAATACATAAGTATTTTATCATCTTAACCTTTATTTAAAATTCACTTAAGTAATCTATAAGCAATAATAAGGAGAAATTATAAATGAGTTATAAAAACGAACATTAGCGAAATATCCAATGATAAACTCTGTTGAAAAGAAAACAATCAATCATGATTGAGATCTAAAAGTTTTTAAATTTGCATCAGTACACAATTAACCTTCAAGACAGTCATGGTATACAACATTTGCGTTTTCAAGGCACAAATACTTATGACACTTGGACCGAATACGCTCTTAGTGACCTCGGTGTGTGAGACCGAAAAGACTTCCACTGACCTGTACGGTTATCGTTCGAACTTGTGCAGTGGTGAGTATACTCGAGAATGACATTGATGAAGGTAACCTGATGCACAGCTAGCTCACTCCAAAGGACAAAGAAGGAGGCGCAATCGTTTATGACGTTGGTCTGTGACACCGTGCGTCACTAACTTACATTAATATTATAGCATTCAGTTGGCCAATACAAAAATCATTCCAATTAATGGAATACGGGAAAAATAACCTGGTGAAATTTCACTTGTGACGGGCATGTGGGCGTGATTTATAGGATAAATAACATGTTGCCAACCCCACGCATACGGTACTGTGTGGTGTTTGTTTTATGCTATGCTTGCTCCACTCAATCTGTTTGCTTTGTTGTTTCTATGTTAAGAAGGCTTTCTACACAAAAACAAACCTAACCTGGGGCAAACGCCCCAGACCCCCTTGCTTGTAGTACAAGCAGTAATTTTCGGCCAGACAGAAGTCAAAAGGTTTTCGCTGAGCTCGTTATGCATGACCTGTGTTGTATATAATGTGTACCATACATTGGTAACAGATGCCTCTTTCAGTAGCAGTTGAGCAATGACAAGCCATGACAGTTGCCGTCGTTGGATAAATAATATATAATGATCACAGTCACATATTTACGTAACTTAGCACATATTTCCTGAGCAGTAGTAATACTGTACTGGACAGTAATTTCAATTGGTAATGACTCCCGGAATATCAAGTAAGGTATGAAAATCATGAAATTGATATATAATTAGGTAAGTGAAAGTGTGGGATCCTGGTTCATCACTCCCGGAAAATTACCGTTGAGACTAGAGGTGAAGTACTGTAGCCTGTTGCGTATCCCGTGAACATGGTGGTGGCGCTCCCGAGTAGGTGAACCTTTCTATAAAAAAAATTAACTGCTGAAATTAGCCAAAATACCTGTATTAATGGTATCTGGAGATGATATAGTAATAGATGTTTACTCCTCCGCTGTCATACACACACCCAGCCATCCCAAATAGGATCACGACTTATATAGTTTGAAATTACAGCTCTGACGGCCATCT
Source organism: Meconema thalassinum (assembly GCA_946902985.2). Lineage (NCBI taxonomy): Eukaryota > Metazoa > Arthropoda > Insecta > Orthoptera > Tettigoniidae > Meconema > Meconema thalassinum. The sequence continues at coordinate 1,635,823,939 of OX336388.2, forward strand.
TTCGCACTGAGTCAATAATGCCAACCCCACGCATTTGGTACTATTTCGCCCAGACCAATGGTTACAATCTAATCCGCCCAGACCAATGGGTTTGACAATGGTTACAACCTAACCCACCCAGACCAATGGTTTTGTGTGAACCGTGCCCCGCTAGACCTACCCCCCACCTTCTAACCTTCGTTTTGTCCAATGCAATGGTTCATGACAATGGTTACAACCTAACCCACCCAGACCAATGGTTTTGAAATGGTTACAACATAACCCGCCCAGACCAATGGTTACTAACTAACCCGTTCAGACCAATGGTTTTGTGTGAACCGTGCCCCGCTAGCTGCCCGGAATTTCGTATCGGACATGTTGGCAACGTGTCACATATAAGTCTTTTGGGTGTCGCATGGGGTAACTTATGACGTACTGTCCAACATGGCGTCCCTAGTGAAATGAACACGATCAAAAATGCTTTATTTACGTTTAAAAAAAACACAATTATTTCCTGTGCAGCAGTGGCAATTGAAATTGAAATAAACTTATAACGACTCCCAGAAAGGTATGTAAATAATAAATTATATATTTTCAACAATCTACTTTGTGGAAAGTTACGAAAAGGGAGGATGCACTACTCTGGATCTTCAATAACATGGTTAGGTATAAAAACATGAAAGTTTCCTAGTGAAACCTCATCTTCTCAAGAAGTAGCCTTCCAGTGAATGTATTCGTACGTTTCAGTGCCATGCGATTGTTGCGTGTGGAGACCCTCAAACAAAAGGTATACAGAAACAATCCGCGAACTCTCGAGAACGAAATAACTGCAATCATATCGTTGTTTGAGTCTTCAGTCTTTTGACTGGTTTGATGCAACGCTCCATGCCTCCCTGTCCTGAGCTGTCCTTCTGTTTGAATTTCTTGCCATCGTTGTTGTTTAGAAGTATGTATTGAGATTGTTTGCAGTCATATCAGTGAGGGTGAATTACAGCAAGTATACCAAAACTTCCTACGTTGGTGCAATGTGTGTTTAGGAAATGAAGGTCAGAATTTCCAGCAACTACTCTGAAATTCATATAATTATGTAATGATGTAATGATGGTATGGGCATGTAAAACGAACGGAGGAGAAGAGGATACCCAGGAGGATACACGAGACGAAGTGGGAAGGGAAGAGACCGAGAGACAGATAGCTGAAGGGGGTGGAAGAAAGCGTGAAGAAGAGAGGAGAAGACTGGACAAGGGTGGAGGCTGAGAGATGGTGGGAAGACAGAAGACGTTGGAGAGGCTTGTGTTCCAAACAGACCCGGCCAGTGGCTGGAAACTGTGCATGATGATGATGATTATTAAATACGTTAAAAAGTTGAAATGTGTTGAACTAGTTGGGCGCTATGCTGCCAGTGCCTTGCTCAACAGGTGGCTACACGCAGAACCCCTGCAGTCACTCAGCGACTTCGAGGCCCTGGTCTATAGTGAAGGCTCTCACTGTAGTTCATGTACAGTACTTTGTAGCAGAAAAAGGTTCGTAGAGGGCTTTCAGATATTGTTGCTATTCTCTGAAATATTTAATCTCTGACGCACGCGCAGTTGAGTATTCCATAACCCAGGCCTCGCCAACTCGGGTGCTTCGCGAGCACTGGGCAGCACCTGGAAAAGCACCGTGCTCTGCTGTAGGAGAGGAACGTGTAGTGGCAGCGCTTAGCGAGGCGAGAGTCGTACCGTTGTTTATTTGTGAATTGGGCTGGGCAAATCGGCGCGCGTCAGACAGCGTACCGGTATGAAAACGAATAATAATAATAATAATGCTAATTTTGTGTAGACAGAAATAATAGTCTTATTGCACTCCTGATTTTGGACTAATTTTCAACATTCTTTCTTTAACTTTGGCATCGCTTTGAAGATACTAATTTCTCCGGAAACAATTCTAAATCATACCCCTAGTTGTGCAACCAATGAAATAAATCTGAATCATATTTCTTCTACTTCTTCCAAATTTATAAGCGTATCACCATTCTCATAATAATCTCCGGGGTGTATCTAGCGTTGGACACGCAAGGAATATAAGAAAAAAAACAATGCATTTATTACCTTTCTCTATTGAACATGTAGGCCAGCATCCATTTACCTGAATTTCTTGTACATTGTTTAACACCATAAGCAGGATTTCACTACCTGCATCTCTTGTACTATAACACTAATCTCCAGACCAGAGAGACCAATTCCCACATCACTTGTTTGTATAAAAGCACAGCTACCATTTTTCCCTGGCATCAATCAATACAACAATATTTCCAATCACGAACCAACTAGGCCTAATTTATCATATAGCAGCCTCCATCTTGCCACAAAAACTGCCACAACAAACCTCATCACCATGGTTACCTCTGCCATTAGATCAAGGCACCATTGCAATCAGCCGAGGCCAGACCACCACCAAGAATCTCTTAAGGCGCTGAACTCATAAGACTCTCTGTGGTGGTCTACCAAATAAATGTCCATGGCTGGCAACCCGATAAAAATAAATAGCTAAAAGAAACTAAAAGGAGTCTCTGTAACCTAGAAAAGTTAGGTTACACACTAATTTCTCCGATATTTGGAACAATCGTTTTGGCATTTGCAATCCGAAGTATAGCTTCCAAGGAAGCATCAGGCAAACTTGACTTTGTTTTGTTAATATTCATAATTGAAAATATTTGTTCACAAACCGACGTTGTTCTGAACGTAGCAACAAATTTCAGGGCAAGGGCATGGATCCTCGGGAATTCTTATTCCACAACGCCTTTATGAAATGAAATCAAATCAAATCACCATTATAATGGTAATAGCGGTCTTTCAAAATTGAATCGCACTGTAGTATCTGCTCAACTTGGAGACTTGATGGGTCATCCTATGGGCATACCGAAAGAGGTGTCATAAAAACGCTTTTGTGTACTCACTGATTGAAGCATTTTAGGGAGGAAGAATTGTCCCAATTTCCTTCTTGAAGCTGAGTTTTAAAAAGCACAAGCTGCAATTTGAAACTTTCAATACGGTCACACATAGTACTGATTAATTTATTTTTGCTTTGCAACGAGTTATTTAAGTCATTTAATTACCCCGTGATGTATTTCATGAAAGCGAGGTCAGCGATCCATTGCTCATTATCCAAGTCTGACTGGAGAAAGAGGGGTGGGAGGGGAAAAGCACCGGGCGTGCAAGCACTAAGTGCTCGGGTTGGCGTGGCCTGCCATAACCTGTGCGCATGCACATTCGAGTATTTTACAGACATAATATATTGGTTGTGTGTAGGCTCTGCGAACATTGAGCCCTACAAACTAAGTAGGCCTACTCCGATAGTGACCTGACAACATAATTATACTGTATGATTTGTTTTTATCATTCTCCCAAACATTTACACTCCTCGCATGAATGAAATGTACAAAGTAGTCAGGCATCCATGTTGATATCACATAATACCATAATTACAAGAACTTCAGCACATAACAGCCAGGGCCAAAATAAATAAGTATAATTGGAGTGAATATGAATACACACCGTAGGAGGAATGGAAGACAAATCAAACAATTTGTATACCTAGTTAAAATGCACCTTAGAGAAAGAAAATAGGTTAGTGTCCATATTATTTTTCATGAGAAACCTAATAGAATTTGTCACCACCCAGCCAAGTACAGATATTTGTTACCATACTGAGGTAGGGCCTATGTACACCAACAAAAAAAATGTTTGTAGACCGAAGACATAAAATGCAGTATTTTTTCGTATCGAAGTACTGTAAGTAAGATACATTCACAAATTTGCGACTTCTTCTGGAGAATGGGAGTATGGGTTTTCCGCCATAGCACATAACACAGAACATAACCAAATAAATGTAATCCACAATTGAATACTCGTGTGATTACAACTTTCTTCTTAGGCTTGATTCTACTTTATCAAACTTGATATTCAGTCGGTCACACATGTACAGCAACTCTTTATCGAAAATCACGCTTTCCAGAAAATCTTGTAGGATAAGAACGTATTCAATTGGAGCCATTTTGATTATCGAAGCAACACAGCAAAGCAAAGTATAACTACGCTGCACGAGGGCTCAGAGTGGAGGTAAATCGCTGGCAACAGCAGAGAGTGCAGCAGGAATTTCTTTATGTTCATAGAAACTATGAACATAAGTCCACCTATAGGACTTTCAGTAACCTGGTTATCACAAATCCAATATGGCGGCGACGCGAATTATAATCGCTGCGCGTTCTGCTTTAAAAAAAAAAATGCTCCCAGTATATTCTTTGAACTTAAATATTCTTCGCATAATCGTCGCACCCTGCTTTTTTCCACGAATTTTAGGCTCAAAAAGTGCGACGATTATGCGAGGAAATACGGTAAATTAAATGCCAGTGGATTAACATTTGCGTAAGTATTTAACGTGTGAAGTTTCACTGCACTCGGATGGTTAAATCGCGAGAAACGTTTATTTAAATATTTATAATTCGCGTCGCCGCCATATTGGATTTGTGATAACCAGGTTACTGAAAGTCCTATAGGTGGACTTATGTTCATAGTTTCTATGAACATAAAGAAATTCAGTTCGATTGCTGTAAAAGATTCGTAGATATTGAGAACTGTCTAAATATTTCGGATGCTTGCCATTTTGGATTTATATATGTATAGGCCATAGAGTTATGTATCATTAAAGGAAAATTATTGCATAGCTTCATTATTCAATCTTTCACTTCGATCGCATGATTACGACTCAAGAAATAAAAACTTAATTTTAAAATTTTGGACAGCAGCCATCTTGAGGTTATGTAAACAATTGAACTAAATTAGGTGCCAGTGCATTACAATATGTATAATCATTTACTGTACCACATTTCACTGCGCTCAGAGAGTTAAATCTCGAAAAGTCTATTAAAATATTTCAAATTCGCTTGGCTGCTATGTTCGTTTTGTACTTCACAGGTTTATGAAAGTTACATAGATTAACTTGTACGAGTGCCCATTATCACCGTACAAAATTTAAGGGTGATATCTGTAAAAGTTTCGGAGATATAGAATGCCAGTGAAATATTTCGCACAGCCGCCATTTTGAGGTTATGTAAACAATTGAACTAACTTGATGCCAGTGCATTACAATGTGTATAAACATTTGCTGTACCAATTTTCATTACGTTTGGATGGTTAAATCACGAGAAAAGTCTACTTAAAAGTCTCAAATTCGCTTGACCGCCATGTTGGTTTTGTAGTTACCAGGTTTTTGAAAGTCTCATAGGTGAACTTCTTGTAGTGTCCTTTATCACCGTACACAATTCCAGGGTGATATCGGTAATAGTTTCGGAGATACTGAATGCTGGTGAAATATTTTGCACAGCCGCCATGTTGGATTGGTGAGACACAATAAAATTTGAAGGGCACGGTCGGCCAAAATGGTGCTATGATCTTACCGAGTTTCATTGAAATCGCTCCTGCCATTTAGAAGTTATTATGGGGGGTGAGACACGCACACACGGACAAAAGGTGATCTCGTAAGCCAATTTTTTCATAAAATGAAATTAGGCTAAAAAGGTCAAAATTTATTACTTGATAGGAAAAATATTAAGTCTACATATACCTAGCCTATACTTCAAGTAATTATCAGTAGTTATTGACAGAAGTTTTCAGAAAATCTATTTTTGCATTGTACCAACAAGTCCACACATTTTTTGAAAAAGTCTGGTTTTTTTTTCTGAACAGACCGACACAAAAGCTTGTTCCAAATAGTCACCAACCACTTCACATGACTTTAAAACCGATTCTGGCACATCACTTCGTGACACAAGAAAATCTTAAAGGCTTTGTGCCATGTTCGTTGCCTGCAGAAGAGTCAAGCTCTGTCGATCACAATCATTTTGGGGGTTGTCTTCCTTTTTCACCTCATCACATGGATCTCTATCATTCATAATGTCCTCCACAATTTCCCCATTGGTGATTTCAATTTGGACTAATACATCACTATCTACATTGACGTAGTCAGTAAGATTTACTGTAGAAGGCACATCCAACGTTGCACACAAACGCTTCCAATTCTCCTCGGTTACCACATCACCCAACACTTCACTTTTTGTGACGTCCTCTCTCTGTAAAAGCCACTCCACCTTTTCTAAAGCAGTTTGTGATGATGTCTGCATTCAGAGATTTCCATGCAGCATTCAAAATCTGCATTGCTCCCAATTTGTTGATGTTAATGTCTCTTCGTTGCAATGTTGCACAGCATTCGACGAACCACATAGCTTGGTAATGCCGCTTTACTGCATGAATTATACCCTGACCCAGTGGCTGCAGAATTGACGTTGTATTTGGAGGCAAAAATAAAATTTTTACATGCTCCAAATGGTGAGGAACAAGATTATGAGAAGAGCAATTGTCCAATAACAGAAGAATTCTCCTCTTTTCGGCATTCATCTGACGTTCCAAGGCCAACAACCACTCTTTGATTAACACAGATGTTATCCATGCCTTAAGAGTTCTGCCTGTATTCACAGGGCAGATGTGGCACCCCCCCTTGAAACGCCTTTGCTTTGTAGTAAGTTTCAATATAGGGTTGGTTCCCCACAGTTGTGGTGACAAATTAATGGAAATTTTTAATCCGTCGGTGCTCGTTCTCTAAAAATGTATATAGATAATACAGTAAAACTTCACTTACACGTTTGTTGGCCACGGCATGAACAGCTTTTTCAAACCGATATAATTCGGCCATTATTTCCTCAGAAACGACGCGTCACAAAATGTTTGATAGTCCATAGAGCATTGCCAGCATCATTAAAATCCACTGTATTATGCTGTGGCTCTTCATCATAGCCCCTTCTATAGACTTCTATAGACTTCTATAGACGGTCAGGGAAAAGCTTTGAAGACAGTTTTGAAAGAGAGGCATAGCCTATAGATAAAGCCCTACGCGGATGCGGATATCCGCAAATATTTTCGCCACGCGGATATAGTTTGCATTGCTTTGCGGATATGCTGCGGATAATGTTTCGAGTAAATTTGCGGATAGTCTTTAGAATACAAACTTACGTTAATATTACATATTTGATATGTCAATTTACAGCTTCATGCTTAAAAGAGGAATACTCCTATAGCCTATTGCACTTGTACACGAGAAGATCATTTTACTCATATGCTTTCAACTACATTTTATTAAGTACCGTATGTTTGTAGTAGATGGTCTTGACATCTCATCATCATCAATTCTCACTGCCATTATTACTATACGTACGAGATATAATGCTGCCAATAAGCTTGTTAGTTCATCGTGGTGACATCATTAACATTCCTCATGTCAGCTACTTCGCCATCTGAGCTATCCTGGAAGATCTGGATCCAGGTTTATCTGTAGATTTATTTCCAACTTGTCATTGAAGCACGTTGGCTGTGATATTGCAACATCAACTATGACATCATCTATGCGAACATGGATGGGTCCAGAAGCAGAAGGATGATGACTGACTTGGAATTTCCGACCAAATGTCAATCCCTTTTTCCAAGCGTCAAGAGATGTTCACGTAGTGAATGTTACCGCGACAATGAGTATGAACATCATTTCACCAACATGGATAAACTATATATTAAAATAAAACAAGGTGAATATTCAATACCGCGTGAAACAAAGCTCAAGTCAACGATATGGCAGACATTTGGTTATGTTTTCAATGGAAACGAAACGGTGAACGTTATAGTGATGTTTTACCTGTAAATAAGTGTATTCATACTTAGGACACAAATCGGGCACATCAAACTTTTGAGGCACAAGTGCGAAAGTAGACAAAAAAAAGTATAGCCAATTATTTGTCTAAAGCGGAGGTCAAGGAACCAGAAGTGTCATCCAACTTGAAGTTCCTTGCAATGAAGCAAATTGTCAGGAACGACTTTCTCCTCAAATGTCTAAATGTGTTGGTTTAACACGTTATGCTTGATCTAATAAATTGAACATAATATTGAAATATCAGTGGATTTGGATAAAAGTCATGCTGATGTGGGGTGGATGCGAATAAAAGTCATGCGGATGCCGGGCGGAAGCGGATAATAGTCGTGCGGATGCAGGGCGGACGCGGATAACGTTTTGTTTATCCGCGCAGGGCTCTACCTATAGAAGGGCTATGATGGTCAGTGATACAATCCTGCTGCACCTTATGAAACCAATTGTATGCTTTTATGCAAAGACAAGCCAAAGAATCATTTCGACTAATATAAAAATGGCAAAAGCCAGTAAGTATGTAAATCTTGCCTCGGAAATTATGAAGAATAGAGTAACTATGTTCAAGAAAGGTAACTAAAGGCATGTAGATTTATGAAAAACATAATGCTTGAAGAACACACTTGAGGAATGCAAATAGAGGTTATAAACACTATAAATGTTACTTAACTTAGAAGTTGCATAGATTAGCAGCTTTAGTAGTTTGAAGCACATAGTCGAAGACATTAAGCCGGTGCCACACATGGTACGTAAAAGTTAAAGCACTTTCAGGTCGAAGCATTCGAATGTTGTAGAATTCACAAAAAAGATAGCTTCCTAGTAGAAGCTGTAGAAGTCAGCAACATAGGTATTAACCTGTTACAGTTGAAGAAGGTCCACAACGAAACCATTTTCGCTGCGAAGTTTGCACGTGAAGAAAGTCCCTTTCACCAACATGTCGTTTGTAACATGAAGATTGTGATCAAGTCAGATCACGAAGCGAAGATGTTTTGGAGACATTATAAAGTTTGAAGCAAAGCTTCTTGAATCAGAACTACTATGTTACATTATAACAAGATGATTTTGAAGTCCGGTGTTTCAAGACTGGTGAACAGCACTGCGTCTGTTCGAAAAACCACACAGATCCAGGCCGGCAGGCCGTTTCATTAGGCGACAGAAACATGTTCCAGTACTTTCTGCGGCACGTAATGAAGAAGACGTGCTGTGATTGGCCGAAGCTTGGAGGCTGGCCAATGAGAGCGTAGGTATGGCAGCCAGTCTGTCTCCAGCATGCTCGGCGTTTGGAATGAACATTATGTTTTACTAAAACACTTTGAGAAATGTCTTAAAAGTGAGCATGGCTTATGAAATAATATGTAAGTAATTTACAAAATACTTTATTTAAAATAGAAGCACTAAGACAAAATGAAAGATCACTACCACGTAGTGATCATGAGAGGTTAAGAAAAAAAAATCAACTCTGTCAGACCGACATAATTGATGTAATCTTGCTAAATTAATAAATTAATTTATTTGCAAATGCGAACACAAGGGACTTATAATCGTATAAGCGTGAAAAACGAATAAATGTAAAACGTAGATCAGAAATAAATTAACATGGAAAGTATAGGGATTTTGCCGGGACCAGGAAAGAAGTCGTATGAGTGTAGAAAACATATAAAGGTGAAACGTATAAAGAAGTTTTGCTGTATATACCATATTTACTCGGCTATAGGACCCTCTCGCCTATAGTACCCCCATAATTTTCGAGAGCTATAATACAAAATTGTTGGAAATCTTTATAGTACCCCTCCTTAATTATTGCGAGTCCTCTCCGTCATTGTCCATCGATGACCGCGGCGCGAGCAGCTCCGCGAGGAGCTCCGCGAGGATGGGTATAAGGCCGGCGATTGGTCAGGCAAAACAATTGCAGGGAAAGTGTGAAATTTTTTCAGAGGGGGTTGGCAATAGTCATGAATATACTTGTCTTTGTATACCAGATGTTCGATCATTGTTGGCTGCTTGGGCCATACCATTAAATCGTACGCGAGCTCTGTTGCTAACAAGGCGTGACCTTGTTTGAAGAAAAAAGTCTCTTGTCTTTCTTTCTGTGCATACGCGATATGACTCACGCTATGCAACAGGTTGCCGGCCGGCCGCCATAAACAAGCAGTGAGTGCTGTTTGGTGTTGCCGCATTCATGTAAGGACGGGACGCTAGTGGCCAACCAACATACGCACGCACTTCGTTTATTTTTATTAAATATATCATACTATGTAGCATCAAAATAAAATAGCGTATTTTTACTCTCTCTCTTTCCCAAAATAATGGATTTTTGCAAAGTTCGTGTCTATAGTACCCCCCCCCCCCCCACACACGCACACACACACAAATTTCGGAACTAAAAATTTAGGAAAAATGGGGGTCCTATAGCCGGGTAAATACGGTATATGGGTGCCAATTTACAAGGTTAGGGCTTGTAAACGATTAAACAAATAATATTTGGTTGAGCCCCTTCTCGAGGCGTGGTGTGACATAACCACCCACCAGAATCATTAGACGAGGGGTAAGATACTATATACTGTAATATAATTTATTAACAACTTACATATGTGGTGAAAACTTACAACTAGTGGTGGTAGTGTGATCGGTAATAAAAGAGCTGACTGTAGCTCTGACATAAATGAGAAAACACTTTCAATTGATATCAGCAAACAATCACTCCATGGAAAAATGGCTCTGGTTTCGGCAAACTCCCTTTCTGGTTGTTACCTCACAATTATTTTCATGATTCTAATCGCTTCTGCGTTTAGCATTCCTCTTTTGATCCTGCTCCTTACATAATTTTTAGCAACTCAATTCCTATCTCTCCATACACATTAGTTTTCTTTCACTGTCGTAACAGTCCAAAACTGAATTCCTTCACGGTTAATTTTTACTTTTTTTTTCATTTTCCTCTGTTATATCTCCTCTCCCTGAATAAACCATTAGAGTCGGTCTCTTTGCTTTTCTTCATGATCTAGTTCTTATAGTTCACAATATCACCACTACAACAAATTCAAAGCCACAGCAGCCATCTTGCTCATTCATCATCATCATCATCATCATCTTCGTCTATAGTTTCCAGCCCCTGGCTGGGTCTGCTTGAAACAAGCCTCTCCATCGTTTTCTATCCTCCCACCACCTTTCACTCTTCACTCTGTCCCACTCCTCTCCTCTTTTCTGCACTCCTTCCTTCACACACACAATCCACCTATCTCTTGGCCTTCCTCTTGGTCTCTCGCCGTTGGCAGCTTCGGTGGCGTAGTTGGTAGCATGCTGAGCTATGCCCAAGATCACGGGTTCTAACCTGGCCGAAGTTGTCGGATTTTTTAAAGAGCGTTAAAAATCCCTCAGTATGCCTTCCTTCGGAGGGGAAGTAAAGCAGGCGGGCTCATGTCATAGATTTATGGCATGTAAAAGAACCTTCCACTAACTAAACTTGTGTGAAGCAAAATTTGTAGGTTAGGTTTGATTAATGCTCTGAAGTTCCAAAGTTCGTCATCAGGCGCTGGTTGCAATGGCATCTAGTAGCTAAGTTTACAGCTAGGTGTCGTGGACGGTAGTATTTGGTAGCGAAAGTAGGAATTACTTGAAATTATCGTCTGCAGTCCTTACTTGAATTAAAAACAGATAACGCACACTAGTACAGTCATCACAATTAACACCGGTTATCAGACAGATTCTACACACACCCAAAGAACACCGGGCTACATGACCATGTTGTCGTAGCCCGTAAACTAAGGAACCAACCATTGGTCTCTCGCCGTCAATTTCCATCTCATGGATCCTCCTTGGTATCCTGCATTCTCCTAACATGTCCGTACCAACTCATTCTTGACTACTCATGATCTCTTGTAAGGGATTCTCTTCCACAATCTCTCTCACTCTCTCATTTCTTACTCTATCCCTTCTTGTTATTCTTAATCTGCTCCTTTGAAATTTCATTTCGCAAGCCTGGATCCTGCTCAACTGCCTCTTCTTCATGACCCACGTTTCTGATGCGTAGGTGAGTATTGGGACATAACATGTTCGATACAATACCCGTTGGCTCTTCTGGGTTACGTCCCTGCTCCATACCAGACCTCTCACACTCTGCAGGAATCCATGGGCTTGCCTTCCTCTCCCACTGATCTCCTTGTCATTTCTACCACTTCTATTACACTCCCTAGATACTTGAGATTATCCACCTTCTTTAGTACTTCTCGTATCATTATATCTGTTGTTACTCTTCCCCTATTTTTCGTTGTCAACATCATTTCACACTTCTTTGCATTAAGTTTCAAACCATACTGTTTTACTGTCTCAACCCATACATTCAACCTTTCTTGTACCTCTGCCTCTCCGTTGCCCCATATTATTAAATTGTCTGCAAACATCATTGCTCTCATATGTTCTTCTCCTATTTCTGCTGCCACTTCTACCATTACCTCATTCACACAGAGATGAAAAGCAGTGGAGACAGTGCACTCCCTTACTTCAACCCATTCTTCTGTTTTAACCAGTCTGACCTCTTTCCTTCAACTTTCACACAGCTCACACTTCCTTTATTCTAGCCACAGTTTGATATTTAACTCCCTTTTTCTGTAGGGTTTCCCACACTTTTCCTCCATCCCGGCTATCGTATGCCTTCTCTATGTCCAGAAACACCATTACCACGTCCTTTCCATATTCACTGTGTTTTTCTTGGAGCTGTCTTATGCTGAAAATCACAGAAATGTAATAAATGGAGTGACATTGCTTCTTACAGAAATAGATGGAAAGTTGGATGCCACCCCTTGAGATAATGTTGTCATGGTTACCTTCATTAGTTTGAATTAAATTAAATTAGTTTTCTTGGAATATTTCAGAAACTGTTGGTTTTTGAGCCTTATAATGTAGTTTTCGAGGACCCTTTAGGGTCTTTTTTGACTCTTGAGAGTCGCACATTTTTTCCATATTGACTGAATTATATTAAGAACAAAGTTCCAAATGGTTCCTCCTAGTCAATACTGTTTATTAAAATTTCGTGATACAATCACTTGTCTTTTAACCCATGGTACATGTTTCGACGTCTAACACTTATTGAAGTCTTCATCAGCCTATTTTATTTGGGCAGCACATAAAACATTCCCTTTATATACTGGATGTAGTTGAAAATTGTACATGAAAACACACATAGATCACTAAAAGTATACACTGTAACACATAAAAAAGTTGTTAAAACATTTTCTTATGTTAAAAGCTCAATAAAATCCTCAGCCAGGCTTGGCAGTCTTTCTTGGTTTATTTCATGTCCTGTTTCTAATGTTAGCTTCAAAAGCCCAAGCAAGGGGTGACCATTCCCAACTGGAAAGAAATGAAACTATGTATGAGAGAATGAAGTGGTAGATAAAATAAAATTTTAAAAACCCTAAATGTTATGTAAAGACTTACTATGTAATGCGGCAATGAGTTAACAGAGCCGTGCTGAGTCGGACGGAGATTGTGCTGTACTGAAACGGTGTGTCAACATGGAAGCAACAAGCAAGACAATAGGGGCGAAAGAGGAGAGGGGTGAGAGTTCAGGAGTGTTTTGGTTAGGAGTGGGGAGGGGGAAAGGGGGGTATGGACTAGGTTTAGGGGAAGGTAACAGGGATCAACGGTTGTGGATTTATTTCTATGGTGGTTTATATTTTGTTCTGTATTGGATTAACGTTTCATAGAGTAAGTTGTTTTCGAAATGAATCTCATTAAGATTCGTTAGGGGGGCGGTCCTTTGGGCTAAATCGATTTCAATTTCTTCTAAGATGTTCATTGTAGTTCCTTTATTTGCTCGATGTAAGATTCTCATATCGTTGTTAATGTCTGTGAACCCATGTTTGGTATCTTTCATATGATTTGCCATGGCGGAAAATTTATTGTATTTAATGGCATTGAAATGCTCACCATATCTTGTCATAAATGCTCTATCTGTTTGTCCACAATAATTAGCGTCGCATTTTGCACATTTCAACATATACACACCTGATTTACTGAATTTGTTCGTATGGTTCAATTTATTAGTATTGAATAAAATATTGTTTGTGTTGGAAGTTCTATATGCTATTCTTAGTCCACACTTTTTGAAAATATATAAGTTTTGGTGCTGAAATACGTGAAAGTCGCGTATTTGGGCTGCTCTTTTTGTTCCGGCGTTAAGCAGGTGACCGGTTTGTTTTTAAGCTTGCTGATAATATTGTTGACAAACAGCGATGTGAATCCGTTTACCTTGGCAATCTGTTTAATGATTTTTATTTCTTCATTTAGACCTGTTTTGCTTAAAGGAAGGGTAAAGGCTCTGTTGATTATACCATAAAAGGCGGCTTTCTTTTGATTGCCCGGGTGGTTAGAGTCTTTTCTTATTGTCGTGTGGGTCTGGGTTGGCTTTCTAAAAACTTTATAGGTTAACCTGTTATTATTCAAACAAACTGTTGTGTCAAGGAAGTTGATTTTACTGTTTACGGCTGATTCAGAGGTGAATTGTATGCTTTTATCCAAACCGTTTAATTTTTGCACGAGTCCTTCTATGTTTAAAATAGTATCATCGATTATTACAAACACGTCATCCACGTATCTTCCCCAATAATGTATACCGTCAATTTTGCCCTTTAGGGCACCCGAATTTTGTTTCTGGCTCCGAGGGGCTTTGTCTCGTCATTGTACGCCATAATATATTACTAATACTATAATATAGGGATAGGAATATAATAGACCTGCCGTACCAAACCCGCAGTGTAAATCGCGTGAAAAAATTCTCGAGTACCCCTTGACCCCCTTAAGCGCATTATACGTATTGATTAATTTTACAGCTTAATTTGGTTCCGTGATAACCTTCTAGCCGTTTGCAAACTTCACACTAATGTAATTAATGGAATTGCATTGCGTCTTACAGCAATAGATGGGCCTCTGAGAATCTGTTGCCATGGTTACCGGCTTGCATTCGTTCATTAGTTTATTAAATGAAATTAGTTTTCTGGGATTATCTCAAAAATGGTTGGTTTTAGGGTCCCCGAGTTTTGTCTCTCACATTGAGGGGCTGAAAATGAGCTTTGTCTCGTCCTTCTACGCCTATTTCAGCATGTATTTTAAGGGGGTAGGCCCCCTTTTATGAGAGGTACGGAGAAGATTTATATCAATGATTAGTGTTGTGCCTCTGATGGATATCTGTACCAAATTTTACGTTGATACACCCAGCCGTTCTCTAGTTATAAGGGAACAAAGTTGCCCACAGACAAACAGACAGACAAAAAAAATATTTTCGCGCGCATCCATCATAAAACAGTCTGAAACGCGTAAATAACTCACATTTCCGTTGAAATTCAGAAAAAAAACAGACAAACTTTCATTTATATATATGTAGAGGATATACTGCACCGCTCGGTGTTGACCGTGTTTTATTGCACAAATTTAGGTTTTACTCGCTAACAGCATGGGATAGAAAATATGATAATCCCGTGTATGCCATCGAAAGTTTGCTATTTCTTAGCGTTCTCTTTTTATTTAAAATGGAAATGAAATTTTGAAACCAAAGGGTGTAGTGGTGTCACAAATATGGGTTTTACTCGCTAACCGTTGGAGATGCACGAAAAGTGATAAGGACCTTTGGGATAGGAAATTAAATTTTAAAGCTCGTATGTGCCATCAAAAGTTTGCTATTTCTTATCGTTCTCTTTTTATTTGAAATGGAAATATGAAATTTTGAAACCAAAGGGTGTAGTGACGTCACTAAAATGGTCGCCATTTTTTAATAGTGCAAAATATCGAAATCAAAAGTATCCTATATGTAAACTTGGTAAATCAGCTACATCCATGCAAAATTTCATTTAAATCGGACCAGTGGTTCTTGCGTTGTTGAGTAACACACAGACAGAAAGACAGACACACACCATCTCATTTTTATATATTAGTATGATTTGTTATTTTGTACAAAATCAGGAATATTGCATTTATCAGAAAACAAATAATTTTGCATTTTATCACTGATGGATTACCACTAAATTTCATACATAAAGGTCATGGAAATGAAGATGCATTATGTGATGTGTTTTGGACAAATGTCACATCTATCAGAAAAGCTCTAAACCACAAGCTCTATTATTCAGCTTGATACTATATACTTCGCCGGCCCATCTAATAGACGGAACGACGTGGGATATGTATGTATGTATACTATATTCTGCAAATGTTAGAATACCTATGATCAGGGTCATTATGCAAGTTAAAGGTAGCTGTACATCACGTTCTCCATAGACATTTTTTCCCTGTCATTTGTAGTTTCTACTTATTGATTATTCTGTGTGTGCCATAGTGTCAGTGATAAGAATTGGTATGAGAGGAAATTAAAACGACTGTGTATTAGCTCAATGGTAGAGCAATGGTGTGCAAAACCAGTTGTTGGAGGTTTAAGTACCTTTACCATTGAAAATGAAAGCAACTCTGCATTAGTTAGGGAATAGACCCACAAGTATCGGACATTTTAATGTGCTACATTCCATCTAACTGGTTTGTACTATTTGTAGAATATACAACCTAATTTATAGCTGAAAGCCTCTATTTGTCATGGTTAATTTCTCTTCAGTAGCTAATTTTTAATCTTTAGTGACAGTGGTTTGTTACTTTATTTAAATTTATTTTTACTTATTGTTCAACAGGGGCTGAGGGCTTCACAACTGAGCAAGATCATGAAATGCTGAACAGAATTGAGAAACAGCTTAAAAGAAGATTTGCCATTGGATCGCAGGTTTCAGAGCATACCATTGTACAGGACTTCTTAAAACAGGTATTAGAATAGTTATTGTGGAGTTATGCTCTATTTTAAGCCTATTTTCATCATATGAAAAAATAGTTTTATGAGATCACCTTTTGGCCATGTGTGTGTCCCTAATAAAATCTAAATGGCTGGAGCAATTTTAATGAAATCCAGTAAGGACATTGAAACTATTCTGAATCATATTTCTTCTACTTCTTCCATATTTATAAGCTTATCTTCATTCTCATAATAATCTCGGGGGTCAAGATGATGTTTTGGACATAACGAAATCAGAAATACAATGCTTTTAATACCTTGTCTGTCTATATATAAGCAAGCTTTCATTATCTGCATCTCTTGTTCCTTATCCACAACCACCTTCATAAGGGGAAAAAATATGCCTCACAACTCTTACTATTCTTCTGATCCTTCTTTTCTTCTTGCATTTTCTTAAAACATATTTTTTCTACCTCAGCATTCTTCAAGATATCACATCTATTTATTCCAATCCATCACATTCATATCACAGAACATAATCACACCCACAACAACTATAACCTTCTCCATACTAGATGTAACATTTTTTTTTTTTTAAATCCTCACCAACATACCACAGCACATAACATCTCATTATCCACCACTAAAAAATCCTAGACCAGAGAGCATATCAACACCATTCCCCATGACATCAACTATCATTATCCATTCCCATTCTGCATTAAACCAACAAGCACCCATTCTGCATGGCAATTCTCAACAACATTCCATGGCAACCTTGCCCTAAGATCAAGGAACCTTTGATTAGTCAAAGCCACCAACCAGCAACAGCCAGACCACCACCGAGAATCTCGATGGCCCAGAACACATAAGACATTCTGTGGTGGTCTACCAATTGTGGCCACGGCTGGCAACCAGATAAAAATAATAAAAAATAATAACAAACAGAAAGAAACTAGTAGGAGTCTCTGTAACCTACAAATGTTAGGTTACAACATAGTACTATTTTGTCCGACCCCAACGGTGCCCTTCAAATTTGAATATGTTTCACCAATCGAACATAGTGGCCGTGCAAAATATTTAACCGGCATTCTATGGCTCCGAAAGTATTCACTCGCGTAATTTTCCACCTCATATAATTTTCCCTCCCTGATTTTTAGAACGAAAATTCGGAAAAAGGAAATATTCACATATTTTTCCCCCCCTTGTTTTATCTACGGTTTCCACTAGTTGCGAACCACTGACTTACCCAGTCTTCGTGATTTATGACTACTACGGAAATCGGGAACTAGTTTTGAAATTCCAGTTCATGTTTCCCATGCTAGGAGAGGAGGAAGTGTGGTAAGGCCCTACGAATGGAACTGATTACTCAACATTCCAGCCCCCGGGGCCAGAACACCTGCGACTGCTTAGCTATAACTCGCCCTTGTTATCAACTGTGACTCGCATGCATACAGTAATCGCTTTCAACAGTGTTCTTGCATGTGAATTGTTGTGCGAGGTGTTCGTTAGTGGCGTGATGGGAAAGAAAAACAGTAGTTTCGACGCTCAATTTAAATTGTCTGTAATAGAATTTGCCAAAAATTACTAAAATTGTTCTGCATCTCGTAAATTTTCCGTAGCACCAACCGTGCATGACTGGCAGAAGCAGAAAGAATTACATTGTACCAAGAACACAACTTTATCATTTTGGGGACCAAAAACCGGGAAGCATCCAGAAATTGAAAAGGAAGTTGTTTCAATTGAAAAGCCAGTGCACTATGGGAGTCGAAACTCCACTCCAAAGCAATTATAACCTTACCTTGGCATTGAATAATAATTTTCAAAAGAAAAATATGTATTGTCCGTTGAGCCATTATATATTTAAACACAAATTGTGCTAAATGTTCCGGCATAACTCAACAAAATGACAGTGTTTCGCCCCGGTGTGACAGTGTTTCGCCCCGGTGTGCAATTGGGCTCTTCATTTGGTTTAGCACACCTCACCAAGACACTGTCTACTACACACTGGGAAGGCCATTGCAAGACGTATTTGATACATGTGTATCCACGTCACGAGCAAAGCCAGTGCACTATGGGAGTCGAAACTCCACTCCAAAGCAATTATAACCTTACCTTGGCATTGAATATATATATATATTTTTTTTTTTTTCCAAGGTAAGGTTATAATTGCTTTGGAGTGGAGTTTCGACTCCCATAGTGCACTGGCTTTGCTCGTGACGTGGATACACATGTATCAAATACGTCTTGCAATGGCCTTCCCAGTGTGTAGTAGACAGTGTCTTGGTGAGGTGTGCTAAACCAACTGAAGAGCCCAATTGCACACCGGGGCGAAACACTGTCATTTTGTTGTGTTATGCCGGAACATTTAGCACAATTTGTGTTTAAATATATAATGGCTCAACAGTCAATACATATTTTTCTTTTGAAAATTATATATGGACAACTATATGCCAGCGACTTCCGAAGGACCACTGTGAAAAAATCGTGCAGTTTCATAAATAATTAGGAGTATATTATCTTCTATCACAAATCGGAAATGCAGATCACTTTCCGATTTTCTTTGATATGCCGAGAAACACTACAATTACCAGTGCATACCTGCCAACTTTTACGGTTTATCCGTAAAATTTACGGAAATTGCAGCATTTTACGGTTTTACGGATGAACGGTGTCATTTTACGATTTCGCGGAAAAAAATTGAAACGATAATTACCATTCGATAATCCCTCCCACTTCCGTACAATCGATTGTTTGCGTGGGTCGAAGGCAAGTCCACGATAGTCGATAACTCGTTCTTTGATATGATTCGTACTTTTAACCGTGTGATGTTTGTGTCGTCATTGTAATTGAATTTGAAGCCGGGATAACCGTTCTTCCATGTGAATCTTAGGTGTCGACACGCTCTGCTTCGCAAATTCTTTGTTCCGCTACGTTCGCTCGTTGCTATTTAAACCATATTCTTGGACCACGTGAGTTGTTTATTGTTCGCGAAGTTGGCGTTCCTTGAATGTTTTCGTCTTTTAAGGTTATGGCATATTTTAATGAAGTGTTCGAGTTTTTGTGCTATATCTTCGTGCTTCGCAGTTTCCTGTATTCCTTCGACTAATTACATTCGTTCCACGTGTGTGTTGTTTTTTTCTCTCTACCATGTGCATATTCTTTCATCACGAGGTTGGCGTCGTGTTCATTTAATGGTTCAAGACTTTGTGTGTTTTGACTTGTTTTAATGAAGTGTTGGCTGTGTTTTATGTGATTTATGTTATAATTTTGTGTGACGTTCAGTGATCCAGGTTCCTTTCGATGTTTTAGTAGATATCGAGAATGAACAAATACAACAAGAAACAGTACTTCCAGACATTTAAAGAATCATACTCTGTTGATTTTCCGTGCATACTAAAATCAAGAAAGGGAGAAAATTTGCCTTTTGCACGGTATGTGCGTGTGATATTAATATTGCACATGGTGGAAAAAACGATTTAAGTAATCATGTGAAGTGCGGTAAACACATAAGTTAAGTTAAATCGAAGGAAGGTAGCAAGAAAATCAACACCTTTTTTGCCAAGGCTGGTAACGTTGACAGTGACGTAATTAGGGCCGAGTGTATGTTTACTTTCTTTTTGGTGGAACACAATGTGCCCTTAAGTGCGGCTGATCATGCTGGTGCTTTATTTAAGAAGATGTTTCCCACATCAGAAGTTGCAAAGAAATATAGTTGTGGTCGCACGAAAACGACGTGCATTGTAAATAAAATGGCAAAAAATGCATCATCTGAAGTTGTTAAGTGCCTTCAGAACGGACCATTTTCTTTGGCAACGGATGGAAGCAATGATACGAATGCCAAGTAGTATCCTATTGTTGTTACATTCTATGATGTTCGGCAGGAAAAAGTAGTGAGCACTGTGCTATCCATACCAGCGTTGGACGGGGACTCAACAGGGCGAAACATAGGTAACCTGATGTTATCACAGCCGAGTTCTCATAATATGCCAATTGAAAACTGTGTGGCTTTCTGCTCCGACAATACTCCTGTTATGATAGGACACAAAAATGGGGTTTCAGCAGTTCTGAAGGAAGTTTAACCAGGTATTGCCATCATATTTTGAAGACCAGGAGTTCTGGTCCCTGTTATAAAAATAATATGACAAAGCATTTTCTCAAGACTTTTTGCTGGAAGCTAAAAAGGCCAAAACCATGACTTTAAAGTCGAACTAGCATGTGATTTGCAGTGTGTATTATATTATTCCTTGCCTGTGTTACGTTAAACAAGTTTTATTGTGTAAAGCCTTTTTCAATTGTCGTATATCTGCTTAATTTATCAAGGAAGTCCTGTTAAGTATGCTCCAAACCAATATTCACCACGCCTGCTGCTGATTAACATGGATTTCTTCTTGATTATGTTCATCTACAAATCATGTAAGTAGATATGATTTCATTGAAATATCCTGTTTAAAGCATGAATTATTGTATTTTGTAGCCCAGAAGTATTATTATTTTAGTCAAGCCGGGGTATGTCGAAAATCGTTAATTTTTTTTGTCGCGCGTGAGTTTTACTGATAGCCCTTTTCAAAAGTTGGCAGGTATGCCAGTGTAGTCATGAGGACTACTGTAGCAGAGAGGCAGTTATGCTGGCTGTTACTGCGCACTGACGAAAATTTCCTACCTATGTAATTTTCAAGCGAAAAACAATTCCTAAAGGGAAATTTCCTTCCTGTGTGCACAGAAAGGATGGATGGTGACAGATCTAATGAATGATTGGTTGCGTGTTGTGTTGGGAAGACTGGCCTGGCTATCTCTTTAACCAGAGGTCGTTTTGGACAGTTTCAGTGGCCATCTTGTTGATGATCTCCAAGAAATGGATAACCAGAAGACTGATGCTGCAATTATTCCTGGCGGCTTGACGTCAGCCTTGCAGCCTCTTGATGTAAGTGTCAATAAGCCATTCAAAGCAACGTGTGGCGGGTATATTCTGAATGGATGGCGAGAGGTTCTCATACTCGCACGCCTACTAGGAATATCTAGAGGCCTTCACTAGAATATGTGAGTGGATTGTTCATGCATGGGGACTGATTTCACCAGACATTATTGTGAAAAGTTTCGAGAAAACTGGCATTTCCAATGAACTAGATGGAACTGAAGATAATTGCATCTGGGAGATGGAAGAGAAAGGGAGTGATTCATCGCAGATGACTTCGGAAGAAAGCGACGATGAATGACATAAGTCTATTTCTTTGAAATGAAGGGATTGCGTGTTGTGTAGGCAATTTTACAGAATTTACCCTAATACAGTATTCTAATTTATTTCAGGTATCTGGCTCCTATTTTCAGTGAATTCTCGCGTGACATTAGAGGAGGACAGTTTTCGTATAATTATTGCTAGGGAATGTATAATTGCCTTCGATTTTTAATTAAAATTGTGTGTACATATTTTCGATATTTTTTTACTATTTAGGCCTAAATAAATTTTGTAACTTAACCCAGATATCCCTGACATCCTTCCAGGAGGACAAACCATTAGTTCAAACTCTTGTGTTCTTTAGTGGTAAAAACAAGTAGCTATCTGCGCACATGCATGTATTTACAGTCCTGCCAATAACTTGTCGTCAGTTTGTGACTGAATGCACTGCAGTGCAGACTGTTTGTTAGCAACAATAGCGTTAAAGGTGAACCGATGTTTCTGTGATGGACGAATTGACTGACATTATTGTAGAAGGGTAAGTATTATGAACACAGTTATGCCTGGATGATTAAAAAATATTGTCACACCAACTCTATGGATGTTGTTAGACATATGCAATAATGTTTTTGTTCGCTGTACCAATATTAGTTAAGTAAGCGGCTTCGGTGGCGTAGTTGGTAGCCTGCTGAACTGCTGTGCCCAAGATAGCGGGTTCAAACTCGGCCGAAGTCGTTGGATTTTTTAAGAGCGTTAAAATCCTTCAGTATGCCTTCCTTTGTAGGGGGAGTAAAGCCGGCGATCCCATGTCATCTTTATGGCATGGAAAACATCCTTCCACAGACTTAACTTGTGTGAATCTAAATTTCTAGGTTAGATTTCGATGGAACGCTCTATCCAAGTTCCAACGTTCACCACTAGGTATCAGTGACATCTGGTAGCGAAAGTTGGAACTACTTGAAATTGAATGGAACTTGTAGCTCACTCTATGGGTGTCCGCTTGAAGCAGCTACAGCCTCTGGCGAGCCGATCATGTCCTCGGACACTCCCGGCACTTAAAAGCCATACGATAAATAAATAATAAAATAACAGTTGAAGTTATTATTACCTAAAACTGTGGATCCTTCCAGAAGGACGTCAGGGAAATATGATATATTTTTTGTTTTAGCAAGGTTCTTACTCTGAATGAACTCCTAGCGATTATTGAAAAGAAATACGCCCCTGAACTTGAGTCATTTTACGTAACAGCAATTCCTCCTCCTGGAAACATCACAGATGGAGACTTAGGGGGCAGAAGATTTTCTTACAAATGACCATCTTCCAGGTTCACAACTGCAATCAGAAGCATTCCTCAGCATATCAAATGCTCCCTCGCTAATCGAGATTATACCTGAACCTCAGTCTTTACCAAAAACGAGTAGGTGTACTGTTTTTATAATATATCCTTGTAATTTTGTATATGTAGAAAATACTAATTAAATATTTGCATAGTATCACTTTATACCATAAAGGATATAAATCATGTTCATTTCCTTTTTTAAGTTTGCCAAGCTGCTCGACTCATGAATATAGGGTAAATGTGAAAAAATTAGGGGAACTCGCTAACGCCCCAAACCTGCGGAGTATAAATGGAACAATAATGAGCTAAAAGCTCCGTGTGTTGAATGGTTACCCATTCACACTTGCCAGGACCAATGAAAACACCACTTGAATATTTCAAATTATTCTTTGATGAAGAAGTTGTGCAAACAATAATAATTTTTATCAATCAGTATGCTGCAAAGAAGAACAAAGTTCATGATGTGTCAAATGCTGAAATGTTGTCTTTCATCGGCATAGTACTAGCTTTGACAAGGTCAGCCCCTTGAGTAAGGTATCTCGATTTTCCCGCCAGCAGAGAACAATAATCACCCTACCTCAGCCAAGCTTGTTTTTCCCTTATAACAACAGAATGGGTGGGATTGATCGAACTGATGAAAATGTGTCACTTTACAGAGTGTCAATTTGAGGAAAGCAGTAGTATTTTTCCATAATAGCACATATTATAGACTTGGCAGAGAAAAATGCTTGGCAGCTGTATTGCAAAGATGGTGGAAAACTTGACCACTTGCACTTTATGAGGGTAACGAAGCAAAGAGGATATAAAAAGTAGGTTGGCTCAGGAAAGGAAAGCATTTCTACAAAACAGGAATCTGTTGACATCGAATATAGATATAGGTATTAGGAAGTCATTTTTGAAAGCATTTGTCTGGAGCGTGGCACTATATGGAAGTGAAACTTGGACTATTGGTGCAGCAGAAAAGAGGAGAATTTAAGGGTTTGAAATGTGGTGTTACAGGAGAATGATGAAGATCAGATGGGTAGATAGGGTTACAAACGAAGAGGAATTAAGAAGAGTGGGAGAGGAGAGATGTTTCTGGCGACTGCTAATGAAGAGAAGAGATAGGTTGGTAGGACACATACTAAGACACCCAGGAATAGCAAGCTTAGCTATGGAAGGAAGGGTCGAGGACAAGAACTGTAGGGGTAGACCAAGATTAGAATATGTTAAACAGATTGCATCGGATGTAGGGTGTGGTAGCTATGTAGAGATGAAACGATTAGCTCAGGACAGGGAGGCATGGAGAGCTGCATCAAACCAGTATGTTTTTACTGTATGTTATGTGATATACAGAGGTGCCAACCTTTGAAGTGGGTTATCAGTAATCACTTATATCCCCCCCTCGCCCACACCACTCAAAAATGTTCACGCCAAATCCAAAGCATGCTCCTCTCCTCTCTTCTCGATAATGACACCACATTTGGGACCTATAGTAAAGAATATCATATTACACAATAAGATTTGCACATGATCTGCTAGTGCTGTGATGAGAAATTTCTTGTAGCTTGTTTTGCACCCAGTAGCTGCTTTTCCGTGAAAGTTTTCTTGTAACATACATCCCCCTCTGTTGACATTTTCATCTTTTGAATCGTAAGCGATTCCAGTGTACTTGTGCTTAATGTAGGTCTGAATTCTGTCTGATTTTTCCTAACACTGATTTTTTTTTTTGTGGGAGAGTTACTGTGAGGTATACATAATTTTGCAAATACCACATTACTTAAGGTTTTATACTTGAACAGCCCACTTTCGTTTTTAAGCTCAGCAATGTTGCCCCTGTTTACATCAATTCTCGGTCCTTGTAAAATTTATTGAGGGAAAAGTAACACACGAATAAACAGCAAATTCCTCTTTAAGTTTGTCATGTTCACTTTCCCTGATCAAAATTGGGAATCTTTGAACAAAATAATCAAGAGATGAATTGGAAACCTTCATTCTACGAGAAATATCGAGATGGTCTCAGCCATTCGACGAAATTTCTGTAGTTTTCACGATAGAACATGGAGAAAAATCGCGATTTACATAATTGGTGTCACTTTTAGTCGATCGACTAGATTTCCAGTGTCCTTGAGGGGGGCACGGGAAAATATAGCATAATTACGCAATCTGCGCCGCTTGCTCTACGTTTGACAAGAATCCAGTTGTTCTCGTCATTGAATGCGGAGAAATATCGCGATATATCACAATCACTGCCACTTTCGGCCATTATACGATAATCACGATGTCCTCGCGGTTGGTCACTGAGAACGCGATAATATGCAATCGGTGCTGCACCCTGCCGTTTAACGATTGTCTGCCTGTCTATCTGTCCTGGCAGAATGGCGGAGGTAAGCTCGAGGATGGGAATGTTTAAAATTCACGACCATTTATGGACATGTTGTATGGTCGGCGCCGTCATTCCCGCTGTCCCTATGCTGTAGTTGGGAGTTCACGGTGGATTACGAGGAGAAATGAGTATCGCGATGCTACGTAGACTGTCATTTCCAAGTGGGTTGACAACTTCTCGCTCCCCGTTCGCTTTTAAGTATACGGTCATGGGAAAAGTGGCGAGTAGGTTTCGGGATGTTTCGTGATGGGTGCCCAATCACCTTTGAGGATTCCCGTAGTCCTCGTGGTCACAAGTACACGATTGGGCACGGAATTTATGATTTTATGCAACTGGCGTCGATCAAATATTGTGAAGTATTCTGAGAGAATTG
The DNA here is from genome assembly GCA_946902985.2 of Meconema thalassinum. NCBI lineage: Eukaryota > Metazoa > Arthropoda > Insecta > Orthoptera > Tettigoniidae > Meconema > Meconema thalassinum. Next base: position 1,635,849,660 of record OX336388.2, read on the forward strand.
CACGAATAATACGACAAGGGGGCACATTTTTTTTCGAATTCGAATCACGAATACAAGTTTTCAAGATAACCAGTTAGAATATATATCCAATGGAACCAAAGTTCTAAGGAAAAATCGACATAACTGAATTTCGAATTAACCATCCTGGATGTCGCAAATTATCGATACGGATCTATTTTTAAAATATATGTATTTCGAAGCATTTTCGAGTTTTTATTTTTTTCGAAACTGTATCATTTTGCAAGATTGCAACATTAAATTATTTCGCGTTATTTCTGGACTTCAATTTGAGATAGTCCCCAAATTTAGAGGTCAATAACAGAAATGCGAGGTTTCAGTTGGCTTTCGGAAGTTTTCGCAAATAAACTGCTTGCGGAAAGTCAGGTTTCCTAATAATGCAGAAAAATATTTCACACAAAACTAAAAACTCTTCTCGATGCCGAAAATATACGTTGAACCGATGTATACCACTCAAGGTATCCTCAGTATGCATTTCCTTGAGGTCGGGCACGGGGAAATAGGCTATAGCTTACGCAATCGACGTTGCTTGCGTGAAACTTGCTCAATCGCAATCTGTGAGCCTAGGGCCGCGAGTTTAGATGATTTAAACCGACCTCGGCGAATTTTTGTTACCTCAAACCATCAGACATAAAAATTAGCTAATTTTCGTTACTTTCGTTACCTGCGTGTAAAATTACCTATTTTTTCGTTACTTTCGTTGACAACCTGTAACTTTCCATTTCTTCATAGAGATGTCTTCTTTTTTTCGCGATGTCACTTTTCCGTAATAATTTTCCCTTTGACCGTAATGCCGTAATTGTGAGATGAAATCCGTAATAGTTGGCACCTCTGGATATAATATTTTACTCAATGAATATTATGAATTAATTCACATGGATGTCGAATGAATTAATGTTGATAGTGAATATCCCTGACATCCTTCTGGAAGGATGTCTGATTTCCGGCAAACTAGGCATGGTACGCAATTAAAATCACTTTTTCTGGCCTACTCACAACTTCCAACAAAAGATCTTCATGGAACAAACACAAATTTTAACGAAAAAAAAATCAGGATTATTTGGGTTTAACATTATGATTGATTTATAATTTCCATTTTTAATTTAGATTCGCATAATTTTCCCTCCCCATTTTTTAGGTTCAAAAAAAGTTTCAAAAATATTAGGGGAGGGAATCACGCGAGTAAATACGGTATTAATACCACCCTGAAATTTTGTATACTGATAGAAAATACTAAGCTAAGTTGGGGCAGATGACCTCGTAGTTCTGCCCCTTAAAACAACAATAACTAACTAACTAAGCTAAGTTCAGATATGTGACACTCAAAAGCATGTTAATTACTGAACCTGTATTTTGTGAGCTTATCAGCAAGTCACAAGCCAGGAGTCAAATGGACATTTACGTGTTAATTTATGTTTGAATTTAATGGGGTCTATAGGCAACCAACTTTACAGTAAGTATGCAACCCACTTCTTGCCAGACAAGGAAACTCGTATGTTGAAAAGAGAAAGAGGAAATATCGATCCCAGTCAAAGCAATGTAGTAAACTAAAAGAGCTGTGGAAATGAAACAAATCTCGCCAGTGGACAGACCAGCATAAAAACAGACTGGTTTCAAAACAAGAGTGGCACGTCAAATGACTTGGCGAGTGCGTAACAACCACTCGAGTTGGAAGAGGGAAATGTGACCAGCCATGCTTTTTGACACGTGCAGTACATTGGCGCGAGCAAAAGTTCACATGACTACCTGCAGCCAATCAAATAATTAGAATCTGATATAAGTAATTAGATCGCTGTAATTACTACACACTACTTAGAAGAAATGTAATTACATAAATTTGCTTGGGAATGGAAACTATTTACTTTCATTTCAGGAGGATTTTAAGACGAAGCTTTATTTGGCCAGAATTAATATTAGAAAGGACATATGAATTCTGACCGCCAAATGTCATAGAAAGACTCTTTATCATCTCACGAAGGATTGAGATTTCAGAGCGACCCTTGGGGCTGTATTTCGAAAGTCTTCGAGCGGGACGGATGTATTAGTTCCACCCAGAAGAAGCACGCTAGTATAAGAATAATTTGACGGCAAGGACCGAGGTATCGACGGTCATCTTAGTGACGGTGAATGATTATTCTAAATTTCAACAGATCTCTGCATATAGAGTACAAGTGAATTAAATGAAATTCTACAAGATAAATCTACGCAACGAATAAATACATTATTAGTCTACGGAATTCAACATTACAACAAAATTTGTTGAAAATCGTCAAACATTGAATTATACAAAAATTATTAACGAGGGTCATTAAAAACTATTTACGCAAATTTTAAACGAAATCAAATCCATAATAACCATTCAATATCTACAAACAATACAACGATGTCAAATATGAATTATTACCAGAAGTGAACGAGAACATTGCTCATTCAAATTTCAGGGAACAGCGTGATGAAGTACTAAATACATGAAAAGAAACTTAACCGACGATGAGATGAGGATCACTGGAGTGGCATTACTTAATTATGGACGAGTCGCCTAGTCAAATGTGGAACCACACTACTACACTACGGTCCTCACAAATGGCATCTCATTCTAAATTTAAATTATTTCCTTCACCAACCGGAAAATACTATAATACTAATGAATACTATAAAGAGTTCCATTCTACAAGAACATCTAGAAAGCAGGCGTTTGAAGAATGTTATCGACAGTTCTATCTAAAACAGAAGCGAGATGAGTTTTGAATGAGTTCCATCCAATATTTGTAAAATGCAGATCCAGGACAACAGACTACAGAACATCAAACCAAGGAAGAAGAGGACGAAGCGATTCTCAACCCAGGATGAAGATGCCAGTTCGAGCAGACCGAAATTCCACCAGGTTTGAAAATGCAGATTTTTAACAGACAGAAGGTAGAGGAACGACTCATGATATTTGTGGATATTCATTTGACCATGACCTTATTCTAGGAAAGATCTGTAATTTTTATAATAATGCCCCTACGTTGGGCTACCATTGTAACTATTTCTGATACTGCCCCTCGTTGGGCTACCATTGTAATATATCTAATACTGGTATTTTTAAACTTATCTTCATTCTTATGTTGGTTGAAGTCAATCAACAACATGTCCCACGGTTGGGCGACACTTGTAATAAATATAATAATTCTCCAAGCTTGCCACCTCAGGGTAGTGGGGCGATACACTCGCTAAACGACATCACACAAAAGACAGTTACACCGACTTCACAAATACACACATTTATTAATAAAAGCAAGCTTCCATTACCTGGATCTCTCATCCAGTATTCACAACAACTCTCATTCTTCTCCACTTACAAGTACTTCATTTCTGGTCGTTCTCTGGCAATCATTAACTATCAATACCTGTTTGTCAAAACATACGAGCAGGTTTTCATTACCTGCATCTCTTGCAGATTGTCAACATATAAGTAGCTTTCCACTACCTGCATCTCTTGTGGTGTCCACCACAACATTCATGAGGAAAATAGGCTCCTCACTGTATATAGTATTCTTCTGCTCCTTTTCTTTTCTCCTTGAGTTTTATAAATGTTTCTGTATGTCCTTAATCTTAATAGATATAAGTTCTATTTCTCCAAAAGAAAACAAATTCTTAGACCTCTAAACATAACATAATAATGATGAAAAATCACATCACCATAGTAACCTTGCCATTAGCAAAGCCAGTCCACCACCAAGAATCTCTATGGCAGAACACAGAAGATTCTCTATGGTGCTCCACCAATAGGTAGCCATGGCTGGCAACCTGATAAAAAAAAAAAAAAAGAAACGCACAAGGCGAAAACCTGAGGGTGAGCTATTGTTTCCAAAATAATTTCGGTTACAGATCTATTTATCTTACACTCCCATTGCAAGTTAATTTATTTAGAATTTTCAGATTAGATCAGTTTTGTTGTTTTTATCGACGAGTTGTATTTTAGAATTTCGCAGCATCGTAATTTTTATGATTAGATATTATTCTTAATATTTGGGAAATTTTATTGACAAAGTTTAGATATTTTTCTCGAATATAGTGTTATTTGATTTCGAATTAAGATCTACTTCGATAGATTAAGCAGCATTGATATTAGATTTGAGAAGTCATATTAGACTTGATCTTGATTTGGCTATGAACCAAATTGTAAACAAGAGGAATATTTTATTATGGGGTTTGAAGCCATTTTTCAGTGTTGCCTTAGTAATCAAAAGTTTGGTGCATTTTAGTCAGTCAACACGAATGTACCCAAATGAGTTGAGTTATACCCTAATCCTGGAAAAGAAAATAAGTTACATGAGATTAATAAATACACTTGGATGACCAGTTTCGATCGTCAAGCGATCATCATTAGATCCATTACACTTAGGGTATAAAATCTATATCTGAAAATACGGGTGAAAATATTTACAATATGTACACTTATTTAGTTGCAGTATTGGTAATGCAACTCGTTGGTATTTGTTGGTTGTAGTCTATATGATGTTTTGGTGAGATGCTGGAAGTGGTGATAGAACTCCGGAATTTGCCTGTTTGGAGTGACTTATGTGGTTATTGTGAATGGCCAATTCTGATTGTGTATTGTACAGGTTAGGGGTCTTGTGCAGTCCGACCGCGAGCAGTTCACTTGGACACTGGTAACACGCGACTGAGTGGTCTGTTTTCTCGCTGGGCTGGTTCCCCCTCCCCACATTCCTAAGTGCTGTGTGTACGAAGTGCAGGTGTATTTGGTGGTGGGTTCCAAGTCTAGACATAATGGTGTATGTTATTGTATTCAGGACGGTCTTAGACTATTAAAGACCGTGGAATCAAAGACCGTGGAATCAATTCTCGCCATGCATAAACTAGTAGCCATATAAGCGCTGCCGGTCTTTGAGAATGTCCCGGCACCTTTAATACTGCCGTGAATACCAGCCTAGGTTTATTGAAGAAAAGGTACATCGTACATCCTAATTCAAGTAACATTTTCCTATTTTAATCCCCCTATTTCCCCCCTTTTTTATCTAGTTTGGCTGTATCGCTATGTTGTGTCTTGTTTCCAACTGGGTGTCTCTTTTAGTAGAGTGAAGAGGGGTGGGCTCTCCATGAAAGTGTGTTCATTTAAATTATTCGGGTTGTTTCTTTTGGCTATGTGTATCTCGATTGCTTCCTTTTATGTCCAGAGGTCTGCCTTTCGGTTCGTGATGAATTATTTTAAAGTCGGTTTCAATATTAGTGAAACTGGGTCCCGCGTCACACATGTGTTCGCATATGGCTGAGTGTGTCCCGTATTTTATCGCATTTCTATGTTCATGGTAACGTGTATCCACTCTTCTTCCACTCTGTCCGATGTAATTTCTTCCACTCTGTCCGATGTAATTAGCTTGACAACCTGTCTTGGCACTTAATAGAGTATACCCCTGACTTTGAATACGGGTCTTGTTTATTCAGATTACTATTGTGCAGATGCTTACCGGTTGTGTTATTCGTTTTGAATGCTATTTTTATGCCTTGCTTTTTGAACAGATTAGTGATTTTATGTGTGTTCGCATTCACATAGTTGAAATGCACTTATTTTTTCTCATTATTGTCCGGCTTTGGAATCTTTTTATCTTTATTTTTATGTCTGGCTACAATTTAATCTATTTTGTTGGGTGGGAAATTGTTTTCCTTTGCTATTTGCTTGATTATTCTCATTTCCTTATTATTATTTTTTTTACATGGGTACGTTTAAAGCCCTGTGCACCATTGAATTGAACCCCGCTGATTTATGCGTACTGGGGTGATTGGACTGATTGTCGATTGCATGCGAGGGTTGTGTGGCTTTTCGGAATATGGAGTATAAAAGCTCATTATCTTTACGTTCGATGGTTATGTCGAGATAATTTATTTTCCGATCGGTTTCAGATTCTTTAGTGAATTTGATTGAATGTGTAGGCTATTAATGCTTTGGAGAATTGTTTCTTCTTTTTTTTTTTTCTCTCTCTTCATGATTAGGGTATAACCCAACTCATTTGGGTACATTCGTGTTGACCGCGTGAGGAATAATTTAATAAAGCAATATTATTCGTAAATATGATTGTTTAAAGAGACAATTCATGATATTGACATTTCAAATGTTACTAAAAATATTAACATTGAGTTAATAACAATTTGATGTAAAGAAAGAAATAATTGTAACTTGTACAGTTAAGAAAGATCAGAGAGGCGAGACGAAGTTGTATTTTTATTGTATATAATGTTGAGATTCAAGATTAATGATTGTTTAATAAACATCAAGGCATAAGGAATGTAAAGCACATCACTATTAAGTTGGTATGATGGAATTGTTACAGTAAAGCTGACTATTGAGAACAGCGGATGTCGAAGTTTAATAATATTATTGAAGCACAGAAATTAAGTAGACAGAATCGTTATTTTGGTGTACCAATATGTGAAGAAATGTCCAAGAGTAATCTTATTGATCATGGCGACAGTAAGACGAAATATGTAATTGTATTATGAAAGTTTATGCGAGTATATTAAATATTCAAGGAGTCGACGAGGACATTATCGTTAAAAGAAGTTATATTGTTAATGAATAGAAGTTATATTGTTCAGGAGAAAGAAGTATGTGCTATGTTAAGAAAGTCAAGGAAGACTTGTGTAAGGTAAATGGATATTATTAATTTGAGAATGCAACAAGATGAAATACGTAAGAAACAGCTGGTAAGAAGGCACTACCATTGTAATGCCACTGTAACAATTAACAAGAATAGATCAAGGAAGGATGTTTTTGAGACATTATCGTTGTGAATTATTTAGCAAGATTTTGACAATGTTTGTCAAGAATTAGCGGGTTGCTTGTTCAGATGTTATTTGAATTAGACAAAAAGTTTACCAGATATGAATGTGAGTGATATGATATTAAAGAAATAAATAGAAAAACTTATTTAACCCGATGAGTACTACGCCCGCCTATAGACGGGCTGACACGTCCGGTCCACCAGTGTTACGCCCGTCTATAGACGGTGCACGAGAACGTTTTATTTTCTTCAGTTTCCCGGTTCACTCTCAAGAGCCAAAACGATGTCTGGGATGTTCTGCCACCTGTTGGGCATTATGTGGAACTAATTGAGCATGACTTATAGCTTCGGGAAGTGACTAACAGAGCTTTTGGTAGACTTCTGTCCTTTACAGCTGTAGTTCATCCATGAAGGAAATTAAGAGAGGAAAAGGAAGTGAAGCTGTGATTGGCTCAAGTTCTCACGCTCTCCTGAAGGAAAATATTCGGAAATAATAATAATAAAAATGGCCGAACAACAACAACAAGCTAGTTATTCTCGTCGCGATGTTATTACGATCAAAGAACCCTTCAGTCATTAACCACAGTGGAAAGTGATGATGAAGACGATGATTTTAATGCATCAATGAGTGATTTTGAAAATATTTTATTTTGGGCCCTATACTTAGTTTAAAGATGATGTACATGCAAGCACAAAAAATTAAATGTTCATATGTCACATATGGAACATAAACTTAGGATTTTCCATTTGCATTTAGATATGTAAACAAACATTTTAAACTATTAACTGATAGGTTAAAAATTGTGGCTTCTACATTTTTTTTTTACATACGAACGGAGAAACTCAAGTTACCATACAGTCGAATTGGAACTCGGCACGTAAAAGGTTAAAGGCCGAAAAGAGCATCGAGGAATGCATCTTAACTTCGATGTATGTAAAAATTGTAAATAGAACAAATATTTAATTATGTTTAGTATTAATTATCATTAATAAAAATCAGAATAGGATCAAGGAGTTCATATTCTAAAGAGTAAAGGACGTAATTGTGAAATGAGAGAAGATAATTATTTTTTACAGCATAGTGAAGTCGGCTGTTATTAATATAGAATATTTTATGAATAATTTATTGATTAGAAGGTGGTTATCAGAATAAGTTTTTATTTAATTGAAACTCCTTAGTAGGAATTCATAAACCCAATTCATGGTTAGTTAAATTATTATTACATTTATATTCATTTTATTTCAATTATTTTAGGGGGATTATTTTCATTATTATACTAGTAGCAAATACAAACTAGCTGGCACTAGTTAGTTTGCTTGCTCCGTTTTTATGGAATCCACAAAGTTATCATTTCATAGCGAGAATGAGTGTACTATGCTCTATTCATATTCTAAAGGCGCCCAACCCATTCCATACCAGTCACACCCCGAGATTCTTAGAATCTCACTCTCCATTTGTCAATAACTAACTAAAAATATTATGTGCCTGAGAAGGTGCCCTCTATTGAACCTGATTCTAGGATCTGTACTGCCATATAGGGGCCAAGTCTGCTGCTAGTGTAAGCATAACATGAACTTTTGTTCTCTTAATGAAATGCCCAAGTTCGTGGGTTCAACCCCGGCCGAAGTTGTCGGATTTTTTAAGAGCGTTCCGGAGGGGAAGTAAAGCCGGCAGTCCCATGTCATACGATTTATGGCATGATAAAGAACCTTCCACTAACTAAACTTGTGTGAAGCCAAAATTTGTAGGTTAGATTTGATAACGCTCTATTAGTTCAAACGTTCGCCGCCAGGTGCTGACTGCTATGCCATCTAGTAGTCAAGTCTACAAGCTAGGTGTCATGGACGGTAGCATTTGGTAGCAAAAGTAGGAACTACTCGAAATTATTTTCTGCAGTCCTTACTTGAATTAAAACAGATAACCTACACTAATAATGCCGGTTATCAGACAGATTCTACACACATCCAAAGTATACAGGACTACATGACCGCATTGTCGCAGCCCCTAAACTAAGGAACCAATCATCTCTTAATGAACTGATTGACCTGCAAAAAAAGAAGAAAAAAAAAGTGGATCACTTGATGAAAATTATATTGAAGTGGCAAAAATTTTAAATTTTGCTTTAAACTTTTAGTGAAATATTTCATTTACTTCAAAATGGTGTTTGATTAACAACACAAACATTAACTTAACATTTTTTAAAACAAAATTTCAGGACTTTACCAATTTCATGAGAAATTTTAGTGGTTTTTTTTTTTTCTCTTCTTGTGTAATGTGCTGCTTTACTGTTATTGATGTGTAGCTGACAAAACACCTTCATGCACCCTAATAGCGGGTGTTTCCTACCCTAGCTTCAATAACAGCTTGAAGACGTCAGGGCAAACTGAGCAGAAGATCCCCTGATCAATTCTTGTGGAATTGCATCCCATTCCTCACACAGGGCATCTCTAAGCTGTTCCAAGGTGTTAAATTCATGACTGTGAGCACTTAGTGCTGGTATATCCCACACATGTTCGATGATATTGAAGTCGGGGCAGCGTGCTGGCCAGTCCATGATTCGATTCCAACATCCTGAGAAATGATTTGCAATTTGTGGTCAGTCATTATCATGCATAAGCCTGAAGTTTCTCCCACAAACAGTGTGTATGGCAGCACCACATGGTGTACGAGAATCTTCTCAATGTACCAGCATGCATTGAGTCCCCTGCCACGGTCGATACGGATGTTAAAAACTCAGTGCGTCCCTGAAGACTGCTGCCTCTCCCCACAGCATTACTGAAGCTCCTCCGAAAGGTGTCCTTAGACTGTGTAGCAGAAGAATAGGCTATTGCTCCCCTAGTCTCCTCCAAACCCTTCCACGCCCATCTGGGGACCTTAGACAGAAACAGCTCTTGTCTGTAAAGGGTACAGATCCCCACTGTTCAGCAGTCCAGAGTTGATGCTGCCTTGCAAACTGGAGTCGCATTAGAGATTTATCCAAATGACTATGCTGCGCGATTAGATAAAAGTGTACACTAGCCGCACGGCACAGTTATTTGGCTTCATCTCTACTCTATGGTGTCGCTCAAATAGTGGCCTTGTTGCAGGTCTTCTTGAAGACATATTGGCTCCATCCAACCTTCATCTGACTGTCCTTTTGCTGACATACACATTCCTTACAGTTTAAAGATGATTCCTGGCCTGAAGTCGGGTTGTAAGGCGGTCACGCAACACTTGAAGGAAGATGAATCGGTCATCCTGGGACGATGTTAACCTCCTATAACCTGATCCAGGCCTTCTGGTTTAGGTGGCACTCTCATGATAGCATTCTATAGCATGTTGGACACTTCTAGATGAAGATCCATTATAACAAAGACTTAGCCTTTCGCTGATCAGTGCAACGGCTCTTGCAAATTTTACTTACAGAATCTTCTTATAGTGTGTGTTTCATTAATCACAAACCTCAACCAACCTTCCCTTATCAAAATCCTGTCATAAAACTTAGAAGCTTACCTTGAGGGAAGAGAGATATATCCAGGCTGGACATCCATTAAATCTGGCTGGAGTTAATAAGCAAACAAGACTTGATTGTTTATGGCCCACTTCTCATTATTGGGTGTGTGAAGTGTCGTGAGAAACAATATTGCTTTAAAAATGCCTTATACACTGAATAGAGTACATCAAATTCAGATTAGACAATTTAATTGTGTTTTTGTTAACTGATACACTTTTAATTTTTCCAGTCATTGTAGATATCAGGACCAAGGTATTACAAGTATATACACCATCCCATAAACCGTAGTAGCACCTTTATGCAAAAATTAGAAACATTATAGTCATTTATATTCACATTTTGTTTTTCTATTTACAGAAATACCCTGAGAGAGCCATTTACAAAGTAATCCATACAATGATCCGCAGGGGGGAGTTGCAACACAGAATGCAGAGAAAGATGCTGTATCGGCTAATGTAGAAGCTATGTGTTGCCTTGACAGTAAATCAGCTAAATTATATTGTACTGTAAATTTTGTTGTATTGTCCTGTTTTTGTAAGATATATTGAAATGCAGTTTTAAAATAATCTTAATATTGTGGCATTATTTCTTTACTTTTTAAATGACTGTACAATTACAAATTATAAAATTGACTCTGAGGCCTCCAGTTGCTCTGGGAATGGATATTCTGGATGTTTCTCCACCCTGGAACAAGGAACACTGCTCTTCAGTACTTACTCTAATATAGAAATTAATGGGAGGGGTTCTGATTCAAAACCTGCCTAAGGCATAATTTTAGATACCACATTTTTTTTTTCATTATGCAGGTTTTGCTTCAGACTCTCCATATAACTTAAAATTGCTTATTATATTTTAAAACAAAATGTAGCTAACTTGTATTTGTTAGCTTTGTCACATTTTTCATAGGTTATAAACATGATGTACAGGTACCAAACCTATTTTGATTATGTTTCTGTTAATGGAACTTTATATCTAGGCCATGAAATGTAACTGAAGAAGGGATGGTTTCAACTCCTTGATGAGGATGTCAGGTAGACCATGCTGGGTTGGAAAATAGACTACCTAATAGTGTTGATATTGGAAGAGAGCAAGAGTTGATAAAGGGAGGTTGGGCAGAGGAGCCAAGCACTAGTTGGCAGAAGCAGTGTGAGATCCAGTTGGACCCCAGTGATAACTACACATTTCAGAAGTTCATCTAGGTAGTGCCACAGTAAGTAATATTTCTGAAGTGAGAGTTTGCAAAATATTCCGACATACAGTGTGTGGGTAACAAGAAAATATTAAATTGGTGCAGAGTGAGAGGCAATTAGGTTTGGGGTTCTGTAGTAAAAAAATTGATTATTACTTGGCCAACAACAGTTCACCAGTGTGATTCCTAGTCAGAATCTTCAGTAGAAGTTGATTTGTCCTCGTCGACAGGTTCAACTTCCCCCTGATCTTCCCACAGAACATCGTCTCTGTGCCATCCATTTCATTGGAAATGCAGCATTTTTTTAAAGCCACGCACAATGCTCTCGGCAGAAATATTGTTCTATACAGTGAGTATCCACTGCATGATCAATGGAATGGATGGCTTCTGTATCTTGCCCGTAGGTGTTAAAAGCATGGTTACCTGCCAACAACCATGCACTGTATTCTTTCTTTACAAAGTCTTTGAATGGCTTATTTACTGCCACATCAAGTACTTGCAACTGGGATGTCATTCCACCTGGAATGATTACGAGATCAGTGTCCATAGATGCTACTTGTTTGGTCCGTGGAGTGAGGTGCCCTCTAAAGGCATCAAGAATAATCATAGCCCTCTGCCTCAATAGAGCACTGGGTCAATGACCCCAAACAACGCTCAGCCAGTGCCCCGTCCATCCACCCCTTCTCTTGAACATGAAGAATGATTCCTGGTGGTATTTTTTCTTTAGGCATCGTTTTTGCTTGAGGATAACGTACGGGGGCAACTACCTACCCAAGACAGCATGTCAGTGATCCGCGACTTGTCATTTCTCGTCGATTTAACAATGACCGAGTTACTGCCCTTATTGTGCACACTCGTGTTTGAAGGCACATCGAAGTTGATCGGTGTCTGGTCGGCATTTTCCATCTGTCCCAGGAGATAGTTGTGTTTTTTTGTGCAATCCGGTAACATAACACAGAAATGACAACAGCTTTTCATTAAAATCGTACAGCAAACATTACTCGAGAGAAGTGCAACGATGCAGTGACGAGCCCTGGCGCCTCATCATACCTTTACACCACCCAAGACTTCCTTTAAATATATTTCCTAAGATTCCCAATTCCCTTCCTACCTCAATAGACTTGAAAGTTATCATTTCACATGAAATTGGAAACCCCTCAGCCTGTTTTTCTTGAATGTACAGCACAACACGATTTTGAAGTTCTTCAAAACTTCCTTTGTTAGGTACTCAGAACCCTTTAGGAGTTGTATTTACCGATTTGTATTGGTCTAGTTGTTTTCTCCATAGTCTAATGTTCACACCATATTTCTGTGCAGCTCTTATGTTATTCGTTTGAATAGCCACGTTTGCCACCATGGTTTTGAAGTTTACATTGTAGCTCCTTCACAATCCCTTGTTGATTTGAAAGACAGAAGAACCTTCCTTTCACACGTGATCAGCAGGCTTCATTTCTTCATCTTGAGCCATTACATGTTCCCTTTTTTTATCACTCATTACTAGTTAGATAACCCCGAAGTTCTAAATCTAAGATGAAAACGAAACTCACCGGTACCGGTACTTTTTATCTTGTTCACAACTAAAAGTGTAACTGGCAGACAGCTGATAAGAGTTCAGTCACGTAGGGCTGACGTGGCGCAGGAGGCGATGCACGGGATTTGTTTTGCAGGTGGTCTACGTTCAGGCGCCATTTAAAATGCAAGACTGTGAAAATAATGCGTATGCTGTTTTTAAGATTATATTTTCGGAAAAGAACATCGCACTATATTGGGGCCAATACGGATAATCAATGCATAAATTATCTTGTAACACTCGCATTACGTGTTACAAGATAGTCATCCTATCCCCATCAATTTCCTGGTCAAATACCTGGACCACTTCCCGCCTGGGAGTGTGTCCATCTCATTATCTACTTGAGTACTCTGTGCTCACATTGTGAGACGTCTTATCCCTACTTCTGTATAAACAAAAAAAGTAATACGTTGATGTAATGTTATGCTACTTCCGACAACCTAAAAATGTGAACGCACCCACATTAACAAATGTAGGTTTAAATATTTGTTATTCCCTAGACAAAACGTGCCTCGTAGCTTGGTATACTAGAGTAGTTTCGTCATTATCTTATTGCATCATTTAGATTTGTTGGTTGTTTGAATTTAGTAAGGTTTACATGAAATCTTAAGAGAGGGAAAATTTCTTTTAGCACCTGTTCCGCAGTAAACCCATGAGGTCTCTACTACTAATAATAATATCGTATGGCCTCGGGTGCCGGATGCAAACTTTGTTATTTGAAGCCCAGAGGGCAGCTTTCATGTCAAATTTTTGTCGTTCCTTGGAGTGAACACGGCCTACTGAGTTCAAATGGGTTCTTTAACATGCCAACAACGTATAACGTGTGCAGAGATTTTCATCACCTTTCAAAAATTACTTACAACGGCCAAGAGCGAACCTGCAAGCTTGGGGTTGGTAGTCAGACACAATAACCACTCACCTACTGTGGCAAGCTATGAGGCCGCTGATGCTCTAATAAACCATCTCTAATGTAAGAGTAAAATATGTAAACTCTATGATGAGTTACCTGACCTGCAAAATGATGCTTGGTTATAGGACAGGATGGTTGAGGGGCCTCTGGCTAGTTGCCATTTTGACTATTATCTTTCTCAATATTTAAATTCTTTTCTTCCTGGGTTGTTGTTGATTTTAGATTTAATAAAAAAAGAGATGATGTTTGTTATTAACTTGGAACATGGCTTGACTTTCAAGACCAGAGGTTGATAAAAGTATAAAATTGAAATTAATTTTCCTAAACAAGATGGATGGTCTCAAGGTTGTTTTGGTTGTAAAAACCTTGTTTGGACTGCCTTGCATTATATTGGCCAAGTTTTGGCTGTTTTTCTAGGTGGAATACAGTAAGGTTTACATTAAATTTTGAGAGGAAAAATTTATTTTAGCAACTGTTCCGTAGTAAACCCATGAGGTCACTAATGATGATAATATCGTATGGCCTCGGGTGCTAGGTGCAATGACGACCAGAGGGCAGCTTGCATGTCGAACTTTTATGGTTTTTCCGTAAGATTTACGGAAAGGCAGTGTGTTTTACTGTTTTACAGATGAACTGTAATATTTTACGGATTTACGTACCAAGATCTTCTTTTTAAAATTCGCGCCAGAACAAGCTTCCGCATGCCGCAGATACATTATTGCTGTGTGACCAGCCCACATCGATACATCGCGCTGAACTATATTCATCCGATCGTTACAGTCTTCGACTGGGAATACGAGATTCTTCCTGAATTGCCTGAATCGTAATCGATCGATATCGATTTGTTTGTGTTGAATGAAATCTCTGCGATAACCGTTTGATTGTTCTTTAATGTACCGATTAGTTTGATAACCTTTACCGTTCTGTATAAAAGATAGTTCTTTTCTTCTTCACCACGAATTACAAAGTGTAGGTCGTGTTGTGTTATGGAATAACATGTGAATTATCAGGGTGTCTACCAGTAACGAAAAGTAGCTAATTTTTGTTTGGATATTTGGAGGTAACGAAAATTCGCTGAGGTCGATTTAAATCATTTAAACTCGCGCCAGTAGACTCGCAGATTGCGGTAGAGCAAGTTTCACGCAAGCGGCGCCGATTGCGTAAGCTATATTTCCCCGTGCCCGCCATCAAGGAAATGCATACTGAGGATACCTTGAATGGTATACATCGGTTTAATGTATATTTTTGGCATCAAGAAGAGTTAGTTTTGTGTGAAATATTTTTCTTTGTTATTAGGAAACCTGACTTTTTGCGACACGATTATTCGCAAAAACTTTCGAAACAAAACAGAAACCTCTCATTTCTGTTTTTGATCTCTAAATTTGGAGACTATCTCAAATATAAGTCCAGAAATAACGCGAAATAATTTAATGTCGCAATATTGCGAAATTATACAGTTCGAAAAAAATCACAAAAAGGCTTCGAAATACATTTATTTTAAAAATCTATCTGTCTCGTAAATTTGCGACATCCAGTATGGTTAATTTGAAATTCCGTTATATGTCAAATTTTTCCTTCAAACGTTGGTTCCATCGGATATATAATCTAACCGATTATTTCGAAAACTTGTATAATTCCTGATTCGAATTCGAAAGAAAATGTGCCCTCTTGTATTGTAACCTAACATTTGTAGGTTACAGAGAGACTCCTTCTAGTTTCTTTCTGTTTGTAATTATTTTTATTTTTATCTGGTTGCTGGCCATGGCCACTTATTGGTAGGCCACCACAGAGAGTCTTATGTGTCCAGTGCCTTGAGATTCTTTGGTGGTGGGCAGCCATTGGGTGGACCAGTTGGCTTTGACTAATTGGCAAAGGCTTCCATGGATCTTAGGGCAAGGTTGCCATGGGAATGTTGTTGAGATTTGCCAGGCAGAATGGAAATGAGTGCTAGTTGGTTTTAGAAAAATGGGAATGAATTATTGATAGTGTTGTGGCGATGAGATATGGAGTTGGTCTGATCAAGTTTGTTGAAATGAAAGTTAGTGAGGATATGTTTAGAAAATGAATGGGTTATGTTTGAAGGAATCTGACATGGTTTAAAAAAAAAGGAATGAAGGGAAAAGATCAATGTTGTGATGTGAACATGCATTTAGCTAGAGGAAAATAAAGTCAGGAATGATATATGAATTGCAGGAGTGTGAAGTGTTTTGATTTAATTTGTCCATGCAGGCAGACCGGTAATAAGGGTTGTGTTACCCACAAAAGGTGGAATAATAAGAAAGGAGCAGAAGAATATTAGGCTGTGTGAGACTTCCAGGTAATGAAGATTGCTTATATGTAGACAGACAAGGTATTAAAAGCATTGTATTTCTGATTTTGTTATGTGTACATCATCATCTTGACCCCGGAGATTATTATGAGAATGAAGATCTATATATATAAAAATCAATTTTACGTGATAGTTTGTCTGTCTGTGGGTGTGTATGTCTCCTATGCGTTCATATACCATTCATCCGATAGCGATGAAACTTGGGTGAGATGTTGTGTACACTTACGTGAAGGTTTCAAAATTAGTGAATACATTTCACAGTAGATAGCGCACAAGTAGATTCAACAAATGAGCGACGACACGCAATGCGTTTCAACAAAGTCCCGTATGCATTCATATACCATTCGTCCGATAGCTATGAAACTTGCGTAAAATGTTGTGTACACTGCAGGGAAATTTTCTGGCTTAGTACATCCACTTCACAATAGGCAGCGCACGAGTAGATTCAACAAATGAGCTACGACGCGCGAAGCATTTCAACAAAGTCACGTTTGCGTTCATATACCATTCGTCCGATAGCGATGAAACTAGGCTGAGATTTTGTGTGCACTCCAGGGAAGATTTCTAGCTTAGTAAATCCCTTTAAAAATAGGTAGAGCACGAGTAGAATCAACAAATGAGCAACGGAGCGCGAAGCGTTTCAACAAAGTCCCATATAATTTCATATACCATTCATCCGATAGCGATGAAACTTGGGTGAGATGTTGTGTACACTCCAGGGAAGGTTTCTGGCTTAGTACATACATTTTACAATTGGTATCGCACCAGTAGATTCAACAAATGAGCGATGACACGCGAAGCGTTTCAACAAAGTCCCGTATAAAGTCATATACCAGTCGTCTGATAGTGATAAATGTTTGGTGAATTGTTGTGTACACTCCAGGAAAGGTTTCTGGATAAGTAAATTCATTTTACAATACGAAGCGCACGTTTATATTCAACAAATGAGTGACTACGCGCGAAGCGTTTCGACAACGTCCCGTATACGTTCACATACCATTCATCCGATTGCGATGAAACTTGGGTGAGATGTTGTGTACACTCCAGGGAAGGTTTCTGTCTGAGTACATCCATATTGCAATATGTAGCGCAAGAGTAGAATCAACAAATGAGCGACGACACGCGAAGCGTTTCAACCAAGTCCCGTATGCATTCATGTAGGCTACCGTTCGTCCGTAGCTATGAAACTTGGGTGAGATGTTGTGTACACGTCATGGAAAATTTCTGGCTTAGTAAATCCACTATACAATATGCAGCGCACAAGTTGATTCAACAAATGAGGGACGACGCGCGAAGCGTTTCAACAAAGTCCCGTATAAGGTCATATACCATTCTGCCGTTAGCGGTGAAACTTGGGTGAAATATGGTGGACACTCCAAGGAAGGTTTCTGGCTTAGTAAATACATTTCGCAGTAGGTAGCTCACGAGTAGATTCGACAAATGAACGACGACATGCGGAGCGTTTCAATACAGTCCCCTATGTCTTCATATCCCATTAGTCCGATAGCGATGAAACTTGGGTGAGATGTTACGGACACTTACGTGACGGTTTTTAACTTAGTAAATACATTTTACAGTAGGTAGCGCACGAGTAGATTCAACAAATGAGTGACGGAGCGCGAATCGTTTAAACAAAATCAGGTATGCGTTCATATACTATTCATCCGATTGCGATGAAACATTGATCAGTTATTGTGTACCCGCCAGGGAAGGGGACTTAGTAAATCCATTTCACAATAAGTAGCGCAAGAGTAGATGCAACAAATGGGTGACGACGCGCGAAGCGTTTCAACAAAATCCCCTATTGCGTTCATATAACATTCTTCGATTGCGATGAAACCTTGATGAGTTATTGTGTACACGCCAGGGAAGGGCTTCGACTTAGTAAATCCATTTCACAACAGGTAGCGTACGAGTAGATTCAACAAATGAGTGACAGCGATGAAACTTTTGAAAGTTGTTGTGCACGCTTCCACGAATGGTTCTAAATTAGAAAATCCATTTTACGATAGCTTAGAGGCAGTTAACATGTGTATCCAAAAGCACTTCAAGAAACAGAATTTCAACGCCAACACTTTCTTTGATTGGCATTGCAACGCATGCCGGGTACAGCTTGTAAGTTTATAAATTTGGAAGAAGTAGAAGAAATATGATTCAGAATTGTTTCAGTATTATTCGTGCAATCCTCTCAGAATAATTCGTAAAATTCGATACTTGCTTCGAATGTTTATCCTCCAAAATCACATCAAGGCGGCCGGCTAACCACACGACTTGCTTGCGGGAATCTCATCAAACGGACAGAGATCGACACCAATTGCATAAAATCATAAAACCTGTGCCCAATCGGGAACTTGTGATCACGAGGACAACCGGGTGCGGCGCCGATTGCACATTAACGCGTTCTCAGAGTCCAACTGTGAGGACAATGTGAATCTCGTAAAACGACCGAGAGCGGCAGCGATACATCGCGATATTTCGCCGTATTCGATGACTAGGTCAACTGGATTCTTGTCGAACGGATTGCGTATTAATGCAATATTTTCCCATGAAAAATGAAAATCCACAGCCTGCTTCCAGTCTCCGACCGGGTCAGGAATGGAATGAATGAAGCCCCCATCTAGCGGCGAGGTTATGAACTGTGCCGGCTGCCGAGGCCTGACGCACTCCTCTGGGGCAAATGATTAAATGAATGACAGATGAAATGAAATGATAGTGGAGAGTGTTGCTGGAATGAAATTGTGACAGGGAAAACCGGAGTACCCGGAGAAAAACCTGTCTGCCTCCGTTTTGTCCAGCACAGATCTCACATGGAGTGACCGGGATTTGAACCACGGACCCAGCGGTGAGAGGCTGGCGTGCTGCCGCCTAAGCCACGGAGGCTTGTAATATTTTCCCATGCCTAATCTCAATGACAATGAAAATCTTGTCGAACGACTAAAAGTGACACCTATTATGTGTTCTATCGTGAAAACTAAGGGAATCTCATCCAACGGCTGAGACCAGCGCCGATCGTGTAAAATTTTGATATTTCTCCGTACTTGACTGCGAAGACAGAATGTGGAAGTTTTAGCCTGATTAAGAACAGGACACAGTTCAGGTCATCGATGTCCAATGGAACTCTGGGATCCATTTTCATTTTTGAAGACCAGAAGTTCTGAAGCAATACAAACACATAATTCTATTGACTTTCTGAAGAAAGCAAAGCAATCCGCAACTTTAGCTATTAAATCAGACTCTTTAATGTCATCAGTTACTGTCATCATCATCATCTTGCACAGTTTCCAGCCACTGGCCGGGTCTGTTTGGAACACAAGCCTCTCCAACGTCTTCTGTCTTCCCACCATCTCTCAGCCTCCACCCTTTTCCAGTCTTCTCCTCTCTTCGTCACGCTTTCTTCCACCCCCTTCAGCCACCTGTCTCTCGGTCTCTTTCCTTCCCACTTCGTCTCGTGTACTCTCCTGGGTATCCTGTAATGGTTCCTCCTTCATTAATTCTCTGGTCCTCTCATTTCTTATTCTGTCCATCTTGGTAGCACCAATACTGCTTCTCAAGAACCTCATCTCACTGGCCTGTATTTTGCTCTTCTCTCTTCCTTTCATAACCCAGGTCTCCGAGGCATACGTCAGGATAGGGACATAGTACGTCCGATATATGATCTTTTTGCTGTTCTGGGGGACATCCTTGCTCCATAACATGCTTCTCACACTCCTCCGAAATGCTTCTGCCTGCCTCCCCCGCTCATTTATTTCTCTATCGTTTCTTCCATTATCTTGTATCAGGCTTCCCAGATACTTGAAACTCTCCACTTTCTTCAGCTGTTCCCCACCAATTGTTATTCCCGTTGTGGTTCTTTCCTTCTTCCTTGTTGTGATTACCATCTCACTCTTATTTATGCTAAATTTCACCCCATATCCTTGTATTATTCCTTCCCACACGTCCAACTGTTCCTGTACCTCCTCCTCCTTGTTTCCCCAAATCATCAAATCATCTGCAAACACCATTGCTTTCATCTTTCCTTCCCCAATTACTTGTGCCACTCGGGTCATTATGTCATCCATCACCACAATGAAAAGTAACGGTGACAGTGCACTTCCTTGTTTCAGGCCGTTTCTCTGTTCCAACCAGTCTGATCTCTCTCCTCCCACTTTCACACAGCTCACGCTTCCCTTGTACATCTCCTTTATCCTCTTTATAGTCCATTTCTCTACTCCTCTATCCTCCAGGGACTTCCATACTTAGTTTCTGCATACACTGTCATATGCTTTCTCAATGTCCAGGAAGGCCATCAGTAGATCTGTTCCATAATTCTTACTGTAGTGTTTTATATTCTGTTGAACTCATAATTTTTCGAAGTGAAGAAAATACATGAATTTTGTCCTGAATGAATCTCTGGAGTCTATTTCTATTTTGAAGACCAGAAGTTCTTGTCCCTGTTATGCCAGCACCTTTTCTCCAGACTTTTTGCAGGAAGCTAAAAATGCCACAGCTATGAATTTAAAAGTGCAAGTAATTTCCAGTTAGTGATGAGGACATTACCTACTGTCGACCAAAATATTATGTGCACTCGAGTTTGAAGGTTGTTTGTAAAGTAACCAATAGACCTACATAAAATCCAATAACTTCATCATTTTACGTTAGTTCATGTAGGTTTGGAATTAATATTTTTTATCGCAGTTGGAACACAAAAAGTGCCTGTTTTTACGAGTTTCAACCATGCGTCACATTTAAGAATTATCTCAAAAACCCGTCATCAGATGGAATCCAAATTTTAACACACTATACATTGGAATGTTGTATAACTGGTTTATTAATTTCAAAATTGTGTGTGTCCAAGAAAGAAAGTTATCATTTTTGAACGGTAACTTTTACTCGGTGAAGCTACGATAGGCCTAGCAAGCCAGTAGTGGATATCATATTTGCTTTCAAACCAGGAACAGGCCTCGGAAAGGACGGATGCAAACGACGACGACCCGGATATGCTAATGGACTACGAGTTGGGACATTAAACATACAGACACTGACAGGAAAAATGGAGGAGATTGTAGATGTGATGGAGAGAAGAAAACTGGATGTACTGGGCTTGGCAGAAACAAGATGGAAAGGAGAAGGTCGCAGAGAACTGAGGAAAGGGTACCGGTTGTACTGGAGTGGGAACAGTGAAGGAAGGAGCAGCGGAGTAGGAGTAGTTGTGAGAGATGGAATGAAGGAAGAGGTAAAGGGAATAAGTGACAGGATCATGAAGATCAGAGTAACTGTAAAGGGAAGAAGCCTGGAGATAGCCCAGGTATATGCCCCTCAAGTTGGATGTACAGCTCAAGAGAAGGAAGACTTTGAGGAGGAGCTACAACAGCAGTTGAATGGGCAGAGCATCATTGTCATGGGAGATTTGAATGCACATGTAGGAAGTGAAAGGCAAGGATATGAAAATGTATTGGGAGCAGAAGGATGGGGTAGCAGGAATGAAGAAGGGAGAAAGTTGCTGGATTTTTGCAAGAGAAACGGTTTAGTGGTAGGCAACTCCTGGTTCCGGAAGAAAGAAAGCCACAAGGTAACTTGGTACAGCAGTGATTTAACAAAGAAATCTTTGGTAGATTACATGCTGTACGACTGGGAAATGAAGAGAAGTGTCAGAGATATAAAGGTAATACCATCAGAGGCCTTAGATAGCGACCACAGAATACTTGTAATGAACCTGGGAGTTGTTAAGGATAGCAAGAGGACAGAGTACCAGGAAAGGAGAATCAAAGTATGGCAACTCAAGGAAAAGGAAGTCGAGGAAGAATTCCAGAAGATAGTAAGGGAAAGGATGCCAACAGACAATCCTAAAACAGGGGAAGAGGAATGGAAGCAATTCAAAAACACAATGGTGGAAGCTGCAGTGGCAGTATGTGGAAGAACAAGCAACAGAAAGCGGTGTAAAGAGACACCATGGTGGAATGAAAGAGTAAAAGAAGCTGTGGGAAGGAAGAACAAGGCTTTCAGAGTGTGGTTCCAGGAAAGAACTGATCTGACAAGGGAAGATTATAAGATAAAGAAGAAAGATGATGATGATGATGATGATAATTGTTGTTTTAAGGGACCTAACATCTAGGTTATCGGCCCAAAAGAAGAAAGAAGCAAAGAAGATTGTCGCAGAGAAGAGGAAGAAGTGGATGGTAAAGTGGACAGAGATGATGGAGGAAGACAGCAGAGAAAATAAGAAAGTACTTTATGGGATGGTCAAAAGTAAGAGAAGAGGTCTGCGAGAGGATGTGGTAATGATGGACAAAAATGGAAATGAGGTACACAACAATGAGGCACTCAAGACGGTGTGGAAAGAGTACTTTGAGGATTTGCTGAATCCAAATGGTCATAGGGAGGAAGACAATGTATTAGAAGATGGAGAAGACAACACCGGAATGGAAAAAGACCTGACTTGGAGAGAACTGGAAATGGCTATAGACAAGATGAAAGAAGGAAGGGCACCAGGTGTGGATGAAGTGAGTGTTGAAATGGTGAAGGCAGCAGGGGAGGTTGGGAAACAGTGGCTGTACCGTGTGATGAGGGTGATATGGAAGGAGAAAAAGACCCCAGAAGATTGGAAGAAAGGATTAATTGTCCCAATATTTAAGAAGGGAAGCAGAAAGGAGTGCAGAAATTACAGGGGAGTCACACTCGTACCACACTGTGCCAAGATATATGAAAAGATATTAGAAAGTAGAATACGAGCCAAAGTGGAGAGAAAATTGAGAGAGGAGCAGTATGGATTCAGACCTGGGAGATCAACAGTGGATCTCATATTTTCAGTGAGACAGCTCCAGGAACACCACTACGAATTTGGAGAGGATCTGCTGATGGCCTTCCTGGACATCGAAAAGGCCTATGATAGTGTGTGTAGGGAGAAGGTTTGGAAAGCAATGGAAAACATGGGAGTGGAAAAAGAGACTGTAGGCAGAGTGAAGGAGATGTATTGTGGAAGTGTGAGTTGTGTGAAAGTTGGAGGGGAAAGAACAGACTGGTTCAGACAAATGAGTGGCCTGAAACAGGGTAGTGCGCTGTCACCCCTTCTCTTTATTGTGGTTATGGACGAGGTAATGACACGGATAGCAGGAAAGATAGGAGAAGATAAGATGAAAGCAATGGTGTTTGCAGATGATCTCATAGTCTGGGGAAACAAGGAGGAGGAAATTCAGGAGCAACTGAAGGCTTGGGAAGAAACAGTGGCAGAGTACGGATGGAAGTTCAACATCAGTAAATGTGAGATCCTGTTAACGACCAGGAAAAAGGACAGACCAATGAGTGGGATAACACTTGGAGGTGGACAGCTGAAGAAGGTGGAAAGACTCAAGTACTTGGGAAGTATAGTGGAGGAAAATGGGAGAAATGACAAAGTGATTACGGAACGTGGCAGACAGGCAGAAGCATTTCTGAGAAGCATTAGGAGCTTAGTGTGGAATAAAGATGTCCCACAAAAAAGCAAGGAAGTGTTATACAGAAGCTACTATATCCCGATACTGACCTATGCTTCAGAAACGTGGACAATGAAGAAAAGAGACATAAGCAGAATACAGGCAGGTGAAATGAAGTTCCTGCGAAGTAGGATCGGAGTAACAAGAAGAGACAGGGTGAGGAAAATGGTGAAAGAGGAGCCCCTGCAAGGTAGGGTTGAGACATCAAGACTGAGGTGGTATGGACACTTAAAGAGAATGGATGAGAAGAAGATTCCCAAGAGGATACATGAGATGCAGATGCAGAAGAAACGACCAAGGGGAAGACCAAGAGATAGATGGCTGAAAGGAGTGGAGGAATGTGTCAGGAAGAGAGGCGAGGACTGGACCAGAGTGACAGCGGAGAGGTGGTGGGAAGAAAGAACTAAGTGGCGAGGCTTATGTTCCAAACAGACCCAGCCTGGGGCTGGAAACTGTACAAGATGATGATGATGAACTTTTACTCGGCTCGGGCTGGTTGGAAAATGTAGTTCTTGGTCGCATTGTAATCTTCATAAATACGTAAATTAATTCATTTATCTTTTATCGGTTTGTATTTGTATGAGAAAATAAGACATCGTTTAGCAGCTAGCCGATACGTGTAAAGCTGTACAGCGTTGCAAGGATGGAGCCCATCACGAGTCATGGCGCGCCTCGCTTGGAAGTGGTGGGCTCCAACTCGGCAATGCTGTACAGCGTTCTCTGTTTCGGCTAGCTGCTAAACGATGTCTTATTTTCCCATACAAATACAAACGGATATAAAATAAGTGAATTAATTTACGTATTTCACAGTCATACAGCATAACCTTTTGATGTATGAGGATTAGAACGCGACCAAGTACTACATTTTCTAACCAGTCCGAGCCGAGAAAAAGTTACCTTACAAAAATAACAACTTTGTTTCTTGGACACACAAAAGTTTGAAATTAATAAACCATTTATACAACATTCCAATGTATATTGTGTTAAAATTTGGATTCGATCTGATGACTGGTTTTTGAGATACTAATTCTTAAATGTGACGCATGGTTGAAACACGCTTAAAAACGGGCACTTTTTGTGTTCAAACTGCGATAAAAAAAATATTAAAATATAAATTAAAAATTCCAAACCTACATGAAATAGAACGACGAAAATGATGTTATTGGATTTTATGTAGGCCTATTGGTTACTTCACAAACAACCTTCAAACTCGAGTGCACATAATATTTTGGTCGACAGTAGGTATATTACGAGGGCTATTCCAAAACTAAGGTCCGGTTTAAAAAAAACATCCAAAATAAAAATTGTTTTATTGACATTCCTTACGTCTTTGTCTATTTTTCTACATAATTCCCATACTTATTTACACATTTGTCACATCATTCCACAAGCTTTTAAATGCCTAAGTCGTAGAACTCTGCCGCCGCCTGGGAACCCAATGGGAACACTAATTTTCGAAAATGCAAATGTTGAGACACAATTCTGTACCAAGTTGTCGAACTTCACGAATTTTGTCGTCAACCGCATGAACCAACTCGTCTGAAATCACTGATGGTCTGCCAGAGCGGGGTTCATCGTACTCATTTTCCCGTCCTTCATTAAAGGCTCGCACCCACTTGCGCACTTGACTGTCACTCATTATGTTAGGACCGTACACTTCAGTAATCTGCCGATGAATTTCTGCCGCAGAAATGTTTCTTGCAGACAGAAACCGAATCACTGCCCTTACTTCACAATTGGCGGGCTGATAAATTGTATAAACATTGTGAACTGACACTACGAACAGCACACAGCAACAGTGGGCGCGTTCAGCGGGCTCATTGCTGGCCAGCAAACGGTCAGCAGATTCTGAGTTTGCCGTTCAGCGGGCTTGCTAGCGGATGTGACGTAGGTAGCAAGGGCTCAGCAGAGCCAGCAAACTTTTTCTCTGCTGGCTTGCTAGCTTGTTTCTGCTGACTTGCGGCGCATGGCGGGGAATCAAATTGATCAAGTTCTGCACGTTCGGCGAATGAACCTATTAGGTTCCTTAAATTCTATTTCAGTGTTGTTGAAGTTGTATAATAGAGCCAAGATGATAATTGTGTTGGAACTCGCATCTTTTCTCTTGGGATGTGTGAGTACCCGTGAATTTCATACTGTCTCATTTATATTTAAAATTATAAAACTTTTTCTTCTTCTAATTGTGGTTTTTAATGTCTGTTGCATTAAATGTCTATAAAATGGTGGTAGGATGGAACCAGAGTCTAAAAAGAGAAAAAATAGCAATGCATTTTGAATAAATTAATATGAATTAAGTTAATAAATGGTTTAAAAAATATGTTCACTTCAATTCTTTTTCTGGTCTCCCTATCTTATACCCTTATTACAAAATGTGGATAAACGAATGGGTAGATTCCCAGGTAAGAGCACAATTCAATACAAATAGCTGGCATTGAATATTACTGTAGTAAATATTTTCTGTCTGTCAGCCAACATAGGGAAACCATTCCAAATATTCAACCTTATTTTGAATCCATATCATTAAGGACATGTATATTTCTCTTGCATTCCAATATTACAGTATTCTTAGGTGAGTATCGACTTACCCTCAAGTTTTATAATATTAAAAGAATCTATTTTCAGACAGTCAACACATCAATGTGGTCAATTAAATCCTTTCCAGTTAGTGTGACAAATTATTCGGGCACATACTGTGTTTAGCGACTGAAAATTGATTCTTTCTTAGATAACAAAGGCGTCACTCAGGATTTTTTTTCTAAAACTTGGTCAAGTCTTAGTTGACTGAATAGAGAACGTCTCCCCTAGCTGTGAAAACTTCCTATTAAATTTTCATTAAAAGAATTCTTTTCAGTCAGTCAACATGATTCTGTCCAATTAGTTTGGGAGAGGAGCAACAATTAATATTTTATCACCCAAACCTTAAAGAAATAGTTATTGTTGTTTTAAGAGGCGGAACTATGAGGTCATCTGCCCCCTTAGAATTAAGTTATTTATTACTCGACACATTTTTGAAGGAAAAGTTTTTGTATATAAATTTTTAATCGCATCTGATATGCTACCTTATTGAAATATATGGTGGAATTAAATAACTGAACGGCTTGGGGCAACAAAGTGATATCCCTCATTTTATTAATTTTAATCTAAAGCAAAAATAGCATGCCAATAGCCTAGCACTACAATTATTTACATACAATGCTGTGTTTTACCACTATGGGCAGCAGTAATATGAAAAAACTTCTTTGATTGGATTTTATGGAATTAATACATGTTAATTTTGTGGGTTATGTTGCCCCAAATAATTGGCTTGTTTGATAGTAGGGTATTTTATGATAATTGTTTTAAAGGGTGGAACAGCGAGGTCATCTACCCCGCGTAACACGTAGGAGAATTAAATAACTGAAGGGCTAATTCAATATTTCTTTACAAATTTCGACGGATGTTTAAATAAGAAATCAGCCTAATTAAAGGAGTGGACAAGCCTACAATAAAATTGAATTTAAAAAGAAGAGTTATTCTTATCGTCAGGATGTCTACCCCCTTATTATTCCTGTTTTCAACAGGGTCGCGGATGAGATACGATGAAAGTCTATGTGGCGGTGTAACAGTTATTAATGCCCCATGTTGGTAGCGACAAATGTAATGGTTTTGCTAGCCCACACTGTTGGGTGAGAAATGTAACTGTTTACCTTTGCCTAAGCTATGTTGTTTTAATGGGCGCCAAGACCTCAATGCAATGTTGAAATCTAAATTTGTATTTAACAACGTCTAGCTCTGGCAGAACACATTCAAGACTCTATTCACTCAGATCGTGGTATGATTTGATCATTAACCCAACAAACAATTGTATCAGGAGAAGGAATTGGTCTATATCTAATGCTACCTACTGAAAGCAAAGATTGCATTGTAAAAGAAATGAATTTATTATATAAAACAAGTATAGCAAAATTAATAATAATAAGTTTAACATTTAAATTGGAGCGTTGTGATTTGAATATTACCGATAGAAAATTACGTGAAAACGGAGTCTGATAAATTGATTTTACTCTTATTTCCAAGCTATGAAGTTACTGAATTATGAAATATAAAACAAAGAAAAATGAGAGATTGCGTATTTCTGCGTCATTAGCGCTTACCCCTGGAAATTGCCAAAGCATTTCCCTCGTTCTTGATGATGCTGTGTGCTTCCCACAGTCTCCTGGACGTCGCCATCTTCTTCGTTATATGTTGATATTCTGGTAGATTAGATAACTCTATGGTCCGTACATCGGACCCAAACTCTCGTAAAACCGCACTGGTTACGTTTTACAAAAGATCGTCGCTAACTCCACTGAACATCGGAGCGACACGCACTTGCGACCGTACACTGCAAGTTCTACACAGATTGTCCTTTCCACCGAACATCGGAGCGTCCCCCGCGTATAACCATACTCCGCAAGTATTTCACAGATAGTCCTCGTCTCACGGCGCGTCGAACGATATATTCACCTGTCGGCTCCCCCACTCTTCAGTCCCAACTAGCTTACGTCGTCTCCGCTGATTGGCTGAGCACGCCGCCACTTCCCCTCCTCTGGTTCATTACACTCCGCGGGCGAGAGGGAGAAGTCGTTTTCCGTTTCAACAATTCGCCTCTTCTAGACCTTGCGACCCAGGATTGCGTCATGCTTCTCGACAGGAATCAGCTTGTATTCGAAATCCCAGTGAGTCACGTCTCTCAAATACCCTAACTGACAAAACACCGTAAAATTCCGTAATCAGATAATTTTCTATGATATCGTCGTTCGTAATAATTTGCTTGATAGCGTTTTCTAATACATAGAAAACCTATCTGAATGCTAATAATTTTTATAAAATGCTCCGAAAATATCTAAATAATAATTATAATAAATTAATAATAATAATAAATTAACATGAAAAATTCTCTTGGCTGAACAATTTGCCGCGTAAATAAATATAGAATGGCTTCCTACTGACTTATGCCAGTTGCATAAAACCCCTCGAAAAACACGTTACATATTCGCCTCGGATCATCGGATCATTTACCGTGACGACGGTCCATTATCCGATTATCCCAGACACGTTAATAAACCCCATCCAAAATACATATTACATAAATGAAATCACCCTAAATTACAGATATATACACTCATAATTTTTCTTCACGCACTTTGCGTCAAAGTTCGTTGTCACTATGGATTGCACTTTGCAACCAGCCCAATGTTTTACATATAGAAGTGTTCCACGGATATTTCCGCCTCTCAAATTTCTCTATGTTGGAGAAATTGACATAATTAATGTGTGAGCACTATGTATTTATGATGTCATATCACACGCATTGAAGGTGTTCTGATATATTTATATCACCATAGAACTTCCTAATTACACTGGAGGTCCCCTCCTTATGGTGACATTTAATTCCACATATCACTGAGCACACGATCACACTATTGTGGCAGCGCCTCGTGACCATAATACTTAATCTCTCTTTAAAGTAGATTAAATTAATATTGACTTCTGAAAAAAAATACAGTAAATGCGCATTACATATAACACCAAATATTTCTGTGCCGTAATCGCCCTGTCTTGTTAAGTTCCCGTACACCATATTCTACTTAATACTAGTTCTCAACACAGACCATTTCTCCTCACACAAATAATACCATTGTACAAATTATCTTAAATTACACACTTACAAATCTTACATGGCGAGGCCGTAAACAGAAATCACGTGTGCTGATATGTATGAGTTTCATGAAGGACTGTCTCGCATTCTGATGGCCCATCTTTTATCTCGTGGACGCCTTAAGCTAACAAGCCCTATTCAAGCGCTCCCCCATCTCTTGGAGATAAATGGGAACCCATCAGCGCTGCCAAAATGGCCTTGGTGCATCGAGACAATTTAGTGCTCAACAGCATCCGACAATCCCGTCATATTTCCCTGTACCTTAAAACTCTCATTTACTTACATACTACCCCCCTGTGTGACTTCTGATACGCCTGCCTGGAAGACCAACTCCTCCCACGCACCAAATACCACACTTACTCATTTGATAGGCTGGCTCGCCAGCTAAACACACTCACTTTATGACACATATTTTCGTAGACTATGTATATTATACGTTCCGTATAATCTGTTTCCCTCACTATTCTCCAGCACATATGCTGTTTTGCCAATACGTTTGGAAACTATAAATGGGCCCTCGTAGAGATAAAAGAACTTGGACATGACTTTCTCTAGCTTATTTGACTGTTTCGGCACTCTAAGTAAGACTCTGTCTCCCGGCTCGAATAGGTCAAATTTAGTTTCTTTTTGTTGGCGAATTCTCTTTTGTGCTGACTTAGATAAATTCTGTTTCGCCAACTGGACAATGTAATCCATCCCCGGTTGCTTACCCTCATTTAATCCCAACACCCTCGCTAGTTCATTTTGTGGTCTTTTTCCGAAGTGAACTTCGTATGGCGTCAATTTCGTGCTCTCATGCTGGACAGAATTCAGCCAAGTCTCGACCTTGGGAAGATGTCCAACCCAGGCCGCATGCTTGTCATGCACTAGAGTCCGAAAAAGACGAGCCACTTCCCTTAATGGACGCTCTGCAGAATTACCCTGAGGGTACCTTACAGAGGAATGAACGTGTGTTATACCAGCTTCCTGCATACTGGTTCTCCATTTCTTTGCAGTAAACTGTGGTCCACTGTCAGATAGTATCCTGAGAGGAATGCCAAACTCAGGTATATACTTATTAATGATCAGACGGCTACACGCTAGTCCCGTGGCTTTCCTTAGCGGATATAGCTTGACATACTTACTAAAAGCGTCAATAACTATAAAAATGTACTCGTAGCCGTACTGTCCTTTAACGATCGGGCCAAATAAATCCACACACAGTAGTTCGCCGGGACTACTGGTGAGAACTGCAGATCTCTCCCCCACTAAATATTTAACTGGATATTTACTCCTTTGACAGGTGTCACACTTAGCTAAAATCCTCCTAACGTCCCTTCCCATTTTACTCCAAATGAAGTCACGACCAATTTCATAGAAGACCTTGGCAGCACCAAAGTGTCCTAATTCCCTATGAATGAACCAAATTAGCTCCTCCCGCAAAGTGGCAGGAACACATATTGCCCACCGATTATTCCTACATTTCCTTGCAAGAAGCCCATCCTGCATCTTGTACGTGAACCGTCCTACTTTCACATACTCTTCTTCACCTATTTCCAACCTAGCCAGTGGCTCCTTTAACGTAACGTCATCACGTTGCTCCACTAGCATATTACTCAGTGTCTGTAACGATGCCCTGTTGCTACTGTCCACACATGCACATATTAAAATACCGTCCTCTGCTTTAACCACAGGATAATCCCTACATAAATTAGTGTCCCTCGATAGCATGTCTGCAAGAATGTTATCTTTACCTTTAATATATTTTACTGTGAATTCGTATTCCTGCAGAGCAAGAATCCACCTACTAACTCTGTTAGAACTGAGTTTACAAGTCCTCATATACAGTAATGCATGGTGATCTGTGTGGATCTCAAATTTCCCCCCTACTAAATACATTCTAAATTTTCCTAAACTGAAAACAATACCTAAAAGCTCTAACTCAGTAATAGTGTATCTTTTCTCCGCTGCTGTCAGTCCTCGCGAGGCTAAAGATACTATGCACAGATTACCCTCCTCATCTTTCTGACATAATACTCCAGCAATGCCTATATGTGAGGCATCTGTCATAACCACATATTCCTTATCTTTTAACGGATATTTCAGCACTACAGCTTTCTCAAAACCTTCCTTCAGCGCTCTAAAAGCCTGTTCATGCTTGGACTCCCATCTCCACCGAGTCCCACTTTTAAGCAATTCCCTGAATGGTTCTACCAACCCTGAGTATTTAAGAACGAACCTCCTGAAAAAGTTGCAAATTCCCAGGTAAGTTTTTAATTGTTTAACATTCTGTGGCACCTCTGCGTTAAGTATCTTATTAACCCTACTTTCTTCTGGTGTTACACCTCTACTTGACACTCTATGACCTAAAAATGTCACTTCTGACTGACAGAATGACGACTTAGACAGCTTCAAAGTGAACCCTGCCTGATCTAACTTCTGAAAAACTATATCTAAATGAAGTAGATGCTCCTCAAAACTGCGTGAACTAATTACCATATCATCTATGTAAATGGTTACAAACTCTCCTGTGTCATCCCCTAATGCGATGTTTAAAGCCCTAATTAAAGCTGCTGAACTACTCTTTAACCCATAAGGTGTTCTACAAAATTGATAAAGGTTATATTTATGACTAAAAGCTGTAAATGGTCTATCTTCGTACATAAGTGGCACTTGCCAAAAACTGGAACTCAAATCTACACAAGTGAAATACTTCTTCCCCTCAAATGTTTGCATTAATTCCTCTATTGACATAGATTTCAGCTGATCTGAACTAATTCTACTGTTAACCAAACGAGCGTCTAAACAAATACGAACAGTGCCGTCGGTCTTGGGTACCGTTATCAAAGAATTAACATACGGACTGTTAAGAGTGCTCAATAATCCCATCTTCAAGCATCTGATTAATTTGTGCCTCAACTGCACTCTGATAAGCGAAAGGTACAGGATATCTATGTCCTGTGAATACTGACCTATCAATAACGTTCAATGAATGTGTATAGCAATTGGCCATACCAATGCGATCCTCAAAAACTCTCCTATTACACAATAACACATCATAGAGCCGAACACACTGTTCATCCTCTATATTTCCCTGAAATGCAGCTTCACGTAACGAGTCCTCTAGACTTCCGTTCGTAATCACACTGCCCACAAAACATGGAGAACCCCGCTCTACGGCTGGCGATATCTCATTTAAAGTACAAATCACACCTACAACACTACTTCTCTGAATTTGGTCATTGAACGCTACTTCTACTTCAGAATCTCCCCATTTAAATTTCAAACTCCCTACATCATAACATAAGTTACCCGACACTCTACTTAGCCACTCTGAACCCAATATAACACTGAATACTAAATTTGGAATTACAAGACAAATCTGCTTCTCTACATGATTATTAATTTTAATGTCTACTAAAACTTGCTTAGAAATTACTTTAGACCTCTTCCCAACAGCTGTGATAACAAAAGTGCTTTTAATTGGCATCTCCTCAAAATTTACTCCAGTTCCTTTCATTTTATCATAAAATGCACTACTTATGCAACTCTTCATACAACCACTATCAATTAAAACATCTGTGTACGCCTCGGACACGTTAAATTTAACTATGGGGCTCTTACTAACCACTTCCTGAATAATACCTTCATCATTTAGTTCATGTAATAATTCATTTCTTACATTTAGGTCATAGGGTTCCTGTATAATTGTATAGACAGGGCATGCTACAGACTGAGATTCTGACCTTACTTCGCAGCCTGGTTCGCGTTTAAAGAACCGCTACAGCTGGCCGTAGTACTACTAACTACTAAACTGGTCTGGTTGTTCTGGGCTGTGTTGTCATTGTTTGGCTGTATATTAATACCACTAGGCTGTCCTCTTCCTTGACCCCTATTCTGGTTGTAATTATTGTCATTATAATTTCTCCCTTGATTTCCCCTGAAATCATTGTTTCTCCCTTGATTTCCCCTGTAATCATTGTTCCTCCCTTGATACTGATTACCATAGCCATTTCCTCTGTTCTGATATAGCTGATTATTATTATTTCTATTTTGAGCGTTGGCCCCTTCGCCACCGTTCCCTTGAACTTCTTGATGCCTGGCTTCATTAGGTCTATTATTATTATTACCCTGGTTCCGGTTGAAATTGTCCTCATAACCCCCTCTCCCTAGTGCATCAAATGTGCTTAACAAATGTTCTACTTGTGATATAGTCTTTACATTCTGGATACAAGCAGCCTCCTTGATCCTATAGGGAAAGTGCCTAAGTAGCAACCTTACCACATCACTTTCCTCCTTCAAGCCATCCAGATATTTACACACTAATACCTGCCCTAAAAAGTATTCGGTCATGGTGGAGCTTCCTTTAGGGTTATATTTACCACACACTACTCCCTCACGATGCTGCGACTGAATAACCTCATTCCAGAACTTTTCACAGAATTTCATTTTAAAATCATTGATATCAGTAAACTTGTCTCTGTAGACAGCAAACCAATTCCTCGTTTCCCCCACAAACACTTGTTCTAAAATTTCAACTACCTGGCACCACTCAATACTACCATTTTCCAACCTCTCCCCGAATTTATTTTCTATAGTGTTCATGAACTCCATTGGGCACCCCTGTCGATTGCTGAACTTACCCAGTTCTACCTCCCTGTGTGTGCTATTCACAAAAACTGGCCTATTCTGACTATTTTCTTGCCTGATCCTAGCTTTTAATTTTAATTCTAATTCTGCGATTTTCTCCTCAGCCTTCCTCTCAATACTGTTTACTGTTAATTTAATGTTTCCTTCTGATTCTTCTACTTTATTATATAGCTTTGCTTGTTTCTCCTCAATCTTGCTAATGCTCTCTCTATTACTCTCTCTTAAATCATTTACTTCTGCAACTATTTGCGAGTGGACTTCCTCAATTCTACCCCCCAGCTGTTCCTTAACCTCTTTAGTAGCTACCTGAATTTTGTCAATTTCTCCCCCCAATTGCTTTTTGACCTGCTGTGTTTCCAGTTGCACTAGTTCTTTTAAATTTTCAGCCTGTGTACTGATTCTAATTTCCAACTCCTCCTGTACTTTCCTAATTTTCTGTCTACATCTGCAATAATCTCTTTAGCCTTTTCTTCCATCACCCCCCTGATCTCGCCTCTAATCAGTTCGAATTTGTCACTCATTTCCCTACTGTTTTGTTCTAATTTAGCATTTAAAGTTTCAGTACTCTCTCTATTTTCCTTACTGT
Source organism: Meconema thalassinum (assembly GCA_946902985.2). Classification (NCBI taxonomy): domain Eukaryota; kingdom Metazoa; phylum Arthropoda; class Insecta; order Orthoptera; family Tettigoniidae; genus Meconema; species Meconema thalassinum. The sequence continues at coordinate 1,635,884,295 of OX336388.2, forward strand.
TTTGTTCTAATTTAGCGTTGTTTCGTTCCAGTTTTGCGTTGTTTTGTTCTAATTTAGCATTTAAGGCATCTGTACTTTCTTTATTTTCCCTACTGTTTTGTTCTAATTTTGCATTTAAGGCATCACTACTAACTTTGTCCTGATACATGAACTCGAGAAGTAAAGTTTTTAATTCTGGTTGACCCCCTACACTCCCTGTTTCAGTATCGGGATTTACCTCCGCTACCCCGGTACTACCATCACTCGACATACTGCTCGTATCATCATTCTCCCGTTGATGACCACTACGTAACCTCATCTGTCTTTCTTTCTCATCCCCCATAATGATATACACTGATACAGACAAATAACCCCCAAAATACAGGCACAGAAATATATACCCTTCTCCTTCCACAAATGTTATTAGGTTTTCAGCCCCAAGTTGTCGGCGACAAATGTAATGGTTATTAGTTAGTGGCCCATGTTGGTAGCGACAAATGTAATGGTTTTGCTAGCCCACACTGTTGGGTGAGAAATGTAACTGTTTACCTTTGCCTAAGCTATGTTGTTTTAATGGGCGCCAAGACCTCAATGCAATGTTGAAATCTAAATTTGTATTTAACAACGTCTAGCTCTGGCAGAACACATTCAAGACTCTATTCACTCAGATCGTGGTATGATTTGATCATTAACCCAACAAACAATTGTATCAGGAGAAGGAATTGGTCTATATCTAATGCTACCTACTGAAAGCAAAGATTGCATTGTAAAAGAAATGAATTTATTATATAAAACAAGTATAGCAAAATTAATAATAATAATTTAACATTTAAATTGGAGCGTTGTGATTTGAATATTACCGATAGAAAATTACGTGAAAACGGAGTCTGATAAATTGATTTTACTCTTATTTCCAAGCTATGAAGTTACTGAATTATGAAATATAAAACAAAGAAAAATGAGAGATTGCGTATTTCTGCGTCATTAGCGCTTACCCCTGGAAATTGCCAAAGCATTTCCCTCGTTCTTGATGATGCTGTGTGCTTCCCACAGTCTCCTGGACGTCGCCATCTTCTTCGTTATATGTTGATATTCTGGTAGATTAGATAACTCTATGGTCCGTACATCGGACCCAAACTCTCGTAAAACCGCACTGGTTACGTTTTACAAAAGATCGTCGCTAACTCCACTGAACATCGGAGCGACACGCACTTGCGACCGTACACTGCAAGTTCTACACAGATTGTCCTTTCCACCGAACATCGGAGCGTCCCCCGCGTATAACCATACTCCGCAAGTATTTCACAGATAGTCCTCGTCTCACGGCGCGTCGAACGATATATTCACCTGTCGGCTCCCCCACTCTTCAGTCCCAACTAGCTTACGTCGTCTCCGCTGATTGGCTGAGCACGCCGCCACTTCCCCTCCTCCGGTTCATTACACTCCGCGGGCGAGAGGGAGAAGTCGTTTTCCGTTTCAACAATTCGCCTCTTCTAGACCTTGCGACCCAGGATTGCGTCATGCTTCTCGACAGGAATCAGCTTGTATTCGAAATCCCAGTGAGTCACGTCTCTCAAATACCCTAACTGACAAAACTCCGTAAAATTCCGTAATCAGATAATTTTCTATGATATCGTCGTTCGTAATAATTTGCTTGATAGCGTTTTCTAATACATAGAAAACCTATCTGAATGCTAATAATTTTTATAAAATGCTCCGAAAATATCTAAATAATAATTATAATAAATTAATAATAATAATAAATTAACATGAAAAATTCTCTTGGCTGAACAATTTGCCGCGTAAATAAATATAGAATGGCTTCCTACTGACTTATGCCAGTTGCATAAAACCCCTCGAAAAACACGTTACAGCGGTTGGTTTATACCGCCGGATGGACTTCCTGACGCCAACCTCATGAGAACTGAAATTAATGAAACTTGACTAGGAGATGGAAGATAGAGGTCGTGGCCTATTAGAAGGTAACTTACTGTCCCGGTATTTGCCTGGACCTGAATATTGGAAACCACTGAAAATCATTTACATGACGGCCGACGGTGGGATTTGAACTCACGTCTCCCGAGTCCGCAGATAGCTTGGCTCCACGGCCTAGCGCCGCGCATTAACAGGGCTGTCTACAGCTCTGTCGCATAAAAGTTATTATTTTCTATGTATGTATCATAGACTATAGACCAATAAGTATGGTAGCTTCAAAGGAACTCAGTGCATTGCTCAAAGTTCCCGCGTCAGCTTGTAGCAAAGCGTTCAGGCGGGCTCACGCTTGCTAGCCTAGCAACAAGTCAGCAGGTACCTAGCAGGTTAGCAGATTGCTGAGCCCGCTGAACGCGCCCAGTAACAACGCTACTGGCGGCTCTCGCCGCGCAAGGCATTCCAGGAGTCGGCGCGCATGCATGTTTTGTCCTTGGCGCCGCTTTCAAATATTTACGGAGAATCGGACCTTACTTTTGGAATTACCTTCGTATTTCAAGGAATATCTTATTTCTTTCACATCCTACGATTACCAGAAAACAGGATTTTACGACAACTAGTGATGAGAAATCTGGGAAAGAAGACTGGAGGGCATTGGATCAAAGAAAAGAGGATCTCAAAACAGCATGTCGAAAATTCGTTCTCGTCATTGAAACTTTTATTGACTGATTTAGGAAAAATCATTCAAAACTGAAAACATAGTCTTGTTGTACAGACCAATGCAGATCTACTTCATTGACTCGCCTAATTCTAAACATTTTGTAAATGAACTTTTAAACGTAACTTTTATAAGAAAACTTCTCATACATATACAGTATTTGAAACTTGAATGCGAGTATATCGCAGTGTATCATACATACAATTAGAAAATAATGTTCCTATATAAAGATATGTTATTGTTTTTTTCGTTTCACTTTCCTTTCTATAGTTTTTAACGGTGTTTTTCGAGCATGTTCTGCATATTTAGCCGCATATAATGTTTTTTTCTTTTTCTCGAGCATATAATAGGTATTTCGAGCATATCTATCGAGCATAAAACACATGGTTTTCGAGCATATCTGGAGATTTTATCAAGCATATCGATCCGAGCTTTAGTTATAAGTATACCCATGCATTTAGGAGTAAGTAGGTTATTTGTTCTTTTCTGAACATCTTGTTTTTCTCAATATTTATATTTTCTTCCTGGGTTCTTGTTGATTTTAGATTGTTAAAAAAAGAGAGAGAGGAGGAGATTGTGATTAACTTGCAACGTGGCTTGACTTGTAAGACCAGGGGTTGACAAAGTATAAAATTGAAATTAATTTTCCCTGATAAAATTGGTTTTAAGGGTGTTTTGGTTGTAAAAGCCTTGTTTGGACTGCCTTGCTTTATATTGGGCAAGTTTAGACTGCTTTTTTTTAGGTGGATCACAGATCACTCAGGAAGAGTGCAGTATCTTAATGAGGTCAGCTCTCCTGAACAATAATTCACTGGCTGTGAAAGCCAATATACCGTATTATTTATATTGAAATCCTGGCCAGGAAACATACCACAGTAATGGTATGTACCAATACATTTTTTTTGAATAACTATAGTACAGTATGCAACATTCCAGTGACTTTAATGTGTTGTGCATTTATTGTGTGTAATCTTATGTTCATTCCTCGTTTATTAATTTCTTTGCAATTTCATTCTTCCGTCAATTATATTGTATTTAGATAGATTTTCTGCTAACTCCTGGCGGAAAATCGTTAGGATTAACCTCGGGCGTGTAGAAGCCTTTCTTGCTACAATAAGTGGTGTATTTTCCCCATTGAGAACTGAGGTAAGATAACACTTCTCTAGTGGCATACCCTACCAGATTTAAAACAGAAAGGACTTGACACAAGTTTCTAATATTGCTGAAGACTGGCTGCGTGGTATAGTTCTTGCCTGCTGTGCCCAAGGTTTCAGGGTTGAATCCTGGTGCAGTCAGTTGGCATTTGAAGGTGTGCAAATGCGAGGGAAGGGAGCAGTGTCAGTAGATTTACTGGCACGTTAACGATCCCCTTTGGTGCAAAATTCTGGCACCCCAGCGTCTCTAAAAGCCCCCGTAGTTAAAAGGACGTAATACCAATATCATTATTATTAATATTGCTCAAGATTGTTTAGTTTCTCTGCGACTTACCATGCAGCATTTATCGGCAATGTTTCTGCACAGGACAATGTTACTGACCAAACATGTGATTTCATGATTCGTTTCCATAGGCTGGCATTTAAAAATGAATGCTGTTAAATTAGGTAGGGCATCTCGATCCATCCTGTATATTATTTGTGGGGGCGTGGTGGCTCAGCGGTCTAGCTGTATGCCTCTCACCAAGGCGGTCCGGGTTCGATTCCCGGTCAATGCATGTGAGATTTTCGAAGTGAAATGCCATGTCCTGTGGTTCGGATTCCACGTAAAAAGGAGGTCCCGTGGCTTATGATCTCGAGATTAACGGTCACGTTAAACTACAAGCTTGCTTTTTTGTATATTATTTGCCACACCACGTCCCCCCCTGGGTAAATTCTGATGTCACCACCAAATTCAGATCAAACTTTCATTCTAATACGATTGAATGTGAATGTTTGTTTTTGGAGCTCATTTAGATGAAAACACCCTGTTTAATGATTTGCCTTTTGGTTGCAGCACTTTTTTTTTTTTTTTTTTTTTTACGTCTTGAAACAAAAGATTCTTAGCATGACAAGATTTAACAGACCTAGATGCAGTATACAGCATTTTTGTTATTCAATCATTATAATATTTTGATACATATAAATGCAAACTTTCAATATAAAATGAAACAATGAAGGGCCAATTGGGGCAATGTTATTTTATAATACTAATTTATGAAGTATTCAAGCGAGAATATTGTAGACACACATGGAAAATGCCATTCTAAACCCTATTAATTACTAGTAACCCTAAAATACGAGTACTAAGTACAGGTAAATGACTCTGATGCTCTTTGTACCCTGAAGCCATCCCAGTCATGTAATTAATGTTCTTTGTTAATTCAAGCATATAATTATATTACATATTGACCACCAATGCCAGTAATGAGAGAATAGGGATGTAGCGGGAGAAAGTTCGCGCCAGATAGCGCTCGTGTAGTACTGGGTAAGCGCAAGGCGATCGTCTTATGTTTCTCCCAGTCAGCTGCGAGGAATGTATAAATTGTGACCGAGTTTTCTAAGCTAAAGTAAATTATATCTTCTCTAATATTACTCCAAGACTATATTAATTAATTCTATAGGTATATCTCCTAATATATTATGGACGATTTTCAGCGTTTAAGCGTTAAACAGCTGCAAAATGAGCTACGGACTAGAGACACTAAAACTAGCGGGAGGAAGGAAGCATTAATGGCCTACAGCGGTAATAACAAAATTCTAACACGCTTTATTATTCAAATAATGAATATGAGTCAGCATGCTTTCTCCTAAAGATTACAATTACTAGAGTATTGTAGGCCTATATTGATAAATATATCTCCATAAGACTTAAATCATAAACAGAGATTTAAATATTCACTTGTTCCCCCTGCTTACAGACTTCGATTCATGTATTTTTTTAGGTTGATAGCTTACATGAAACTGTCGTGTTTTAAGGTAAACATAATCAAAGAAAGTTGATACCGGTAATGTGTACCTCGAAAATGCATCGCAACGTTTGGTTCTTATGTAATTTTGTCAATTTCTCAATACGAATCGTTCCCTTACCCCTGGAAAAGGACTTGGGAGTACAATTTTTTTAAAGTTTGAGAATACCTGCTTTAGAGCCACGAACTGTTTCCATTCATCTGACTGTGTCTCAAGAATGTACTGTAGAAGTCAGTCGCTACCACATTCTCCGTCGGGCAGATGGAAGTTGACGATTAATTCTGATTTCAAGAAACCAACCATAATACGTTTGTGACTGTTAATGTTGCGACATTTATTCTTGAAGTATTTGACCGAGTAGCCTATTGATGTCTTTGAAAATGGGAGTCAGAAATGTTACTTTCATTTCTTCGTGTATATTGAAGATTTCTTCCCGTACTTCAAAGGAGATGATTTCTGCAGATTCCGATATTGTAGGCTTATCGTGATAATCCGGCAATTTTCTTGTGTATGGCCTCTTCCTAAATCTTTTTGTTGTGTTCGTGGTCCATGGAAAAAGCGATGGAACAGCGCCTGGTTTTTATCTTGCTCTCTCACCTTCAGATACAAACGCATCAATTCAGTGGTTGTTATCGAAATGTCTAATCAGTTTATAGGTACAAAACAGGAATTATTTCCCTTTGTAAGTCACACTAATCCAACACGGTTTTCGTGAAGTCATCGGGTTGTAAATGATGGAAACACACTTTAATATATTCGGTCAGATTTTTCTCACCGAAATTTTTCCTTCTGATAACATGTGACCATTTCTTCCTCATTTCTTTACTTTGTGGAAATTGGTGAAACGAAAACGGGCTTCCCTGATTTTTGCAAAGAGGAACACTGCAATAGCTCGGCATAGTCACGAAAATAACAATTTAAACAACTTAAATTCGTACATATTAGCGGCATGAGAACGCAGGAGACAAATGAAGAGCGCCTTGCGCTTACCCAGTACAACAGCAGTGCGCTCTGACGGTGCTAGTTCTATACATCCCTATTTAACTAGCATACAGTAATTGGTCAAATATTATGAGATGAAGTTATTATACAACAGGAAATACCAGGAATATAATTAAGAGAATAATTAGCTTACTTTAAAACTTAGATGATGCTAATATTGTTGGTTAATTTAGAGGCCTATCATGTAATTGGTTTTGAGCTAAATTTCTTTGCTAACCTGTGTTACTGTGCTGTCGTAGTGTGTTTTTGTAATTAAGGGTAGGAAAGGAAGTGGTCCATAGCATGAAGTTAGGAACCTTCCCATCATGTTCCTGGAGTAGAAGTGGGCAATCACAGCAAACCATTTGTAGTATATGGCAGAGGCAGAAATCAAACCCACCGCCCAGTTTTGCCACATGAAGCTGAGTGTACCCCGTTCCAACCCTCAGACCAGAATTAAATTTCTTGCCAGAGCTGGAACTCAGTTGATGACGACCAAGAATGTTAACCACTACCCACTCCACCTGAGGTTGTTTTATTCATTGATTATAATCTATCAGAAAGTGCTGAAGTGCATTGTATAAAAAGCTCTTTCCATGAAAATATAAAGAAGAGGTATTGTACCAACCTAAATAAGTATTTATGAAATAAGAGTACCTAGTAACTACTGAAATATTAGAAGCCATTTTTCACTTTGGAAATTAGAATTATTAGAATCGCTTTTCAGTTTGTCAATATGAGTGTGCCCAATTAGATTGGGAAGGGAGTAGCAGTTAATTTAATCACCTAGTGCCTGAAATACGGTAAGTGTGGAGTGAAGTGAAGTGGATGTTAGTACAGGAACGACCAGGAATCAGCTCAGTTATATTTTGTTACTGTTAGATGCCATCCATGCTTTCATGCTCTAAATAAAGAAAATAATAGTTGCCATGATGTGTAAATTTCCCTTGCAAAATAATTCATCAATTAGAAAATGCTTTTTAATTGAACATCTTTTGTAAATTGAAGAAGCAAGACATGCTTTTAGGTTATGCTAAATGCATTCACAGCCATGATGTGATTATAAAAGTGAGTTATGAAACTGTTGTGGTTTGTTTGGCTTAATTTGACTCAACACGGGAAACCTCACCAGGCCCTGACACCGGAAGGATTGACAGATTGAGAGCTCTTTCTTGATTCGGTGGGTGGTGGTGCATGGCCGTTCTTAGTTGGTGGAGCGATTTGTCTGGTTAATTCCGATAGCAAACGAGACTCTATCCTGCTAAATAGTCTCATCCGGTATCCCTTCCCTACAGGAAGTGTTGGCGTGAATACGACTTTAAGTTCGGTACCCAGTACTCTGCATGTTTAAAGCTCAACAGTCGTGAAACATCTATATTTCCAAAACTATATGCTGAAGTCCAATCAACCAGATACGACCCTGTTTCATTGTGACGAGGCGTTTCCCCTGAAGTGCAGACGTGAGGTATAATTTTCATGAAATGTATTTTAAATGCTTTGGCTTGTTCATATCAGACTACATATAGGCTACACTAACTACGTCATATCGATCCACTTATTGGTGTGAGAGGAAACAGTAGTTTCACTCAGGAATTTAAAGGGGCATAAAACTAATCACATTATTACAACTAGTTTCACTGACACGTGGCAGCTTCGTCAGGTGATCGACCTCACGACTGCGAACGTGGCGTCACAGTAATGCACAACTACGCTGTTTGATGATCGTTTCCTAGAAACGCCCTCTGTTGATGCAATAGAGCCGCGTGTTGCACCAGTGTGTTGGCTACGTCCTTTTGGCCTGTTGTCCCGAAATGCGTCAGTTCATGATCATCACATTAATTTGATATGGTATGACTTCAAAACTGGTACACTGAAGGTACTCTTCTGTTAATAGAATGTAGTTTAAGTCATTCTTCTCTTAATACATTCCTCTGCTGTTCATGTCCTGAATACTCATCCCACCCTCTACCCATCCAGCTTCTCTTTAATGATGTTCTCATTTCCTAAGTATAAAATAAGATGTGAACTTACCCTTTGAAGAAACGGAAATTTAGAATGCGCCCTTCTTCTCCTTGATCTAGTTGATCAAGCTCTTGCATTTCCTCATTCTCCAGGTTAAAGTCAAAGATCTGTAAATAAAGAAAGAACAGCATACAGGGAAATAATTGATTCAACGTACCCCTAAGAGGGTGAAACGAAAAAAAGAAGAAGAAATAAAATGTATAGTTGATGCATCATGAACTCATCAGTGTTGCAGTAAGGTAAAATACAACACGTTCAGCAATATATCACTGTAAGAAAAACCTTTCATCTCTGGAAAAAAATAGTGAACTTTATTGAATATTTTACCATTAGGGCAATGAATAAGGCCATACCATAGCAAAACTAGTAGGTGCAGACTGAACAAAAAATAAATAAATTACAGAAATTGTTAATTGGTAAAATATTCCTCAAGAAACCAACTGCCTTTGAACGTCCTTGGTCATTTCCATAATGTGTATTGCCACTATTCTTGGAAAGCACACTTATCTCCTGACGAGTACACTGCTGCTTCATAAAGTGGCAGGCTGTGCTTACCGGCATTAGCTATGGCTCCGTGTATGCCATTATCAAAGATCTCTTGGATTTCCACAAAATTTACGTGCAGTGGGTTCCGCATCAACTGACGGAGGGACAAACAATTGATGCTGTTGGATGGAAACATCCTGTTGCATGATAATGCCAGCCCCCGTACTGCCATTCTGGTGAAGGCTACGCTGCAGCAATGTGGCTGGGAAACCCTTCAACATCCTCCATACAGCCCAGATCTTTCCCCTTGTGGTTTTCACATTTTTGGCTACCTGAAGAAAGACATTCATGGACATAGGTTTCATTCGGTCGAGGAAGTGCAAGAGGGGGTGCGGTTGTGGATCCGTCAGCAACCTACCTCTTTCTACAAAACTGGAATTGATCGTCTCGTCTCTAGCGGTAAGAAGGAAGCTTGAATTTTTATTTGACTGTTTATCTCACGATCGAGGGGCAGGCGACCTCTCTGTACCACCCCTTAAAACTACAATAGCTCTGTCTTGGTGACAAGCAAGCAGCTTGACCACTGCACCATCACGCCCCCGACGATCAGAAGGAAACATAAGAGGGCAGATTTGTATAAAAGCCTTGTCTGCTTAAGATACGATATCATATATTTTCAATATGGCAGGTGTACATATGATTAAAACATTTTAAGTCAAAACTCAGGATGTGGTAGAGCAACTGCCTTGAGACTTGATGAACTGAAATCACTTGAGACTTTTGTAGAGAGAAAAAATATGAATTTTAGCTTGTTTCGGAACTAGACCTACTTGTTTTCAAGTTTTAATTTTGTGCATTAATGGCCATCCTTCTGTTCAAATAGGTCACCTTTTTAAAAGTTCACTCATTACCCCTTTACGTGCTGAGTTTCCATTTGACTGTGTGGTCTCTCAGTGCTGAGTTTATTCATTCGCATGTAAAATAAATGTGGAAGCCACAATTTTTAAGATGTGGGGTGAATAGCTTAAAATGTTTATAAATGTTGGTTCTAAATATTTCAATGTTATGTTCAATATTAAAATCAGAGAAAAGATAAATTAACTTTTTCTGCTCACATGTACATCACCTTCATACAATGCAAAGGGCCCAAAATAAAAATATTTCCTAAAATCTGTAGGCAACTATTATATGTTACTTCATCACCCCTTTCCGCTGTGGTTAATAGCTGAAGGATTCTTTGTTCCGAAATAACATCGCATCGAGAGCAACTAGTTTGATGTTCCGCCATGTTTGTTTACATCACGGATGAACGACAGCTGTAGAGGACTGACTTCTACAAAAAGCTCCGGTAGTCACTTCCCGAAGCTATTAGCAGTGCTCAATTAGTTCCATGTAATGCCCAACAGATGGCATAACATGCCAGACATCAATTCGGCTCTTGAGAGTGAGCCGGGAAACTGAAAAAAATAAAAGTTCTCGTGCACTGTCTATAGACGGGCATAGCACTGGTGGACCAACCGCGTGAGCCCGTCTATAGGCGGGCATAGCACTCATTGGGTTAAGGAAATAATTCAGTGGCTTTTCTTATTGTGTGCTTACCGGTTCCAGGGGAGTGTGCACGACTGCAATACTGTCTTCTTACTTTGAAGAAATCTATTTTAATCATTACCTGAGAATTTTCCTTGATTCTCTGGGGATTGGCACTCTTTGGAATGACTACTATGCCAGCTTGCACTAAGTGGCGCAGTAGTATTTGGGCCGGTGTTTTACCATGGCTATTAGCTAATTTTTGCACCACAGGATGCCCTAGAAGATCAGGGAAGTGCTTAGGACTGCAACAAAAAATAAAATGCACGTTACCAAAATGTGTATTATCTTTCATGTAACGGGTGGGGTAAAATTAAATTAAGAGAAAATAAACACCATACACTATAAAGGTGGAGTACTTAAGACATTATCAAGCTGTACATCAAGAATAGAAAGGAAGAGTGATATTACCTCAACAAACCATTTTTCCTATCTGCTGGAGACATTAAGAACACATACAATTATTACTGAACAGAAAAACAGGATGAGTTCCAATTTTTGAAAAATTAGGGTACTAGAAAATGAGATTCGCTTGCCCTTAAATGCTTCAATACTATTGAGGTTGGAAGAGAAGGAAAGTTGATCAAGGAAGGTTGAATGGAAAGATGTCAGAGAAGACCATGGCACTAGTAAATGGAAGTATAGTTCGGAAGGGATGTCGTGACGCTTCAAGGTCGAGCAGCAGTGGGAGGCCACACAAGTTTCCAGCCACGTATTAAGGGTGGGGGGAGAAGCTGTCCCAGTGGCTTTACGTTCGCCGCGCTGTTAACTTCGCAAGTGTATATGCTGTATACTCGCAAGTGCAACTATTTTGAATGTGGTTTAAATATTTGTCATGATATATAATACTTTTTAGAATTGTGTTATCCTGGAATATTTTTATAATACCGTTTATCTACTCTTTAGTCAGAAACATGGCAGAAAGATAGATTGCTGGGAAGATCATTCACAGCCAGGCAAGAGAGCTTATTTGCAATATATATGACTTTATGAAATGAGAAGCAGAAGGGCCAATTTTATTGAAAGAAGTGCGAAAACGAGTTGCTGAAGCAACCGGAATATTCCGCAGAAGTGTTCAGAGTATTTTAAAAGAAAACCAAACCAATTTGGAGGATGGACAATCTTTTTCAACACCACGTAAAAACCGCCCGATGAAAAGAGTTAAAACGGAAATAGATGACTTTCACAAATTCGTAATTAGAAGAACTATTAATGAATTCCATGTAACACATGGTCAACGTCCAACGTTACGAGCTTTATTACCAATTTTAATGGAGAAAGTTGACTTTAAACGTTCGAAATGGGCCCTTAGTCAAGTAATGGAAATTTTAGGTTTTTAGGCGGAAGAAATCGTGTGATAACAGGAAAATTCTGATAGAAAAATCTGACATAAGGAAAAAGAGACTAGCCTATTTGAGATCAATCAAACAGTACCGGAGTGTCAAACGACCCATAGTGTATATGGAGGAAACATAATTAAATACACTCCTCTTTTTCCTATCAATAATGCTAAACATCTGCAATAAGTATGTATAGGGGAGCGTGATAGCGCAGTAGCTTTGCTCCTCGGCTTTCACCCGGACGGCCGAGATTCGAATCCCGGTGACAGCGGGATGGAATTTTTACCTGAAAAATCACGTGGCGTCAGGAAGGGCATCCGGCCTTAAATCCCCGGTCAAATCCAAAATGAGCCTGGTTGGCTTCGGTGACTCCAATTCATTGGGAAAAGCCGAAGAAAGTTTATCTGCTATAAGTATGTACGAAGTGTTGTAACTGAATTTATTTCAAATTTATATGTCACTGCTTTATATTAAAATAATATCTATTAAGTTATATTCTTTGCCGATATATTGTTGCAATAAGTACGTGCATATCATTTAAGATATTTTATACATGCCCGATGAATGAATGAATGATTGATTACACGGGACTGCGAAAACAAGCAGTGACCAGTAGCGTGCTGACTGCTATTTTTCTTTTCTGTTTAACAACCCGCAGACAGAAATCTATTCGTCCCACAAACAAGAACTTTTTCTAACATTAAAATTCAACTCATTGCCTCAAACTTTTACGCTTACACAATTTATTTAGCCCAAAAATACGAAAATTTACCGCATACTAACTTTTCCGTGCCATTTAGATCATTTAATAAATAGGATCAACTTTAAAAGCATCATTACATGTTCATAAATTATTTAATATAGTATTGTTTTTCATAGTTTGCATCCTAGATTCCTGTTCTATAAATTTGCGAAGTTTCAGAATTTTATTTTCATTTCAAGTGGTCTAATTCTTGGTGTAACCGAAGTGCTCAATTGGCGCACTTACTCTGTATTTCATTCGAAGCAGCTTCTGGCTCCCTCCTCCCTGCTCCACAACCCCCACCACTTACGCTGCAACTTGACCTTGAAGCGTCACGACATTCCTTCCAAACTATAACGGACTTAACTGAGGCACTGTGATTGCCAAACGTACATAAGTTGTGAGCTTCTTGCCAGCTTGCTTACACAGGGTGTCTACCGGTAACGAAAAAGTAACCAATTTTACAAAAGGGTAACGAAAGTAACGAATTTTACATACGGGTAACGAAAATTTTCTGAAGGCGAATTGAATCGTCTAAACTCGCGCCACGAGATTGCGATGAGCGAGTTTCACGCAAACGGCGCCGATTGCATAAGCTATATTTCCCCGTGCCCGACCTCGAGGATATGCATACTGAGGATACCCTGTGTGGTATACATCGTTCAGCGTATATTTTCGGCATCAAGAAGACTTTTTTGTTTAGTGTGAAATATTTTTCTGTGTTATTAGGAAACTTGACTTTTCGCGAAAATGTCTGAAACTAATCAGAAACCTCGCATTTCTCGCATCTATTTGGAGACTATGTCAAATTGAAGTCAGAAATAACGCGAAATAATTTAATGTCGCAATCTTGCAAAATGTTACAGTTTCGAAAAAGAATTATGAAAAAGCTTCGAAATACGTAGGCTATAATTTATTTTGAAAATCTGTCTCGTAAATTTGCGACATCCAGTACGGTTAATTCGAAATTCCGTTAAATGGCGATTTTTCCTTTGAACTTTGATTCCTTCGGATATATTATAATCTAACCGGTTATTTCGAAAACTTGTGTCACTTGTATAATTCGTGATTCGTATCCGAAAGAAAACTTGTCCTATTGTTCGTGCAATCCTCTCAGAATAATTCTTAATATTTGATACCTACTTCGAACATTCATCCTCAAGACGGCCGGTTGACCGGGCACGACTTGCCTGCGGGAATCTCGTCAAATTGACCAAGATCGACGTCAGTTGCGTAAAATCATAAAACCCGTCCCCTATCGTGAACGTGTGACCACGAGGACTGCGGGAATCACGTCAAAGGTGATTGGGCACCAATCCCGAAACATTCCGAAACTTACTCGCTACTTTTCCCATGACTGTATACTTAAAAGCGCACGGGGAGCGAGAAGTGCATCAACTCACTTAGAAATGACAGCCTACATAGCATCGTGATACTAATTTCTCCTCGTGATCCACCCAGAACTGATAACTCCCAACCACACCATAGGGACAGCGGGAATCACGGCGCCGGCCATACAGCATGAATTTTAACCTTGAGCTTGCCTCCACCATTCTGTCAGGACAGATAGACAATCGTTCGGCGGCCGGGTGCGGCGCGGATTGCATAATATCGCGAGGACAACGTGAATCTCGTAAAACGGCCAGGAGCGGCAGCAAATGCGATACATCATGATATTTCTCCGCATTCAATGACGAGGACAACTGGATTCTTGTCAAACGGACAGAAAGTGGCGCAGATTGCGTAATAATGCTATATTTTCTCGTGTCCGACCACAAGGACAATGGAAATCTCGTCGAACGACTAAAAGTGACACCGATTATCTAAATCGTGATATTTATCCGTGTTCTATCGTCAAAATTACGGGAATCTCGACAAACGGCTGAGACCAGCGCCGATCGTGTAAAATCTCGATATTGCTCCGTACTTGACTGCGAAGACAGAATTCGGTTACAATCGCGTAACGTCCCATAAATTTCTTCGTGATCTAGCGTGGGGACAAAGGAAATCTCGCCAAACGGTCAAGAGCAGAGCAACCTCTTGGCAATTATAAAAACGCCTTGTGCACAAGACAACATATTAGCTGCAACAACTAATTTGATAATACATATCTAGTATTTATTTATTATTTTTTAAATTTTTATAACACCCTAAGTGAATTGTATTTACCACTTTAAACACAGTTCATTGTTGTTTATCTTCACTGCGTGCTGAGCCCCTTTGCTTGCAGACCGCAGACGAATCTTGAATTCAAAGGTAACTAAAATTAACTAAAAGGTAGCTAAAAAGTAACTAATTTTTACTTCATCCTTACAGTAGACACCCTGTTACAGTGAAGAAAGAAGGGCAAAGATAAGATAACTTTAAATCAGAATTGAATGTAAGGAGAGTGTAAAGGATAGTCATAAAGCATACAGAGGGAAATATATTTCATTGATAAGTACTGCATAGTATTTTTAATTTTCAAAGGAAAATTAAAGGTCGCTGGATGTTGTTTCATACTGTGGCAAGGTAATCTGGTCATTGAGGGTAAGGAAAAGGGCAATGATTACACAAACGTTGCTATACTGAACATTAAATTTTGCACTGTAGAAAGCCATGCTTACCATAACACTGATTCTGATTGGCTTGGGTCATGGGTGCTTACACATTGTGAAATGCCCTTAGCATAGTGTGAAACAGTGTAGTGATCTCACCATCTGACACCACTTACCAGCTTTCTGACTGTTGCAGTCATGCTGTGGCTTTCAGCATAGTAGTGTGTCAATATCATACTGCATCTTGAGTTTTGAACTTTCAGCCCGCTTCCATTTACTATTCAGCTCTTTATGTCAGGGTTTCTCAAAACTTGCCGAGTGTTTTAAGTTGTGAAGATACCCGCTCACCTATGGCGTCTAGTTTGAGTAGGTTCCTACCCTGACTTATACAGTTACTCACATAACTTAGGGTGACCAGATATCCTGTTTTGTATAGGATGTCCCTTCTTCAGTGGCTAGACCCGTTGTATTCATAATGTCGATTATTTAGGTCCGTATTGACGTGACTATAACTTTGAAAGAATAATAGATGTTCCGCCTTCAATACTGTTCATTTAGTATTTACCCCCGAAACTAGTCCCTGTAAGTAATAGAAATAAACAGTATTGAAGGCGGAACATCTATTATTCTTTCAAAGTTATAGACCCGTTGTGTCAAAACAAAAAAATCAAGATGCTGTAAGCCCCCCCCCCTCTTTTACTTTGGGGTGTAGTTTATTTGGTAAGTTAACATATAGAAGACCAAATTTGAATGTCCTGTCTCTTTTTTATGTTACATGAAATCACAGTTGTCGTAATCTTCTTTGTATTCGCATTTACACACTTGTTAGATCATTGCTCTCCACTGAACATGATTTAAAGCATTTGACAGTGTTAAGTCTTCTTTGTATCAATTTTGACGGCGTGTTGCCAACACTGTTTTTGCCTGCCGCTTGGTTGCTGCCATCAACTTTCCAAGTTATTTGTAATACTGGCTACAGTAGTAGATGCTGTCCTCAAGATGGAACTGTACTACCGATGAAGTCTTTTGCACAGTTTTTCATGGATAAGTGAAGTACCCATATTACATCATTGTTTGTGATATAGTCTATGCAAGTGAAGCCTAATGACAAACATGAAAATCCACAGCCTGTTTCCAGTCGTCCGACCGGGTCAGGCAATGGAATGAATGAAGCCCCCATCTAGCGGCGAGGATATGAACTGTGCCGGCTGCCGAAGCCTGTCGCACTCCCCTGGGGCAATGATTAAATGAAATGATAGTGGAGAGCGTTGCTGGAATGAAATTTGTGACGGAGAAAACCGGAGTACCCGGAGAAAAACCTCTGCTTTGTCCAGCACAAATCTCGCATGGAATGACTGGGATTTGAACCACGGACCCAGCGGTGAGAGGCCGGCGTGCTGTCGCCTAAGCCATGGAGGCTCTCCAATGACAAACATAACATTTGTATCTCCATTACATGGAGCTGGTTTTCAGTGTTCATACTTGTTGGTCATCTCTCTGCTACCGTACATCATGACCTCGTAGTTCCGTCCCTTAAAACAACAATAATTAACTATATATTTGGAACTTCAGATCAATAAGGATTTTGCTAACACAGAACTTCTGTAGGTTACAGACTGCTTTTTGTTTTTTTGTTGGTAGTATTTATTTATTTTATTTTTATCTGGTTGCCAGCCATGGCCACTTATTGGTAGACCACCACAGAGAATCATATGTGTCCGCCCTCAGGGGCTCACATCTAGTGGGACGTGGGTTGGCGACCAAGGGACCCCAGCTGAGTCCGGCAATGCTTCCACTTACTTGTGCCGGGCTCCTCTCCGTCTTCTTTCCTGTCGACCTCCCTTGGTCAACTCTTGTTCTCTTCCGACCCCGACAGTATTAGGTTATCCGAGGCCTAGGGAGTCTTTCACTTTCCCGCCTAATTGGCCCTTGTCTCATCTTTCCTGATACCCTCCTTCTGTGAGGGGTCAGCCTTCTTTTTCTTTTCCTTTTACCTCCTGCCTTGTGCTCAAGGCCCTTAAGGAGGCCGGGTGTATGTAGCCCCACCCCTTCTGGTGCACCCTAGATAATGCTACACCCTCAGGGGCTCACGGCTGGTGAGTTCGGGAGTTGGCGACCCCGAGGGATTCCTGAGCTGGGTCCGTTTTCCCCTTTTGTCCCTTACCTTTGGGTCTCCTCTCTCCCCTCCCCTCTCCTCTCCTCTTTTCATTATATTTCCTTTCTCTTTAAGATTCCCGCACTGTTTTTGTTACTTGGTTCACCGTGTATCTAAATTCCCTTTTAGCGGTTTTTTAAGGTATTTTTAATCTACGTTGCATTTTGTAAGTTTTTTCGATCTAAATTACATCTCGCGATTGTTTTCAACTTCAATTGCATTTTGTCAAGATTGACAATCTAAATTGCTTTTTGGTAAGCCTTTCCATGCAGGTAGCCGGGCCATTTAATGAGAATTTTGAATTTCAATTGCATTTTGTAAGTATTTTCAACCAAAACCGCATTTCGCACGAATTTTGAATCTAAATTGCATTTTGTTTGGTGGGCATTTTGCACATATTTTGATTCTTAATTGCATTTTGTGGGTATTTTGAATCTAAATTACATTTTGTCAAGTATTTTCAATCTTAATTGCATTTTGTAAGTATTGTTAATCCACATGAGTCGTTTGAATCTACCGTACATTTTGTAAGCATTTTCAACTTCAATTGCATTTTGTAAGTATTTTGAATTTCAATTGCACTTTGTGAATAATTTGGATTGGAACTGGGATATTTCAATCTGAATTGCATTGTGTATTTTCAATTTCAATTGCATTTTGTAAGTATTTTGAACCTCAATTGCATTTTGTACGTAATTTCGATCTCATTTGCATTTTGTAAGTATTTTGAATTTCAATTGCATTTTGTAGGTATTTTGACGCTACATTGCATTTTGTACGTATTTTGAACCTAGCCTTCATTTTGTGGGTATTTTTCAATCCATTCCTTTTGTGAATCTTTTCGTTCTAAATTCCCTTTTGTAAGAACATTTTGTGAGTTGTTTCAATCCGAGTTCCTTTTTGTAAGTATTTTCCGTCTCACTTAATTTTCGTTCCGGTTTCTGTTTAATTATCATTTTTGCTATCACCCAGATCATTAGGGGCCGATAACCTCAATGTTAGGCCCCTTAAAACAACAATTATCATCATCATCATCTTATGTGTCCAGTGCCTTGAGATTCTTTGGTGGTGGGCAGCCAGTGGGTGGCTTTGGCTGATGGGTAAGGTTTCCATGAAGATATGGTTGATTGAGTTGCTGCCATGCTGGATGGAAGTCTGTTTGGATGTTGAAAAAGAAGTACAGTCGAACTTCGATATCTCAATGTGCCTTTGGAGATAAAAATTACTTCGAGATATCAATTTTTTTATTATTATTATTATTATTTTCTTATAGTTTTTTTTTTTATTTTCTGTCTTCAAAAATAAAGTAAAAAGAGGGAGGGATACCATTACAGTATTATAAACATACGAATAGACAACTGTTGCTACTTCTAATATTATTGTTACTAGAACTTCTCCTATGGGCCTACCAGCTAGGGTTTGAAAAAGGAAGGAAGATTGTAGTTTTACGTGACCGTGAATCTTGTGATTATGAGCCACGGGACCTCCTTTTTACGTGGAATCCGAACCACAGGACATGGCATTTCACTTCGAAAATCTCACATGCATTGACCGGGAATCGAACCCGGACCGCCTTGGTGAGAGGCATACAGCTAGACCGCTGAGCCACCACGCCCCCCAGCTAGGGTTTAATGCCATCGTATTAATTATTTACAAGTTTCAATCCATTGTAGGACATTGTGTCTATTTTGTTAAACTACTACACAGTTATACAGTATTACTAGTATATTTTCATTTTAAAGTACTCAAAAATTCAAATCTTTGAAAAGAAGTCTGTCAGTTTCTTTTGCTTCCTTTTCTGCAACACCCGGTTCTCCACGAAGTTTTCTGACCATTACTGTCACTCTTTCCTTGCTTCTTTTCCCACCGTAACACGTTTCTCCTTTAAATGCGAGGGTCTTTTCTGGCAAACATTTAAAAAATTTACCAGTTTCATCGGCATTGAAAACATCACGAGGGTCGTAATCTGCCAGTAGAGTTGGTAGAACGTCTCGTCGATAGTCTTCACAGTCAACCTCAGATACACTAGCACTTTCACCTGACATAACTTTCTGCACAATTCCGTTTCGATGTTTACATTTATCTAGCCATCCTGTACTAGCCTGGAACGATTCTATGCCTAACTCCTCAGCAAATTTTTGTGCTTTTTCACGAAGTATGGAGCTTTGAAGTAGAATGTTTTTTGTCCCTCATACACTTTACCCACTTAAACATAGCTTCCTCCAACTGAGGGTAACTTAAAACATTTCCTCTCCGATGAAAAACGTGACTCCTGAATAGCACTAGCAATCTTGTATTTATTTTTCATAATCGTTGAGTGTGTTAGCTGGAATGCCAAATTCCACCGCAATATCTTTCTTCCTTCTCACACCCTTTTCCACTTCGTGAAATAACTCTAATTTTTCACTTTCACTTAAACATTTCAGAACACGTTTCTTCTCCATGGTGTTTGCGTTACTGATTTACACAGTAGGTCAGAAACTACAGGACAGTGCTCTCTCACCAGGCTTATCAGCCAAGGACAGGAAGGGTGTGGGCAAGCCATAAATAGCCGGAGTTTCCCTCTTACTGTTATTGTCTGAGGCGCACATTGACCCGAACCCATCTCCTTGCCCTCATGCTGCTCTGGAACGTAGTAGACTACATAATACTGACAGAAATAACTTCTCTAAGTACCGTACCGTACCCAAAATGAACAAAAATCTCATATTCCAAGCCCCAAGTCACAACTCCAGTCTTCAAGGCAATTTTATTTTCACCCCAACTTCGAGATATAGAAAATATTTTACGCTTGGGGAATGAAATATTACTCAAGTTATCGAAATATTCGAGTAATAGAACTTCGAATTATAGAACAAATGTAATATGTTAATTAGATACGATACCGCCGGGAAATGAAAAATACTTCGAGTTATCGAAAATTCGAGATATAGAAGTTCGACTTATGGAAGTTCGACTGTATTTATAGTTTAGACTGCATGAGAACATCTAGTAAGAAGACAGAAATAAATGTTTAATAAAACGAAAGATTAAAAGAGAAGGAGCAGATGAACATTAAGCTTATTGAGGGGTATTTATTTTTCCCTTATGAAACTTGTTGCTGATTGTACAAGAGATCCAGTTAAATGGAAGCTTGCTATTATGAATAAACTGTCTATTTTTGTGAAGACAGTATATTTTGTCTTTGTGTGAAATTCATTTTTAGCAAGTATATTGCCCCACTAGCCTGAGGTGGCTAGCTCAGTATTATATAGTTAGAAACGTGTCTATGTCTTCACCAGCTTGTAAGTCGGACCATAGATATCTAAACTAACTAGTCATTTTCAAGTTGGAGGATGCTGTTGGTATCTGGATCAGTTGCATGGTGCTCAGTCTTTTGTATTATGAGACGAAGACCAGACTGGCTAAGGCAATCATACCAACTTGATACTGAATATCCTGTTGTTACACCCTCATTGGAGCACTTTAATCAATACAAATACAATTAAGTCCAACAACGGTATCTGGAGATTAGCGATTCAGCTTCAGCTTCTTTTGCACCCAAAATTTCTTCATTCTATCTGACCTGGCTGCCCTTTGTTCATCTGTGATGGTGTAGTTTTTCCGTTCAAATGTTGTTAATGTGAATTGTATGTATTTATTCCTCAAAATATTCTTCTCTCTTCTCTATTTTTAATTTGGAGCATCGTTAAATTTAGTTCATCTAAATCATGCTGGATCTCTTTGAACCAATTGTTCTTCGTTTTACTCTTCCAGAAGTAACTAAAGAGCTGTTTTATTGGTCTGTTTTCTGGTAGGCGTGAGATATGGCAGAAAAAAGAGATTCTCTCTCCGCATTGTATCTATTATTGATTCACTCTCTCGATATACCACTTCATTCGGCAGTAATCTCCATCCTGTTTAGTGATTCTTTCAGTTAATTATGACACCATTGGCATAGAGCAATGTCCATGGAACTTCTCATTGTAGATTTTGAGATATGAAGTGGAGGTTGGGATGATGGTGCTGAGCCATGATGTACACCAACATTTACAGATAATCTGTCTGAAGTACCTGCAGCACATTATACACTGCTGGTAGTGTTCATGAAAAGCATTCACCCTTGGTTGATGAATAGACTAGCTCTGATAACGCCATGATCGCGAAGTGTATACCAGATCATTTGGTATTGAACGCTTTCTCAAGGTTGAGGATGCCTATGTTGATAATTCAAACTACTAAAACTTGACAAGTGACGAGCTTGCTGTGACATCACAGTGTAGGGCTGTCCCTTGGTTGTAGTTACCGAGCAAGTACGTGGCGTGTTCACTGCACAGGAAAAGTACTGATGCTGATGATAATAATTGCAGTACCCTACTGTACTACTTTTCATTCTGTACAATGACTTAATTTTTTATTATAATAATTTATTAATGCAGCCAATGGCCATGTATTTTCTTTTCAGGAGGGATCAGGGAAAGGATTTTGGAAGGATTTTTTTTATTATATCCTGTATTTCATTTTTCTGTTCAAGAAGTTAAAATGTAATAAGTGGATATATAATACAGTATATTTCTTTTTGTATTTTTGGCTTACTGCATGCCGCAGCAGTTACGAACTCGCCTGCTGTGCTCAAGGTAGCGGCATTGAATCTCAGTCTAGTTAGTTGTCATTTGAAGGTGCCTTGAATGCGAGGGAGTCAAGTCGGTAGACTTACCGGCACATTGAAGTTCCCCTTCAGGGCAAAATTACGGCACCCTAGTGTCTCTCAAGTCACAGTAGTTCATCAACTTCTAAAGGCAATGCCTTGTCTCCACAACCATTGCTCTCTGTCTTCAGCACCTCATTTCATTTCATATTAGGAACCGTAATGAAGTGTTAGTGTGATGTCTTGCAGGAAAATTTTTCTCGGTCGACCTCGGCCTTTCTTCCCTGTGATTATTCTTTCCAGGAGATTAGTTAGGAAAGTGTTATGTTGCAAGATGTGGCCTGTGAATTTAGCTTTTCTTTTATGGATCTTTTTTCCCTTGAATTTCTTGCTGGATGCTGATGTTGTAACGGGTTTGCTTAGGCTGGGATGACAAGTGAAACGGTATTTACTTTGCTCCACGTTGAGCGTACAAATGTAGCAGTTCTCCTTAGGCTGGGATGACAAGTGAAACGGTATTTACTTTGCTCCACGTTGAGCGTACAAATGTAGCAGTTTGACCCTCACGTTGAGCGACAAATGTAGCAGGTTTGCTAGCCCACACGTTGAGCGTCAATTGTAGCAGTTTAGCTAGCCCTATGTTGGTAGCGACAAATGTAACTGTTTACCTTTGCCTAAGCTATGTTGTTTTAATGGGCGCCAAGACCTCAATGCAATGTTGAAATCTAAATTTGTATTTAACAACGTCTAGCTCTGGTAGAACACCTTCAAGAATCTATTCACTCAGATCGTGGTATGATTTGATCATTAACCCAACAAACAATTGTATCAGGAGAAGGAATTGGTCTATATCTAATGCTACCTACTGAAAGCAAAGATTGCATTGTAAAAGAAATGAATTTATTATATAAAACAAGAATAGCAAAATTAATAATAATAATAAGTATAAAATTTAAATTGGAGCGTTGTGATTTTAATATTACCGATAGAAAATTACGTGAAAACGGAGTCTGATAAATTATTGATTTTACTCTTATTCCCAAGCTATGAAGTTACTGAAATATGAAATATTAAACCAAGAGAAATGAGAGATTGCGTATTTCTGCGTCATTCGCACTTACCACTGGAAATTGCCGAAACATTTCCCTCGTACTGGATGATGCTGTGAGCTTCCCATAGTCTCCTGGACGTTGACATCTTCGTCGATATTTGATGAGATTCTGGTAGATTAGATAATTCTATGGTCCGTACCTCGGACCCAAACACTCGTACAACCGCACTGGTTAAGTTTTACAAAAGTTAGTCCTCCAATCCACGGAACATCGGAGCGACTCCCGCGTACAACCGTACTCGTTAAGTTCTATACAGATCGTCCTCGTTCCACGGAACACTGAACGATATATGCACCCGTCGCATCCCCACTCTTCATCCGACTTCTAGCTTGCGTGGTCTCCACTGATTGGCTGCTTCCTACGCGCTAGATCCCCACTCTGGCTCATTACACTCGGCGGGAGGGAGAAGTCGTTTTCCGTTCCATACATTCGCCTTTCCTTGACGCTGCGACCCAGGATTGCGTCATGCTTTCCGACAAGATTAAGCGTGTACTTGAATTCCCAGTGAGTCACGTCTCTCGATATACCGTAACTGACGAAAACTCCGTAAAATTCTGCAATCACATAATTTTCTATGATATTGTCGTTCGTAAAAATTTGCTTGATAGCGTTTTCTAAGACATAGAAAACCTATCTGAATGCTAATAATTTTTATAAAATGCTCCGAAAATACCTTAATAATAATTACAATAAATTAATAATAATAATAAATTAACATGAAAAATTCTCTTGGCTGAACAATTTGCCGCGTAAATAAATATAGAATGGCTTCCTACTGACTTATGCCAGTTGCATAAAAAACCCTCGAAAAACACGTTACAATGTTAGTCCCCTTTTCAATCCATTTAACCCGTAATATTCCCCGCCAGACCCACATCTCAAACGCTTCAAGTCGCTTCCAATCCTTACCTCTGATCGGCCAAGATTCACATCCATACAGAAGCACACTCCACACAAAGGACATGGGATGTAAAACCCATAACATAATTATTATTACTGATATCTTTTTGTTTATGATTCAGATTTGCCTACTTGATGTATCTTTTTCCGCACGCTGTATGTTGTTTTCTTGTAGTAGTTATTGAGGTTTTAAGGGATGGAACTACGAGGTCATCTTAGCACAGATTAAAGTATACAAATTTAGAATGAAATAAAGAATGAGGTGGACACCTAGATATGAAAAGGTTGAAAATTAATAAAACAAAAAAAATAAATAAAACTAATAATTATAATAATAAACACAAATTACGGAAAAAACAAAAAAATTCAGGTTGTTTTGTTGATGTTGATCATAATAATAGTTTATCATCATAGTCATTCACAAAACGTTTTGAGAATTCGATGACATTCTAATACGCAACCATGCCTCCAGGTTTAACATATACATTTCTTGGGTATTCAAGTATACAGTAAGCCTATTTACACCGTTTACAGAAGAAATGAAATACGATCACTATTCTTCCAAGCAACTTCTCTCCAGGTGACATTAGTTTTACTGGTAGAATGATGCATTTATGATATCACTCATGATTTGCAAGTACTAAGATAATTATTTCAGTAGTATAGTAGCTAGCATTCTTGGCCGTCTTTCTTGAGGTCCAGGTTTGATTTCCGGCTCTGCCAAGAAATTTAATTCTGGTTAATGGACTGGATCGGAGTACACTTGGCCTTGTGTGGCAAAACTGTGAAGAGCTGGGCTCTATTCCCACCTCAGCCACCCTAGAAGTGGTTTATATGATTTTCCCACCTCTGCTCCGGATGGTACCTGGATGGAAGCCAGTTTTCAGTGTTGCCGTAGGAATCGAAATTTAATGTTTTTCAGTTGGTCAGCACGATTGTACCCATTTATTGTAATAGGTGTATCCCTAAACTTGAAAAAATTTACAAGAGATTAATAAATTCACTTGAATGACCAGTTTCAATCGTCAAGCGATCATCATATCCATGTACTAATAATCACATATCACAATCGACAGTAAACTTTAAGATCAATAACCACTAACAATATATTAACAAAAAGTCATAATTAACTAACAAATCTTGACAAGTTGCACAAGTTTATAATAACTGTTCTAACTAAATAAATGTAGGTATGTTGTAAATACAATCGCCCACATACTTGTAGATATTGATTTAACGGTTAAGTGGGAAGGATCTGACGATCAGAACTAGTCATCCAAGTGAATTTATTAATCTAATGTATGTGATTTTCAGGTTTAGGTAAACACACATATGTTACAATTGGGTACAATCGTGTTGACGGACTGAAATTCATTCATTTAGAATACCAAGAACTACAGTCATTGATGTATTCACTAAGAGGATCATCTTATCAATATTGACCGTTTGCCATCCGTGCCCTTCTTAAGGTGGAGATGATGGGTGTGGAGCACACCTCTATCGCCATCTCGAGATGGAGGATTACTTTAGTGCTGCCTCACGTAATTTTCCTCTCGCAGTGTAGGTGGACCTCCCCGTCCAAAGACTGGGTATCAAGTCCCGACACATCCCAAACAGATTTCTTTTTAGTTCTGCAGTGACATCTGTTGGGGGAAGATGGTGTTATCTTCCTTTCAGACATCTGGGCAGTGGATTCTCTTTGCTAATGGGATAACTATTGCTAGCATTACTCTCATGATGGTTGTTGGAGGAGAAGGGACAGCAAGTGCAGAAGCCAAAGAGAGCGCGAGGGCAGTCACAGACGTGCTCTATTTTCTTCACCGAAGGTTTGTCTGCTTTGATTAAGCTGGAATATGGGGCCAGCCCGAGTCCTAAGTAGTCAGCTTCTTTCTCCTTTAGTTGGGGAAGACTTCTTTGATGAACTTTTTGGAGAAGAAGCCTTCTTCTCTGATAGCACCAGTGGAGATGGTATAACCGGCACCTTCTTTGCAGTGACCGAAAATGGTACTGCTGACTTCTTCAGAAATGAAAGTTGAGGGTACAGCACTTGGAACAAAGCTAGGCGAGGTGTAAATGCCACGTGGTGATAGTAGGCATTGCCCAGAGTCCCTGTGCCTCAGTTAAAATTGTAAATATTAAATTAATAAACTAAACGCAACATACCTGTGCCTCAGTTAAAATTGAAAATATTAAATTAATAAACTAAAAGCAACATACCGGTAAAAGTACTCTTGGTATTCATTGCTCCGGCATTCAGCCATGCAGAGGCTTCCATTGTCAGAAGATATCACTGCAAGGCTACATAGTGCACCCACTTGATGAGATGGGGAATACCTTCTAGGGAAAATTGGAGGCCCTTTCCCAAACAGCTTGCATGTTTTCTTTAAGGGTCAAATCATAATGGGGTCAGAAAATCAAAAAGGACCTTTTTAAGTCCCCCTTTTACCCTGCTTTTCAGACAGCAGTGGATACACTGGATGATTTCCGCCCTCCCCATCAGCCAAGTTGTCCTTTTTAATTGCATTCTGATATAGGTACCGGTAGGGCATACCGTAGGTGTAATCTATCTAGGGCTGACATACTTCTAATTCATGTTCAAATAAGCAAAGTTGGTTTTATTTAAATATGGGTAAAATTATGGTAGTTACTTATTTCACCTTACATGTAGTAATATCCTCTGTTTGAAACAGTAATGCAAAAACTTATAAAATGCATGCCACCAACACAACTTGGTGATATGGTTATTTGGAAAAGAGTGGTAAATTGACGATAAGTTACATCAAACAGCCTGTAGTGAACAACAAAATATGGGTTTCTGTTGATGAATTTACAGATGCTGACTGAAGGTTGGATTTCTCTTGTCTTACAATTTCAGGGGCAGATAATAGCCCACTAATGTATGCAAGATATCCTTAGTACTACAGTATATAGTAAACATACTGGTGTATCTCATAATCAGTAAGTTCTAAAGCCTAGCATCTGTAGATGGACTTGACTCAAAAAGTTGATTCTGAGTCATTACTTTTCTTTGGAGATCTTTTCTGCGAAGGTTGATTAACCTATCTAAATAGTCTTATAGCGATTCTCACCTATAATTGTACTTTTTTACAAAGTGTTCTTTAGCACCTGGGGAGCCCAATGGTGAGTAAGCTGTCATGGCAATACCATGGTTTTCACAGAAGACACGCAGTTCAGTCTGTCTCAAACCTGCATGTAGCTCCACTTGTAAATTGGCTGGTAGGATGCGTGCGTTTTTCATGAGACGCTCCAGCTGGGCCTTATTGAAGTTGGATACACCAATAGCTCGTGCCTTTCCAACATCTACTTGCTCCTCCATTGCCTGATAAAATTCAGTTAAGTTATGTCCTAAAATCTTGAATGCACTACAGGTAAAATTTTGTATAATTAGAGCCTGGAAGTTAGGTCATTTGTTTTGGTTAAAATAGGCAGGCAAAAAGGCACTTAAAATACTGAAAATGGGCAGTGATATATTTAAAATAGGCATTTATTAGAAGTGAAAGCAGAGAGTAATCTCACTCATTTTTAACAAAAATAGGTATTTATAATACTCATTCATTTCTTTATCACATAATTAACATACTTACTCTTAATTCCTTGATTACAAGCAACAAGAAGATGCTTTCTCAAGGTATCAACTGTCTTAGACAGCCGCTTGTCAAAGAGAATGTTTTTTATCGTGGAAAAGGAACGTTCTTCTTCCACTGAAGTGATTGGTGCAAATTTAAAACAAGATATTTCGGGAGGACACATGCCGGTTAAAACAACTTTCACCTTTCAGGACATCACGAATGTTCTTAATTCTTTCTATGTCTGCATTAGCACTCAGAACACTTTTATACTAACACTGCTTCCTTTTTCTCCTGGTGCTTGCAGCAGTTGATTCGAAGATCGCCATGGATGATACCCAGCGTATCACCTTTTCTCCAACTTCAAGATTGCTTCCGGTAGCACATTATAATGTGTTGTTATAAATGCCAGATCATTACTGAGTGCATGGTACAACAACTTTTTTACCTCGCGAACTGAAGCAACTTCGTCTTCTGATACAGCATGAAGTACCTCACGTATCTTGCCCAAATTGTTACTGTAATATATGGCTGCTTAGATCTAGGTTCCCCATCTGGTGAGAACTGGCTGTGGAGGTAAAGAGAGCTCTGGTGCCACGCCTTTTGAAAACCCGGATTCGGGAGGGTGATTTTAGGAAGACTTTTCTTGGTATTGGAAACCAACTTATCCACATGAGGATACAAACTTCTTACCTCTTTAGCGATTCTGTGCAGCCCATGGGCTAGGCATGCGAGGTGGAGCATTTTAGGAAGGAACTTTCATGGCTTTAGCTGCTTTTTTCATGTATGGTGCCATATCTGTGACAAAAAGTAGGTCATCATCATGCGGTATTCCATGTGGCCAGAGTAACATTATTGAATTTGTGAACAATTGTGCCACTGTGGAACTATGTATGCTCTCTCCATTTCTTCCGTTGTCAAAAGAAATAATGATGATAGGTCAGTTTTCGTTGTTTTCATAGTTCCAATGGTGATGTTGGCCATGTAACGTCCCATTGCATCCTTAGTTTCATCAGTGGAGATCCAGATTTTCTTTTCTGCAACTCTGCTTTGAATCCTCTGCAGGGTCTCTTCAAAGCAGATATTCAAATATGTTCTTATTGTGGATTCTGATGGAACCTCTTCTTTAGTGTACTTGTGCAGAAACGTCCTGAGGGATTGATTTTTCCAGTTTCCAGAACGGAATTCCCGAGTCAAAGAAAGCTCTACATAAATCTATGGAAAACTGAGATCGTCTGCGGGATGTTGCAACTGCTGTTGATATTAAATTGATCTCAGGCCCAGCCATTTTAATAACCCTAGACATATATTTTGTTTCGAAGTGTTAAGTTATTAAGTACTTTTTGTTGTGATTAATAGATTTTTCACAGATTTTGCAAAAGAGTATAGCTTCATCAGTAGAAAGTGTGTCCAAATTCGTGAACATAGCCATGTAATTTACCACTCAACGATGAAAATTTCGGCATGATAAATAAGTCGGTGAGAACACTCGAGTTGCCTTTAACGAGTTCAACAGCAGACCAACTGCTTCTTTTATGTGTGACCTGTTAGACAGAAATGATTTTCTTCCTTTCTCTGCATTATCTTATCTTTTCAAAATTGGGAATACCAGGCAATTGTGCATTGTCGCAACAAAAGGGGTATTCATTATGCCCGTGCATTCCTTTCACTAATAAACTTCTGCTATTTAAAGAGCTTGAATGAATGGGTTGAGGAAATAAACTTTTGAGTGCTTGAAAACAAATAAATTATTTACAGGGAAGAAGATTCTAGACATTTTTGTGTCAATATGTAATTTAATTTGCGTAACCTTTTTCATCTTCGATATATGGAAATTCATTATGTGCTTTTTAAAATGTGTATATTGCAGAAAGAATGCATAACGATCGAAAACTGGCAAAATGGCTTTAAAACTTAAAATAGGCAAAAAAGGCAAAACAAAAACTGGCTCTACTGTTTCCAAATACACGGAAACACATTTATCTCTACCTGATTCTTGAGTATATCCGGCCAGATAGAAAAGGCATTTTGTCTAACTTCCGGACTCTAATAACAATCAAGATTTTTCAATTTTAGTACTTGCAGTCCAATAATGAACCAATTTTTATCTGGTGTATTAGAATAAGATAGTTTAGGTAGGCTATATACAGAGTGAAATCTTGAATTTTATGGATTGATATGGGAGAAGAAAGAAGGGGTTGTATTAAGAAATGAAAGAAGGAAAAAACATTATTTTGCTACAAAGTTACACTTATTTGGGTGAGTGTGTACATCAGGTATCAGCAATAAAAGAATTGTTGCCACAAAGTTACACATGTTTTTACATCAGTTGTAAAGATAATGGAATAGGATGGGGAAAAACAGAAGAGGTTGAATTAATAAAATAAATAAAAACTATTTTCCCACGAAGATACAATTGTTTGGGAGTGTGTCTATATGAGGTAAGTTATAAGGAATAATTACCCACCTTTGCTGTGGAAGTTTTTTATTTTATTAACACAGCCAATGGCCATTTATTTTATTTTCAGGATGGGTCAGGGGAGGGAATTTGGAAGGAAATCGGAAAGGGAGTGAAGTATTGTGAGAGCCGTTGCAGTTATAGCTCTGCATAACACAAAATCTCATTTGGAAATCTTTCAAACTCGTGATAGTTGACTCCAGAATGTTCAAGGAGGCTACAGGGTTGTTACAAGACCAAGATTTGCATTTTCCCTGACTTAAGATCCCCTTTTCCCTGACCACCAATACTTTATTCTGATCACCGTATGAACATATTTTAAAAATAAAACCCGTCGAATTGATCATACGATAGTTACTGATTTACATCTTCGAATTGCACGACATACGGTGATTAATTTTTTAATTTTTCTTTAAATACACGTCCATGCTAACTTTTTTCCGGCTACTGTATTACACGAGCTATGTAAGCTATCTCATACATAGAAAGAGTTTCTTTTCAGAGAATGTAAAGAAAAGGCTTAAAGAAAGAATTTTAACAAAAAGCTAATTTTAAGAATTAACCCAGTTTTAGATGCCGTGAGCACTTCAGAAGGCATGGAAAAAACTGGCTTCATCTGACTTTTTTAATAAATTAATCGGTTATGCTAAAAAAATATAACATGACAAATATTTTTTTTTTTTAAATTATTCAAGGAACATAAATTTTAACTTCTTTCTTTGTCAGTACACTCAGTCCACAATGAAACTTCTTACATTCAAAAAGTTATTGCAATTGTTATTACTAATGACTTAAAAACTATGGCCTAATAGTCAAATAATACTATGGGTCAGTAACGCACATGGCACGGATTCTTTCAAAATGATTGCTAAGGTAAGAAAGAAATTAAAAATGGGTAATCTAAACAATGGCACAACGAAACCATTTAATTGGACTCAAAAGCTATCGGACTTATTTACATCGATTGACTGCAAAAGCCCTTTTCATTGTCTAGGAAGCAAACAAGTATTGCACGGACCCACAGACTACACAGAAAGACATTTAACACTTTGTAATATTTTACGTCTTACGACTGCGCCATGACTGACATCAATACGCGATCTAGGTGACACTAAGTCTGGTATGGCACGGATTCGTTGATATCTTATCATATACTGATCAAAATTGAAGAACAAAAAGAATGGTTTGAAACTTAAAAGCTTTAACGGACGCCTGACGTACACTAGAAAGACCATACATCGTGACACATGTTTTGTGTCCATAAGATCTTATTGCTATAATTACTAACACTTAAAATACATAAACAGTACTGAGAAAAAATATAGACATCGAAAACACAAAATTTAGTGACTGATAGTGGTAAAGAAATCGATGGACTAAAACAGGAAATCCACGCATCTGGCTCGGAGTATTCACCTTTTTGCTACATTCTTAGCGAAAGTAAGTAAGATCACATTTTGAATAGCTAACACACTAGGTTTAAAACTTTCATTGCATACATCTATTTGAATAACTCTCCACAAGTACCCGCTGTTTAGCACATTTAAACGTTCTTCAATATCATTTAGTTCGGCTTCTTTTTCTAACATCAATTTGACTCTTTTGGTTTTCAACTCTTTTACTTCGTCTACAATTGCTCTCTTCTGTTTTTCTTTGGCCTCCTTTTCTTTTCGGCGGCCCTCTCCTTAGGCGCATTTTCATATTCTGAACGAGCATTTCTTTGGCGACTGTCACTTTACCTAACTCTCCCTCGGATTGAACACCATCGTACACTTGTCGTAGGCCTATGGGAGAACATTCGAGCTGATTTTCGACTATCATCTCTGTATTAGTAGATCAAGCATAGGTGCTATGCCGAAGATACGCGAAGCGAAACTTCGGCGAACCGAACACTGACGAGATGAATGGGGACGCGAGGGGGATGGTGCATGTGGAGTAAAGGCTTTGGCCTCGAACAAGCGCGATTCCCGACGAAACGCGACCGACTTGGGCAAGGGAAAGTGGAGGAAAGAGTGTAGAGGGGACAAACGACGAGACGAAGTATCGAGAGCAGCAGGGCTACCGCAATGTGTTCCTGTCTTGCTCTCTCTCCTCTATTTGACAATTTTAGCATTTTGCAGCCCTAACCCAAGAGCTATAGGCAAATAGACAGGTTCACACTTTTATTTTTAAAAATTAAAAAGTTCCCTGACCTTGCAGAAAATTTCCCTGACATTTCCCTGACTTCCATGACCGGAATTTTTTTCCCTGACTTTTCCCTGACTTTCCTGACCTGTAACAGCTATTAGGTCGTTTCAGTACAAGCTATTGAGAGTTGAATAGCCATGGCATGTGCAGGTATTAAACCTGCAGCTGCTGGCTTAGACCATTAGAGCTCTACCAATTGAGCGAACATGACATAAAGCAACATCAGTGGAGGTAGTGTATGCTAACACTAGTGTAGCCCTCTGTTGTCGACTGTTTTCCAAGAATTTTCTATTTTCATGACCACAATGATGGCCAAGGAACATTGCCAGTCAATGGTAGCAGGTTAGAATGCTGCTTGTGTCATAACATATTTACTGTACCTTGCATGTATATGGCTTTTGCTCAATGTTCACAACATGATCTAATAGCTGAAAGACTCCTTGGTCATTACGAAGTTATGTCAGGTTACCTCAATGGTAGGGCATTGGTAGCAAGGCCAAAGGTTCCAGTTTTTAAATTTGTATGTGATGCCATTTTAACTCAATCTCATATCTGTATGGCTTATACATAATGTGCAAAACACTACCTTATAGCTGAAAATCTCTAGTCAAGTTTAAACATTGTTGAGTTATTTTTTACAATTTAGTAAGAATTTTAAATGAAATTTTGGTGCATCTTCACTGTAGTTCTTTTACATGCATCTCTTATCAGGCTAGAGCAAAGTGTGGATTTTCATTGATGTCTCAGATTCGCTTATGACTGGGATTACATGGAAGCTACTGAGGTATGGATGGTGCCTCGTGTGGCATTTGTAGCACAGCTAGTGCGTGTAGATGCTGTGCGAGGTGCTACTCGGTGTTGCTGCACTGGCTCAGTGAGAAAAGCAATGGAAAACTATCTCGCTCATTATAGCACTCCCTTGAGTCTATAGGGTTTCTATCCAACCTATGGCAGTGCTATTTGAGATCCAACTAGCCCTTGGGCTGATTGCTTTACAGACAGGTATATTTCATATCATCTTCCCGTGTATCCACAACACAGATTAGCTGCAAAACTAAAGCACTGTCTACACTCCTATTCAGTAAAACATAAACTTACAGTGAATTTCACATTATGCATGGTCTTTCGCTGGACATGTGAATCTTGAGAATCTAGAGATTCATATGGTAGCCTGCCGGAGTTGAATTATTTCATAATTACCTAATTATTTAACTATTCTGCTACCATTTTATTCCCGAAACTTCCTCAGAGAAAACAAGTTTTTACTGAATCATATCCATCCAATATGGTACATTTCTAATCAAGACATGTAAAGTACATATTGGCACACTAGTGTTTTTTATTTTTTATTTTTTTATTTATTTTTTAATGTAGTTTTTGATAAATACAGATCTTGGAGGAAAATAGCCTATAAAGGGAATTGAGAGTTTGGACACTATTGTGCCCATAGCCTCAATTAATCCCATCAACAATAAAACTGTATAGCTTTGGGTGGGATTAGGGAGGATTAACAATAAATTAAACGTTTCAGCGACAAGTTCCTTGGTTTACTTTCATAGATTACCCCAATATACCCCTATTCAAAATCAGTAAAAACAATTACCGTAGCATAATTGAGGCTATGAGCACAATAGTGGCCCAATCCACAAGTTTGCTAATGGCTAGTTCCCCATGTTGTTCTGCAGAGGAAAATAACCTATAAAGGGAATTGAGAGTTTGGACACTATTGTGCCCATAGCCTCAATTAATCCCATCAACAATAAAACTACATAGCTTTGGGTGGGATTAGGGAGGATTAACAATAAATTAAACGTTAATTTGCATTATTTCTTGGGGTAGGCTACCATACTGGAATATATTATTTACCTTCCATACGGCTATGTGATTGGTGTCCATATCAAAGATAAGTTCTCCATTTTCTGCAGTAGCTGGTGCCTCCCCTGTGCTGTCAGCCACAAGCCCAAATGGCATGTGTATTAAGTACAAGTCAATATAATCAAGTTGTAAGCGCTTCAGCGAGGCATCTAGGTACTTTGGTACATCTGAAGCACGGTTGCCAATATGTGGTAACTGAAATGAAACCATTACAGAGCAGGTTCAACTGTTGAAAATATTAGAAGCCATTTTTCAGTGTTGCATGAGAAGTTTTTCAGTTGGTCAACACAGGTGTGCGCAATGAGATAATGGTAGGCCAACTCAGTAGAAGAATCATTTTCATAATCATAATTACATTGTTAAAAGAAAATGAGTATTGGAATCTGAACATTTTTGAACTTGGTGCCATGCTAGTAGGTTGTGGTAACTAGTGACTGGCTGCATAGCACAGCGGTAACGTTCTCACCTGTTGTGCCCAAGGTTGCAGGATCAAATCCTGGCACAGTCAGTTGGTATTTGAGGGTGTGCAAATAACACATTGGTGGTACATCACAACATAACTATACGGGCTTTAGTGAACCAAAGAATAGTTACTGAAACAGCTACTTCTAGGCTGGAAAGTTGAAATCTACCCATGAACTTCCGGACGATGCCTTCTGCATTAGTTTTTACAGTTCAGTATCCAGATCCAGTTCTTGGAGCAAGGTACTTGGGATCACGCCCGTACTCCAGACAATGATAGGTATGGTCTTGACCCGTTGTACATGCCATTGCCTTTTGATAGGGCCGACCAACTCACTATATTTGCTGATCTTTTCTATGTGCTTTGATTGGAGATTCTTGTTCTTACGGATCGCAACATCAATCGAGGTAGTTTGCTTCATTCTTTGCTGACAACAACCAGATCCGGCCTGTTGTGTGATACTGATTGATCAGTCAGAATAGTTCGATCCTAATACAACTTGTATTCATTGTTTTCAAGAACACACTCTGGCTGATATTAGCAATACGGAACTTTCTTCTAACTTACCATTATTATTATTATTATTATTATTATCATTATGTAGTCCTGGATTAGTAACTAGTACGTCAAACTAAAAAGGAAGGAAGTTAGTAGTTTTTTGTGACTGTTAATCTCTCGATCATGAGCCACGGGACCTCCTTTTTACATGGAATCTGAACCACAGGATGGCATTTCACTTTCAAAATCTTGCAAAATCTTTCAAAATCGAACTCAGTCCACCGTGGTGCGAGTCCAACAGCTTGACCGCCACCACACCCCCGTCAAACTAAGGGGAAGCAAGGTGGCATATTAGAAACAACTTCTAATGTGTTCAAAGGGGAATGTAAGTTGCAACAAAAACCATCAGATCATGGCATACTTGACACCATGTTGCGAGAATATGACTATTGCTAGTTTGTATGAATGTTGGAACCATTCTTATGTCCTTTTGTAGGAATACCACTGCCCGTAAGGATGTTTTCGCACCACTCTTGTGTCATTTTGAGAGAATATCACTGCCCCTCGGCAGCACGCCGGCCTCTCACCGCTGAGTCCGTGGTTCAAATCCCGGTCACTCCATGTGAGATCTGTGCTGGACAGAACGGAGGCAGACAGGTTTTTCTCCGGGTACTCCGGTTTTCCCTGTCAAAATTTCATTCCAGCAACACTCTCCACTATCATTTCATTTCATCTATCATTCATTTAATCATTGCCCCAGAGGAGTGCGTCAGGCCTCGGCAGCCGGCACAGTTCATATCCTCGCCGCTAGATAGGGGCTTCATTCATTCCATTCCTGACCCGGTCGGAGACTGGAAGCAGGCTGTGGATTTTCATTTTCATCACTGCCCCTAGTTTAGTGGTGGTGTCATTCTTGTGCCGTTTAGTAGAAACTGACCCAACTAGGAGGGAAAATCTAACACATTGGTGTTATGTGCATATATCCCTTAATCTGCTATGGATTGTGTAAAGATGAAAGTGTAGGTTTCTATGTATTTCCCGGGAATTCTGCTGTAATACGGGAAACGTGTGCATTCATAGTTCTTATTAATAATTATAGTACACATTTCATGAACCTCTAAATTATATCTATTACTTTTTACCATTATCCATATTTATTTATTTCACCATAATTCAAGGTTGGTCCCCTGTGTGTTCTGAAAGTATTATTTTTTAACCGATATGGTACTTCCAATCAGACAAAGATTATTTTTAAATCCATTCATTAGTCTACTTTCATTTATGAAAAAATAGGAATACGAGACCACCTTTTGTCCGTGTGTGTGTATCCCTAATAAAATCTAAATTTCGTCCGACTCCGACCGTGCCCTCCAAATTTTAATGTTTCACTAATCCAACATGGCAGCTGTGCAAAATATTTCACCGGTGTTCTATATCTCCAAAACTATTAAAGATATCGCCCTGAAATTTTGTACGGTGATAGAGAACATATTAAGTACAAAATCAACATGTCGGCCAAGCGGGGTTAAAATATTTAAATGGCATTTTCTCGAGATATAATCGTCCAAGTTCAGTGAAACTTGGTACAATAAATGTTTATACAGGATTTTATCTACCGGCATCTGATTCAATTCAATTTCTCTCATAACAAGATGGTGGCTGTGTAAAATTTTATAATTTCTTTATTTTTTGTTCCTAATCATGCGATTGAAGTGAACATTTGAATAATAAACCTATGTAATATTCTTCATCTAATGGTACATAACTCTATGGCCTACATATAGAAAAAATCCAACACGATGATCATCCAAAATATTTCGACGGTTCTTAATATATCCGAATCAAACTGAAATTTTGTATGTTGATAGAGGCTATTAACATAAGTTCACCTACGGGCTTTTCAACATGGTGGCAATGTGAAATTTTAATATTTATATAGACGTTTCTTGTGACCTATTTATCCAAATGCCGTGAAACTTAACACGGTAAATCTTCATACAATGCTTAATATATTGGCATCTATTAAAATCAATTTATATAACTTTAAAGTGGCGGCTGTGCAAAATTTTTAAAACCATGTTTATATATCTCGTATCCTAAACAAGCGACACACAAATTGGTACAATGAGCCATGATTATAATATTAATCTGCTGGCTTATGTATCAAACAAACCAACATGGCGTCCATGCGATATATTTCATCGGTTCTCAATTGTTCCGAAACCATTTAGCAATCAAACTGAAATTTTGTATGATGTTAAGAGGACTGTTAAGTAAGGAGAAATATGTGATTTTCCCTAATATTGACAAACACAAAACATTATGGTGACTCCGGTTGTGGTAGCATCTAGTAGCCAGGTTCATAGTTAGGTTTCATTGACAGTAGCATTTGGTAGCGAAAGTAGGAACTATTTGAAATTGATCGTCTGCAGTCCTTACCTGAATTACAGATAACACACACTAATACAGCCATCATATTTAACACCGGTTATCAGACAGATTCTACACACACCCAAAGTACATGGGGTTACATGACTGCGTTTTCGCAGCCCCTAAACTGAGGAACCAACCATCATGGTTGCGAAGTGATTTTCAAATATTGCAAATAACATTTCTGTCGAGTGCAATGAAACTCGACACTTTTCTATCAATTTATTCCCGTGGTTCATTACAGATAGATGCCATCTCGCGGAAGGAGTCCTAATCACCGATATTGAAAGATATATATTCTAGCATGTAACTTCTCAAAATGGTGTTGGTGAAGACACATGTCGTGAACGAAAAGCTATTTAGTATATCGCACAGAAAATCCTTGTAATAGGCAGGAGAATTTTAATGGAAAAGATCAGTGAGATATATGAAAATAGGCTATTTAGTTCTTCACGGAACTACTTGTTATCATTTGATAGTGTTTTTCCTTTCAGCGTTAAGTCTATTCTACAAGCCTCTGTTTGTGAATGAGTCACCTCTGCTTGGACAATATTGAACACTGAATCTAACCATCGTCTCATAGGTCTACCTCTGCTTCTCTTACCCTCTATAACTGAGCTCATTAACCTCTTAAGTAATCCCTCCTACCCAGGGCCGTATTTCTAAATAGGCTAAGTAGGCTGCAGCCTAGAGCGGCAAAGTTTCAGGGGCGGCAGTTTGGCTATTCATTCAAAAGCTAAAATGAAGTATTTCAAACGTTAATAATATTTTCCGTACTGATTTAAGAATACAAGTTACTTAAAAATATGTTTTAGTCCTTATATAGTTCTTCCTGCCTCAGAAGAGTTAAGAACTATCTGCGAACTAGTATTTCTGAAATACGGTGTAACTCTCTTTCATTACTTTGTATTGAGGCAAATACAACAAAAACACTTTCGTATGAGGACATTATTAACGAGTTTGCCATTAAGAAATCTCTTAAGAAAGCTATGTAAATTTGAACACGAAGATTACGTGGGGAAGTTTGCATATTTTTCAACAAATAAACCAGTAATTGACTACATTTTGTGTAATTTCATTTCACCATGTAGGACAACTTAATTCAAATTGAACACAGTTCTTCAATAACGCAAAGGATAGTTATTAGCATTAAAATATAAAAATATGTGTAAATCTGTGTAAATATGTGTTCTGATCTCCAAGAACAAATTAATTAATTAATTAAGTTCGAAACCCATTTCATTTTTAACGAATCTTAAAAGAATTAGCCTAAGTAAAAAACAAGTAGATAACTAATTTCATTATAACATTTATTATGTAAGCCATTAAATTTGTAGTTTCATCTAAACTAAATGAACTTGATGTTTAAAAAAAATGAAAACTCCAATGAACTCTTATCCTTTTATTGTATAAAACAAATGTATTAAGCAAATATGAACTATTGAGGGGGCGGCAAATGGACTTTAGCCTATAGGCGGCACACTCTTAAATCCGGCCCTCCTCCTACCCCATTGTCATTAAAAGTAGCCCCTCCATCTGAGGCAGCTCATGCAAACAGCTTCATCTAGCATGTTCATTTCTAACTTGGCCTTTATCTCTTCATTACGAGTATCCTCCTGCCGTTGCTCTCAGCAATCTTTCATTCTGCCCTCATATCAGTTACCTCCAGCTTATGTGTGAGATATCCTGAATCTACCCAGCTCTCACTTCCATACAGTTGGTGTAACTATTAAGCAATGAGGGGAGAGTTTTGTCACCACTTCTTTCTTGCAGAATACAGTAGATCGCAACTGAGAACTCACTGCAATGGATTTTCTGGACGTTGACTCGATCTCATGATGATTGTTGTTTCAAGGGGTGGAACAGCAAAGTCATCTGCCTCTTTCACTATACTGCCCTTCGGAGGGAATGCATAGCCCAAGTACCGTATATACCTGAATGTAAGACGACCCCGAATATAAGACGAGGCCTAGTTATCAACTGCCTCTTACAGATTTTTTCAAAAAAATACTCGCTAACTCATAACTTGCACAATATATGCCCTTTAGGTCGTGCTTTCATTTTTATAATGTCTCGTGTTATCGGAAATCCCTCTGCCCAATTTTCCAAGACATACTCTATAATTTCTTTGTTCAAGAATGGGAGACGTTATTAAATTAAGATACGTTGATCACTCAATTACTGCTCGTAAAACTCACTGGATGTTCTTGTAAAGATTGTTTTAAAACATATTTCCATATGCTTCCGAACATATAATTTATCCGCTTAAAATGACGTGTATGCGTAAATCCTAACCTCAAAATGTGCGTTATTCGTATATGCATGGTAATTAAACATAACAAACCATATTTTAATCTTCATTAACGCATTGATTTGTTGCAAGTTACAAGATGCCAACACCACATACTACTTTGCAAATACTAATAACAATTTTTTTTTTTTTTTTTAATACCCTGAATATAAGACGACCCCAAATTTTTATAACACAAAAAGTGGGAAAAAACCTCGTCTTACATTCGGGTATATACGGTACTTACAATGGCCCACCTACTCCTATTTAGTTCCTTTTACTTGGCATACTATTTTCTTGTGTTTCTTCCTCGCTGACATCACCTTTGTTTTTGAAATGCTGATTTTCATAACATATTTCCTGCATTTCTGTTTCTGATATATTGGCTTGTAAGCTCTCAATAGTTATTACAACCAAGACATTAGCATAAGCCAGACTTGTTACCTGGTTTCTACCTAATTGAATCCTACCTAGCCAATGTATGCCCTTCAGCAAATGGTCCATATATCAAAACAGTAGCACTGACAATTACAGCCTTGCCTCACTCCTGTAAAAGGGCAGATAACCTCGCTGTTCAGCCCCTTAAAACTCCAATAACTCACTCCTGTAACAACTAAACTTTAAACCAAGAACTCGTCCTACCATCAACTCTCTGCAGTCCGATTATCAACATAAATACTTTTGATTGCTTGTAGCAGCTTTCCCTTGATACCATAATCCCTCAGGATGCTCAACATCTTTTCCCTTGGTACTCTTATCATACGCTTTCTCTAGATCTACAAAATACTAATGTCTATTCCTCCCGCAGCATTTCTCACTAACTTGTTGCATAAAACTAATATAATTTCATTATGATCTGATAACTAATTATACTTGCTTGCCAACTCATCGCTTCTTAACTGCCATCTGCTCTGATTGAAAAAATTATATTTCATATTCTGTAACAAAATTCCTCATATCCGTTAACCTATCATAGGCAGAAAGTTCCCACGACCATTCAAGACTAAAACTCATACTTTTGCTGCCTCATTTCACAAGAACTGACCAGTAGATCCTGCCTGCAGGAATTCTGAGAAAATGTGTAGAGTAGCATTTCCCACACAGCACCCTTTCTCCCGCCACCCTCAGCGATATCTCCTTACCAAACACGTATCATCCACTAATGACAATAAGCCGCTTGACAAGGTGATCGCCACTTCCTTACAAGAATAAATTCTTCTATTTCTGCCATTGTCGACTCAATCAGCCAGGCCTTTGAAGTCAGTGAGTGAACAGGAGAATTCTAGTGCATTTTCAGTGGGAGTGGTTAGCCTGATTTACAATTAACTCATACAAGTAATGCCATTACGCATGGTTAAGTGGCTTATTATTGTAACTGGTAGTGCAGTAATTAGACAAGCGAATACTGTAGATTTTGTGATCCATTTTTTTGTGCGAAGTAGCCTATGAGAAGTGCTAAGAAAGGAAAGAAGCATAAGGGGGGGGGGCTAGATATTTCATGTTTCAAAAGGGGGGGGGGGGGGCGGCAACAGAAAAGTTTGAGAACCCCTGGCCTACGTCCCTTGTGGGTATGGCACTCTTTGATATCTTCTTGTCGCAGACTATCTCGCTGTTTCACCGTAGATTTTATGAGTACTAACTAGAGTTCAGAAATATATAGCATCATAGGCCTAATAAGCAAAAGCCTACAGAAAAAACAAATTTTCCTTGTTTAGTTCCGCATTGATTGATAGGGACTTCTATGAACACATTTTAATATAATTTTGACGAGTAGGCTTATAACGTAAAAGTACCAGTTCTAGGGCGATTTTCGATGGAAGCACTGACTAAATATTCGCATTTAAACTCTGCTGTGCTACTGTAACCACATTTTGTATATTAGTTACCGTATGTTAGGTTTTCTACGCATATTTGAAGTTTTAAACATTTATCTCCAATACAAAGACAAAAATATCAATTCTGTGAAAGGCTCTCATTTTGAAACTGGATATAGGCCTAGTATTATTTTGTTCGTGGGTGTGTTGAATCCGCATGTCCTAAGCGTTCGTAATTTGTAACTATCCATCGTGTAGGCTACTTATATTAGTTTAATTTAGCCTGTGTAGATTGATATTTATTATGATTTGTTCATATGAGGTAGTTTCGTTTTCACACATCCCATCACCTTTTCTAAAGAAGGCTTTGGGTCGTCAACGACAGCTTTAAATTATTTTGTTTGATCTTTATTTTATCGTTTTTGTTTCTTTATTAAATGTGCAGTAGCCTCCGTGGCTTAGGCGGCAGCACGCCGGCCTCTCACCGCTGGGTCCGTGGTTCAAATCCCGGTCACTCCATGTGAGATCTGTGCTGGACAAAACGGAGGCAGACAGGTTTTTCTCCGGGTACTCCGGTTTTCCCTGTCAAAATTTCATTCCAGCAACACTCTCCACTATCATTTCATTTCATCTGTCATTCATTTAATCATTGCCCCAGAGGAGTGCGTCAGGCCTCGGCAGCCGGCACAGTCCATATCCTCGCCGCTAGATGGGGGCTTCATTCATTCCATTCCTGACCCGGTCGGAGACTGGAAGCAGGCTGTGGATTTTCATTTCATTAAATGTGCAGTATATTAACATAAGGAACAGCTTCAATATATGTCAGTAACCACTAGCTGATTGAATGTGGTTATCCTGAGTAAACTGCCCTGTAGTTATTGATTTGAACAGCTCTTCTAATATTGAGGATATGGATCCTGCTTGTGGCATACAAATAATAATAATAATAATAGCTAGCATTCTTAGCTGCTTGGGGGAGTGGTAGCGCAGCGGTCAAGCTGTTGGCCTCTCACCACGGTGGACCGGGTTCGATTCCCGGTCAATGCATGTGAAGTAAAATGTAAAATGCCATGTCCTGTGGTTCGGATTCCACGTAAAATGGTGGTCCCGTGACTCATGATCGCGAGATTAACTGTCACGTAAAACTACAAACTTACTTCCTTCCTTATTCTTAGCTGCCACCGCGGAAGCCCGGGTTTGATTTCCGGCTCTGCCAAGAAACTGGTCCGAGGGATGGATCGCGGTACACTCGTGAGGCAGAACTGAGAAGAGCTAAGATTGATTCCCACCTCAGCCATCCAGATCCTAGAAGTGGTTTCTCGTTCCTTCTGCCTCGTGAAAATACCGGGATGCTACCTAAATTAACGTTAAGGCAGTCAGTCTCCGACTCAAATCCTAGCTTCAATAACAAATACACACACTAGCACAGCCATCACAATGACACATGTTAGAAAAATTCCATATAAATACACGTTACATAACCACGCTATTGCACAGCACCTAAGTGAGTCTCATTCCCATTGTTGTGCGAGAGGCACCTGAGACAGAGAAAGCCGTGCCAGGCTCAACTCGAACCATAGTGCTTGCCACCCAAGTTTTGGTGGTTATCCTTTGTGTGACTCAGCTGGTTTAGTCCACCGTACTGCATCGGCATCGATTCCTGTGGCGTATGGTCGCAAAACGCGCAACATGCTTTCTTCCCTTCAAATGCTAAATGTGACCTTAGTTATTGTTGTTTTACGGGCGGAACTACGAGGTCATTGCTCCTGAAATGTGACCTTAAAAGTAAAGACATATCGTACAGTTAGTTTTTGAACTGGCAAAGTTAAGCGTTTGATTTCAAACATATGGCACACATCCAGACAAGACCAGTGGTAAAGTCTTCTCTTAGCCTTTGCTCTCTTGCGAATTTTCTGAGAATTCAACCAACATAGGTACCGGTACCGTACTTGCGTTAACAAACACTTCCTAGGTTCTCTGTCTTTGTATGGATACGAATCAGTTGTAGGAAATATTGATGAATTTTTACTCTTACCTTAGTTACGATAAAGAGATCCTCCCGAGCAATTTTGCCGGTTTCTATCCATCGTCGTAGAGTCCGTCCTATGGCCTCTTCATTATTGTAATTATAGGCTGTATCGATCAGACGGTAACCTTCTTCAAGTGCTGTGTCCACTGCCTTTTCAACTTCGTCCGCTTTTGCCTTGAAATATATTGGGATATAGATGAGTAAAGAACCGCACTATGCACCTGATGAGCTTATTTAATTAACACTTCATGGAGGTTTTGGTACGTGTTACGGCGACGTTAATGTTCAGCT
This sequence comes from Meconema thalassinum, assembly GCA_946902985.2. Lineage (NCBI taxonomy): Eukaryota > Metazoa > Arthropoda > Insecta > Orthoptera > Tettigoniidae > Meconema > Meconema thalassinum. The sequence goes on from OX336388.2 coordinate 1,635,928,274, forward strand.
GCACATACCTGCCAAGTTCCCAGTCCAATAAGGGGCATTTCCTGCCCTGTTAATAGAATCACAGAACTCCCTGATCTTGAATTCATTCTGTAAGACCTGCTATTCACACGAACGTCTGGACTCGAATGCGTCGATTTTGCGCATCACGTGAGCTCCGATTCAGTTATTTTGGGTCCGGCGACGTAGTGCAGACCTTGCTCAATCGATCCGCTGTGTATACACCGCCGAAATTCAGGAATACATGAGCGCTGCAAAGACAACTTGAAGACCATACACAGAATATTAACTAGGGAATAACTTCGATGAACACAAGAAAGCTATGAAAACAAAATAACAAAGGGCTAAGAATGTTGAAAAAAATTGTTGCAGGTGGCCTTGGCTGACGTGAATATTATAGTTTCATTTGAGGCTGTGCTAAAGAAAAGAGAATAGGATACCAAGAATATAATAATAGGTATGGTGCTGGCAGAGGGTGTACCGGTACCACCGGTAGTAACCCTGAACATTTTAGGGCTTGAGGCATTCTGGTTCTCGGCCCCATGTGTTTGTGTAGGTCTGTGTTATTGTGGGAACTGTAGTAGTGTTTATGACTAATGATTTGGGCCCATGGCTGGAGTAGGTACCCCGGTACCATCCCAGCAATTACCTGTAGTGATATAGGAAAATCACCACCAAGGATTCCAATGCTCGGTTACATAGTCTGGTCGTGGAGTTTGCCTTTGAGCGCTTGGCTACACTAGTACGTCAGCACCTTTGTATGCACTTCTCTTTTTCATACGAGAAGCTTATTTCCAAAAAATACCAAATCCAAAAAAATCAAAATTGAGATTATGATGGAAAACGTACGTTGGTAGGAAGCTCCATCAAATGAAAGAAAAAGAAATTGCCAAAACGACATAAATCCATAACAAACAGGGCATTGAAAATCTCGTTTGATGCCAATATGTACCAAATCCTGTGGCCAGAATGTGCCAATACGTACCGTATCCATGCAGCCAATGCGAGCCATTTCTTTTAGTACTGGATAATATTTTCCATTGTGCAGCTCACAAGTTATTTACCATATTCATGTTCTTTAGACACAAACTACAATCATAATTCCAAAAGTTCAGCACTGGTAAGTTACTTTGCATAATTTTCATTGTTTTGATCAATTTTATTTAATATTATTTAAATAATCTATGCCTTCACTGTAAATACCTTAATTTAATTATTGCATAACTAAATACAATCAGTTTTTTCGAAGATTCTGATGACTGCAGTGAAATTTATGTATTTACGTTTCAAGTATTTAGAGTTTCAGTTCCAAAAAGTACCAAATCCATAATTTTCTTTGAATATTTCCTAAACCGCAAAAGCCTAAACAGAAATACTTGGTATAACAATGCATTTATTCTATCTGAACATAATAAAAGTGCTCAAATGGATTTTCAGTTGAATTTTTACCCTCTGAGCGTTTTTCCTCTCTCCTGTAAAATATTACTTTTTGGATTTGGTACCTTTTGGAAATAAGCTTCTCAACTAGTAATTTTAAGCCCTTCGGCGGTACAGTATGGCCGTTAAGATTCCTCGAGGAATTTTGTGATTTTACTCTAAAAATAACTAGTAATCTGGTAGTTCTAGTAGACACCCTGTGCGTTTATTTATTTTTACTTGAAACGGAGCATGATTTGTGATACCTAACGTGTCAGGGGCAGATGACCTCTTAGTTCCGCCCCTTAAAACAACAATAACTAACTAACGTGTCTTTGAAATTATTTTCAGAAGGGGCAGATGACCTATTAGTTCCGCCACTTAAAACAACAATAACTAATTATTTTAAGACACGCTCCGAAATTCCTTTTGATAATAGTGAGTTGGTGACACGCTAGTGAACTGTAATGAAAAATGTCAAGAACCAGTAGTACCCAGTTCACTACTCTCTTGAAGAACCTGTGCAAATATGAGGCAGATGACCTCGTAGTTGCGCCCCTTAAAACAACAATCACTAACTCTGCAAACATGACAGAGGAAAGAACAATGACATTACTTCTGTAGCGATTTTATTGGCAATGTGTAAATATTTTCTATAAGTAGTAGAAAGTTGAATTTATATTTATTAATAATGATTTGTGGCATGGCCTTCGTAGATATTTCAACTTGACACCCGTAGAGAATCTGCGCGCCGTGATGAGAATTAAATGATTGATGAAGACTCCTCCAACACCCAGTCCCCGTGCCAGGCGAATTAACCATTTGAATTTAAAATCCCATGAACCGGCCGGAATCGACCCTGAGACACTTCGCGTCAAAGGCTACGCTGCGAGGCTGTTTATTTAATTGGTAGTAAATAATAATGTTATCGATTTTACGCCCCTTTTAACAACGACATTCGGGCTTTAGAGACGCCGGATTTTGTTCTGAAGTTTTTTAACGTGTCGGCGAATCGACTGACATGGGTCTCTCTCATGTAAGCACCCTAAAGTGTCAATCGACTGCGTCGAGATTCGATTCGCATCCTTGAGTGCTGGAGGCGAATTTTATACTTCATCAGCCGTAAACTGCAGTATAGTTCCCTCACTTTCCTGGTTAACCAGCGGCGACTCCAACGTAAGGCAGTAGCACGTGCAGACAATAACCATTGTTCGCTACTGACCAATAGCTGACGGCTGTTGACCAATAGAATGCTTCCTCTATCACTCCACGTGGACTCCAAAATCCCGCCCTGGCGGCTAGCTCGTGTCTCCCGCGGGTATCAGATGTCTAGTGTTGCACATCTGCACGTAGTTTTCTCCAGTCTTGCTGCGGTGGAAAGTTGACAACGCTGTGCCTCGCGCTGGGAAAGGCTTGGCTCTAGGCAGCCATGGAATGTGAACATATCTGCCCAGCTAGATTTCAAAGGCGAGCCGCACGTTAACGAGGAAAGTGAGGGAACTATACAGTCGGTACTCCGAATTACCCCCATGGCGCAAATTTACCTGCACCCTTCCCCTCCCACACGCTCTCGCTAATAGGAAGTCAAGAAAAGAGTCCCTGCCAGGCGTCCTCGCTTGCCGGGACACGTCTTCTTTTTAAGGTAAGTTATTTTTGTTGGGGTTCATATTTTTTTCTCTCTCTCTCTTTTTCGAAATTCCCATAGCTCGGAATTTTCCTTTATGGCACGATTTGGGTGTATTTCAGAAAAAAAGAAACGAATCGTAATACTTCAGTATAACTTATTCCTTATGAAGTTCATAATTTTCACGAAATGCATGTCGATTTTGTTTTGTTTTAGTTTTCACAGTTGTCAACGTGTTTTTGTAAATATGTGGGTGTATTCCATAAAAGGGAAACGAATCGTAATAATTTTGCATGATTTAACTAAAGTAGGCTTATTTCCTTCCTATAAAGTGGTTTTTAATTTTAGTGTTCCAGTGGATAAGCCTTTAAAGTTGTCACGGTATTGTATGGCCAATCAAGAAAAAAAAAAGGTGCAAAATTGTTCTTGTTTATATCCTTACATTTTTTATTATATTTTTCCTTGCGTCAGACAAGCTGTGTCCTCTTTCTCATTAGTTGATATCTGGTAACCCTACGAGTCCTGATATTAAATTCTGGCTGCTGGCTTGGTCCCAGAGGTTGTTTCGGCGTGGTTTGGGAGGATTTGAAAGGGTTCAGTCCTCTGTTAAAGTTGACATTAAATGCAATTTTGACCACCTCGTGATGTAGCGGCTATCATTCTTCGCTGTCTCCCCGGAGGTTCGATTCCCGGCTCTTCCATGAAATTTAATCCTGGTCTGAGGGCTGGAACGTGTTACATTCAGCTTCGTGAGGCAAACCTGAGAAGAAGTAGGTTCGTTTCATATCTCAGCCATCCTGGAAGTGGTTGTCTGTGGTTTCCCACTTTTACTCCAGGCAAATGTCTGAATAGTTGCTAACTTAGTGGCCACGGCTGCCTCCTTTCACCTGAATTACAAACTACTACAGACACGACAATAACACAGGTTCTCAGACAAATTCTACACACACCCGTACACGGGGCTAAATATATCGAAGCTGCTGAAATGAAACAAGAACTAAATGCAACTCTGTATCTATGTTTGCTCCAGTGGCGAATCTGGAGGGTAATCTTTGAGCTTCAGAATACCCATTTCATTCTCAAGGAATATGCACATTTAATTAAATTGTCGAGCCTCCGTGGCTTAGGCGGCAGCACGCCTGCCTCTCACCGCTGGGCCCGCGGTTCAAATCCCGGTTACTCCATGTGAGATCTGTGCTGGACAAAACGGAGGCAGACAGGTTTTTCTCCGGGTACTCCGGTTTTCCCTGTCAATATTTCATTCCAGCAACACACTCCACTATCATTTCATTTCATCTGTCATTCATTTAATCATTGCCCCATAGGAGTGCGACAGTCTTCGGCAGCCGGCCTAGTTCATATCCTCGCCGCTAGATGGGGGCTTCATTCATTCCATTCCTGACCCGGTCGGAGACTGGAAGCAGGCTGTGGATTTTCATTTCAATTAAATTGTCCTAATTTGCATTGGCATAGGCAAATTAAATCTCTAGTTTTCGGTATTATTCTCTGTAGTCACAGTGGGCTTGACGCCAGCTTCTTAGCGTGGGACTGAGCAGCCAGTGAGTCTCCTTTAAAACAGGCTCAAGTCTCTGCGGGTAGAGAAGGCGCCAAGCGGAAGGTCGATATCTGAATGCGTCACCAGAGAGCCTAGACTCGAAGCAGTGCGTTCGTGAGGCGGGCGTTATTTCAGCGCCTGCATGTTCGTTTGTGAGGTTTAAGAAAAGGAAGGAAGATTGTAGTTTTTACGTGACCGTGAATCTTGTGATTATGAGCCACGGGACCTCCTTTTTACGTGGAATCCGTACCACAGGACATGGCATTTCACTTCGAAAATCTTTGTGAGGTTTAGAACATAGATCAGAGTAGTGATTTAATAGTATATTTAAAATCAAGACCATTTTCTTCGTTGTTTCCTGCTTATGAATCAGTCTTTCCGTCACTTAAGTTGAGTGTATTGATGAAAAGGTATTCATACTTTGACAGTAAACAGCTTTAAAACTAAGCACTTGCCTGTAGGTTTGTTACTGAAATATGTTTCGAACAACGGCCTAGAAAAAATATATCAAGAAACAGTGCGCCTCATAAGACTGATTCTTACCTTTCCTGTTTCTACTGCTTCGAGTGAACGAAGTATGAGTGTACAGTATTGAAGTGAGTTGAGGCACTTTTAAGGAACTCCATGTCACATTCTAGACTGAGCAATTTGAGTTCACTGGCTATTGAGAATAGTTTGGTGAACTATCTTTCCAGGGATGACATCTTCAAAGAACGCCTCATTGACATTTGATGAGCTAAAAACACGACGAATGGAGTTTATCTACAACAAATTATAAGGTATGAAATTTAGAATACCCAGTTGCATGGATCTAGCTTCGCCACTGGTTTGCACCGAGCACTAGAAACTTCTGCAACAGTTTGGAACCCCGTGCTCTATTGGTGAATATTATACTCAACGTTCACGGCGAACTCGAAAGGAAATGACAATGATCATGGGCAATGGTGATACAGCTAAAGGAACGCATTCAGTTCTGCCTTAATAGAGAGTTGGAATGGGGTTTACGTAGTCTCGAGAAGAGGTGGATTCAAATCCTATCCCAGCTAAACTAGGAGAGGTTCCTGAGGATTTCCATTTCACACCTTGTGGCTTGGTCAAGCCAGTCTCCTTCCCGATTATATGCACTAGCACATAAATAAATAAAAATAATAACATCACTATCACAAAACACTCAACACACTTATAGGTACACACCCAAGTAAATGGGACTGATGACTACGTCATAAATTTAAGAAAAAACTCAAACAGGTTGTTCAAGTATTAGACTGGCTACAAAGTATAGGGACACTGTTGTTAACGTGGCCATTCCGGAGTAGTTTGACAAATGAGAGCACAGTTCGCTTTTTTATACTATACATATCAGATGACTTTTTTTTTAGGTAAGATACATCTATTTTGATTAGCTTGGCCTAAAGCCGTTGATATATTTTTTTAACATGTCAGCGTGGAAATGCTTGGAACCCAAATACAAAATATAATTACTGTATCTCAAATGAGTTAGAAATCAAAATTATCGTATATCATAAGAATGTTTTTTACTCTACAGCTATTAATGGCGTGTGACGTCCTGAGAGATTTGATGCAGTCTGTTAAGTTGACGGACGTGGGCGTAATGCGAGAAGTTGCGAGAATGAATGATTGAGACGTCACAGTGTGTCCCCGAGCCAACCAAACGACGTTAAAATTCTACGACCTGGTCGGAAATTGAACTCGGGGTCCTATGTACTACAGTCCAGCGTTCTGTCCACGAAACCGCAAAAAGCAATTTCTTATAGCGTTTCTTCGAAATCGACACATTCGGGTGATTTGAATGCGATACCGTTCCCAGTTAACGGTGTCCACTACACTACGAGGCGAACGAGTATTGTCATGAAAAATATGGAGTCTTCATAGCATATAATTATTTTGTGTGTATAATAGCAGGATTTTTTTTATCACCGTTTGCATAACCGACATTGACCTAGCTTTCAAAAGTTTGCAGTGATGTTATCTAGATTAATATAATCTTTTTTACAGCACTTTAAAAAAGAAAAAAAACCATCCTGGTTCAAGAAATATTAGCTCCACTGCCTCGCTTTATTAGCAGACAAACTCAGACGTTTTTCGTCACTGAACTGTAGTCATTTTTGTTGCACCGCGTGTGTAAGCGTTGAACTTGCTTACAATGACAGAGGTCGTATGTCACGTTAGTAGATTGTCTTGGTGGATCTAAACTAGTTACACTATGCGCTCGGCTGCGCTGCTAGATAAATCTAACGCATATACGCCACACTGCCATTGTGAATAATTAATTTCTCGGAAACGACTGAGAAGCGCACCTTACTACTTGCACCTGGTATACGCCTGGTCATGTCCTCCACGTGTACTAAAGATGGTTCGAATCGGTGACCTATGCATCGTATCCTCCCCTTAGTGAACCGTGTGAGAGTACGTTTTCGACTCATAACGACGACTTTGAAAAATGTCCATTTCAAATTATATTAAACAAGTAGTTCCGTGAAGAACTATACAGCCTATTTTCATATATCCTACGCGTGTCAATTGCCTCTATCAACATACAAAATTTCAGTTTGATTGTTGTAATAGATTCGTAGAAATTGAGAACCGTCTAAATATTTCAGATGGTCGCCATGTTGGATTTTTATTTATGTACTATTACATGAAGATTATTGTGTACGTGTGGTATTCAAACGTCAATCGCATGATTAGAACTCGTGAAGTAAAAACGAGATTTTAAAATTTCGCACAGCTGCCATCTTGTGGTTATGGAAACAATTGAAATAAACTAGATGCCAGTGGATTAACATTTGTTTAAGCATTTACTGTACAAAGTTCCACTGCACTCGGATGGTTAAATCGCGAGAAACTTCCACTTAAATATTTATACTTCGCGTCGCCGCCATATTGGATTTGTGCTCACCAGATTATTGAAAGTCCTATAGATGAACTTATGTTCATAGCCTAAAAAAATCAGTTTACTGTAAATGATTCGTAGATACTGAGAACCGTCTAAATATTTCGGATGGTCGCCATTTTGGATTGTTGTATGTATAGGCCATATAGTTATGTACCATAAAGAAAAATTATTGCGTAGATTCATTATTCAAACTTTCACTCGATCGCATGATTGCGACTCAAGAAACAAAAACTTAATTTTAAAATTTCGCACAGCCGCCATCTTGAGGTTATGTAAACAATTGAACTAAATTAGATGCCAGTGCATTACAATGTGTATAAACATTTGCTGTAGCACGTTTCATTGCGTTTGGATGATTACATCGCGAGAAAAGTCTATTTAAATTTTCAACTTCGCTTGGCCGCCATGTTCGTTTTGTAGTTAACAGGTTTTTGAAAGTCTCACAGATGAACTTCTAGTAGTGCCCTTTATCTTCGTACAACATTTCAGGGTGATATCAGTAATGCTTTCGGATATATAGAATATTGGTGAAATATTTCGCACAGCCGCCATCTTGAGGTTATGTAAACAATTGAACGAAATTAGATGTCTGTGTAATACAATGTGTATAAACATATACTGTACCAAGTGTCATTGCGTTTGGGTGGTTAAATCGCGAGGAACGTCTATTTAAATGTCGCAAATTCGCCTGGCCGCCATGTTGGTTTTGTAGTTATCAGGTTTACGAAAGTCTGATAGGTGAACTTCTAGTTGATCCGTTGATCACCGTACAAAATTTCAGGGTGATATCTGTAATAGTTTCGGAGATATTTAATGCTGGTGAAATATTTCGCACTGCCGCCATGTTGGATTGGTGAGACGTAATACAATTTGAAGGGCACGGTCGGAATCGGCCAAAATAGTGCTATGACCTTACCGAGTTTCATTGAAATCGCTCTAGCCGTTTAGAATTTATTAGGGGGGTGGAGGGGGACACACACACAGACAGACACACGGACAAGAGGTGATCTCATAAGCCTATTTTTTTTTTTTTTTCATAAAATGAAAATAGGCTAAAATGCATATTTTAATGAAACAAATGAAACACTGTTTTAATTATTTAGCATCTCATATACTGAATTTGCCTGCTACAGTCAAATATTAGCATCTTAAAAATTATAGGTAGGGTATAATGTTTATCAAAAACTTGTGATTTCATTAAAGTTAGCTTGACATCCGAAGGGTTAATTAGGAATAATGAATAAAATGAACGTATTTTTTTGATGTGTAACATCTTTCCGCTAGGTTGCTGGAGAGTTTTGTGGGAGTGATTTTGAAAATTGGGGACGGAAGTGGATCGGAAGGATCGAGCTGGCAGTGGTGGATCGAACGGAAGTATGCACTGCCCGCTCGATCGATCGATGGAACGGAAGTGTACTAGCTGGCAGTGGTGGAAAACGGAAGTATGCACTGCCCGCTCGATCGATCGATCGAACGGAAGTGTACTAGCTGGCAGTGGTGGAAAACGGAAGTATGCACTGCCCGATCGATCGAACGGAAGTGTACTAGCTGGCAGTGGTGGAAAACGGAAGTATGCACTGCCCGCTCGATCGATCCAGCGGGCAGTGGTACGAGAAACAATGAGCGCGCGGTGTCGGAAGTTGATACCATGACGTACTCTCGGCCATGTGGAATGTATTATGACATACTGAACGGAAAACGCTCATGCGAACTCTGGTGTCAAGTGATTGAAACAAATGACATGGTACATGTTTGAAGCCTTCGTATCAGTATTTAAATGGTAAAATGCCTTAATATCAAACATTGTACGTAGTCGGCATTGCCGGTATTGTGTTTCTGCACAATGGCTATTCAAATATTAACCCACATAACGGTAATGCAGTCATCAATATAATATAATCGTTGTGGTTATACGAGAATTGAGCAAGCCTTCATGAACTATTACTGAATACATTCTCTTTACTCACAAGAAGCCGCCTCCGTAAAGTAGCGGTCAGCATGGTTAGCTGCCGCCCCGGAGGTCCTGGGTTCGATTCCCGGCTCTGCCACGAAATTTGAAAAGTGGTATTGCACCATTATTCATAAAGGTCTTAAGTACAGACAGGGTTACAGTATTTTGGGAACACCCTGTAACTTTCTAACTAGCCTCTGAAGTCTATAATTACAGCTGGTCTACAGCGAGCAAAAGTCATGCTATCAAGAAAGAGATCGGCAGAGCTCGTGTTTCCGACGAGAAACCCGAAGGTCATCGATAATAACCATGTTGACTGTGTCTAACACTATATCGATCGATTCACCTGAGAGTGATTAATACAAATTAAAGCATATTTGGCGTTGTATGTAAGCAGCTACATACGTCTGTGTGTATATTTCCATGGCAGAAAGCTATTATTAAGAAAGTATGAAGAACAGAAGATGATCTGTTAACTCACTGCTGATTACGTTTCGACTGCGATATATTTCGTATCGAGTCGTGACGTGTGAAGGAGTGGGGGAGCGGATGTGAGACCAAGGCGACCTCGTGGAGAGAGCAATGAGTAGAGAAACCGACAGCGTAGAGGTTTGAGCCTGAAAACAGTGAAAGTGAAGTCGCCAGCTAACGGTAGTTTTAAAAACGTGTGACCGCGCTAGAGTGTATACGCTAGTTCGTTCCGCATTCTACGTGAAGTAGACACGTGTTTAATAGGGTTCAGACATGGTCTTAAACATGTAATAGTTTATCTTTGCGACCGTGTATCTACAGCAACTAACGAGCCATGCGGATGGATACTTTCATAATCCCGACCGCGAGCTCAGCTGTAATGTGTCACAAAACTCTGCATATAAACCGTCGTGGAAATGCAGCCTAGACTTGATTCACTCTTCACAGTGCTTATACTTTTTGAAAAGAGCACATTCTCAAGCAAGGTGTCAGAGGGAAGGAACACTATGAAGCTTATATCCATTTCGATGGTAGGCTAGATTAATATAAGAATACTGCATTAGCAGGGTGTAGCGGGGACATGTTGGCAGCAACTTTCATTTAGCATGAAGTGTGCAAGCGACTCTCGTGATGCAAGGGGCCACGTGGACCCTTGTGAACTTGCTCACATTCGCGTTCATACATTGGAACTATTTAGCGGCTGTTCGAGTTCACCCTCGCTTCGTGACGAGTTGATAAACTGTGTGCGGTCCGTCCGTCGGTATTCGAATATGTATGGGAAGATATCGCCAGGATATGTTGGAACTATTTCGACCGACTGGGTGTTGTTCGAGCCTAGGAGGACTTTGGTTCGTTCTCTGGAAACCCAGTTGGAGTTCGGCGTGTGTTCTGTTGGTCTGGAGCTTAGTATGGCCAACGATATCCTTTTTTCCTCATCTAGATTCGCCAAATGTACAGATCACTTCAACTTGTTACAGTAGCGTAGCGTGGACATTTTGAACTACCACATATTGCCATATTTGATTTTGTAGATTAAATGGTTGAGTAGAAAGTGCAGGTTCGATGTTTATTTCGAAACTGACCTTCTATGATGCCAGGATTTTGACTCATAAAAATGAGTGCATCCTTTGTGTAATTTAATGAATAAATTAAAAATTTCAGTAGTATTTTACAGTATTTAAACTAATATGCTCATTCTTATTTGTCGAGAAACAAATGTAGGAAGAAGATCTACAGTTTTTTTCTGTGTAAGAACATTTTAGTAACACAATTTTCTTTTGAGAACTTTGGTTGAGGTTTTCATATTCTAGTGCTGTTCTTTAAGCACTTTCGCTTGGATCATCGTATTCTCTGAGGAGAATTTTCCTTTTCGTATTCTTATTACGATATTAGGAAGTTTTCGGATCCTGTTATTCTGAATGTTACTTCGAGTCCTTTGACTTTTTTTTCTGCAGTTCATTAACTGATTTTACTTGTATTTTCTGAGCGTGATTTTCGAAATGGATTGCCTAATGGGTCATTAGTCGCTTAGCCTTTGTTGCTAACCTAGATTCATGCTGTAGGACTAATCCATCGACATTTTCGCGTTCGGGAAATTCAGGGAAGATCTTATTTTGAGATTGAATTTATCTTTATAGATCGCTTTTACAACCTCAGTTTGTGTGGTTGGGGAGTGTTATACTTTTCTTTTCTTGTGAAGTTAACACTGGATTAAATTGATATCATTGCCTTTGGTGCAATAGTTTTTCTCTATTAAGAGGGTATTTGAGCGACATCCAAATTTGCGAGGATAATCCCATGGACGACTTACTATAAGTCATACGTTTAAGAATTATGGATCATGTAATACATCAATGTAAGGCAAGTTTTTAAAGATAGGTGGAATATTTCTGAAATCCACTGGGCTTTGTTGGTAATCTGTTACAGAATCATATTATTTTTTTTCGCACATGAGTTCAGGATTTTTCTATAAACAGCTGATTTTCATAATTGTGGATTTATAACAGTAAGGCTCCTATTATAGGTGCATGTTCGACTTTAGAGAGGCATGTACTATGAGTAATGTCTTTGTGTTTAAGTATATTGATACAGTGCTTTGTAAAGCAAATTTTTCCTGTTGAGGATTGAGCCAGGTGTGCCAATCAGGATTAGATTGATTGGGGTTTTAACCCAGAGAGGTGTTGTTTTTAACCTAGTATGGTTAATATTTGGTCATAGTTGACTTTATCGCTGTTATCATGAAAATGCCTGTGTGAAGATTAATATTTTTCTGAGCAGTTTTGTTGAGAATCTTGAGTGGATATCCGGTTCAATATTTCCAGTAAAATTAATATAACGATTTTGCCATAGGATGTATGTTTAACAAGGAAACCGATAACTATTTAATGCTGAATTTATGATTAATTTTTGCTTAGCTTAACTGTTCGGCAGAATTACCCTAAAACTAGAAATGAAACAATATTAAGCAGAAATGAATGTCGTGACATTAAGTCAGTGGGAAGAGAATAATTGAAATTATTCTGGAATTTTGTGTAAATTATATTCTGTAAATATGCCATATGAATTTCTTCATTTAATAACTAGAACATATAATGTTACTGAAGATGTCGTGTAGGATTATCAATTATAATCAGGATATTTTTGTATAAGATGTTATTTCAGTTAAGGAACCGAAATGAATTTAATGTATTCGAGTCTTATAATATTTTTCTTTTGTAAATGCTTATCCTATGGGATTGATCATTATTATTATTAATATGCCTTATATTTTAATCAATTAAAAGTTAGTTGAGATAATGGGTAATTTTTTTGAAAGACAATCCAGTATAATCAATGAGAGTTTTTTTTGATTGGTCGTGGTATCGACAAAATTGATTGTTTTTCTGTCTTGTTTATTCTTACAATAAACTACTTTATTACTTGGTTTTAATTATTGCGTGATGCTTTATAGAGGTGATGGAAGGGTGTATTAAGGGGGCCATCGCTAGGTATTTTAGGGTTTTCCACACCTTTGAGATTCTTTCTTCCTCTTGAAGAATTCTTGTGTCTTGAGCTAGTTTTTTTTCTTTCTCTGAGCCTTGGTCAGTCTTAATACATCCTGTTAGGTATTCGAGTGGCCCTATTATCCCTGTGTCTGTTGGTAGAACTTGGGGGGTCTTTAGAGCCGGGGCATTTTCAGGTTCTACGATCCAGCTGCTATCCAGGGATTCAACAGGTATTGGTAGGTAAAAGGGTACATTAGGTGGCGCCCAGCTCAGGGGCTTCGAAAAACTGGAATACCAGAGCGAATACCAGGGAGTTGAATGCCATAATTCCGCCAAAATTGAAACTGAAAGTACAAAGTGGAAATTAGTTTTATGATCATGTAACACAGATCGCGAATTGGAACACCGTGTTTCTTGTGTGACTATGAATCAAGGCGATAAAATAATGGTGAACCAATATTTTGGCACGAACTATTGGAATTCCTATGGAACAAAGCAATTACGAGGATACTCGAGCTACTTGACTTACAAGTGGTATTGCAACCATTATTAATTTTTATTTTATTTTATGTATTGGAGTGGTGCCACACGCTTTGTTAATAATTTGTTCTACTTGTTTCCGGCTGATGATCATTGCTGACATCATTAAAAATAGAAGTATTTGTAGTAAATTTAAAATTTTAGTAATGGTAGAATCATAGACCTTCACCGATATAAACCAACACGCACTTGTATATGGTCGATCCCAAATCAAATGGGGCACTTTGTGTTTAGACATAAGCTTATTTTAAGGTAACGCCAGACAATAAGAATGAGCATGTATGGTAAATGGTGGTTGTTTGTAGATGTTCTCGCTGTGCTTTGTTGGTGTGGTATTCTTATTTCTTGTGAAGTGTAGTGAAGCATGTCTGAAGGTAATATGGTGACTGTTGGTGACGTTAAGAAGATGTTTGAAATTATTCAACATAAAATGGACAATTTGAATCAGGACATAGAAAATATTAAGGTCCAAACTAAATCTGCATTATACCATATGTCTGAAACTGTTATTCAAAGTCAGGGAGTGATAAAAGATGCAGTTGCTGAAGGTATCAGGGGGGAAATTGATACTATGCAATCCTCATTGAAGGCTATCAATGACAGTTCTAAAAGGGTAGAAAAGAAGGTTACCAGTGTAGAATCTAATATCGAAGATATCCAGGACGATAATAGAAAAACACAACTAGATATCAGTACACTACGGGCTAATGTTGGCTTGGTACAGGTTGCCCAAGAAAGAATCCAAACTAGTCAAACATCAATGCAAAATAGTCAAACATCAATGCAAAATAGTCAAACATCAATGCAAAATAGTCAAACATCAATGCAAAATAGTCAAACATCAATCCAAACTAGTCAAACTTCAATGCAAACAGATCTTAACAATATCCAAACTAGTCAAACTTCAATGCAAACAGATCTTAACAATGTTCAGACTAGTCAAAGGGGAATTGAGGAAACAGTAAAGGATGTAAACTCTAATGTAAGGATTATGCAATCCCAAATCAATGATTTAAGAACAGATGTGGGATTAATAGAATCCAGTCAAAATAAAATGGAGCTAGAGGTCCGAAAAATCGAATCTAGTCAAAATCAGACGGAGGTTAAGTTAATGGAGCTAGAAAAATCTAATAAAGAGTTTCAAGTTGAGATTAGACTAGACTTTGAAAAAAGTGTGAAGCTCAGTAAAAAAAATTTAGAAGCACTTCAGCTACAGTTTTCCCATGAAACTAATCAGACCCAGAATAGCCTGGAGCAGTTGAAATGTGAAATGGGGACACTCCGAGCTCAAGTCACTGATCATTCGAAACTTCTCAGGGATGATTTTGACATCGATTTGAAAGGGATCATAAAAGATAATATTGTAACATTTCGTCAAGATATCATGAAAATTAATGAGGAATGTTTTAAAGTTGAGAAATCTAAGTTAGAATCTAAACTTGCCACTGGTCTTGCAACTAATAGCAAAGACATAATAAATGTTAGGGAAGATCTAAGCAAAAGAATGGATGGAATTCAAAATACACAGGTTAATAACATATCCGATTTAGAGAAACGTATTAACAGTGTTGAAACTAAAGTCGACCAAAGTAAGATAGAGTTAAATGAGGTCAGGGAGAAGAAAACTTCCGAGATTAATGAAATTAGAAAGGGTCTCGAGCAAATTAATCTAGAGGAGCATATCAATTTAGATACGCTAAAAGATCAATTGCGATCACTTTTACAGTCCGATTTTAGAGTGGTAGTTGAACAACCTGAAGTGATAGTACCTGATGGTAGGGAAAGGATGATGCAGGAATCTCCCAACAACGAACCCAACGTTCGGCTCAGTCAAATGGAACATTCGAGTCCCATTCGAACAAGCAGGGAAACTTTTAGTTCTCCGAACCCCAACGTAGGCGTGGATGATCATACATCGAAATCATTGGAAAGGACACCGAATGTAACCATAATACGAAACGTTGATGACAAACCTAGGAAGTTTAGCAACTTGGATGGAATGACACCAATCGAATTTGTCAGGGCATTAAGAGATTACTTTTTGGAGTCACATGTGCCACGTGAGCGTGAGCTACGTATGGTGGAAAGGTTTCTTACCGATGCTCCGTTACAATGGTTCAGGGCTTTTTGTTACACATTTGACAATTTTGAACAGTTTTCGGAGGCCTTCATACAAAGATTTTGGTCGATCGAGGTCCAACAAAATGTGAGATCGGAAGTCTATTCACGCAAGTACTCCAGTACAGGACCAACCAGCTATGCTGAGTACTTTGCGTGTCAGTTAGCAAAACTCCGTTTTCTTCAGCCGCCGTTAACCCAGGAAGAACTCCTTGAAGCTATCTCACGTCAATTGCCTGTGGAAGTAAGGAGATCAATTATTTCTTCCGGAGTATCGTCTTTAACGTCGTTAGATGACTTGTTACGTCGATTAGATCATATGAGTATGATGACGCAACCTACCATAGTCAAAAATGCCAGGCAGGAATCGAAAGTTGTAAACGCGGTAATGATGAACCGTACACAGCAGACGGATCGTTTTGGGCAAAGAAGAGATGATAGAATGGGTCCTATTAGAAATACCCATCAGGAAGAGAGGAGATGGGAAAACCAACGTAGGGTCGCCCAGGAGAGGCCATGGCAACGTCGCTACGAGGAGAGACATTTCTATCGAAGAGATAATGATCGAAACCGGAATGATCATCGAGAAATACCTTATAACAGGAATTACAGATATGATCAAAATAATCGAGATAACAGATATAATAGGAATGATAGGGATACCCATGAAAACAGAGATAAGAGACAAAATCAAGGGTACTCAAGATACAACAATTATCGGACGGAGGCATCCGATAAGAAAGTGCAACAGGAGATGCTCAAGAGAGGGCGAGATAAGTCCACGGAGGTTGAAGGAAGAAAATCGAAGGAAAGAAAGGATGAAAATCCAGATAAGTCACAACCCAGCACTAGCAGAGAAGGTCGGAGTTCAGAAAGAACGCCTGACCGGGACAAAGGAAAAACATTTTCAAAAAGAAATTAAGCACTGAGATGTCACGCATTCTACCTGTTCACGACTACAAGAAAGAGATTACCATGACAGAGAAGTCACTATAATAAAATGAAATAATTGTTATGAGGTAGTAAGCCTAAATGGAAGAGAAATGATAGGTCGTTTCAATGCAAAAAAACTGAAAAGATATGTGAAGAAGATAGTCTGAGTGTTGACTGAATAATGCTACATATGCCGAGATTACCTGGAATGGTGTAAATAAAAGTTGAGGAGACTTTTATTTAAGGTATCAAAGGGAAAATGCACCATTATTCATAAAGGTCTTAACTACAGACATGGTTACAGTATTTTGGGAACACCCTGTAACTTTCTAACTAGCCTCTGAAGTCTATAATTACAGCTGGTCTACAGCGAGCAAAAGTCATGCTATCAAGAAAGAGATCGGCAGAGCTCGTGTTTCCGACGAGAAACCCGAAGGTCATCGATAATAACCATGTTGACTGTGTCTAACACTATATCGATCGATTCACCTGAGAGTGATTAATACAAATTAAAGCATATTTGGCGTTGTATGTAAGCAGCTACATACGTCTGTGTGTATATTTCCATGGCAGAAAGCTATTATTAAGAAAGTATGAAGAACAGAAGATGATCTGTTAACTCACTGCTGATTACGTTTCGACTGCGATATATTTCGTATCGAGTCGTGACGTGTGAAGGAGTGGGGGAGCGGATGTGAGACCAAGGCGACCTCCTGCAGAGAGCAATGAGTAGAGAAACCGACAGCGTAGAGGTTTGAGCCTGAAAACAGTGAAAGTGAAGTCGCCAGCTAACGGTAGTTTTAAAAACGTGTGACCGCGCTGGAGTGTATACGCTAGTTCGTTCAGCATTCTACGTGAAGTATACACGTGTTTAATAAGGTTCAGACATGGTCTTAAACATGTAATAGTTTATCTTTGCGACCGTGTATCTACAGCAACTAACGAGCCATGCGGATGGATACTTTCATAATCCCGACCGCGAGCTCAGCTGTAATGTGTCACGAAACTCTGCATATAAACCGTCGTGGAAATGCAGCCTAGACTTGATTCACTCTTCACAGTGCTTATACTTTTTGAAAAGAGCACATTCTCAAGCAAGGTGTCAGAGGGAAGGAACACTATGAAGCTTATATCCATTTCGATGGTAGGCTAGATTAATATAAGAATACTGCATTAGCAGGGTGTAGCGGGGACATGTTGGCAGCAACTTTCATTTAGCATGAAGTGTGCAAGCGACTCTCGTGATGCAAGGGGCCACGTGGACCCTTGTGAACTTGCTCACATTCGCGTTCATACATTGGAACTATTTAGCGGCTGTTCGAGTTCACCCTCGCTTCGTGACGAGTTGATAAACTGTGTGCGGTCCGTCCGTCGGTATTCGAATATGTATGGGAAGATATCGCCAGGATATGTAGGAACTATTTCGACCGACCGGGTGTTGTTCGTGCCTAGGAGGACTTTGGTTCGTTCTCTGGAAACCCAGTTGGAGTTCGGCGTGTGTTCTGTTGGTCTGGAGCTTAGTATGGCCAACGATATCCTTTTTTCCTCATCTAGATTCGCCAAAGGTACAGATCACTTCAACTTGTTACAGTAGCGTAGCGTGGACATTTTGAACTACCACATATTGCCATATTTGATTTTGTAGATTAAATGGTTGAGTAGAAAGTGCAGGTTCGATGTTTATTTCGAAACTGACCTTCTATGATGCCAGGATTTTGACTCATAAAAATGAGTGCATCCTTTGTGTAATTTAATGAATAAATTAAAAATTTCAGTAGTATTTTACAGTATTTAAACTAATATGCTCATTCTTATTTGTCGAGAAACAAATGTAGGAAGAAGATCTACAGTTTTTTTCTGTGTAAGAACATTTTAGTAACACAATTTTCTTTTGAGAACTTTGGTTGAGGTTTTCATATTCTAGTGTTGTTCTTTAAGCACTTTCGCGTGGATCATCGTATTCTTTGAGGAGAATTTTCCTTTTCGTATTCTTATTACGATATTAGGAAGTTTTCAGATCCTGTTATTCTGAATGTTACTTCGAGTCCTTTGACTTTTTTTTTCTGCAGTTCATTAACTGATTTTACTTGTATTTTCTGAGCGTGATTTTCGAAATGGATTGCCTAATGGGTCATTAGTCGCTTAGCCTTTGTTGCTAACCTAGATTCATGCTGTAGGACTAATCCATCGACATTTTCGCGTTCGGGAAATTCAGGGAAGATCTTATTTTGAGATTGAATTTATCTTTATAGATCGCTTTTACAACCTCAGTTTGTGTGGTTGGGGAGTGTTATATTTTTCTTTTCTTGTGAAGTTAACACTGGATTAAATTGATATCATTGCCTTTGGTGCAATAGTTTTTCTCTATTAAGAGGGTATTTGAGCGACATCCAAATTTGCGAGGATAATCCCAGGGACGACTTACTATAAGTCATACGTTTAAGAATTATGGATCATGTAATACATCAATGTAAGGCAAGTTTTTAAAGATAGGTGGAATATTTCTGAAATCCACTAGGCTTTGTTGGTAATTTGTTACAGAATCATATTATTTTTTTTCGCACATGAGTTCAGGATTTTTCTATAAACAGCTGATTTTCATAATTGTGGATTTATAACAGTAAGGCTCCTATTATAGGTGCATGTTCGACTTTAGAGAGGCATGTACTATGAGTAATGTCTTTGTGTTTAAGTATATTGATACAGTGCTTTGTAAAGCAAATTTTTCCTGTTGAGGATTGAGCCAGGTGTGCCAATCAGGATTAGATTGATTGGGGTTTTAACCCAGAGAGGTGTTGTTTTTAACCTAGTATGGTTAATATTTGGTCATAGTTGACTTTATCGCTGTTATCATGAAAATGCCTGTGTGAAGATTAATATTTTTCTGAGCAGTATTGTTGAGAATCTTGAGTGGATATCCGGTTCAATATTTCCAGTAAAATTAATATAACGATTTTGCCATAGGATGTATGTTTAACAAGGAAACCGATAACTATTTAATGCTGAATTTATGATTAATTTTTGCTTAGCTTAACTGTTCGTCAGAATTACCCTAAAACTAGAAATGAAACAATATTAAGCAGAAATGAATGTCGTGACATTAAGTCAGTGGGAAGAGAATAATTGAAATTATTCTGGAATTTTGTGTAAATTATATTCTGTAAATATGCCATATGAATTTCTTCATTTAATAACAAGAACATATAATGTTACTGAAGATGTCGTGTAGGATTATCAATTATAATCAGGATATTTTTGTATAAGATGTTATTTCAGTTAAGGAACCGAAATGAATTTAATGTATTCGAGTCTTAAAATATTTTTCTTTTGTAAATGCTTATCCTATGGGATTGATCATTATTATTATTAATATGCCTTATATTTTAATCAATTAAAAGTTAGTTGAGATAATGGGTAATTTTTTTGAAAGACAATCCAGTATAATCAATGAGAGTTTTTTTGATTGGTCGTGGTATCGACAAAATTGATTGTTTTTCTGTCTTGTTTGTTCTTACAATAAACTACTTTATTACTTGGTATTAATTATTGCGTGATGCTTTATAGAGGTGATGGAAGGGTGTATTAAGGGGGCCATCGCTAGGTATTTTAGGGTTTTCCACACCTTTGAGATTCTTTCTTCCTCTTGAAGAATTCTTGTGTTTTGAGCTAGTTTTTTTTCTTTCTCTGAGCCTTGGTCAGTCTTAATATATCCTGTTAGGTATTCGAGTGGCCCTATTATCCCTGTGTCTGTTGGTAGAACTTGGGGGGTCTTTAGAGCCGGGGCATTTTCAGGTTCTACGATCCAGCTGCTATCCAGGGATTCAACAGGTATTGGTAGGTAAAAGGGTACAGTATGAGGACTGGAACGGGGTCTACTCAGCCTCGGGTGGTCCAACTGAGTAGAGGGGGGTTCGATTCACACCTCAGCCGTCTTCGAAGTGGTTTTCCGTGGTTTCCCATTTCGTCTTCGGGCGAATGCCGGGATGGTACTGTACCCTTTTACCTACCAATACCTGTTGAATCCCTGGATAGCAGCTGGATCGTAGAACCTGAAAATTCCCCGGCTCTAAAGACCCCCAAGTTCTACCAACAGACACAGGGATAATAGGGCCACTCGAATACCTAACAGGATGTATTAAGACTGACCAAAGCTCAGAAAAAGAAAAGACTAGCTCAAAACACAAGAATTCTTCAAGAGGAAGAAAGAATCTCAAAGGTGTGGAAAACCCTAAAATACCTAGCGATGGTCCCCTTAATACACCCTTCCATCACCTCTATAAAGCATCGCGCAATAATTAAAACCAAGTAATAAAGTAGTTTATTGTAAGAATAAACAAGACAGAAAAACAATCAATTTTGTCGATACCACGAACAATCAAAAAAAATCTCATTGATAATACTGGATTGTCTTTCAAAAAAAATATATTACCCATTATCTCAACTAACTTTTAATTGATTAAAATATAAGGCATATTAATAATAATAATGATCAATCCCATAGGATAAGCACTTACAAAAGAAAAATATTATAAGACTCGAATACATTAAATTCATTTCGGTTCCTTAACTGAAATAACATCTTATACAAAAATATCCTGATTATAATTGATAATCCTACACGACATCTTCAGTAACATTATATGTTCTTGTTATTAAACGAAGAAATTCAAATGGCCTATTTACAGAATATAATTTACACAAAATTCCTGAATAATTTCAATTATTCTTTTCCCACTGTCATAATGTCACGACATTCATTTCTGCTTAATATTGTTTCATTTCTAGTTTTAGGGTAATTCTGCCGAACAGTTAAGCTAAGCAAAAATTAATCATAGGTTCAGCATTAAATAGTTATCAGTTTCCTTGTTAAACATACATCCTATGGCAAAATCGTTATATTAATTTTACTGGAAATATTGAACCGGATATCCACTCAAGATTCTCAATAATACTGCTCAGAAAAATATTAATCTTCACACAGGCATTTTCACGATAACAGAGATAAAGTCAACTATGACCAAATATTAACCATACTAGGTTAAAAACAACACCTCTCTGGGTTAAAACCCCAATCAATCTAATCCTGATTGGCACACCTGGCTCAATCCTCAACAAGAAAAATTTGCTTTACAAAGCACTGTATCAATATACTTAAACACAAAGGCGTTATTCAAAATACATGCCTCTCTAAAGTCGAACATGCACCTATAATAGGAGCCTTACTGTTATAAATCCACAATTATGAAAATCAGCTGTTTTTTAGAAAAATCCTGAACTCGAGTGCGAAAGAATAATATGATCCTGTAACAGATTACCAACAAAGCCCAGTGGATTTCAGAAATATTCCACCTATCTTTAAAAACTTGCCTTACATTGATGTATTACATGATCCATAATTCTTAAACGTATGACTTATAGTAAGTCGTCCCTGGGATTATCCTCCGCAAATTTGGATGTCGCTCTAATACCCTCTTAATAGAGAAAAACTATTGCACCAAAGGCAATGATATCAATTTAATCCAGTGTTAACTTCACAAGAAAAGAAAAGTATAACACTCCCCAACCACACAAACTGAGGTTGTGAAAGCGATCTATAAAGATAAATTCAATCTCAAAATAAGATCTTCCCTGAATTTCCCGAACGCGAAAATGTCGATGGATTAGTCCTACAGCATGAATCTAGGTTAGCAACAAAGGCTAAGCGACTAATGACCCATTAGGCAATCCATTTCGAAAATCACGCTCAGAAAATACAAGTAAAATCAGTTAATGAACTGCAGAAAAAAAAGTCAAAGGACTCGAAGTAACATTCAGAATAACAGGATCCGAAAACTTCCTAATATCGTTATAAGAATACGAAAAGGAAAATTCTCCTCAAAGAATACGATGATCCACGCGAAAGTGCTTAAAGAACAACACTAGAATATGAAAAACTCAATCAAAGTTCCCTAAAGAAAATGTGTTACTAAAATGTTCTTACACAAGAAAAACTGTAGATCTTCTTCCTACATTTATTTCTCGACAAATAAGAATGAGCATATTAGTTTAAACACTGTAAAATACTACTGAAATTTTTAATTTATCCATTAAATTACACAAAGGATGCACTCATTTTTATGAGTCAAAATCCTGGCATCATAGAAGGTCAGTTTCGAAATAAACATCGAACCTGCACTTTCTACTCAACCATTTAATCTACAAAATCAAATATGGCAATATGTGGTAGTTCAAAATGTCCACGCTACGCTACTGTAACAAGTTGAAGTGATCTGTACCTTTGGCGAATCTAGATGAGGAAAAAAGGATATCGTTGGCCACACTAAGCTCCAGACCAACAGAACACATGCCGGACTCCAACTGGGTTTCCAGAGAACGAACCAAAGTCCTCCTAGGCTCGAACAACACCCGGTCGGTCGAAATAGTTCCAACATATCCTGGCGATATCTTCCCATACATATTCGAATACCGACGGACGCCCGCACACAGTTTATCAACTCGTCACGAAGCGAGGGTGAACTCGAACAGTCGCTAAATAGTTCCAATGTATGAACGCGAATGTGAACAAGTTCACAAGGGTCGACGCGGCCCCTTGCATCACGAGAGTCGCTTGCACACTTCATGCTAAATGAAAGTTGCTGCCAACATGTCCCCGCTACACTCTGCTAATGCAGTATTCTTATATTAATTTAGCCTACCATCGTAATGGATATAAGCTTCATAGTGTTCCTTCCCTCTGACACCTTGCTTGAGAATGTGCTCTTTTCAAAAAGTATAAGCACTGTGAAGAGTGAATCAAGTCTAGGCTGCATTTCCACGACGGTTTATATGCAGAGTTTTGTGACACATTACAGCTGAGCTCGCGGTCGGGATTATGAAAGTATCCATCCGCATGGCTCGTTAGTTGCTGTAGATACACGGTCGCAAAGATAAACTATTACATGTTTAAGACCATGTCTGAACCCTATTAAACACGTGTCTACTTCACGTAGAATGCGGAACGAACTAGCGTATACACTCTAGCGCGGTCACACGTTTTTAAAACTACCGTTAGCTGGCGACTTCACTTTCACTGTTTTCAGGCTCAAACCTCTACGCTGTCGGTTTCTCTACTCATTGCTCTCTCCACGAGGTCGCCTTGGTCTCACATCCGCTCCCCCACTCCTTCACACGTCACGACTCGATACGAAATATATCGCAATCGAAACGTAATCAGCAGTGAGTTAACAGATCATCTTCTGTTCTTCATACTTTCTTAATAATAGCTTTCTGCCATGGAAATATACATACAGACGTATGTAGCTGCTTACATATAGCGCTAAATATACTTTAATTTGTATTAATCACTCTCAGGTGAATCGATCGATATAGTGTTAGACACAGTCAACATGGTTATTATCGATGACCTTCGGGTTTCTCGTCGGAAACACGAGCTCTGCCGATCTCTTTCTTGATAGCATGACTTTTGCTCGCTGTAGACCAGCTGTAATTATAGACTTCAGAGGCTAGTTAGGAAGTTACAGGGTGTTTCCAAAATACTGTAACCATATCTGTACTTAAGACCTTTATGGATAATGGTGCAGTACTGCCCCCGAAAATCAAGGCTTCATAACTTAACATAACGAAAATGGTTGTTAGGGTGGATTATGTAACAAAATGGGTCTTGGTCACATTGTGGTCGTTACGTTTCATATCCGGAAGTCATTTGTATCGCATGGTAACGTTATTGGGCCATATAACGTTATTCTGATATAGGTTATCGTAGAAACGAAATAGTATTGTCTGACAGAAATAACGTTATTTGAATAAGTCTCTCGAAAAATATCCCCTAATACCGTTATTCGGACTAATAACGTTCTTCGGATATCGGTTATCGTAGAAACGAAATACTAGTGCCCACCTAAAATAACGTTATCGGAATACATATCTCGAAATAAATCTCCTAATATCGTTATTTGGACTGATAACGTTATTCGAATATCAGTTAACCAAGGAACGAAATGGTAGTGCCCGCCTGAAATAACGTTATTGGAATACATATCTCGAAAATATTCCCCCCAAAACCGTTATTAGGGCTAACAACGTTATTCGGATATTGGTTATCTCAGGAACGAAATGGTAGTGCTCACTTGAAATAACGTTATTTGAATAGATATTTCCAAAAATATTCCCCCAATACCGTTATTCGGACTAATAACGTTATTCGGATATCGGTTATCGCAGGAACGAAATGGTAGTGCTCACTAGAAATAACGTTATTTGAATAGATCTCTCCCAAAAAATCCCCCAATACCGTTATTCGGACTAATAACGTTATTCGGATATCGGTTATCGCAGGAACGAAATGGTAGTGCTCACTAGAAATAACGTTATTTGAATACATCTATCGAAAAATATTCCCTCCATACCGTTATTCGAACTAATAACGTTATTCGCATATCGTTTATATATTACAAACGGCATCATCGATTGAGAATGGCACCATTTTGATATATTTTGCGTTGGAGAACTCCATAGAGTAGAAAGAATGGAAGTGTCACTTTGCGACCTACGTCGTGTTAGGTTCTGAGTTTAGCCGCGAGGTTAATAAATACTCGGAAGTGCTTACCGTGATAGGGTATTGTATTTTTAGCCTACTTTTCACATTTTGCAAAAATGAGGAAAAAGTAGACTTATGAGATCGATCTGGGCAAATGTCTGTCTGTCTGTCAGTCTGTCTGTCTGTCTGTGCATGCCCCCCCCCCCCTCTTATCAAATCCTTAACGGCTGAAGCAATCAAAACCAAATTTGGTATGAGTAAAGATCTATATCTGAATATCTCAAGGCCATGAAAATTAAGTCGGTGCTACCAACTGCTGAAAAACCGCAATTGAAATTTGAGCTCCATGTTGGATATCTTGGAAGGTATGCATGGGAGCTATTCCAAAATTGGCACATAATTATATAGATAATAATATTTCAGTTTAATTTCCAGGAGGCCATACATGACAGTGTTGGCAATATGATTCTAAGCATGCTGATAGGTCAAATTTTTAAATTCATATAACTTCTACACTATCAATTGGATTTCAACCAAATTTCGCATGTACTATGTGTACATAACCAGATATCATTATGCGTATTCTAAAGAGCAACCAGCTGATGACAACTGTTGATAATTGCTGTCTCTACTTTTTTACCCTGATATTAATATATCAGAATGCATGCAAGCCAACAACTCTAAACTTTGCACACGGATAGTACCTAACATTCTAGATTAATTTGGAGTAACTAATATTATGCCAATGCCGCTAACATGATTCTAAGCCTGATGATAGGTTCAATTCTAAAATGCATGTAACTTCTATACAAACAAATTGTTTTCGTCCAAAATTGGCACAACAATAGATCATAATATGTCAGATTATTTCTGACCAAGACATGCATGACATTGCTGCCAACATGATTTTACGCGCGCTGATAGATCCAATATCTAACTGCATGTAACGTCCATGTTATCCATTGAACTTCAAACAAATTTTGTATTCTGTACCTTAAGAGATGGAACTAAGAATATATTAAGTCACCAGGGCTGCCAACTATAGTGCAGGTATATTTCGAACTAATTAGACATTTTGATATTACCAACTTAATTTCGTCATTAACTTAGATAGTTTCATATAGATTAATCATTGGCATGAATCTTTAAGTTTAAGAAAAATAGGCTCCTTAGTTTGTCACGGAACTGCTTGTTGAACTTGCGAAAGTGGCGAATGTCCTGAAAAACACTCTTAAATGCGCTTTTGAAGAAAGGAACAACAGACCGACACCACTTGAAATACATAGGCCTAGATGGATAGAAAACGACCTGAAGCTTAATAGAGATCAAGTACTAGCGAATCAACTAGACAACGGGGAAAATTCAGTGTACATTAAATTAGTGTACACCTTACTTTATGAAAACATATTATCTCGACATGAAGGTGTGAAATCCTTCCGGCTAGCTAGCGGTAACAACACAAAGATAACTAGGCCTATCACTGCTTCAGGCTTTAACAAAACGTGTGCGTGTCTGTTTAATCTCCTCCCGAAGTCAACAATGAAAGGCTCTCCCGCGTGCTTTCTACGCATGGAGTTATCAAGGACATACGGAACGAGTGCTGGAATGAAGTATACGAATTTTCTGCTGTAAGTAATGGCATACGTATTGTAACAATTGAACTTAAATACCCCATTCCATCATATTTGACGGTCAATGATTGTGAAGTTCTGTTAACATAATGAAGGACAAGCTACTGTCGACCAAAGTATTATGTGCCCTCGAGTTTGAAGGTTGTTTGTGAAGTAACCAATAGACCTATATAAAATCCAATAACATCATCATTTTCGTCGTTCTATTGCACGTTAACTCATGTAGGTTTGGAATTTTTAATTTACATTTTAATATTTTTTGTCGCAGTTGGAGCACAAAAAGTGCACGTTTTTAAGCGTGTTTCAACCATGCGTCACATTTAAGAATTATTATCTCAAAAACCCGTCATCAGATCGAATCCAAATTTTAACACAATATACATTGGAATGTTGTATAACTGGTTTATTATTTTCAAAATTTTGCGTGTCCACGAAAAAAAGTTGTTATCATTCTTGTAAGGTAACTTTTTCTCGGCTCGGGGTGGTTGGAAAATGTAGTTCTTGGTTGCGATGTAATCCTATACATCAAAAAGTTATGCTGTATGACTGTGAAATACGTAAATTAACTCACTTATTTTATATCGGTTTGTATATGTAGGTGGAAATAACACATCGTTCACCAGCTACCCGCTTCCGGAAAAGCTGTACAGCGTTGCCGAAATGAAGCGCATCACGCATCATGGCGTGCCTCGCTCGGAAGTGATGGGCTCCAACACAGCAACGTTGTACAGCTTTCACTGAGCGGGTAGCTGGTGAACGATGTGTTATTTCCGCCTACAAATGCAAACCGATATAAAATAAGTGAGTTAATTTACGTATTTCACAGTCATACAGCATAACCTTTTTGATGTATAAGGATTACATCGCAACCAAGAACTACATTTTCCAACCACCCCGAGCCGAGAACAAGTTACCTTACAAAAAGGATAACAACTTTTTTTCTTGGACACGCAAAATTTTGAAAATAATAAACCAGTTATACAACATTCCAATGTATATTGTGTTAAAATTTGGATTCGATCTGATGACGGGTTTTTGAGATAATAATTCTTAAATGTGACGCATGGTTGAAACACGCTTAAAAACGTGCACTTTTTGTGCTTCAACTGCGACAAAAAACTCAACCAACAGATAACGTAGCTAAAACATCCCTGACTACTTTACATAGCAATGAAGAGGGAACTGTGACGTCACGATCGGACAGCACGGGGAAGGGACACACCAGCCGCAACACAGCAGTCTGTGCAGCAGCCAGATACTACTAAGACTAAATGTCCCGATTTTTAGCCTACTTTTCACATTTTGCAAAAATGAGGAAAAAGTAGACTTATGAGATCGATCCGGGAAAATGTGTGTCTGTCTGTCTGGCTGGCTGGCTGTGTGTGTGTCCCCCCCCCCCCCCCTATCAACTCCTAAACGGCTGCAGCAATCAAAACCAAATTTAGTATGAGTAAAGATGTGCACCGGAATAGCTCACGTCCATATTTGAAAATGATGTCAGTGCTACCAACTGCTGAAAAAACGCACTAGAAATTTGAGCTCCATGTTGGATATCTTGCAAGTTATGCATGGGAGCTATTCCAAAATTGGCACACATGTAGATAATACTATTTCAGTTTAATTTCCAGGAGGCCAACCATAACAGTGTTGCCAAAATAATTTCAAGCCTTCTGATAGGTCCAATGTTTAAATGCATATAACTTCTACACTATCAATTGGATTTCAACCAAATTTTGTATGTAATATCTGTGCATAAACAGATATGACTGAGCGTATTCTTAAGAGCCAACTGTTAATAATTGCTCTCTCTATTTTTTTTATCCAAATACGAATATATCAGAAAGTATGCAAGCCAACAGCTTTAAACTATGCACATGTATATTCTGACATTTTAGATTAATTTGGAGTAACTTATATACGTCAGTTCTACCAACATGATTATAAGCCTGGTGATAGTATAGAAGTTACATGTATTTAAAAATTGGTACTATCAGTTGGATTTCAACCAAATTTCGTAATTGCTATGTGTACCATAACAGATATGACGATAAGTATTGTTAAGAGCAATCAGGGCTGCCAACTGTTAATAAATGTTGTCTATATTCTTTTTACCCTAATATCAATATATCAGAAAGTATGCAAGCCAACAGCTCTATACTTTGCGCACGTATAGCACCTGACATTCTAGATTAATTTGGAGTAATTAATACAAGGCAGTCCAGAGGAGTGCGTCAGGCCTCGGCAGCCGGCACAGTTCATATCCTCGCCGCTAGATGGGGGCTTCATTCATTCCATTCCTGACCCGGTCGGAGACTGGAAGCAGGCTGTGGATTTTCATTTCAATACAAGGCAGTGCTGCGAACATGATTCTATGCCTGCTGATATGTCCAATTTTAAAATACATGTAACTTCTATACTAGCAAATGGATTTCATCAAAAATTGGCACAACAAGATATCATAATAATTCAGATTATTTCTGACCAGCACACGCATGGTATTGCTGGCAACATGCTTTTACGCGTGCTTATAGATCCAGTGTCTAACTGCATGTAACGTCCATTGGACTTCAACCAAATTTTGTATTCTGTACCTTAAGAGGTGGAACTAAGAATATATTCAGTCACCAGGGCTGCCAACTGTAGTGCTCTATTAGGCTACATTATACCAGGTATATTTTGAACTAATTAGATATTTCGATATTACCAACTTAATTTCGTCATTATTCTAGATGGGTTCATATACTGTAGATCAGGGGTCTCCAAACTTTCCAGCCTTAGGGCCATACTGATTACTCCAGTAAGTTCCGAGGGCCAAAACCATATTATCATTGTTGCCGGTGGTAAAAAGTGAAATAGTCCACTGATGAAAAAAAAGTCCGAAAAAGTACGCAACGTTGAAAAAAGGCTACAAATCGGACTAAAGTCCACAAAACGGCAACACTGCATATGATTAATTTTCCTGTCATTATCTGTAATTTCTAGATTAGTCGTAGAGTACGAGCCATGAGGATTAACGTGACACGACATCTGGTGGACACAAGCGGAAATAGGTAGTACCTTCTATCGCTAACAGATGGCGCTAATAGCACGTACAGAGTAATCTCGTTGGTTCGAGAGAGTTCTGGTGTCTTCCACTCACTTCTAGATGGTAGTAATTGGAATATATAAGAAGGCTAGTTGCGCAACCACAAGTCAGTTCCTATGACACTGTTGTGAAATAAAATAGTGCGTACCTCCTTAAAACGTGTTTGTGCGTGTTTAAGTTTAAGACATCTTTGTAACAGTATTTTGATTTGAATTGTTGCTTTTGTGTGTGATTTAGTAGTATGGAAAAGAAGCGAAAAATTGATAGTGAATGCAGAAAATTCAAAGATGAGTGGAACATTCAGTATTTCGTAATTGAGTCCATTAACAAGGCACTATGTTTGATTTGCAATGAAAGCATAGCCCTTCTCAAGGAATATAACATTAAACGTCATTATGAAACAAAACATTTTCAAAATTACTCAAAATATACAGGAAGTTTGCGGACAGAAAAATTCGAAGCTATGAAGCGCGGATTGAAATCGCAGCAATCTTCATTTACAAAACTCAAAACCGAACAAGAGGCTGCAACTCGTGCCAGCTTTCGTGTGGCTCTTGAAATTGCAAAACGTGGAAAACCATTCACCGATGGAGAAATGATCAAAGAATGCATAATTGCAGCAGCCGAAGAAATGTGCCCTGAAAAGGTAAATTTATTAAAAACTGTCAGTACCGGTATGTCAGCAAACACTGTGGCTCGAAGGGTAGAAAACATCGCTGAAAATATATCCTCTCAACTGTTCGACAAAAATGGAGATGTTGAGTGGTTTTCTTTGGCCTTGGATGAGTCAACGGATGTGTCAGATACTGCTCAGGTGTTGATTTATATTCGAGGAGTAGATAAAAGCTATGAAGTGCATGAAGAACTTCTTGATATGTATAGTATTCATGGCACAACTACTGGTACAGATATTTTTAAAGGAGTTGAAATGACCATTAATCAAAAGAACCTTCGATGGAAAAACTTGAAATGTATTACAACTGATGGAGGCAAAAACATGAGTGGGAAAGATAAAGGAGTGGTCGCTCTTGTGTCAAAGGCTGTAGAAAATGACGGTGGTTCAAAACCATTAGTCTTACATTGTATCATTCATCAACAGTCTTTGTGCGGAAAATGTTTGGATATGTCTGAAGTTCTGAAACCAGTCATATCAACTGTTAATTTTATGAGATCTTTTGGGCTGAATCACCGACAATTCCGACAATTTATCGAAGAGATTGGAGAAAATGACTTACCTTATCATACTGCCGTACGTTGGCTTAGTTGTGGGAAAGTCCTTCAGCGCTTTTTTGAACTTCGAGCAGTGATCGAAATTTTTTTGAATGAAAAGCATCGCCCTCTTACTGAATTACAAAACAACGCATGGCTGTGGAAGTTAGCATTCTATGTTGATTTGACAAAACATGTGAACGAACTGAATTTGAGATTGCAAGGAGAAAACCAGCATCTTCCTGATTTATACACTAATATCAAATCATTCCGGAAGAAATTGATACTGTTTCAATCACAACTACGAAGTAAATGTTTTTCACATTTTAAAACATGTGAAATATTCAGCCACACCACTGAGACTGAGTTTCCTATCGATTTTGCAATCGAAACTTTGAGTGCTTTGAAAATAAATTTTGATACTCGTTTCTCCGACTTCGATGCCTTTGCGAATCAAATTAAGATTTTTCAGGATCCTTTTGATACTGACATTGAAACCCTAGCCCCGGAACTTCAAATGGAAATGATTGAACTACAGTGCAGTGATATAATTAAGAACAAATATCAAAACTCATCTTTGTTGGAATTTTATAAGAGTCTTCCACTGACACAATTTGATAATTTGCATAAATTTGCTCGTGGGCTGTTTTCTGTTTTTGGTACTACTTATTTGTGTGAGAAGACCTTCTCCAAAATGAAGTACACAAAAAATGTTTACAGATCTAAATTAACTGATGAGCATCTTAAATCTCTTTTAATAATTGGTACAAGTAAAATTAGTCCACAACTACAAACTATTGTCAGTGGAAAATCTCAATTACATAAATCTCATTAGTATTTCATATGTCTGCATGTTATACATGTCTTAACTCATTACAATTCTATGTTTCTTTATCCAACTTATCACAAAAACAATAACAATAAGCCTACAACAATGTTATGAGTAGTTAGCCCATGACCATATCAATGTAGATGTCATATTAATAATTATTCAACATAAAATTAGAATACTTCAGTAAACTAAATTTAATTTGCTATAAAAAAATATGTTCTCTAAAAGGAGTTTTCAAGTATGCTAGCTCTCCGCGGGCCGGACAAAATCTGTCCGCGGGCCGGATGTGGCCCCCGGGCCGTAGTTTGGAGACCCCTGCGTGTAGATAATCATTGGCATGAAAAGTAGGCTGTATAGTTCTTCACGGAACTTCTTGTTAGTTTGTAATTCTGACACCACGTAGCAGCACCAAAGTGAGACAATTTCTGTTTTAAGTTTTCTCTTGAATGAAAGCTCGTATTTGCGAGTCAAAACCACTATGCATACTGGAGTGCAATAGAATTGATATCAATTCAATGCATTTTCCAAAATGTGAAAAACAAAGACATTACTGGCAGTTTTTTATATTTCTGCTTAAAATGTGAACAAGAAACTGGTAATACGAAAACGGAGATTTATTTCCTGATTCCAATGCATTTTTAGCCTATTTTCAATTTTGAAAAAATAGGCTTATGAGATCACCTTTTGTCCGTGGGTGTGTGCGTGTGTGTGTGTGTCCCTAATAAATTCTAAATTGCTTGAGCGACTTCAATGAAACTCGGTAAGTTCATAGCACTATTCCCGGCGACCTCGACCGTGCCCTTCAAATTTTGTTACATCTCACCAATCCAACATGGCGGCTGTGCGAAATATTACACCAGCATTCAATATCTCCGAAATTATTACCGATATCACCCTGGAATATTTTACGGTGATAAAGGGAACTGCTAGAAGTTCACCTGTGTGACTCTTGAAATACTGGTAACTACAAAACCAACATGGCGGCCACGCGAATTTGCGACTTTTAAATAGACGTTTCTCGCGATTAACCAACCAAACGCAATAAAACTTGGTATAGTATATGTTTATACACATTGTAATGCACCGACAACTAACTCGGTTCAATTGTTTACATAACCACAAGATGGCGGATGTGCAAAATATTTCACCGGCATTCTATATCTCTGAAACTATTAGCTGTATCACCCTGAAATTTTGTACGGATATAAAGGGCACTACTGGAAGTTCATCTTAAAGACTTTCAAAAAGCAGTTAACTACAAAACGAACATGGTGTCCAAGCGAATTTGAAAATTTTAAATAGACCTTTCTCGCGATTTAATGATCCAAACGCAATTAAATCTGGTACAGGAAATGTTTATACACATTGTAATGCACTGGTATCTAATTTAGTTCAATTGTTTACATAACCTCAAGATGGTGGCTGTGCGAATTTAAAAATTAAGTTTTTATTTCTTGTGTCGTAATCAAGCAATCGAAGTGAAAGTTTGAATAATGAACCTACGCAATAATTTTCATTTAATGGTGCATGACTCAATGGCCTATACATTTAAAAATCCAACAGGGCGACCATCCGAAATATTCAGACGACTCTGAATATCTACGAATCTATTATATCAACCAAACTGATTTTTTTATGTTCATAGGGGCTATGACTTAAGTTCACCTATAGGACTTTAGATAACCTGGTGATCACAAATCCAACATGGCGGCGACGCGAAGTATAAATATTCACATGGACGTTTCTCGCAATTTAACCATCCGAGTGCAGTGAAACTTGGTACAGTAAATCCTTTTACGAATTTTAATCCACTGGAATCTAATTTATATCAATTGTTTCCATAACCACAAGATGGCAGCTGTGCGAAATTTTAAAATCTCCTTGTTACTTCTTGTGTCCTAATCATGCGATTGAAGTTTGAATGCTACACGTACAAAATAATCTTCATGTAACATTACATAACTCTAGGACCTACATATATAAAATCCAACATGGCGACCATCCGAAATATTTAGTCGGTACTCAATATCTACAAATCTATTACAGCAATAAAACTGAAATTTTGTATGTTGATAGTGGCAGTTAATATAAGTAGGATATATGAAAATAGGCTGTATGGTTCTTCACGGAACTTCTTGTTCATAAATAAAATCGGGTGAATGGAATCGTCGGCATTAGTTTGGGAATTGTTTTGAAAAGGGTGGTAGGAGTAGCGGCGCGGCTACACAAGATCTCTAGCGCAAGGAAAATGATGAACACGCCGAGTTGACGAATATTGTAGTTCGGCGAGTTACATGTACAAGTGCCTAGGCGTGGAACAATATCTGAGCAATAAAATTATAGTAATGTCACGCTTATGTAACGTTGACACAATGTGTTTATACAGATACTTTCTTACTTCCTCAAACATTCTTGTTCTTGTTCTTGTTGATTGTAGGGGCTTGGGACATCTTGGTCATCAGTCCCATGTAGTTGACTATGTGTGTTACTGTATTAGAGCCAGGGATGGGGCAGGTACCCTGAGTCTTCAAGTAAGGTACTATCTCGGCATTTACCTGGAGGGAGTGTGGAAAACCCTGCGAAACACAAGACACAACTGAACTTCAGGTGCAACCACAATGGTAGGTTGATTGACAGGTGAACTAGTCAATGAGAGATGTTTGACTGATGACAGTTTCCTAGGAAAAAAATCATAAAATAAGAAGGAATTTCTGAATGGCAATCAACATCTGCTGTAAGAAACATTGTTTCATTTCCTTTCCTTTTATTTCGTTCAATACGCCAATACGCAAGCTCTGCTGGGACTTTTCTTCGTTTTCTGTGAGCGTACAAAGGAAGTGCATATTTATGCAGGACGCTTGCACCTAGAGAACATGCGCTTGACTGTCGTCAGTATCTATGTAGACCAATTTTCCATTTTCACAATGGCTACGTCTTACTTTTCCACACAACGCATTGTTTCCATTTGAATTCGAACTCTCTTCTCTGAATAAAGTTGTCACTGAATAGTTCGTGGTCTTGTACTCTTACACTTATATATTAGAAGTTCAAAAAAAGACTAAACCCGTGGCGCGTCAGCCGTTGAAGGGCCTAGGCCTACCAAACAACCGCTGTTCAGCCATGTAGCTTGCAGATTGTGGGGTGACGTTTAGTCATCCAACTTGTACAGATAAAATATAAGTGAAATCAAAACTGCTCAGTACTTTACACATTCTCTAATGCAAGCGTAAAGAAATATATAATTTCAAATATAAACTAGGGAAAAAAATCTTATGTATGTGTAGAGGTTTTTCTTAGGGCCTGGCTTCCTTTTATTGGTACAGTACTTACTGTCGACCAAAATATTATGTGCACTCGAGTTTGAAGGTTGTTTGTGAATTAACCAATAGACCTACATAAAATCCACTAACATAATCATTTTCGTCGTTCTATTTTACGTTAGTTCATGTAGCCGAGAAAAAGTTACCTTTCCAAAATGATAACAACTTTGTTTCTTGGCCATACAAAATTTTAAAATTAATGAACCAGTTATACAACAGCTTTCACCGGAGCGGCCAACTGGTGAACCATGTCTTAATTCCCCATACAAACACAAAACGATATAAAATAATGCGACCAAGCAGGGGCGCCGAATCCATGGTCGAGGTCTAGCGACTGCTAGACCTGACGAGGGGGTGGGTCTCCCTGTCCCCTTCGGGGGTGGGTTCCGTTGGGGGGTTACGGATAGAGGAGGAAAGGGAAGGAGAAGGAAAAGAGGAAAGGAAAGAAGGGAGAGAGAAGAGAAGGGGAGAACTGTGCGAAATAAGCTGTAAAAACGTAATTATTGGGGTAGGGGTCCGGTTTAACAAGGGGGGGGGGGGGTCCCACAGAACGAGAGGGGTGGGTGACTGCTAGACCTGAAAAAAAAAAAGATTCGGCGCCACTGCGACCAAGAACTACATTTTCAAACCAAACCGAGCCGAGAAAAAGTTACCTTTCCAAAATGATAACAACTTTGTTTCTTGGCCATACAAAATTTTAAAATTAATGAACCAGTTATACAACATTATATATATATATATTTATTTATTTATTTATCGCAGTTGAAACACAAAAGGTGACCGTTTTTAACCGTGTTTCAACCATGCGTCACATTTAAGAATTATTATCTCACAAACCCGTCATCAGATCTAATCCAAATTTTAGCACAATATACATTGGAATGTTGTATAACAGGTTTATTAATTTCAAAATTTTGTGTGTTCAAGAACGAAAGTTGTTATCATTTTTGTAAGGTAACTATTTCTCGGCTCGGGGTCGTTGTAAAATGTAGTTCTTGATTGCGATGTAATCCTTATACATCAAAAAGTTATTGTATGACTGTGAAATACGTAAATTAATTCACTTATTGTATATCGGTTTGTATTTGTACGGGGAATTAAGACTTGGTTCACCAGCTAGACGCTCCGGAAAATGCTGTACAGCGTTGCTGATATGGAGCCCATCACTTCCGAGCGAAGCGCGCCATGACGCGTGATGGAGCCCATCTTGGCAACGCTGTACAGCTTTCACCGGAGCGGCCAACTGGTGAACCATGTCTTAATTCCCCATACAAACACAAAACGATATAAAATAAGTGAATTAATTTACGTATTTCACAATCATATAGCATACATTTTTGATGTATAAGGATTACAATGCGACCAAGAACTACATTTTCAAACCAAACCGAGCCGAGAAAAAGTTACCTTTCCAAAATGATAACAACTTTGTTTCTTGGCCATACAAAATTTTAAAATTAATGAACCAGTTATACAACATTCCAATGTATATTGTGTTAAAATTTGGAATCGATCTGTTGACGGGTTTGTGAAATAATAATTCTTAAATGTGACGCATGGTTGAAACACGCTTAAAAACGGGCACTTTTTGTGTTCCAACTGCGATAAGAAATATTAAAATATAAATAAAAAATTCCAAACCAACATGAACTAACGTAAAACAGAACGTCGAAAATTATGATGTTATTGGATTTTATGTAGGTCTATGGGTTACTTCACAAACAACCTTCAAACTCGAGTACATATAATATTTTGGTCGACAGTAGTCTCAATTCCCCCTGGTATTCAGGGGTATGCCCTTGAATCAGGGCTGGCATGCGAAACGAAATGTATGGCTGTGGGGGCGAATATATTTGAATTTCGCCGTGAGCGCGATACTCGGGATTGTCGGCGGGAAATTAAATCGAAGCGAAACTTAATTCGAAGCGAAATGACGTAGCGAAATCAACGCGAAACTTAATAGCAACGCGAAATTACATTTTGCGATTGAATAAAATTTCACTCCCGGGGCGAAAAAAAAATCGTTACAATCTTTTAATTTCGCTCCCGGCGCGAAATACAATTCATTACAGACTTTTAATTTCACTCGCGGCGCAAAATAAAATTCGATACAGACTTTTAATTTCGCTTCCGGTGCGAAATAAAATTCGTTGCAGTCTTTTAATTTCACTCCCGGCACGAAATACAATTCATTACAGACTTTTAATTTTGCTCGCGGCGCAAAATAAAATTCAATACAGACTTTTAATTTCGCTTCCGGTGCGAAATAAAATTCGTTACAGACTTTTAATTTCGCCCCCGGCGCGAAATAAAACTCGGTTACAGACTTTTAATTTCGTTCCCTGCGCGAAATAAAATTCGTTACAGACTTTTAATTTCGCACCCGGCGTGAAATAAAATTACCAAACGGTATTTTGTTTCGCCCTCCGATGTGAATTTAAAATGAATGGAACATTTCATTTCGTTGTTGAAATTAAAATGTATTCGTTTCGAGAGTGAAATTATGTTCGGAGCGATGTTCAAAGTCCTGACGTTGGCAGCAGTAGTAGTCTTATTACCGTTCACCGCCTGCACAATCTGCTGGGCTGCAACAGCAACGTGAGTCATTCAATGGTCATCACTCCAGTAGAGGAGAAAGTCAGTGCTATGGCATCAACATCACCATCGTCGTTGACTGCTCCTCGGACTCGTGGCTGGCCCTCCCTGACGTTCATAACGCAATGGGGCAACAAGTACCTTTACTTGTTCTATAGCGAACAAGAAGACGAATGTGCTGTGTGGACAGACATTCAAGATAAGCGAAGAACTCCAATTACAATACAAATTGTCAGTTGTAACTCTTCAGTCAGTCAACACTAATTTGCCCAATAACTGGGAGGGGTACAATGTATATACAGTAATATGTAAACAACATTACATGTATTAATTTATGGTCACGATTATAATGCAGCAATTTTAGTGATCTTATATCTAATACATGTATTTTTTTTTCAGGAGTGTTACTTACATCTTATATACGTTGTATCCCACCCAGTTATCGGGTAAATAAATGTTGACTGACTGAAGAGTTACAAATAACAGAAAATCGTCTGTGGTAGTACCGCGGCGTATATGGAGTTCTGTTTCGGGGGCGGGTTACTCGAACAACAGGGTTGAGGGGTCATACCTCTCATTTCTACATTCTTTATTCTTACACTTCCGGAAATTTCGGGGGGGGGGGGGGGCTTGGCATTCCTTACTACTTCCTTCTTACCCTCAGCACATTTATACTGTCCATGGCACGAAAGCAAACCCCTGTGCCACGTACAGTATTTCGTTTCGCACTGCAATTGGTTTTGCGTCACCTTTCACTATGTTATTGTGCTTAGAATTACATTTTGCTTCCATTTTAATTTTCGCGCTTACAATCAATATCATTTCGCACCCGAATATCACGCTCATGGCGAAATTAAAATGTTAACGCGTCCACAACAATTTTGTTTCGCATGCCAGACCAGATTTAATTTCAGACATGAAAGGATATGTTCCATGCGTTTTAAATTCACGCCGGGGGCGAAACTAAATGCTGTTTGGGAATTTTGTGTCATTAAAATAAACCGTGGCACTACAACTCATGAAAGGCCTAGGCCTAGGCCTACCAAGCGACCGCTGCCCAGGCATCTGCAGATATTGGTCTACGCATCGGGTTCCCTCGGCCGTTAATCTTGGTTTTCGTGACTTTCAGACAGCTACTCTCGAGGCTGAGTGCACCCCGTACCAACCCACACGTCCGTTTCTAAAATCACTAACGGAGCCGGGAATCAAACCCGGGGCCTCCAGGTGAGAAGCAGGCACGCTATCCCCAATACCATGGGGCCAGAAATTTTTGTCATACCAGGAGCAAAATTAACAGTCGTTAAAAATGTTATTTCGCGCCGGGAGCAAAATTAAGAGACTGTAGCGGTTTTCATTTCGTGCCAGGAGCGAAATGAAAAGTCTTATATCGAATTTTATTTCAGGCCAGGAGAAAAATTAAAAGTCTGTAAAGAATTTTATTTCGAGCCGGGAGCGAAATTAAAAGTCTGTAATGAATTTTATTTCGAGCCGGGAGCGAAATTAAAAGTCTGTAATAAATGTTATTTCGAGCCGGAAGCTAAATTAAAAGTCTGTAATGAATTTTATTTCGAGCCGGGAGCGAAATTGAAAGTCTGTAACGAATTTTATTTCGTGCCCGGAGTGAAATTGAAAGTCTGTATATATTTTTTTATTTCGCGCCGGAAGCGAATTTAAAAGACTAACGGTTTTTATTTCACGCCAAGAGCGAAATGAAAAGTCTTTAATGAATTTTATTTCACGCCAGGAGCAAAGTTAAAAGTCTGTTAAGAATTCTGTTTGTAGCCGGGAGCGAAATTAAAAGTCTGTAACGGATTTTATTTCACGCTGGGAGCGAAATTTAAAGTCCGGTACGAATTTTATTTCGCACCGGGGGCGAAATTAAAAGTCAGTAATGCATTTTATTTCGCCCCTGCAGCGAAATTAAAATTCTGTTTCTAATTTTATTTCGCTCCAGGAGTGACATTTTATTCCTTTGAACAATTTAATTTCTCGACGCTAATTTAAATTGATAATACATTTCGTTTTGCATGCCAGTCCTGCCTTGAATCGGTTTTGGTGGTGGCTCCATTTTTCACCTGAATTGTAATTCTAACTGCAGTTGATGACCGTAATGGTCTCCATCAGTCGTACCTATATGTACATCGTACATGTATATGATCTACCAGAGATACTGTCCAAAATAAATTGCCGAAAATAGAACACCTAACGAACACTAAAAATAATAGTGTTGCAGGTAAAATAAACTAAGTAAAAAGTAATTAAAGGGATCGATGAACTAAAAACAGGAAAAACAACATAGAAAATTAGAAGTCATAAGTACAAACTGGTAAAATTTCAAAGGATCACTCAGAAATATCCCGAACTGAACAATAATTCAGAACTAGCCATCACAGTCACAGTCAATCGCAACATCGGACTAGATGCTCAGGAATCCCATACCGTCAGCTAAGGGGTAAGGTCATCACTCTCTCACTTGATTTTCACTCCCCTTTCCTGCTGCTGCGGTGGCCTTGGTCAAGCTTGTGGCGCGCCGTGGCCGCCTGCTTTAAGCGTGTGTACAATCCTGTATGAAATATCTATATATATAAAAATCATTGTTACTTGATAGTATGTGTGTGGGTGTGTATGTCTCCTATGCGTTCATACACCACCATCCGATTGCGCTGAAACTTGGGTGAGATGTTGATTACTCTCCAAGGAAGGTTTCTGGCTTAGTAAGTCTATTTTACAATAGGCAGCGCACGAGTAGATTCAACAAATGAGCTACGACGCACGAAGCGTTTCAACAAAGTCACTTATGCGTTCATATACCATTAGACGACGCGCGAAGCATTTCGACACAGTCCCGTATTTGTTCGTAAACCTTTCATCCGATTGCGATGAAACTTGGGTGAAAAGTTGTTTCCACTCCAGGGAAAGTTTCTAACTTAAATACATTTCACAGTAGATAGCGCACGAGTAGATTCAACAAATGAGTGACGACACGCAAAGCGTTTCAACAAAGTCCCGTATGCATTCATATACCATTCGTTCGATAGCTATGAAACTTGGGTTAGATGTTGTGTACACTTCAGGGAAGGTTTCTGGCTTAGTAAATCCACTTTACAATAGGCAGCGCGCGAGTAGATTCAAAAAATGAGCTACGACGCACGAAGCGTTTCAACAAAGTCACTTATGCGTTCATATACCATTAGTCCGATAGCGATGAAACTTTGGTGAGATGTTGTGTACACTCCAGGGGAGGTTTCTGGCTTAGTAAATCCATTTAACAATCGATAGCGCAAGAGTAGATTCAACAAATGAGCGACGACGCGCGAAACATTACAACAAAGTCCCGTATGCGTTCATATACCATTCGGCCGATAGCGATGAAACTTGGGTGAGATATTGAGTGCATTCTAAGGAAGGATTCTGGCTTAGTATATCCACTTTATAATTGGTAGCGCACGAGTAGATGCAACAAATGAGCGACGACGCGCGAAGAGTTTCAACAAGGTCCCGTATGTGTTCATATACCATTCGTACGATAGCATTGAAACTTGGGTGAGTATATACATTTCACAGTAGATAGCGCACGAGTAGATTCAACAAATGAGTGACGACACACAAAACGTTTCAAGAAAGTCCCGTATACATTCATATACCATTCGTCCGATAGCTATGAAACTTGGGTTAGATGTTGTGAACACTTTTGGGAAGGTTTATGGCTGAGTAAATCCACTTTACAATAGGCAGCGCACGTGTAGATTCAACAAATGAGCTACGACGCGCGAAGCGTTTCAACAAAGTCACGTATGCGTTCATATACCATTCGTCCGATAGCGATGACACTTGGGTGAGATATTGAGTACACTCTAAGGAAGGATTCTGGCTTAGCAAATATACTTTACAATAGGTAGCGCACGAGTAGATTCACCAAATGAGCGACGACGCGCGAAGCGTTTCAACAAATCACCGTACGCGTTCATATAGGCCTACCATTTGTCCGATAGCGATGAAACTTGGCTGAGATGTGGTGCACAGTCCAGGGAAGGTTTTTGACTTAGAAAATCCATTGCACAATAGGTAGCGCACGAGTAGATTCAACTAATGAGCGAAGGCACGCGAATCGCTTCAACAAAGTCCCGTATGCGTTCATATAGGCCTACTATTCATCCTATTGCGATGAAACGTGGGTGAGTTGTTGTGCACACTGCAAGGAACGTTTCTGATTTAGTAAGTCCATTGTATAATGGGTTGCGCACGAGTAGTTTCAACAAATGAGTGAAGGTGCACAAACCATTTCAACAAAGTTCTATCTGCGTTCATATACCATTCATCCGATTGTGATGAAACTAGGGTGAGTTGTTGTGTACACTGCAGGGAAGGTTTCTGACTTAGTCAATCCATTGTACAATTGGTAGCGCGCGAGTTGATTCAACAAATGAGTGACGGCGCGCGAATCGTTTAAACAAAATCCCGTAAGCGTTCATATGCCATTTATCCGATTACGATGAATCTTTGATGACTTTTTGTGTATACGCCAGGGAAGGTTTTTGACTTAGTAAATCCATTTTACAATAGGTTGCGCACGAGTTGATGCAACACATGAGTGACGACGCGTGAAGTGTTTCAGCAAAGTTCCATCTGCGTTCATATACCATTCATTCGATTGCGATTAAATTTTGGTGAGTTGTTGCGCACTCTCCCACAAATGTTACAAAATTAGTAAATCCATTTTACGATAGCTTAGAGGCAGTTAACGGAAATTGAAGAAAAAATTGTGTATCCAAAAGCACTTCAAGGAACCAAATTACAATGCCAACACTTTCTTTGATTGGCATTGCAACGCATGCCGGGTACAGCTTGTTACCTTATAAAAGATGCTGGAAGTGTCGTCCTTCCTGGGTTATAC
This sequence comes from Meconema thalassinum, assembly GCA_946902985.2. NCBI lineage: Eukaryota > Metazoa > Arthropoda > Insecta > Orthoptera > Tettigoniidae > Meconema > Meconema thalassinum. The sequence continues at coordinate 1,635,970,882 of OX336388.2, forward strand.
AGGCATTGTATCTGGTAACCACATTTTGGCTCACGCGAGTGAGTTCTGCCACTGTAATGTTTCTGATTTTTTATTTTATGTTCTTTATTGAGCACTGTGTCAGTAGGCCTAGTGGCAAACTTATTTACAATTACGTGAATCAGTGCTAGTGAAGGTGACACTTCATCAGGAAATTGCTGAACTTACCCACCGGGCCGACTCGTACTTAAAATAAGTTTTACATACAAAAATACGATGTTGCAATGATAACTGTCTCAACATGTTACCATCTGAGGTTCAGACTGGTGACTGACAACACCTGCACGCTTATTGCAAGGTCAAGTTTGTACTATGCGCGCGCTTTCAATACTACAGCAAGGGGCCGTGGTGCGCCAGAAACTCGGCCAAGCCCGCTGCAGTAGCGAATAACAAAACCGCCGCTCGTCGTTCTTACTTAATATGAAAGACCCTATATGTAGACCATAGAGTTATGTACTATTAGATGACTTTTATTGCGTAGGTCCATTATTCAAACGTTGACTTCTATCGCATGATTGGGACACAAGATATAAAAAAATAATTTAAAAATTTTGCACAGCTGCCATCTTGAGCGTATGTAAACAATTTAACAAAATTAGATATCAGTTCATTACAATGTATATAAACAATTGCTGTACCAAGTTTCACTGAGTTCGGATGGTTAAATCACCAGAAAAGTCTATTTAAATGTTCAAATTCACTTGGCCGCCATGTTCGTTTTGTAGTTAACAGGTTTATGAAAGTCACTTAAGTGACTTTTATCACCGTACAAAATTTCAGGGTGATATCGGTGACAGATTCGGAGATACAGAATGCCAGTGAGATATTTCGCACAGTCACCATGTTGAATTGGTGAAACATAATAAGCTTTGAAGGGCACGATCGGGGTCGGCCAAAATAATAGGCCTACTATGACCTTACCGAATTTCATTGAAATCGCTCCAGCCGCTTAGATTTTATTAGGTGGGGTGTGGAGGAAGAGGGGGGAGGGGTGGGGGTGCACACCAAGACCCGGCGTAGGTGCGTGACGTCATGTCATGTCAGTAGGTAATCTGTGTCCTTGACTCTCCCCACCTGCCGCTAGCAACGTGTGCGAGTGAGATGTGTATAGTATCTCGTGGTAACCTGCAAGCCAGGCAAGTGCTTTTAGGGCCATATGACCCAGGCGCACACTGTCAGCACTGTCTACGCTGGAACTCGTCAGTTCAGGGGCGCGTGGCCAGCCTGTCGCGGCTGGATTTCTCGAAGTCGTTCTTCTCTTCTCTTCATATTATTATTATTATTATTATTATTATTATTATACTATTATTATTGGCAATAAAATTTTATTGGATACCAAAAGACTACGTCTCATACTGTTCCCGAGTACATTGTAGATCAATTCTCTATTATTGAATGGATTCATTTGATAGCAAAATTATGCCATTTATACTTAAGTTAGGCATACCCAAACACGATAAGTTATTAAAAAATGTTCATGTTGTTTCTTTCCCTTATTCGAAACGAACCACAAGCTTTCAATTCTCTTTGAAGTCTATCGGTAGCTCTAAACGACCTATCCTGTTATGCCGATGGTTACTTCACATCTGATGGTGGGGTCCAGCATAAATCTTGTATCCTTCTTACGGCCAATAACGATTATTATTCTATTGTACTTTTGCTTCTAACACGAGAAAGACACGAACACATGGATCGCGTAACATTTCTGAAATGTTACAGATGCATCTTAGATCTATGTCGGTGATTCCTAACGTTTGTAGTGAATCTCCTTCTTAATTTTGGTGTTTGAACGGAGCTAGGTTATCAGACACTCCACAGTGTTTGCAGCATACAGTCTCACACAAGAGCAACCTTTGCCTCCACCTATTTGTGCTTGGCTACTCCCTTTCATGTGTACATCTGGATAAGTTGTTCTCCATAAAATATGGCGATTAGACACTTTCGCAATCAACCAGCAAGTTCATTTTGTTTTTTCCATACATCCGCTTCAGGCTCAATTCTCAAGTATTCCTTTGGTTCCTAACTAGTAAATCACCGTCTTCATCGTTACCACCATCTTCATCATCATCACCGTAATGAAAACCTCATTCGTTGTACAAACACAAATTACGCACCATGTCACCTTGCCTTCAAGCAATTCTTGCACTCTCTGTATATATGTGGCACGGTGTCCCTACATGATGATTACTATACTTTGGATGTTCATTCACTGAAAATTGCGAAATTAGCTTCGAGGTTTTCCTATGCCCAGAACATAGAATGCTATGAAATTCAAATGTTCTTAAATACGATGTGTGGATTACATATAAATATGCAATTGGATTAACTCACGACGGCTACTTGTAGCATTGGCCTTTGAGAATAGTTTACGGAAGCTATTCTAACAACTCTACGAGGTGAGTTTCTCCCCGAGTTCCCATATGAATATTCGAATTGCAGAATAAGAATGTAGAAAAAAAAAGGAAAACACGTGCTCACTGACCTGGTGCAAGTCCTCGAAATGAACACCCCTTTGATGACTTACGTATCATCGATACCATTTCAGTACCTCAAACTGAAATTAAATTTCATGGCAGGCCAGGGAATCAAACCCGGACCATCGGGGCGACAGCCAAGAATGTTAGGCGCCACACCACAAGGTGATCTCTTTCATTGTCAGCGCAATCTATTGCACGATGCCATGTAATTTCAGCACGAACTATAATAGTACACCTTTCTTCGTATTTTTGGCATTGCATAGCCCCTGGTAAGTTAGAGAGATGGTTCGCATACCATAACCCAAGAGCCGAATAGTTCCAAAAACCAACAAACAACCGAAAGAAATACCGACAAGCTGGTAGAAAGACAGACAACATATTTTGTAATTTTCAGAGCAAAATTGTTTTACAATGAATAGCACTCTTGGTCTCCATACTGTTGAAATAATGAAAATTGTCCTAAAACTTCAAAAGTTAGAAGGATTTCATGTCAACATGCTTATTTTGCCGTATATCTTATGTGTAGGTAAATTCCATGAGTTATTGTTTCAGGCGATGTTGAAAATACGAATAAAAGACATCAATTACCTCAGATTGCGACGGAATATTGTTCAGTTTAAAAACCTGAATAATTTACTAATGCACGTTTCTCGAATTCACATATCCGTGAACAGCATCAATCTAATCAGTTGGTGAATTCAGAATCTTGTTATTGAAATACTGTAGACTATAGCTTTATAGTCCTAATGTATTTATTTTTTTGTTCGACCCGTAATTATTTCGGTTGCTATGAGGTAGGGGATGTGGTGAGACAGTTTCCTTGTGGGAATGATATTACGGATAGATGCCCTTCATGACGTCAATCTCATGAGAGGATTTACGGACAAATGAAATTAATGAGGTAAGGTATGACATGGTTGTGTGTGGTATTTCGAGTTCGGTGTAGTCTGACCATGCACGTTAGCGTGTGTAGCTACGTCGGCTGGTTTGTGACATTATGTCAACAAATAAAAATAAAAAAAATTACACTCCTGATTCCATACCGGCCCCTGTTACTGTCACATGCATGATTACCAATATGCTTGATTCCATTTTTAGGATTATTATATCTCGCTGCACCTGCTACATCACCCAAAAAGTAGGGGCAGTTCCGCCCCTTAAAACAACAATAACAAATCCAACAAGTAGTTCCGTGAAGAACTATACAGCCTATTTTAATATATCCAACTTATGTTCATTTCTTCTATCAACATACAAAAGTTCAGTTTGATTGCTGTAATAGATTCGCAGATATTGAGAACCGGCTAAATATTGCGCATGGTCGCCATGTTGGATTGTTATATCTGTAGGTCTTAGAGTTATGTACTGTTACATGAAGTGTATTGTGTACGTGTAGTATTCAAACTTCAATCGCATGATTAGGACACAAGAAGTAAAAACGAGATTTTAAAATTTCGCACAGCTGCCATCTTGTGGTTATGGAAACAAATGAAAAAATTAGATGCCAGTGGATTAACATTTGTAGAAGGATTTACTGTACCAAGTGTCACTGCACTCGGATGGTTAAATTGCGAAAAACGACCATGTGAATATTTATAATTCGCATCGCCGCCATGTTGGATTTGTGATCACCAGGTTATTGAAAGTCCTATAGGTGAACTTATGTTCATAGCCCCTATGAAGATTAAAAAAATTAGTTTGATTGCTGTAATAGATTCGTAGATATTGAGATCCATCTAAATATTTCGGATGGTCGCCATGTTGGATTGTTATATGTATAGGCCATAGAGTCATGTACCATTAAAGGAAAATTATTGCAAGGGTTCATTACTCAAACTCTCACTTCGATCGCATGATTACGACACAAGAAATAAAAACTTAATTTTAAAATTCGCACATTCGCCATCTTGAGGTTATGTAAACAATTGAACTAAATTAGATACCAGTGCATTACAATGTGTATTAACATTTTCTGTACCAAGTTTCATTGCGTTTGGATCATTAAATCGCGAGAAACGTCTATTTAAAATTTTCAAATTCGCTTGGCTGCCATATTCGTTTTGTAGTTAACCGGTTTTTGAAAGTCTTATATATGAAATTCCAGTAGTGCCCTTTATCTCCGTACAAAATTTCAGGGTGATATCGCTAACAGTTTCAGAGATATAGAATGCCGGTGAAATAATTCGCACAGCCGCCTTTTTGAGGTTATGTAAACAATTGAACGAAGTTAGATGTCGGTACATTACAATGTGTATAAACAAATACTGTACCAAGTTTCATTGCGTTTGGTTGGTTAAATCGTGAGAAACGTCTATTTAAAAGTCGCAACTTCGCTTGGCCGCCATGTTGGTTCTGTAGTTATCAGGTTTTCAAAAATCACATTGGTGAACTTCTAGTAGTTCCCTTTATCACCGTGAAATATTCCAGGGTGATATCGGTAATAGTTTCGTAGATATCGAAAGCTGGTGAAATATTTCGCACAGCCGCCATGTTGTATTGGTGAGACGTAACAACATTTGAAGGGCACGGTCGGGGTGATCAGGAATAGTGCTATGAACTTACCGAGTTTCATTGCAATCGCTCCAGCGGTTTAGAAGTGATTAGGGGGGGGACACACACACCATCACACACGCACACAGAGACAGATACACGGACAAAAGGTGATCTCATAAGCCTATTTTTTCATAAATGAAAATAGGCTAAAAAGTATGCAACTTCTTGTTGCAGATCTGGTTCATGTAGGCCTACGTCCAAATATCATGTTTTATACGTCTTCGGTGTGTTTCTTTAAGGTGTGACTTTCCCACTGTGATATTTTTGTGCTCCCCAGGCACAAAAGACGTTATGAGCACGGCAGACCACAAGCATATGACAAAATGTTGCCTCCAGTGCGCCTAGTGTCCAGGCTCTGCGCTCAGTACTAAACGTACTGCAGCACCCCGTCAAAGGGACAGTGCTTGTGCGACTACGTGCTGCAGTGCTAGTGTGATGTCGTGCTGCTCTGCTCAGAAATAGGCAGAATAGGGCTGCGCTTCACCTGCTAGCACTGCTTCACCTTGCCCATTGCACGGCCCTGGTGCACACACACGGACAAAAGTTGATCTCATAAGCCTATTTTTTCATAAATGGAAATAGGCTAAATACGAGATTTTAAAATTTCGCACAGGCGCCATCTTGTGGTTATGAAAACAATTCAGTTTGATTGCTGTCATTGATTAGTTGACATTGAGAATCGTCTAAATATTTCTAAATATTTGTAGACCATAGAGCTATGTACTATTAGATGACGATTATTGCGTACGGTAGGTTCATTGTTCAAACGTTGCCAACGATCGCATGATTAGGACACAAGAAATTAAAACTTAATTTTTAAATTTCACACAGGCATCATCTTGCGGTTATGTAAACAATTGAGCTGAATAAGATGTCAGTGCATTACAAGGTGTATAACATTTGCTATACCATTTGACGGCCCTCGAATGGTTTTATCGCGAAAAAAAAAAGATCTATTTTAATGTATCAACTTCGCTTGGCCCCCATGTTCATTTGTTACTTAACAGGAATTTTGAGAGTCGCATCTACTAGTTCATTTTATCGCCGTACAAAATGTCAGGGTGATATCTGTAATAGTTTCGGAGATATGGAATGTCAGTGAAATATTTCGTACAGTCGCCATGTTGGATTGGTGAGCTGTAATAAAATTTGAAGATCACGGTCGGGGTCGTACAAAATAGTACTATGACCTTACCGAGTTTCATTGAAATCGCTCCAGACGTTTATATTTTATTGGGGGGGGGGGGAGACATACACATATGCACACGCACGGACTAAATGTGATGTCATAAGCCTATTTTTCATAAATGAAAATAATAAAGAAAGCTTTTCATTCAGTCTACACGAATTTCGTGTTGACCGACTGAATAGCTTTCTTCATTAGAAATAACCATCACTGAAAAATGGCTTCTATCACTACTAAATGAAAATAGGATACCAAGTAAACGAAAAGCAAGAACGGGAGGTTTCATTTAGGAAAGAAATACTCTTATTGGTCACAAAGGAGTGAAAGTTTGGTGTGTAGGTTAAACTCTGCCTTATATGGCAACACTGCGAGAAGGTGAGTTCGATTCCCATCTTAGCTATCATAGAGTGTTTTTCTGTGGTTTCCCACTTCCACTCCAGGAAAATGCGTGGATAGTTCCTAAGTCAAGGCCATTGCCAACTCCAAAAATAGCAAAGTTCATCAGACTTCTACTACATGGGACTGATGAACAATAGGTTATGTTCCAAACCCCTATATGAAGCAACAAGAAATATTTCGAATCAATGGGATCCATCGTATTGATTTTAGGAAACATGTTTCTAACGTAGGCTACAGTATGACTGCGATCGAAACGAGCAAGGTGCCATGCCCTGTCTGATGGGGCACGCGCTCAGATTGAAATCACTATGTTGATTATTATTGATATTTCAAGAAGTAATTATGCTATGTCTGAATAAATAATTGGCATGGAATTACATATGGCCCAGCATCGTCAGTTCACGGTCACCTTCCATGCTTGTCCGGGTAGCGGGCAAATAGACACTTCCATAACGTTATTGACGAGATTCTTTTCTGAAATAACGGAATCAATTTCTCCACTTAGAATAATGTTACTGATAGCGCATAGCTGGTAAAAATCGCCTATATACCATTACTAGACTTATAACGTTGTTGGTGAGTTCGCATTTCAATATAACTGAATTAATTTTTCTGCCCTGAATGACGTTATTGATAGCGTATGGCTGGTAAAATTCGCTCGTACACCGTTACTAGACTTATAACGTTATTGGTGGGTTCGCATTTCTAAATAACGGAATTATTTTTCTGCCATGAATAACGTTATTGACAACGCAAAGCTCGTAAATATCGCTCGTATACCGTTACAAAGCTTATAACGTTATTGGTGGGTTCACATTTCTAAATAACGGAATTAATTTTCCTGCCCTGAATAACGTTATTGATAGCGTATAACTGGTAAAAATCTCTCGTATACCGTTACTAGGCTTATAACGTTATTAGTTGGTTTGCATTTTGAAATAACCGAATCGATCTCACTGCCTGAATAACGTTATTTATGGCGCGCAGCGGGTTAAAATCGCTGTCATACCGTTACTAAACTTATATCGTTAATAACGGGAGCGCATTTTAAAATAACGGAATCTTTTCCTCTGCTGGTTATAACGTTAATAGCACAAATCCGGGAAAATTATAACCCCTTATTTCGTTGTCGCACTAAAAACGTTATTCATATACCATTTGATTTGGGTACGGAAGCAGTAACGTAACAAAAATTAATTCGTTATTTTTGACAATTCTGTTACGTTATGAAGCCTTGCCGAAAATTGAATTATTCTGGGACAAAATGAGAGTATTTTCCGTCCATATGATAAAATTTAACCAGCAAATATAGATTCTGGAAGTGTGACACAGGAGGGTAGTGTTACAAGCTCGAGGCCGTGGGAGAGCCCGATCACGTGATATATTGCACAATAGACGCTTCTAGAAGGCTAAAATTGGCATAGCAACAGTGAGTTTGGAAATTAATATTATAAATATTGTTATAAATTATGCTGTTGGATCCCAGCCCAGAGCCAATGAGAAGAGGTCTTATTGAAGACGGGATCAACTTCAACTACATAATTTGGTGAAATTATACATTTAGGCCCTTAGAAGAAGATTTTCTTATTTGATAATGTAGAGAATATTAATTCATTTTAAATACAAGGAGTAGAGTATTGTGGATGTATTGAAGGCGAAGCTGAATTCCCTGTCCCCGAGAGCGTAAGTAAAGGTAGGTGTGCCCCGTGTAGTTTGTTGTTTATCTAAAATATTCTTGTTACTGCTGTATGTAAATCCCTAAAGACCATGTTTGGAGCGATTTCTAATGTAGTAATTGGCCGGTGCTGTTAGAAATAGGCTATCCAGCTGGGGCAATGGATATTCCAACAGGCTACTTTCTGGATTTACGGGTACAGTACCTACTGCAAGGCCACTGCCGCCTCCTTCCCACTTCCCTGCCTATCCTTTCCTAACGTTCCAATCCCTCCCCTCATGAGGCCCCTGTTCGCTTTGCAGGTGAGGCCGCCTGGGCGACGTGCCGATCACACCTCCCCAGTTGTATCCCACCCGACCAGATGTTCCAAGCTCCAGGACACTGCCCGTAGAGGCGGTAGTGGTGAGTTCCCACACTGAGTCCGTGGGAACCACCAACCTAGAGGGTAAATCGACTAAATAAATAAAAAATACTCACAAGAGGGCCTATTCATAAGGCATTTTAAACTCGATTTCACGCAGGAACATCATCGAAACAAGCAAAATATAAATGAAACTTAATTCCGTAATGCAGTATTATTGGAACGTGGAAATAAGTCACCATCTTGTGCACAAAATTTGCGTAGTCGTAATAGCCGTGAGGTTAGTGCTTATGACTGTGAATCTAGAGATCTTGGGTTCGAATCCCAGACGGGGTAGATAATTTTGCTACCAGATTATCATTTTAAACGATATTTACCATATCAACATGACTCATTTTAACAGAATCCATATGAAATTACGTGTTGGTCTGTGAATGAAGAGGACCTGTTTATAAGGAATTTAAGGTTATGAGCGGTGTCGCGTCTATTAATCTAGTTGATCCATATCGTATTCTTTATTAAGGCTAGTGCTGGTGGAAGCTACAAATCATCTAATAAAATGAGTTCCGTATTATAAACTACAATATCGGTAAAACACTCCCTTTTACAATAGATTAATATTTGTACCAATAATAGTATAAAATACCGGTGTATCAACAATTTCACGTGAGGTTTCTTCTATGTTAGATGTTTTTGCACATCATATGCGACTACTGTAAGGCTCGTATTTTTTTAATGTAGCGCTAGGCCTATAGTGCCATGTTAGTTCAAGCTTTAAAGCCTAAAACGAAAGAGAGTTCTTCCTGGTTGGTAGGCAACTGCAGTTTATAAATTTGACCCCCCACCCCTCCAAGTTTGCGAGGAGTTTTACGCCCTGCTAGATAAAGCTGTTCGTGTGACCCGACTCATGGTACGGCCATAAAAGGAAAAGTATATTATTCCTAATGAGTATAGCTATAGAGTGTAAGAAAAACAGAGGTAGACCTAAGAATCAATGGTTGGATTCAGTGTTAAATGATTTCAAAGTGAGTGAATTGTGGGGTAAATTTTGAGTTAAATCTAATGTATTTGCATGTCTTTCAATTTGGGATAAAATTGTAAACAAAAATTGTCGTAAAGTAATGAGTAAATAGTGGTTAAGTTAGCTTGCCACGGTGTGTGAGTGGATAGCGTGTCGGTCTACTAACCTCAAGATTGCAGGTTCGCTCCTGGCCGTGGTAAGTGATTTTTTTTGAAAGGCGGCAAAAATACGACACGCATGTCATACGATTTAAATTCAGTAGGCCGTGTTCATAATGGCAAAATTAATCTCAGGAGTTTCCGCCAACACAAAGTTCCTCATTTCTCTACTTGAAAACGCTATAGTGTTCAAGGAGCTTAGATATCTAACCTCCTTGACTTTCATAGTGATTCAAGGAACAACGAAATTTGACATGCAAGCTACCATCTGGGTGTCAAATTACAAAGCTTGCACCCGGCACCGAGGCCATACGATATTATTATTATAGTGGTTAAGTTGTGAGTATTTTTTTTTATCCCTAGATCTTAAATACTGCCATAGTCGGAAAAGTACCAGAGTTGAACAATCGGGAAAGATAAGAGAGAAAAAAGAAGCCCGATTCAAGAAAGTGAGGGCAAATCTTTGGCATTTAATGGGAAATTGTGGGGTTTGGTAAGATCTTGGAAATTAATAAAAACATTTTTTTTAAATTCGCCCTATATTATTTCAAATCAACACCCATCAGGGGCGGCTGGCTCTAACGGGCCAGTGGGCCAGGGCCCTCCTTACCATGAACCTACATTAGTAATTCATTATTAAGCCTTAACGCTCGAAATACTGGCCGAGTTGTGCGCTCCTCACTATGAAAATACACCAGCATGTTTGAATAACGCACCACATATCTTGTCACGTAATTCGCCTTGCTGCTGGCTGCTTGGGGCCCAGGCCTTACTGGCATGGACGAATAATACTAGGAAGCGAAGCTCCCATAAGGCCAATGGTTATCACTTTCTAATTTCGACCTTCAGCTGTTACACCTTACCGCACTCTGGTGAGTGTCGTGGGCAAGACACCGCCATATGGCGCGGCATTTAAAATTACTAATGTATGCTAAATTTTGAGGTTAGGTAGTTAATTTTGCAAGTATTTGATATAAGAGTTTCCCATGTTTTAGTTTTAGAATTGCATACGTCCGTGGAAATGTAAATAACATTGAAATTATTTAATTCTCCCGCGAGTGTTTTCGAAGTCCCAATATACAAAGTTTCAATAGGTCAACTTATTTATAAAATAGGATGAATGTGGAAGTTTTGAAGGAAATAAACAAATAAAATGAAGATATATGAATATATTAATTTTTGTAGGCAATTACATATAATTTACAAATAATACAGTATATGGCAATTGTACATGTAAAACAAGATATATGAATACATACAATTTACAAATTTTATAAAACAATTCAATATGAATAGGCCTATAGTGGTTGTCTTACTTGCAGGCCTGTCCCTCAAAGCAGTTGGTGAGATGCAGTGCACAGAAAATGGCTTAATTGTAGTCTTTTATGCAAGTGCATACTTTACCAATCATCAGATTGGAGATATCCCTCCACACATTTCATCTTCCTCCTTGTGTTTCTGAAATGACATGCAGCGGGTCAAGACAAGCGACTTTATGTTGTTTCAAACTTCTGTTACAAATTTATCGATGGTAAATATCTTTAGAACCACCGGGTGAGTTAGCTGAGGTCGTTACGGCATGACTGCTGGCAGTCGCTCACATCCGGGAGGCGAGGAGGTTCGAACCATTGTCGAAACCCAAAGGCTGCCCTGGCAGCGAGAAGCTAGCGGAGCACTGTTGACGACACATATCAATACAGAAAATTAGCATAAAGGACACATTACGCAGTAGTCATTGTCGAAAACCATTAAACTGGACGAGTTAGGCTATAGCCATTGTCAAAATTATTGGTCTGGACAAAACGTAGGTTAGAATAGTAGGGTTGAGGTGAAACATTTGCCATGGGAAGCTAGCGGGGCACTGCTGACAACACGTTAGGCTGTAACCATTGGATTGGATGTGTTTAGGCTGTTACCATTGTCATAATTATTTGTCTAGGCAAATGTGACTTTTACAAAAACAAATTTTATAGCACACAAAAGAAAAAGCAAAGAAGCCTATACAATTAGTATCATATGCGTGGGGTTGGCAATGCTGTAGGCCTACTTGTGCATAAACTATGCACATAAATTATGCGGATAATAGCAGACACAGCTGACATTTTACTATATAAGTTGTGATATTATTTGGGAAGGCAGATGGGTTATAGACAGCGGAAGAGTGAACTACATCATTTCTAGAGTAATTTTGTATCATTATACTGTAAAAGCTAATAATGGCTAATTTCAGTGACAATGTTTTTCATAGGTTCTTGTCTCCTTCACTGGTAGGCCTACCAATAAATGTAACAAGCTCAGAATTGAGCAACATTGTCATTTTAACCGGAATTATTTACAGCCATTCAAACAATACTGCATTAAAATACTGCAAATAATTATATTTTCTCAGAAATGAACACACATGGCAGCTAGGGGTCATGTCAAGAACAGAAACTTGTAATCAGAAAGGCAAGGCTGACACAATTAAAACAAAAACATGATGCACAGGAAGACATACTCCTCAACAGAGCAGATAACCTAGATGTTATGCCCCTTAAAACAACAACCACTCTCACTGGAGCACAAGATGTTATGCCCCTTAAAGCAACAATCACCATCATCACTCACACCCCACATCTAAATACACTGACGGACCGAGAAAGGTGCAACTCATTTTCAATTTGTCAAAATTAAGTATTTTATATTTGACAATGTCCACAGAAGTTTAGACTGTGTAGACTCTAGGCTCCTTTCGTCAACTTTTGTTCTCTGCTGACCTCAACTGTATGAAGCTTCCATCGCCGTGGGTGTCTTTCATTCTCATGCCTGCAAGATCAGAGGTCCCTGAAAGACAAAGGTTTTTTTCTTTTAGCTGCATGTTGAAATGTTAAATTTCAATACATAGCACATTCCTGACAGGACACATTTTAACTTACCTGCAGTCACAACCGTAGGAACTGCTTCAGAAGTCAGGGAATTTCTATTTAAGTGCCTTGTGATGAACCATTTGGCAAAATTAACACTGCATAATCGACGTGTAATCATGCCACACACACAGATTTCCCGAACACATCATCCCTTCCACAGAACTACTAGGCCTACTCGCTGCATCTGCAAAGAAAAATAGCTCAAATAAAAACATGTGCAGTAGCTACAGGATATTAATTGCTAAAATCACATATCCATAAAACACTACTAAAAATTCAGCTTGAATAAGATAAATATACATAAACCTAACTGAAAACGATCTAACTTACTGGCCTTGAACTCATTACTCTGAGCTGCAGTAACCACACACATATATGGCTAAGATATAGGCAACTCGTAACTTTCAGTAGTAATAACTCTTTGACTCTTCAGTCAGTCAACTTGAATTCCCCCAATGAATGAGTGGGGTACAATGTATACCTATATAACTTAATGGAGTATAGCTAATAGGCTACATGTAATTTTTTTCAGGAGATTCATGTATATTATATACATTGTACCCCCACCCATACATTGGGAAAATTCGCTACAGGGGTGTAGGACACCCTGGTCATCATCCCTGTCTCTTAAGTCTTGCACACTTGTATACTTTCCTTATATTATTATAAAGGAAGAAATCGCTAACTCAATTTTACTCCACGTGAACATCAAGAACATTATTTCTACCTATGTTTCCATTAATTCTTCACGAGAGGAGTTACTTCCTTATATCACTTTCACAAGGCTAAATATTGAAAAAATATATATAATTCGATTCACATACCTTCTGGGAGCTTATGGGAGTCATTCAATGATCATTTTCGATTTCCATCGGCATTGCTGCACTGGAAATAATTACTTTTACTACCGATAACAGTTAATTCTTACGAGATTCCGCGCCATCTTACATTTACTCACATACTACGTCATACCCGCTGTAAACACAAATCGCCCACGACACACAATAGATATCGCCCTAGTCGAACATATGTGCTGCCGTCTATAGAGGACCGCTAAAAGGTCGAAGCTTCACTTCCTAGTATTCTTCTTCCATGTTACTGGGCCCAAGACTCCATTCATTCAACTACGAACAAGGACAGGTCTATTGCGCGTGCGCGCAGACGCTGTTCTAACGTCGGTTATTGGCCCAGATATTGCGAGCCCACGGTTACAAGGAAGAAAAACAAATGGAGCAGTTATATGGGCTCTGGAGAGAACTTTGGAATGCTGAACTGCTACGTTTGCCTCGAACTTACATCATCTATGGCCGTACCCTGCCCCTTACCTCCCCCTTCTGCCGATGCTGTTTGAAATGATTCGCAAGACGACCACTAGATAGCAGTAGTTATCGGAGGCAAACAGGACACCACCCTGTTGTCATTAGTCCAAGGTTACGTAAAGAGGTCTCTTTAAGAATTCTGTGACAAGCGTTTCCAGTTTTTGACAAATGTCTTAGTGATAGGCTATTATACATTTGGAATTAAATAGCGATTTAGAGGGATATTTAAATTATATTAAATGTAGAACATAACATTTTCCCTAATGAGACAAAATTTAATGGTTATTAACAAACACCTAGAGTGCTAGCGAGTAGCGATGCTGTGTGTGTTGAATTTGGTAACATTGTCCACAAACATTTGTGACGATAAGCGTTGAAATAGGAGTACATTAAGCAATGAATACGGTGGATTATTTAATAAAAGTGCCCTTTTCTTCTCATTCACTCGAAGATAAAATTAAGATTAAGGAATTAGGGAGACCGACGCCAGTTCTGAAAGTAGAACAATTGTGCAAAGATAAACGGCGGGAGGGAGTGAGGAAGTTCAGTCCTGAATCGTACAACAAAAATGATTGGCTATGTGGTTGTGAAGTTAGAGATTCGTTCTTTTGCTTTCCCTGTTTGTTATTTGGAGAGGAATCCTCTTGGACTAAAATTGGTGTGACAGATTTGAAACATTTAGTGGACAAATTACGATAACACGAGTGTTCTGCCGACCATAAGGACAACGTAATGAATTTTGCTGTGCTTGGGAAAGCAAACATTTTAAATCAACTGAGCACTGCTTACAGGCTTCAAGTTCAGCTTCACAATGAAAAGGTAAGAAAGAACAGATATGTGCTATCTCTTCTTATTAACTGTGTCCGATTCTGTTGGGCTTATGAACTTGCTCTCCGTGGGCCTGATGAATCAGTGACGTCATCTAACTCTGGAATTTTTCGTGGACTCGTGGATTTTAGTGCAGAGCTTAATGAATCATTAAAGTCTCACTTAGAAAAAGCAAGTGTTTTTAAGGGAACTTCCAAAACTGCCCAGAATGAGTTACTAGATTGCATGCTTCAAGTATGCCATGACCACATATCTGAAGATATAAGAAATGCCGATTACGTAGCTATTATAGCAGATGAGACAAGCGACGTTTCCAACACATTTCAAATGGTGCTCCTTTATCGGTACGTGATAAGTGGCAAGATCGTGGAGAGATTTTGGCGTTTTTTGAATCCTCCTGAACATAATGCACAGTCGCTCACCTCCTGTATTTTGAAGGAAATTGACATTCATTTAAAGGACTCTCCACATAAGCTAATATCTCAGAGCTATGATGGAGCCTCTGTGATGAGTGGTAACGACCGAGGTGTACAAGTCCGAGTTAGAGAACAATATCCTCTTGCATTTTATATTCATTGCCATGCACATAAACATAACTTAGTAATGTCCAACGCAGCCTCCATCAACCGCAGTGTCCGTATATTTTTTTCGAATCTGTCAGGGATATGCACTTTTTTCCCCATTCACCACAAAGAACAAAGATACTGGATGAAGTCGTAGGCCAGCGTCTTCCAAGAGTAGCTCCAACCAGGTGGAATTTTAATTCAAGGGCAGTGAATACAGTTTACGAACACCGGCTTGATCTAATAGCTTGCATGGAGGAAATTGAAAATCGGAATGAGATTGTAACGTGTTTTTCGAGGGGTTTTCATGCCACTGGCATAAGTCAGTAGGAAGCCATTCTATATTTATTTACGCGGCAAATTGTTCAGCCAAGAGAATTTTTCATGTTAATTTATTATTATTATTAATTTATTATAATTATTATTAAGATATTTTCGGAGCATTTTATAAAAATTATAAGCATACAGATAGGTTTTCTATGTCTTAGAAAACGCTACCAAGCAAATTATTACGAACGACAATATCATAGAAAATGATGTGATTGCGGAATTTTACGGAGTTTTCGTCAGTTAGGATATTTTGAGAGACATGAGTCACTGGAAATTCATATACAGGATTAATCTTGTCGGGAAGCATGACGCAATCCTGCGTTGCAGCTTAGCCAAAAGGCGGATGTATGGAACGGAATACGACTTCACCCTACCGCCGTGTGTAATGAGCCTGAGAAGGGGAAGTAGTGGGGAGCAGCCAATCAGTGGAGACCACGTAAGCTAGAAGTCGGCTGAAGAGTAGGGGAGCCGACGTGTGGATATATCGTTCAGCGCGCCGTGGAAGGACTATCTGTGTAGAACTTAACGAGTACGGTTGCACGCGGGAGTCGCTCCGATGTTCCGTGGAGTGGAGGACTAACTTTTGTAAAACTTAACCAGTGTGGTTGTACGAGTGTTTGGGTCCGATGTACGGACCATAGAATTATCTAATCTACCAGAATATCATCAATTATCGACGGAGATGGAGACGTCCAGGAGACTGTGGGAAGCTCACAGCATCATCCAGTACGAGGGAAAGGCTTCGGCCATTTCCAGTGGTAAGCGCGAATGACGCAGAAATACGCAATCTCTCGTTTCTCTTTGTTTTATATTTCATATTTCAGTAACTTCATAGCTTGGGAATAAGAGTAAAATCAATAATTTATCAGACTCCGTTTTCACGTAATTTTCTATCGGTAATATTAAAATCGCAACGCTCCAATTTAAATTTTAAACTTATTATTATTATTATTATTATTAATTTTGCTATACTTGTTTTATATAATAAATTCAATTCTTTTACAATGCAATCTTTGCTTTCAGTAGGTAGCATTAGATATAGACCAATTCCTTCTCCTGATACAATTGTTTGTTGGGTTAATGATCAAATCATACCACGATCTGAGTGAATAGATTCTTGAAGGTGTTCTACCAGAGCTAGACGTTGTTAAATACAAATTTAGATTTCAGCATTGCGTTGAGGTCTTGGCGCCCAATAAAACAACATAGCTTAGGCAAAGGTAAACAGTTACATTTATCACCCAACAGTTAGGGGCAGTCAAACTGTTACATTTGTCGCTACCAACATAGGGGCAGCCAAACTACTACAATTGTCGCTACCAACATGGGGCATAAATAACATTACAATTGTCGCCGACAACTTGGGGATGAAAACCTAATAACATTTGATGAAGGAGAAGGGTATATATTTCTGTGCCTGTATTTTGGGGGTTATTTGTCTGTATCAGTGTATATCATTATGGGGGATGAGAAAGAAAGACAGATGAGGTTACGTAGTGGTCATCAACTGGAGAGTGATGATACGAGCAGTATGTCGAGTGATGGTAGTACCGGGGTAGCGGAGGTAAATCCCGATACTGAAACAGGGAGTGTAGGCGGCCAACCAGAATTAAAAACTTTACTTCTCGAGTTCATGTATCAGAACAAAGTTAGTAGTGATGCCTTAAATGCAAAATTAGAACAAAACAGTAGGGAAAATAAAGAAAGTACAGATGCCTTAAACGCCAGATTAGGACAACACAGTAGGGAAAATAAAGAAAGTACAGATGCCTTAAATGCTAAATTAGAACAAAACAGTAGGGAAAATAGAGAGAGTAATGAAACTTTAAACGCCAGATTAGAACAAAACAGTAAGGAAAATAGAGAGAGTACTGAAACTTTAAATGCCAAATTAGAACAAAACAGTAGGGAAATGAGTGACAAATTCGAACTGATTAGAGGTGAGATCAGGGGGGTGATGGAAGAAAAGGCTAAAGAGATTATTGCAGATGTAGACAGAAAATTAGGAAAAGTACAGGAGGAGTTGGAAATTAGAATCAGTACACAGGCTGAAAATTTAAAAGAACTAGTGCAACTGGAAACACAGCAGGTCAAAAAGCAATTGGGGGGAGAAATTGACAAAATTCAGGTAGCTACTAAAGAGGTTAAGGAACAGCTGGGGGGTAGAATTGAGAAAGTCCACTCACAAATAGTTGCAGAAGTAAATGATTTAAGAGAGAGTAATAGAGAGCGAGCATTAGCAAGATTGAGGAGAAACAAGCAAAGCTATATGATAAAGTAGAAGAATCAGAAGGAAACATTAAATTAACTGTAAACAGTATTGAGAGGAAGGCTGAGGAGAAAATCGCAGAATTAGAGTTAAAATTAAAAGCTAGGATCAGGCAAGAAAATAGTCAGAATAGGCCAGTTTTTGTGAATAGCACACACAGGGAGGTAGAACTGGGTAAGTTCAGCAATCGACAGGGGTGCCCAATGGAGTTCATGAACACTATAGAAAATAAATTCGGGGAGAGGTTGGAAAATGGTAGTATTGAGTGGTGCCAGGTAGTTGAAATTTTAGAACAAGTGTTTGTGGGGGAAACGAGGAATTGGTTTGCTGTCTACAGAGACAAGTTTACTGATATCAATGATTTTAAAATGAAATTCTGTGAAAAGTTCTGGAATGAGGTTATTCAGTCGCAGCATCGTGAGGGAGTAGTGTGTGGTAAATATAACCCTAAAGGAAGCTCCACCATGACCGAATACTTTTTAGGGCAGGTATTAGTGTGTAAATATCTGGATGGGTTGAAGGAGGAAAGTGATGTGGTGAGGTTGCTACTTAGGCACTTTCCCTATAGGATCAAGGAGGCTGCTTGTATCCAGAATGTAAAGACCATATCACAAGTAGAAAATTTGTTAAGCACATTTGATGCACTAGGGAGAGGGGGTTATGAGGACAATTTCAGTCGGAACCAGGGTAATAATAATAATAGACCTAATGAAGCCAGGCATCAAGAAGTTCAAGGGAACGGTGGCGAAGGGGCCAACGCTCAAAATAGAAATAATAATAATCAGCTAAATCAGAACAGAGGAAATGGCTATGGTAATCAGTATCAAGGGAGGAACAATGATTTCAGGGGAAATCAAGGGAGGAACAATGATTACAGGGGAAATCAAGGGAGAAACAATGATTTCAGGGGAAATCAAGGGAGAAATTATAATGACAATAATTACAACCAGAATAGGGGTCAACGAAGAGGACAGCCTAGTGGTAGTAATATACAGCCAAACAATGACAACACAGCCCAGAACAACCAGACCAGTTCAGTAGTTAGTAGTACTACGGCCAGCTGTAGCGGTTCTTTAAACGCGAACCAGGCTGCGAAGTAAGGTCAGAATCTCAGTCTGTAGCATGCCCTGTCCATACAATTATACAGGAACCCTAAGACCTAAATGTAAGAAATGAATTATTACATGAACTAAATGATGAAGGTATTATTCAGGAAGTGGTTAGTAAGAGCCCCATAGTTAAATTTAACGTGTCCGAGGCGTACACAGATGTTTTAATTGATAGTGGTTGTATGAAGAGTTGCATAAGTAGTGCATTTTATGATAATATGAAAGGAACTGGAGTAAATTTTGAGGAGATGCCAATTAAAAGCACTTTTGTTATCACAGCTGTTGGGAAGAGGTCTAAAGTAATTTCTAAGCAAGTTTTAGTAGACATTAAAATTAATAATCATGTAGAGAAGCAGATTTGTCTTGTAATTCCAAATTTAGTATTCAGTGTTATCTTGGGTTCAGAGTGGCTAAGTAGAGTGTCTGGTAACTTATGTTATGATGTAGGGAGTTTGAAATTTAAATGGGGAGATTCTGAAGTAGAAGTAGCGTTCAATGACCATATTCAGAGGAGTAGTAGTATTGTAGGTGTGATTTGTACTTTAAATGAGATATCGCCAGCCGTAGAGCGGGGTTCTCCATGTTTTGTGGGCAGTGTGATCACGAACGGTAGTCTAAAGGACTCGTTACGTGATGCTGCATTTCAGGGAAATATAGAGGATGAACAGTGTGTTCGGCTCTATGATGTGTTATTGTGTAATAGGAGAGTGTTTGAGGATCGCATTGGTATGGCCAATTGCTATACACATTCATTGAACGTTATTGATAGGTCAGTATTCACAGGACATAGATATCCTGTACCTTTCGCTTATCAGAGTGCAGTTGAGGCACAAATTAATCAGATGCTTGAAGATGGGATTATTGAGCACTCTAACAGTCCATATGTTAATTCTTTGATCACGGTACCCAAGACCGACGGCACAGTTCGTATTTGTTTAGACGCTCGTTTGGTTAACAGTAGAATTAGTTCAGATCAGCTGAAATCTATGTCAATAGAGGAATTAATGCAAACATTTGAGGGGAAGAAGTATTTCACTTGTGTAGATTTGAGTTCCAGTTTTTGGCAAGTGCCACTTATGTACGAAGATAGACCATTTACAGCTTTTAGTCATAAATATAACCTTTATCAATTTTGTAGAACACCTTATGGGTTAAAGAGTAGTTCAGCAGCTTTAATTAGGGCTTTAAACATCGCATTAGGGGATGACACAGGAGAGTTTGTAACCATTTACATAGATGATATGGTAATTAGTTCACGCAGTTTTGAGGAGCATCTACGTCATTTAGATATAGGTTTTCAGAAGTTAGATCAGGCAGGGTTCACTTTGAAGCTGTCTAAGTCGTCATTCTGTCAGTCAGAAGTGACATTTTTAGGTCATAGAGTGTCGAGTAGAAGTGTGACACCATAGGAAAGTAGGGTTAGCATGTGTGGACAGTAGCAACAGGGCATCGTTACAGACACTGAGAAATATGGTAGGTAGAGCAACGTGATGACGTTCATTTAAAGGGAGCCACTTGCAAGGTTGGAAGCAGGTGATGCAGTAACATTTATAGTTTCCAAACGTATTGGGAAAACAGCATATGTGCTGGAGGATAGTAAGGGAAACAGATTATACGGGACGTATAATATACATAGTCTACGAAAATATGTGTCATAAAGTGAGTGTGTTTAGCTGGCGAGCCAGCCTATCAAATGAGTAAGTGTGGTATTTGGTGCGTGGGAGGAGATGGTCTTCCAGGCAGGCGTATCAGAAGTCACACAGGGGGGTAGTATGTAAGTAAATGAGAGTTTTTAAGGTACAGGGAAATATGACGGGATTGTCGGATGCTCTTGAGCACTAAAATGTCTCGATACACCAAGGCCAGAATTTGGTAGCGCTGGTGAATTCCCATTTGTCCCCATGAGATGGGTGAGAGCTTGGACAGGGTATGTTTGCTTAAGGCGTTCACGGGACAAAAGATGGGCCATCAGAATGCGAGACAGTCCTTCATGAAACTCATACATATCAGCACACGTGATTTCTGTTTACGGCCTCGCCATGTAAGATTTGTAAGTGTGTAATTTAAGGTAATTTGTACAAAGGTATTATTTGTGTCAGGAGAACTGGTCTGTGTTGAGAACTAGTATTAAGTAGAATATGGTCTACGGGAACTTAACAAGACAGGTTGATTACGGCACAGAAATATTTGGTGTTATATGTAATGCGCATTTACTGTTTTTTTTTTCAGAAGTCAATATTAATTTAATCTATTTTAAAGAGAGATTAAGTATTATGGTCACGAGGC
This sequence comes from Meconema thalassinum, assembly GCA_946902985.2. NCBI lineage: Eukaryota > Metazoa > Arthropoda > Insecta > Orthoptera > Tettigoniidae > Meconema > Meconema thalassinum. Next base: position 1,635,992,340 of record OX336388.2, read on the forward strand.
GCTGCCACAATAGTGTGATCGTGTGCTCAGTGATAAATGAGATTAAATTTCACCATAAGGAAGGGACCTCCAGTGAAATTAGGAAGTTCTATGGTGATATAAATATATCAGAACACCTTCAATGCGTGTGATATGACATCATAAATACATAGTGCTCACACATTAATTATGTCTATTTCTCCAACATAGAGAAATTTGAGAGGCGGAAATATCCGTGGAACACTATTCTATATGTAAAACATTGGACTGGTTGCAAAGTGCAATCCATAGTGACAACAAACTTTGACGCAAAGTGCGTGAAGAAAAATTATGAGTGTATATATCTGTAATTTAGGGTGATCTCATTTATGTAATATGTATTTTGGATGGGGTTTATTAACGTGTCTGGGATAATCGGATAATGGACCGTCGTCACGGTAAATCATCCGATGATCCGAGGCGAATATGTTACGTGTTTTTCGAGGGGTTTTCATGCCACTGGCATAAGTCAGTAGGAAGCCATTCTATATTTATTTACGCGGCAAATTGTTCAGCCAAGAGAATTTTTCATGTTAATTTATTATTATTATTAATTTATTATAATTATTATTAAGATATATTTGGAGCATTTTATAAAAATGATAAGCATACAGATAGGTTTTCTATGTCTTAGAAAACGCTATCAAGCAAATTATTACGAACGACAATATCATAGAAAATGATGTGATTGCGGAATTTTACGGAGTTTTCGTCAGTTAGGATATTTTGAGAGACATGAGTCACTGGAAATTCATATACAGGATTAATCTTGTCGGGAAGCATGACGCAATCCTGCGTTGCAGCTTAGCCAAAAGGCGGATGTATGGAACGGAATACGACTTCACCCTACCGCCGTGTGTAATGAGCCTGAGAAGGGGAAGTAGTGGGGAGCAGCCAATCAGTGGAGACCACGTAAGCTAGAAGTCGGCTGAAGAGTAGGGGAGCCGACGTGTGGATATATCGTTCGGCGCGCCGTGGAAGGACTATCTGTGTAGAACTTAACGAGTACGGTTGCACGCGGGAGTCGCTCCGATGTTCCGTGGAGTGGAAGACTAACTTTTGTAAAACTTAACCAGTGTGGTTGTACGAGTGTTTGGGTCCGATGTACGGACCATAGAATTATCTAATCCACCAGAATATAATCAAATATCGACGGAGATGGAGACGTCCAGGAGACTGTGGGAAGCTCACAGCATCATCCAGTACGAGGGAAATGCTTCGGCCATTTCCAGTGGTAAGCGCGAATGACGCAGAAATACGCAATCTCTCGTTTCTCTTTGTTTTATATTTCATATTTCAGTAACTTCATAGCTTGGGAATAAGAGTAAAATCAATAATTTATCAGACTCCGTTTTCACGTAATTTTCTATCGGTAATATTAAAATCGCAACGCTCCAATTTAAATTTTAAACTTATTATTATTATTATTAATTTTGCTATACTTGTTTTATATAATAAATTCAATTCTTTTACAATGCAATCTTTGCTTTCAGTAGGTAGCATTAGATATAGACCAATTCCTTCTCCTGATACAATTGTTTGTTGGGTTAATGATCAAATCATACCACGATCTGTGTGAATAGATTCTTGAAGGTGTTCTACCAGAGCTAGACGTTGTTAAATACAAATTTAGATTTCAGCATTGCGTTGAGGTCTTGGCGCCCATTAAAACAACATAGCTTAGGCAAAGGTAAACAGTTACATTTATCACCCAACAGTTAGGGGCAGTCAAACTGTTACATTTGTCGCTACCAACATAGGGGCAGCCAAACTGCTACAATTGTCGCTACCAACATGGGGCATAAATAACATTACAAGATCAGGCAACCATCAACTATTTCTCAGGCGAGTGGGCTTAAGTACATCTTGTCTGATGGTACGTTTGTGTTCTGGCTGTCATTTTTCCTTAAGATCATGCCACATGTCGACATTTTGTATTGTCTATTCCAGAAGCGATCTATCGACCCAGTGCAAGTACAGGAAGATCTGAAACGTTTCGAAAGACAGGTTCAAATGGTCCGAGAAGATGTAGAAGAGGTGCACGTGAACGAAGGCGATGGAGTGAGCAGAAAGAGGAAACATGAAGACCGTTCACCCAATCGAATTCGTGAAGCAAAGGAAGTTTGCGATGTCATCATTAGCAGACAATTTATCTTGGAGCATTGTGTTGCACAATTAGTGTTTAAATATATAATGGCTCAACGGACAATACATATTTTTCTTTTGAAAATTATATATCATCAGCCAAGCCATGGAACGATTCTCCTTCACTGGGCATCTTAGCGCATCTAACCTGTTCATCGTAGAAAAGTTCCGAGATTACAATGCCATTTTCCCTTCAAAAGACTTAAGAATCGCAGTTGAATCCTTCCCGTTTCTGAACGAGAAGCAGCCCAAAACTGAACTTGAACTCATTTATAGGAGAGAGGAATTTAGAGCTGTGTCCGGAGCTATTTCATTCCTGGGGTTCAAAATGAACGCGAATCTCGCTAGATTATTTGAAGAAACAGTTAAACTTCTTAAAATACTTGTAACCATGCCAATGTCAACATCGGAAGCAGAGAGATGTTTCTCGACTCGGAAACGCATAAAAACGTTTTTGCGCAACACAATGCTCCAGGATAGATTGTCTGCTTTAGCCATGCTTTCAATTGAACGGAATCTCGTCATGGACATTCCTGATTTTAACAACAAAGTTATAGACAAGTTTGTTCAACTGAATGACAGAAGAATGGATTTTTCTTTCCGGGTAGTTTAAGCTTTAAAGCAACAGCTCATCATTAGATTGAACAAGATGTATGTAGATTATTTTTGTGAATAATGAAAACCTGTACAGGAACCACGAAGTGAGCCCTTGTTCGTATTTAGGACTAAGTATGTTACTACTCGACATCAACTTAAGTGAGATTTTTTAACATTTGTAAATAACTAGTGGGGTAATATATGAATAATAATTTGCAGAAGACTGTTTTCTTGCAGACAACCGTATTCGTACTATCCTTTAATTGAATTCATTTTGAATATGTGTAAGTGTAATGCAGTCATGAACTACACAGCACAACAGTGATCATTTTCCAGTAACAGTCTCACCTGATTTGCGGTATATGACATCAGTGGTACAACTAAGCAAAGGAAGGAAGCTTGTAGTTTAACGTGACCGTTAATCTTGAGATCATGAGCCATGGGACCTCCTTTTTACGTGGAATCCGAACCACAGGACATGGCATTTCACGTCGAAAATCTCACATGCATTGACCGGGAATCGAACCCGGACCGCCTTGGTGAGAGGCATACAGCTAGACCGCTGAGCCACCACGCCCCCCAGTGGTACAACTGCAGCAACGTCTGTCAGGAGATAAAAAGGTATAGACATAACCCTTTTCGTAATTTTTACGGTGCATGATAATTTACTTTGTGTGGCCTCCCACGCTCTAAGACCACCAGCCGCCGCTGACACCCATAGGTTCTTGTCCTTAGGCCTATAGCTAATTGGCTTATAAATATCTCCCAACACGTTTCTGCTTGCATCCTCGAAAATCCTGTTCTCTGTGATGTCAGACTATATCGTATTCATGCAAACGCAGTGTGTGTCGGCCTGTTCAGTGTTCACTGCGTGTTGTAGCAGTTTGTCGAGCTACAAATAATTAAATCTCTCCATTGTAGTAAACAAAACTTTAAAAATATTTGAGAGATGTCGGTTATCAGTCCTGTATAGTTAAGTGCGTTTGATATTATAGTCATTAAACTCATGTAGGGTTGTGTGTGAGTCCTACATTAATCCTTGCGTCTTCCTTAGAAACATGGGATATCGTGGTTATCAGCCCCTTGTACTTATAGGGTTGTATGAGTCCTACATTATTACTTGCATCTTCCTTAGAGAATTGGGAGGGACATCATAGTTATCGGTCCCGTGTACTGAGTGTTAGATATTTTTTTAATTGAGTGATTTTAGGGAAATTGGGTAAATTTTAACTAATTTTATGGAATTAGAGTAAATTCAGGCTAATTTTGTGTAATTTGTGTTATATCTATGGAATGTAATCAATTGGGATAGCATTTCGTGAATTTCTGTAAATTTGATTAATTTTATAGAATTTTGTGAATTTAGAGGTAAATATAAGGTATTTAATTGTAATGGCTGTAGTAGCGGTTAAATTTAACAATTAAGAATAGGATTAGAAAAGAAGCGGCCGTGGCTTGAAGTTATGTTGTCAGAATACATGAATAATCTGCTTTGTTTTTCTTTTTTTTAGCGTATGGCTTTTAGTCCCGGGAGTGTCTGAGGACATGTTCGGCTCGCCAGTTTTGTAGCTACTTCGAGACGGATACCCAATGGGTGAGCGACAAGTACCGTTGGGGAGGAAAGTGGGAATGTAAGGACGAGGAGTTGGAAGGTAGCGGCTGTGGCCTATAGTTAGGGACCAACCCCGGCATTTGCCTGGAAGGAAGATGGGAAACCACAGAAGACCATCTTCAAGGTTGCCGGCGGGGGGATTCGAACCTCCTCGCCTCCCTGATGTGAGAGACTGCCAGCAGTCATGCCGTAACGACCACGGCTAACTCACCCGGTAATAATCTGCTGTCTAAATTTCTATGTAAAACAACTTAAAACTAGGTCCAGGTGAGCAAAGGAATTTAAAAAGAATTGGGGGATTGAACCTGGGTCTCTACGGTGGCTATCGTATGGCATGTTATCACGAGAATGTTATAGCAAGTAAGGATTAAATATCTGCTAGCGCAGCTTCCCGTCGTCTCTGTCAGGCAACTGCATGAGAAACAGTTCAGTGTAGTTTGCTTCCAGACTTGTAAAGGAATATTTCAATCAACAGCCCGTGTGGTTGAGTGTAGAGAACTTGGGACACCTAGGTCCTCAGCTCAATGTACGTGTGTGTGTTTTGAAAGTATCGGTTGTCACTCAACTCCGTGTAGTACAAAACTTAAGGATATAGCCTGTAGGTCATTAGCCCCGTGTAATTGAGTGTATTAGATATCGTAGTCGTGTGGCTCCGTGTATTTGCGTGTGTTCGATATTGTGAGCATCAATCTGTGTATTTAAGGCTAAATGTCCCGACACGCCAAGATGGCGTCACAGTGAAAGTGTAGTGAAATAGCAGCTAGTGTAAATATTTGATAAAAGTGGTAAAATATTATAACAGAGGCTTAAAATCTATAAAGTTACTTTCCTTAGATCAAGTGTAATACGGAATATTGATAGTATTTAGAAATTCTTGTTGATAATTTAATAAACTTAAACTAAGTTGTGGGAACGTGTATCCAAAGATTCGGTGACTTCTTCAATCACTGTTTGAACCAAGTAGAGCAGTGGTGCTTTTACGAGACTTCACCCGATTGGAAGATATACGTATTTCACATTCTTCTTTATTGGTAGGTAATTAGATTAATTCTATTAGGTAGTAATAATTAAATTAAAGTTAGTGTAATTTGGTGTAAACATCTAGGCTAACTTAGATCTCTAGTATGACGACAGTAAACAGTGTTAGTGTCTCGTCAGGTTGTGTAACCGTAACGGATTTATGCTCGTCGTGCAAAATAAAAGTAAAAAATGCAAATAAAATCATCACAAGATCTCAGGTAAAATTGAATGAGGAGAAAAGTGAAACCGATTGTCGTAATGTAGGCCTACCGCTACCGTCATGCGAATGTCATAACCTGAGAAACGAACTGTCCTCAAAAGACGAAATTATAAAGCTGCTAAAGGAAGATATTGCTAAGTTAATGGAAGAGTTGAATAAATTAAAAGGAAACAGAGAGGAAAGCAAGGAAACTTGGTCGACAGTGATTGCTGGTAAGGTAAGATTGAATAAGCCTAGGCCTATAAATGGAGTACATGTAACTGAAATTCCCGTCTCAAATTCATTTGGAGTGCTTGTCGAAGAAAATGATGACTTTCCTCAAGAAGAAAAGAAGAAAGTGATAAAGAGAAAATCCAGGAAGATGCGGATATTTGCGGATAGCCACGGGCGAGATGTAGCAGCAAGCGTATTGGAGAGAAGCCGAGAAATGGAGGTCACTTCGACAGTGAAGCCAGGAGCTCAAATTGCAGAAGTCACGAACGGGATGATAGGAGAGTGTGCGTCCCTTACTGCAAAGGACTACGCAGTGATCATCGCTGGAGCAAACGACGTCTATAGAAATGAGAGTAAAAAGGTAATCAAAGATTTAAAGGGTACATTGCCATCCATGCAAAAAACAAATGTCATTATTGTAAACATTCCGCAGAGATACGATTTAATTCCCAAATCATGTGTAAATGTAGAAATAGAGGCTACAAATGGAAAAATTCATAAAATTTGTAAGAGTTTTTCAAATGTCCAAATTGTAGATGTAAGTAAATTAGACAGGAAGTTCCACACTCGGCATGGCCTACACTTAAATAGATTAGGAAAAGAGTATCTTAGTGATGAAATCTGCAAAATTGTAAATTCAAATGGTAAGAATATTTCAACAGTAATATCATTAGAGTGGAAGCAGGGAAACTGGTAGAAGAAGCCAAACGTGAGGTTTGGCATTCACATCTTTTGAAGTCAAATTTAACGGAGTGCAACAATGGTATTTCGGATTTGTCTAGCAACAATAATAATAACAATTATGATAATAATAATGTAAATAAATCACCAACACAAGCTTGCAAAAGTAACAAATTTAAAATTTACCACCAGAATGTCCAGTCTCTTTATAATAAAATTGATTACATAAATCTAATGCTTAAAAATGAACTTAAAGACATCTCAGCACTATGTATTTCAGAACATTGGCTGATAGAGGAACAACTCGAATTAATTCAATTCCCAGGGTTTATACAAGTTAGTAAATACTCTAGATCTAATATTAGCCATGGTGGTACTTGCATCTTCTTAAGAAATAGTTTAGATCATGAACAGATAACAGCTTATGATTATCTAATTGTGGAACAGGATTTTGAATTCTCTGCCGTAAAAATTCAGCAGTTTAAGTTAATAATTGTATGCGTATACCGTTCTCCGTCAGGAAAGTTTCCTTTATTTATAGATAAATTAGAATTGTTACTCAATAACATGAGCAAAGTAAATTTCGATATAATAATCTGTGGGGATGTAAATGTGGATTTCTTAAAACTTGATAGAAATTGTGAATTATTAACACAGTTACTAATTTCCTATGGACTGAAACCTACAGTAAATACACCAACAAGAATAACAAAATTTAGTAAAACCACTCCTGATCAAATTTGTATAAATACAGATAAATATCACCATTCAATAGAAGTCTATTGTCCGGGTTTTAGTGACCACCATGGACAAATACTGAGTTTTGAAGTATCCGAAGTAATCAATAATAATGATAATGGAGTAAAATCAAAGTGCAGGTCATTCACTGAATCAAATGTTACATATTTCAATGACTTATTAAATAAGGAAACATGGTCAGAAATTTATGAACTAGAAAATGTAAATGATAAATTTAATGCATTTAACAGTACCCTAAAACACTATTTTGAAATAGCATTCCCCTTTAAACGAAGATCTGTTCAAAATAACAAAACTAGCAATTGGATAACAACAGGGATTATAAATTCATGTCAAAGAAAGAAATTTCTACACAAATTATATAAAGAATACCACACAACACCTGAATTCAATTTATACTACAAAAAATACACTAGCATATTAAATAAGGTAATAAGACTAGCAAAGAAAATGCATAATGATAATTTTATTTCCCAATCATCTAATAAAAACAGGGCTATGTGGTCCGTGATAAAGAAAGAAACTGGAAAATCTGCTAAAATACAAAGGAACATTACACTGACCAGAAATAATAAAGTGATGAATAATCCAGAGGAAATAGCAAACACTTTTAATGACTATTTTCTGGAAATTCCACAAAAATTAATAAATAAATCACAGGTAAATACACTAAATTCTAATAATAAAATAAATATATGCAGTGATTCTTTATTTATAAATCATGTCACAAGTGAAGAGGTAAGAATAGTTATAAAAGAGCTAAAAAATAAATTCTGTGCTGGCATTGATGGAATCCCTGATGCAATTTTAAAGAAATGTGCAGAAAATATAATAAATCCACTTACGCACTTAATAAACAGTTCAATTCTCTCAGGAACTTACCCGGATATTTTGAAGTTATCAAAAGTAATTCCAGTGCACAAAAACGGTTCAAAAGATGAATTAGATAACTATCGTCCTATTACCTTACCAACTGGTATTGCAAAAATTGTGGAAAAAATTATGTATAAGAGACTGATAAGTTTCATAGAAAACAAGATGTTCAGTAAAGAACATATAGCCTACTTTCTCCTAAATGTATGAGTATAGTTATAACTCTTTGTTATTATCAAAGAGTATAATAGAACTATTCTTTGTTGAAGACCTTAGAAACGATTTACCTCTACCAAACGCCACAACCTAGATAAAAACTGCTACCATCATTGAAGAAAGAAAGATAAGAAGTATATCAAGAATGTTATGGATCTGGAGACATAATCGACCGGACTGGCTGCGGGGCTCAGCGGTAACGTTCTCGCTTGCTGGGCCCTAGGTTGCAGGTTCGTATCCTGGCGCAGTCAGCTGGCATTTGAGGGTGCACAAATGCGAGGGAACCGTGTCAGTACATTTACTGGCACGTTAAAGATCCCCTTCGGGCCAAAATTCCGGCACCCCGGTGTCTCTAAAAGCAGCAGTAGTTAAAAGGGATGTAAAACCAATAACATTATTATTATTATTATTATTATTATTATTACATATACGACCTGCCGTGGGCAACATCCAACTTTGAGTTGAGGCATGTCTTTACACGTCTGGTTGTTCATGGCTTTCACAACCCTAATTGAATTCAAATAACATTTTCAAGTAACGCAAAATAGGCTGTTACAAACCCTTTGAAATAAAAAGTAAAAATGTATCGTAGTATCATCTTGTCATTCTTCAAATTCGATGCGCATAGAATGCCAATGGTGTAGTAATCAATGGAGCCCCACGTAGACTAGTCGTGACATCTAGTGGTGAAATTTCGAACAATATAATCCTAACAGAGCGAGTGCATTCTAGCGGCCAGAAGAAGAAACTTTTCAATAAAATCTGGAAGTTAATCTAGTTACCTTTTTGGCAGCTAGATGTCTCGAGTAAATCTGCTGGCGAATTATGTTTTAATTAAATATATATTTTACACCATAATATGCACAATATAACGCTTAATTTTAAAACATCTGAGTCATTACAAAACAATAAACATATAACATTTCAAGCAAAAAACCTAGCTCTGATCGGGTTTGAACCATAGGCATTTGAGCGATAGGCTAACGCTCTACCACTGAGCTAATTGTGTCAACGAATATCGTTCTATATAAAATGACTTACATAGAACTTGTTAGCAAATAATGATTTATACTAAACGATTTCATCACTGGAGTATATTATTTATATATAAATCATTTCATACAAAGTTTATTTATTTTGTATCAGTACGCTATATTGCATGCAATACTCAAATTAGTGAAATATAAGTCAGGCACAAGATATCCGCTGCCATCTTGTCTTATTACTGAATCAGCTCAGCTTTTTAAAATCACGTCTGCACTATAGTATTACAAAATAAAGTTTTAATTTCGAACGTGCCTCTTCCTTTAGAACAGTTAAAACGATTCTCGGCTCGATAATCGGAACTGGTGGGTCCCATGATATGGATTATAAAGTTTGCATAATTCGCACGGCCGCCATCCTGAAATGGTATGGCGGACGACCTTGTAGTTTGGTCACAAGACGCATCCTATACGAAGGTATGTTGTTACCAAATTTGGTAGAGATAGGATGATTTGGTTAGTCGTTATTTGATTTTACGTTTTGAACGTTTGAGTGGCCGCCATTCAGTTTATGTAAAGATGGTGGCGATATAAAACATGACACTGAGGTGTCCTTTGCTAGTGCTACCTTTGTACCAAATTTCGTTCAATTCGCATTCACCGTGTTCGAATTGATAGGGGGGGACAGACATTCAGAGTACACACACTCACACACACATAGACACACACACACACAGACTCACACACACACATACACACACACACACACACACTCACATACACACACACAGACAGACACACTTTTTTCGCCCTGTGTTGATCTCATAAGTCTACTTTCATTTTTTGCAAAGTAGGCTAAAAATAAAATATTATCAAACTCACAACATGGATTTAGAACGGAAAAATCTATACAGACAGCAATTTACGAATGTAGTAATAGCATACTGAAATAAATTGACAATAAGGAACATGTAACTGGCCTATTCTTGGATTTATCGAAAGCATTTGATGTTGTTGACCATAAAATCCTCCTTACCAAACTAAATCAATATGGTGTTAGAGGTCTAGCTAATAAATGGACAGAGTCTTACTTAACAAGGCGTAAACAAATAGTAAGCTTGAGACACAAGGATGATGGAACCAAATTACTTAATGAAACATTGTCCAATGAGGGAATTATTGAATTTGCAGCACCCCAGGGATCGGTTTTGGGCCCACTACTCTTTCTTCTATATATCAATGATATAACACAGAACGTTCATTCACATAAGGAAATTTTGTTTCCGGACGATACCACACTCGTAATAAAAGGTGAAACTAAACAGGTCATACAGCAGTCTGCTGACTCCGTTACAGGAGAGTTAACCAAATGGTCACAACATAATCGCTTCATAATAAACTATAAAAAGACAGTATGTCTAAATTTCCACACTATACAGAATAGGAATCCTGCGATGCCCAATATAACATTAAATGGTCATCAAATAGAAACTAAATCAGAAACAAAGTTTTTAGGACTATGGATACAACAAGACTTGAAATGGAATAAACATATACAATATCTGAATACTAAACTGAACTCGATGTGCTTTGCGTTATGTATTTTGAAAACCTGCACTAGTATGCACACATTAAGAAATACTTATTTTGCTTATTTCCATTCATACTTAAGATATGGGATCATATTTTGGGGTATGTCGCCAGATGTATTAAGCACGCTTAGGATACAAAAGAGAGCGATTAGAATTATGGCAAATGTAAACTCTAGAGAATCATGTAGACCTCTGTTTAAAGATTTAAACATTCTCCCACTGCCCTGCATATATATCTTTGAAAGTATTATGTTTTTAAAAGAATTTAATGAATAAAGATGTTTTTCTTAAAACAAACAATGATGTTCATAGGCATAACACAAGACAAAATCAAAACATTCATATTTCACACACACACACAAGCATATATCAAAAAGGAACTTTTCACACTGGAGTTAAATTATACAATAAACTACCCCAGTATATAAAACTGGCCCCAAAAATAACAACCTTTGATAGAATGTTGAAAGCTTATCTGCAGTGCCATTGTTTTTACTCAGTAGTTGAATATTTTAGCGTATAGGAGTGATGGAATCTATAACTATATTTTACTTTTTTAATTTAATTTTAATACCTAGCTGTATGTTGTTGTATTTATAAAATTAAGTTTTCATATTATGATAATAGAGTGAGGTGTAAATAGTTGTGCAATAAGATTGTATCTATTAAGATTTGCTATTATAATAAGTTATAAATAGTTATAGTATTAGTATTACTGTATATACCTATTAGTACGGTACTTTTATTTTATAGATGTAAGTTCTGACGTGTCCTATATCAAAAAATGTATTGTATACATGTATTTGATCAAATGGAAATAATAATAATAATAATAATAATAATAAAACTATCAATGAAGATTGAAGCCAGATGACTAATAAAAGATGGCCGTCTTATGTATGTAAACATTGAGCCCTTGTGTGTGTTTTAACGTCTATGCTGAAAGTTACACGCACTGTTTTGTCACAATAAATATGGAACATGTCAGTAATGTTGATCAAGGCATTCTTAGTAATATATACCTGTTAGTTCTTTTATTTTATGCAAGTAAATTCTTACGTGTCCTATATCAAAAATGTATTGAATGCATGTATTTGATCAAATGGAATTAATAAAAATCTATCTATCTATCTATCTTTGGTAAGAATATATTTCAACAGATGGCAGCACAAGCGAAGCTGAATTTATTTATTTTTGTGTCGAAGGGGAGCTCCGATCTGCGATCAGAAAACTGCTATGTACGCTGTGTAGCAGCAGAATTGATATTGATACGTGACTAGGCTTGTTCTGAATTGATAACACTGCTCCATCTGTGAGGGTAAATGGGAACTTCGATACGTCAGCGTTCGTCTGGAGATTATCTTGGTAAACTCAGGCATTGTGTTGTCTTTCTCCGCTACTAGATGGCGGGTAAACCTCTTCCACTCCAGTGTCGTGATGGTGGAGCGCTCCGTGTCAGCCAACGGAACTAACATTTTCGTATTGCAGTGTCCATTGGAGTGTGAGTGTGGGAGATGTTTATTGTCTGAACCTCTACGAAGAAAGCCACATGATGTAAGGGCTATAAAAGTTGCTCCAAGTTGAGCCTAGCTCGGCTAGACAAAGGTGATTGGCCTCGTGGCAGCTTCATTCTATTGAAAATGTAACCGACTTCGTGGGAGAGCTTAGCTTATTTTTATTTTAAAAGGGGGGAAATTTATTTAAATAATTTGTTTCGGCCAACCAAGGTATGTAATTTGAAAGTGTACTAAGTGATTGAATTCGATGTGGAAGTAACTGGTAACTGCGCAGTTTTGTATCATTTGTTGTGATTGCTTTGTGAAGTTGAGAGCTCGTTCTTCTATTTTTATTTAGTGCTGGAATTACCAGTTGAATTGTGTCTCTTAGGTAAGTTGTGTTGTTGGTTAGAGTAACATCGAACAAAATTGCGTATTGTCAGTTATGACTACAATAATTCAGTTACCTAGATTTTATTTTTATTGCATGTAATTGGTGAAGGTTTTTTTGTCATACCCAGGCGTTCTGCCCTGTAGGTCAACTGACTTTCATTTTTGCGATTGTCCTATCCGAGTTTTTAACCTCCTAATTTATTTAATTATTAATTACTAACTTATTTACTTTCCTCCCGGATAGGACATGTAGGATATTCCTTGGAATACTGTTTTGTTACCATCTGAGTATGGTCTTTTCAGCTTATATCATGGTTACCATGAGAACGTTTGGAGCTTGTTCTTGGTTTTCATTATTAATAGGGAGGTTTTGTTTTTTTTCTGCTTGCTAGAGGACAACTTTTTGGGATTTCGACTGAACCAGTCACTCTGATAATTAGCTCCCATATTATCAACTTAATTAATTATTTCTTCTTGGTTTGGGGTCCTCCCTTGACCTTAATGTATTTTGATTATGTGGTCTTCACCACCTTAAGGTAATTAAATATTATTACCATTTTTCTTAAATTGTATTATCAATTAATTTCATGGATTTTTCTGCTCTTCGCCTGGTTCGGTACCAAGCAAGTTTTTAATTTCACATATGAATTTCCTTTTAAATTTAGATTCTTCACTTAGGCCTATCCAATATCAAATTTTGTTAATATTGCCTTTGTGGCAAGACATTGCTGTAATTTGTTCCTATGTTTTAAATATACTTTTGGTTACCCTAAGAGTTTTTCTTGGTGTTCTTGTTCACAGTAGACCTGTATTTTATTAAGTCTCTTATTACCTTGGGTTATATTCAGTCCAGTACGCTCCTTCCACATTTTTATTATTTTTATTTGGTATGATAGTGTACCTTGCTTCTGGATTGCCTTTCTTCTTTTAAATGATTGTAACGGGTCATTATTGGTAGCAGAGCGTGGTTCATTTTCTTAATCGGAACTAATTGGAGACTTAAAATACAGTGTTGAAAGTGATAAAAACACTAAGAAATATTCGTAGGCCTGTCTAGTCTGAATTTTTACTAACTCTTGGTGTCATTGTTTGTTTCATGTCTTATCGAGGGTTGATGGAAAACAGAATCCTAACGTCAGTCTCTTCTTTAAACAAGGACGAAATCATTCATGAAATAATTATTAGGGGACAAACTCCCTGTAATCATCGTGAGAAGGATTTGATACTATTGTCTTCGCTGAAATCTGTACCGGTTCGCATTCCAAATTGGGATGAATTTGACTGGACTAAAGGTAGGGACCTTGTTGTACCAAGTATTGATAAATTATTTATCTTGTTTGAGTTCTTGTCCGCTGCTGATAATAGTTCGGTTAGTCAATTAACTCGTTTTAAGTTTCGTTTAGTGCATTGGTACCATCGTCTTGCAGATTTAATCGAAGTTTGGAAGGAAAAAGACAGTGAATTTAGTGATAAATTAATTTCTTTGCGTGCTAGGTTATGCAAGTGCTATACTTATTTGTTTGAGGGAACTAAACGCAGTGATAAGACTAATCGTGTTGTTAATCCTGACGATGTACCAGATACTGGTGATTGTAGCGAATTGACTAATATTAATCGTGTCGAAGGGGAGTTGTTGAATAATTTAGGACCAATTTCTTCGTCAGTTGAATCAGTGAACATGAATTTTTTGGAAGGTACGTCTGCATTGAGTGACAGAAGACCTGAAGTTAATTCTGATAATCTGAGGGATAATTTTTCCAGATCGTTACCTGATATACCCTTGAATTGTGTTTTGAATGACTTGCCAAGTAGATATCCTACAGTTTCTAGGCCTGTACCTAGGAATGAAGGTATGTTCGAATATGCTAGGGTTGGAGAGGTTAATCAAATGGCTCCTGCCCAAATACCTGGCGCGTCGATGCATGATAATATGTCCAGGGTAATAGATTCGTGTGATGGGGTTAAGTTTTCTAGTCTTCCACATGCATGTCTGAAGGATTTGCAAATATGCAGTGGTAACGACATTAATCAATTGGTAAATTTTTTGAAAGTTCTAATTTATTTAATTGATAACGCGGTGGTATTTAGATTATCGAATGCCAAAATTTTTCAAATAATTTTTCCTTATACGGTTGGTTTGTTGAGGGAAAAGATTGTGGAGGCAATGAGTTCTCAGACTTCATTAGTAGATTTTCATGAGGATGTTTTAGAATCCTTCATTCCCCCTCGTGCATTAAGTGTACTTCGACATACCTTGTTTTTTAGAGTACAGAGGTTGGGAGAACCCCTTAATGATTATTTCCTAGACATTAAAACCTTTTACAGAGTTTTAAAGGTAAACTTGTCTGAAAAACAGTTAGTTTCTTCGATCATTGCTGGGGTAAATCCCGAATGTCGCTCCTATTTCGTTTTAGAATCCAAACCTACTACCTTAATGGAATTAAACGAAATTATTAGGTATGCGGGAACTATCAGAGATGCTGATTCATTAAGAGTATGCAACGTTCCTCCACCAATTAACTTGGGTAATGTAATGCAGTCTGCTTATTTACCTAACAACTGCATTTCTTCGCCTATGATTTCCCCAACCGTGAGTCCAATTAACTTGAGTAATGCAATGCAATCTGCTTATTTACCTAACAACTGTGGTCCTTCACCTATGATTTCCCCAAATGTGAGTCACCCTAGTATGTTTGCTAGTTCGTACGTTTCTGCACCTATGAATTTTAGTAATCTTATTCCAACTGTTGGTTTTCCTAATACCAATGTGCCTACAAACATGTATGTACCTGAGATATCTCCTCCGAGCTACCCAACTGGCAGTAACTTACAGTGGCAAATGGCATCTTCACCCAACGAGGTAAGAATTAACAAAGGGAGAAGATGTGATCGTTGTGGTTCTTACAACCATATTGCTCGATGGTGTGATAGAAAATTTAGTCGCGATAAGTGATGCCATCTAAAGGATATCTCCTCGGATTGTCATATATCAAAGAATTATACTAACAAAAGAGAGTTCAAAATTTTTGATAGTAGTGATTATGACAGAGATGCCTACAAAAATAATGAAATTAGTAGTCGTATTATGTGTGCGTCTAAGAGTAATTGCCCGTTTATTGATATATATATATATTAATAACGAACCTGTTTCAGCATTGATTGATTCAGGTAGCACTTATTCCTTTTTAGATAGGAAATGGTTTGAAGGTATGAAATCAGTATGCAAATTTGGCGAGATGGTAAAGGAATCCAATAATGTTATCTCGGCGAATTCTACAGCTCTTAATGTGTTAGGTTATGTTATCGTCAAGATTAACATTGCTGATTTCTCGTGGAAATTTAAGTTTTGGATTGTTAACAATTTGTCCTGTAGCGTGATACTTGGGGCCAATTTTATTTCTCATACTGGCTTATTAATTGATTTGAGGACAAGGTTATGTTGGTTTCAGTTCAAACCTAAATTAAAGATTACATTTAACCAGATGCATGATAATAATGTTGTTAACTCAGCTCAACTAGATTCTAAACCTGTGACTGTTGATGATCTTGAGTTTAATAATTTAAATGAACATCAGACCAAGCAGATTAAACTTTTATGTTCGGAATTCCCCGAGGTTTTGACTGACAAACTGGGTGTAACTAATCTCTTGGAATATGAGATAGAACTTTCCGACACCATTCCTGTACGCGCTTCCCCATACAGATTGTCTCCACCTAAAATGAAAGTGTTAAAAGAAATTATAGACGATATGCTAAAGGAGGGAATTATCAGGAAATCAACTTCAGCATATGCGTCTCCTATTTTCCTCGTACCTAAACCTAATGGGCAATACAGACCTGTTATTGATTACCGTGCGCTTAACAAAAAGGTTATTTTGCAATCTATTCCTCTTCCGGACTTACAGTCTTGCTTTGCCTGGTTCCGGGGAGCCAATTTCTTTACTATTCTCGACCTCAATAGTGCCTATTTCCAGGTACCCTTAACAGAAAGGTCTAAAGCCATTACAGCATTCACCACTGACTGGAATCTTTTTGAGTTCGAGCGCCTCCCGTTCGGCCTATCTACCGGAGCTGCAGTGCTCAGTAGATTGTTAGATAATGTGTTCGATGGTATTAAATTTAAATCTGTATACCACTATTTAGATGACGTGGTTATATTCAGTAAAACTTTCGATGAACATTTACAACATGTAAGAGAGGTGTTATCTAGACTTAGAGGTGCGGGCCTTACTGTTAAGCTTTCTAAGGTATCTTTTGCAAAGCCTCAGATCTCCTTCCTAGGGCACATAATTTCATCTTCTGGGATATCCATAGATCATTCAAGAACCCAGTCCATTAGGGAGTATAGACCACCAAAGACAGGCAAAGAAATCGCCCGCTTCATTGGCATGATAAATTACTTTCGTAAGTTTATACCCAATTTTGCCCATCGTGCTGCACCTATCAACAAATTAAGGAAAAAGGGAGTCGAGTTTGCTTGGGGTCCTGACCAGGATGCAGCTTTCGAAGATCTGAAAATGGCTTTAACCAACGCCCCCATTCTTGCCATCCCTGATTTTTCTAAGAATTTTGTAATTCAGACTGATGCTTCTAATAGTGCTGTCGGTGCAGTCCTTTTACAAGAGCATGAATTAGGACGTTTACCCGTCGCATACGCTTCGAGAACCTTGAACGATGCCGAGAAGAAATACTCAGTGTATGAGTTAGAGGGTCTAGCGGTGATGTTTGCCCTGGAAAAGTTCAAGCTTTATGTGGAACACGTTCAGTTTGATTTAGAGACCGATAATCAGGCCTTAAGTTGGGTCCTGGGTAAACCTAGGAAGACAGGTCGAATAGCCAGATGGGCTACTCGCATCCTTTCTTTCAAGTTCAATGTTAGACATATAAAAGGATCTGATAATGTTATCGCAGATTGCCTGAGTAGGATGTATGGTGAAAATGATGTTGATTTGATGAATTCTGGTGAAGATGATAACATCCATAACAATCTTGCTAACGTTATCCTTTCTAACTGCCCTAAATTGTTCCGAGATGTTTCGGAATACCAGAGAGAAGACCCTGTCATCGGTGAGATTGTTGGTAAACTGGAGAAAGGAGAAGTAGTAAAACCTTACTCTTTGAAGGCCAATGTTCTGTTTTGTAAAGCTCGGAATGATAAACTTCCAAAAATTGTCATTCCATCTGTCTTAATTCCTGTCATCTTTAAATACTTCCACGAGTCTGCGATTGGCGGACATTTGGGCGTGTTCAAAACGAGAGAGAAGATTCGCCGAAATTTTATCTGGAAAGGTATTGATAAAGATGTGCGCAGAATGGTGAACAATTGTGATACTTGTAAGAGGGCTAAACCCCTTAATAACTCGAAAACTGGTCTGTTGTCATCTGATATTGCCAAGGTTCCTATGGAAAGAATTTTTGTCGATTATATAGGACCTTTTCCAGTATCGAAGTCAGGAAACCGCTTTGTGTTGGTATGCACCGACGGATTTTCTCGTTTTAATTGGTTATTTCCTACCAAAGCTGCTACTACTCAAACGGTAATCTCTTGCCTTAAACAGATCTTCGCATACTTCGGTCCATGTCAAACTTTGGTATCTGATAATGCGAAGTGCTTTACTTCACACATTTTCAAGAATTTTTTGTTTGAACTCTCCATTTCACACGTCACTAGCACGCCCTATTACCCTAAAGGTTCGTACGCCGAAAGGGTGAATCGAAATTTACGAGCTGCTCTAATTGCTTTTCACCATAAGGACCACAGTCTTTGGGACACCAGTTTAACTTGGCTTACATTTTCCTTTAACACTGCTGTTCACGAGTCACACAAAACGACTCCCTTCTCTCTAATGTTCTCCTTCGGACATAATTCTCCTATCTCAAACTTATGGTCCTTAAACCAACTTTTGCCCGACCAGTACACCTTTAATGATGTAAGAACGATATGGAAGAAGGCAAGAAGTAACATGAAGGTGGCTCACGAAAAATTAGAGAAACGATACAACGCAGGTCGAAAACCTTCATCGTTAAAAGCCGGTGATGAGGTTTACATTAAAAATTTCACGTTGAAAGAAGTTGGCCCTAAGGAATCAGGCAAGTTACGGGAAAGGTTTCGTGGCCCTTATAAGATAGTTAGATATGTGACACCCGTCACTCTATTGTTAAGCGACTCCGTAAAGAAGAAGTTTTTCAGAGTCCATTTATCCCATGTGAAGAAAGGTACGGATTTGCCCAATAGTGAGAGTAATTAAAATTTTTCTAAATTGTGTAGAGCGAACTGTATGTGTGAGGCATGAGTGAGTTTGGTGTGAATGTGGTAAGTTAGCTTTGCATTTGTAATTGGGTGGGGAATTAATTGTTGTTCTTGTGTCAAATAAGGTTAGGTTTTGTTTTGTTAAAGTTATCTTTTAATTCTGTTTTGCCTTGATGCCGAGTATATAAATCACTATTTCGTTGAAATTCTTCTTACGATCCTTATTATTTTCTGGTATTGAACTAGTGTTTTAAGGTGACATAAGGAAAAGCACTGAATACAAGGTAAGTATCTTAGGAAAAGGTTCCCATATGTTCTCCAAGCTGGTGTACGTAAGTCATCTTTATTGCTTGCTTGATCTGGGAGGTAAAGATTATCGTAAGTATGGTTGTTATGTTCTGGTAATGTTTGTAAAAGAAGGATGTTTGATGCTAAAAAGGCCCATGATGTTCTTTCTAAATGCGTTCTTTTAGTTCGTTTTAATTCTGTCTGAACTGGGTAAGCATAGTGTGAAGACAATGTGTAAATTAATTAAATGGTGAAAGGGAAATGCTAATAGGGCTCATTTTGGTTCTCATGAAGTGCGTGCGGTGTACGTTTTTAGTTATTCTGTTTGATCCGAGTCAGCATTTATGTATGTAAAAGTTGTGTGTTGGTAAGTGTGTTGTGCAATGGAAATTTTATGAATAATGATTTATATTCTGGTGGATTTGTTAGGAATATTTTCTTTGAGGGTGGTAATTGTAATTAGTAACCTTGGGATTTGTGAGGTTATGTGTGAGTGTATGAAAGATTTGTGTATTTGGGTTTGTCTACACGTGTGTTCAGTTTCTATAACTTTTGGTCTTTAAATGATTGGTTCTGGTTAAATTATTTTTTTTCCTTTCCTTATGTTGGTTTCTGTTTCTCCTTTTTTTTGCACCTTTTTTCTTTTTTTCTTTTCTGTCATTGTTTTTTTGGCATCATAAGGATTTTTCTTAGTTTATGGTATTTTCTTGCATTATATTTTGGTAAAGGTTCGGTGGTGTGATATTTAAATTTGTTCGTGGATGTCGTTAATCTAGTAGCCTAAATTGGAGTATTTGTTTGGTCGTATTTTAGACTGAATTGTCGTCTGTTTGATTTTTCCTGGTTGTCATTTGTTTTTGGCTTTTCTTATCGTTGATTGTAGTTTTGGGTCTAATGTTTTCTAGTAGTTAATACAAGGTACAATAGGGTTCTAATGCCTAAGTTTCAGTCAATTTGTCATTTAATTTTGTTTTAATTAGATGCTCTTGCCATCTAAGAATTTTGTTCTTGTGATCTACGAGGCTGAGGTGTGGATTTCGTGATCCATCTATTTTGTTGCTCTCCTTCCTTTTGGTTTTCTTATGGTTTATGATACCAAGTGATTGTTAATATTCTCTTTTTTTGTTTTGTTTAGACCATGAATTGTAAAAGTTAATCTGACATTTATGTAAAAGTGAAGAATCTTTAAGCTTATTTGAGTTTTAACTAATTAGTTTATGGCAATTTGATCATTGTAATTTTTGTTGGTCTTAAAAAAAATAAGGGGTAACCATATTATTTGGGTGGGTTATGCAAAACATACTGAACTTGACTTGTGATTAGTCTTAAGAAGAAACTAGGACATATTCTGTCGCTGTCCATATTTGTTTACAGTGGAAGTTCTGAAGACTGTCCAACCTGATCGATGTGCGGTACCATTGTGAAGATCCAAGGGCCCGGAAAATCATGATGGAAGCTGCAGTCTCTCTCTGATCGCACTCATCTTCGCTCTACTGGAAAACCATATATATTATCTACTGTAATAACATTGTATTCAAGAAGTTCTGTTTCCATGTATTTGACAAAGTAAGACGTTAATGTTATAGGCATGTCTGGGAACTCGAAAAGTGACTGTTAACGATCAGTTGGTGTACGTATGCATGTTAATTGTGGATGAACTTTATTTGGATATCCACGTACTAAAGTTACTACCTCAAGTGACCTTGTAATGTTCTCTATCTCCTCTTCTGAACTTTCACGTGTCCAAAATTTGTGGAATGTGGCCACGATTCGAAGGGAGGGAGTATTGATACGTGACTAGGCTTGTTCTGAATTGATAACACTGCTCCATCTGTGAGGGTAAATGGGAACTTCGATACGTCAGCGTTCGTCTGGAGATTATCTTGGTAAACTCAGGCATTGTGTTGTCTTTCTCCGCTACTAGATGGCGGGTAAACCTCTTCCACTCCAGTGTCGTGATGGTGGAGCGCTCCGTGTCAGCCAACGGAACTAACATTTTCGTATTGCAGTGTCCATTGGAGTGTGAGTGTGGGAGATGTTTATTGTCTGAACCTCTACGAAGAAAGCCACATGATGTAAGGGCTATAAAAGTTGCTCCAAGTTGAGCCTAGCTCGGCTAGACAAAGGTGATTGGCCTCGTGGCAGCTTCATTCTATTGAAAATGTAACCGACTTCGTGGGAGAGCTTAGCTTATTTTTATTTTAAAAGGGGGGAAATTTATTTAAATAATTTGTTTCGGCCAACCAAGGTATGTAATTTGAAAGTGTACTAAGTGATTGAATTCGTTGTGGAAGTAACTGGTAACTGCGCAGTTTTGTATCATTTGTTGTGATTGCTTTGTGAAGTTGAGAGCTCGTTCTTCTATTTTTATTTAGTGCTGGAATTACCAGTTGAATTGTGTCTCTTAGGTAAGTTGTGTTGTTGGTTAGAGTAACATCGAACAAAATTGCGTATTGTCAGTTATGACTACAATAATTCAGTTACCTAGATTTTATTTTTATTGCATGTAATTGGTGAAGGTTTTTTTTGTCATACCCAGGCGTTCTGCCCTGTAGGTCAACTGACTTTCATTTTTGCGATTGTCCTATCCGAGTTTTTAACCTCCTAATTTATTTAATTATTAATTACTAACTTATTTACTTTCCTCCCGGATAGGACATGTAGGATATTCCTTGGAATACTGTTTTGTTACCATCTGAGTATGGTCTTTTCAGCTTATATCATGGTTACCATGAGAACGTTTGGAGCTTGTTCTTGGTTTTCATCACAGTATAGATACCAATACAGTATGGACACTTCGGCAAAACCGGAAGAACGTATTTTCAAAAAAACAATTGATAAGGGGGAGCACCAATACACCTGTAAGCCGCTAGGTAGCACCACTTATGGACAACCACCATGATAAACAGCTGATTGATGAATGTATATTTTATGTCATTTATTTAACTCTATTTCAACACACTAGCTCTCATTATAATCAGATATTTTAGGAAAATAAATAACAAGAAAATAGAAAGTGTTAATACTACTGTGTTTTAATTCTAAGAAGTGTGGAATTTAATGTTTAACACCACATTCCTCCTCCAGTCCTGTGGTGTCGCATTGTGATTGCATCGTGACGATGAAAGGTTATGATATGTTTTTAATGATTAAATTAACACACGATATATTGAAAAGTGTGGGGGAAATGTGGATTTTGTTTCTTAAACTTTTGTAGTCTGAGATAATGCAATTCAAGTTTTCTACAGAAACTGTAAATAAGTGTTAATTTTTAATGTTCTTAGCTTCCTAACGTAAATACCCGGGAATTTATTTAGTCAATAAAAAGTCATGTTGATGGGTGGGGACAGCCTTATTATGCAGTGTTATTTTCACATTTCATGATATGCCTAGGCTACTTCTTACTCCTTATTTCTTAGCCTTCTCACACTTCCGTTCATTATCTTGTGTTCCAAGAAGAATTCAATACCGGTACTGTAAGTCATGTGCTAAGGAATCTCTTTTCATTACCTTTATTAGTTCCACGTCTTTGTATGCCTATTATAGGAGCAACAAGTAGCTTTCAGATTCAACAAATAGACTATACATTTACTGGTAGATTGTTTTGTTTAGCCTACAGATGGCCTAAAAATAAGTAAAGTAAAGCTGAAATACAAGCTCAGGGCTTACAGTAAGTAAACCGGCCAACCACCCTTCGTACAGAGGCCTGCTTCTTTAATCCTAGAAGCCAAGGTCACACCCAGATCTCCATTCGGAGATCCTAAAGTCGTCATATTATAGTTTTGGACTGGGTTTTGATTCTTGGTTAATGCATGTTAGAATTCCAGAGTTGCATCCCGTGGTTCAAATTCCAAATATAAAAAAGAAAGGTTCTGTGGCTTATGATCACGAGAGCCACGTGAAGCTACAAGTTTGCTTTGCTTTCTGTCGCTAGTGAATGTAATAAAGTAATATAAC
Source organism: Meconema thalassinum (assembly GCA_946902985.2). Lineage (NCBI taxonomy): Eukaryota > Metazoa > Arthropoda > Insecta > Orthoptera > Tettigoniidae > Meconema > Meconema thalassinum. Next base: position 1,636,015,653 of record OX336388.2, read on the forward strand.
TGGTAAATAACACTATGTGCAATGGTGTCGCCAATCAATCAAGTAAAACGCTCAGTCCTAAACTTGCTCTAACCATAGCTTAACACCAATCAGACCTAACTTTAACCTCGTCACGACTAATAAGTTGCCATCTATCCGCACCGCACTTTTTACTTGTCAGTGGTATGTCAACTCCTTATTCTCCCCATTCTGCAGAAATGGAGATAATGTAGGATGAGTTTTCCATGCGATGGATGGTTTTTACACCTGGATGAGAGAAATGTTAGGCTCATAATGCTGTGTTGCTTTTGGAGAGGCCTGGGGCAGGTCTTTCCAGTTGGTACCTGTAAGCGACATGTACATCATAGCAGAATTAATACTGGTCATTAGGAGGCCTAACTACATGCCATAGTTTCAGTTACTAGGCCCAAGAGTTAACAAAGGGCTATCGTGGTGTTATCAGTTCACACTCTGCGCAGAGTGCTGGGATTCAGTTTCAAGTCTTAACAGCAGTCTTATTTTAAACACTAAAGTTTCAAAGTATGTATAATTTTAATAATGCAGCCAATGGCCATGTACTTTTCTTTTCAGGACGGGTCAGGGAAGGGATATTGGAGGGAAATTGGCCGTGGATTTATTGAAAGGAACCGTCCCGGCATTTGCCTGGTAGTGAAAATGGTAAACCACGAAAACCATTTTCAGGACGGTAGAGGTGGGATTCGAACTCACGCTCTCCCGATGCCAGCGAGGCACGAGATAGCACATTAGCGCTCTCGGCCACCAAGGCCGGTTCAAAGTAGGCCTATGTATGCCTCTTGGTAAGCTATAATCTGGAGTCATTTATATAACCATATTTTTTGACATACCGGTACTGTATATATTATTATAGTTCCAATTAGGACCTCTTTGGTCTATGACCCGTGTACTTGTGTGTGCATGGTATTTGATAATCAGTGTTGTGGTGAATGTAATGTAATTGTTGTTTTAAGGGGAGGAACTTCGAGGTCATCTGCCCCTAGAGTGTTATGGTGACTAGCAGTGTTTGTAACTTGAACAGTACTCCAAAAAAGGTTTTGCATATTGGGATTTAGTGTTTTGCTATGTGTACTATCCTACCAGCGAATTGTTACCGGTGGCGGAAATCGGAACTAATGCACTCCGCCCAGCCACACTCCTGCGATAGACGTGCAGTTGTCGCCAGAGAAACCTCATCGCATGTCATTTGTGTGCATGATTCGTGCTGGGTCGTGCGCTGTGCGGTGTGTTCTCATTGTACGACTGTGCATGCGTTCCCCCTCTTGGCCAGCAACCGCTCGCGGCAGCCATAGCGAGGCGAGCTGACGTAATGTATACACAACAGCCGTGCTCCACGTCTAGCAGTAACAATTCCCTGGTAAGGTAGTATGTAATGGCATACAAAGAAAAACAACACACAATATGTTGTGCAAAAGAGACAAACACTAAAAGCTTAACAAAAGTGGCAATCTTTTTCTAGTTGGGGCATATCAATACCATGTATGGCCACCACGAGCCCTAAGGCATGCTTGCCGACTAAGAGGCATACCGAACTACGAACCAACCGGGTTTGGGGCAGATTATCCCACTCTTTGAAAGCAGCTTCAATCAGTTGCTGAATGTTTGTTTGTTTGTTTGTTAGAGGATTGGGACAGTGCGAAACTGCACTCTTAATCTTTTCCCATGGATGTTCGATACTGTTCATGTCCGCAGAATATGCAGGCCACTCCATTCTCAGTATGCCTTGCATCTGAAGGAACTGATGACCACCCTAGCTCGATGAGCATTATCGTCCACTAGTGTAAAGCCCTCACCCATTGTGGCAGCGAATCCTGTAACGACAGGTTTGAGGATGTTGTCTCTGTATACCAGACCGGTCATGTTACCGTGGATAGGAATTAGAGGCGTACGTCGACCAAACATGATCCCACCACAAAACATGACAATTTCCTTGCTGTTGGAGGCGTTCCTGGATGAAGAGCTTGTGAAATCTCTCACCCACCCGTTGCCACACTCGATTGCTCCTGTTGTATGGGTTTCTTCTCACGCCCAAGTACACAGGGCTGACGACCATGATGTACAACCTCCTACATGAAACAACAAGCATTAGCATAGCCACCTGGCTATGGCTTCATGAGACAGTGACGGCAGAGAATCCCAATCTTCGTGCTCCAATAGAGGAACAGTTCGACTATGGTATAATGCGCCGGATGTTACAGCCATTCCAATAGACCAAGAGGCACTAAGGAGCGATCTGGCCACCATGTTAGACAACTTCTGTACATCGACTGCAATCTGTTGTTTCATTTCAGGGGCCTGGACATCGTGGTCATTTAGCCCCGTGTACTTGGACGAGTGTGGAATTTTGATTGATAACCTGTGTTATTGTGATGCCTGTCTGAGTATGTGTATTTGCAATTCCGGTGAGGATTGGTAAGGAGGCGGCATTGGCTTTAACTTAGGAACCATCACAGCATTTGCCTGCAGAAGAAGTGGGAAATCTCGGAAGACCACTTCCAAGATGGCTGAGGTGGGAATCAAACCCTCCTCTTCTCAGTTGTGCCTCACGAGACTGAGTGTGCCCTGTTGCAGCCCTTAGACCAGAATTACATTCCTTGGCAGAGCCGGGAATCAAACCCAGACCTCTGGGGCAACAGCCAAGAATGGTAGTCATTACGCCACAAGGTGGTCCATGACTGCAATCTAGATCTGCTGTAAATATTCTCAGAATTGCTCATTAACATCACACATAGTATGGATATTTATTGTTATTTATGGGGCGGAACAGCAAGGTCATCTGTCCCTCTTAACAAAAAATAATACAAATTTTAGTTGAGTTAAAATTTATAGGTGGATGCCTAATATTAATTTTAAAAATAATAATAATATGTATGGAATAAAAATTCAGAAAAGAAAAAGTTCTTTGAGCAAATGCACATACAGGTAAGGTATTTTTCTCACCAAGATACGATGAACTATATTATTAGTAGGGCCATGATTCTTATGCAAGATATGTTTACGTAATAGTAATAATGTGTGAGTCCTCCAGAGAGACTCGTGCGGGTATTTTTAAAGTTAACACCCATATACTGTACATTCTAAGAAGACTATTGAAACCGTAGTCTCCGAACTACCATTAAAACGAAACAAACAAACAAACCCCGTGGCACTACAGTCCATGAAGGGCCTAGGCCTACTAAGCGATCGCCACCCAGCCATTTGGCCTGCAGATTATGTGGTGACGCGTGGTGAGCGCCTCGGGTCCCCTCGGCCGTTAATCTTGGTCTCCATGAGCGTGGCGCTGCCTCATTGTCAGACAGCTATTCAATTGTCCTTGCGAGGCTGTGTACACCCAGTTCCAGCCCTCACGCCGGTTTCTGAAATCCCTGACGGAGCCTGGAATCGAACCCGAGGTCTCCTGATGCGAGGCAGGCGCGCTACCCCAACACCACCCGAGCTATATTACTCCATTTAATTGGGCATGCAAAATAATTTGAAGATGGAATGTTTGGTGCATGGAGCATTCTGGGAGGGGGGAAGGGGAATTAGAAACCATAGAAATTCACTTCTATTAGGACCAAGAGGTGGATTAGAATCCATCCCTTTTCACTTAGATCACCTCGTGGTGTAGCAACTAGCATTATGGTCTGAGGGCTGGAACGGGATACACTCAGCTTTGTGAGGCAAAACTGAGAAGAGGTGATTTGATTCCCATCTCGGCCATCTTGTAAGTGGTTTTCCTTGGTTTTCCACTTCTACTGCAGGTAAATGCCGAGACGGTAAGCTACCCCTAACGTAAGGCCATAGTCGTCTCCTTCCCTATCCTCACCTAAAATTATAAATGCACACACTAATACAGCCATCACAATAAGGCAGTTTATGAGACAAATGATACACACATCCAAGTACACATGACTACAGGCCAAAATTTAAATTCTCCTTGGCAAAACCAGGATTCAAAACTGGGCCAACCAGTTAGAAGGCAGCTATGCTTACTTCTAGACCATGGCAGTAGCTGTGGAAACAATGGGCTTATATGTTTGGCTATTTTTATTTCTTGGATATGAATATTTCTTTTATCCCCTTACTTCACTCCCAAAGTCTTTATCGTCATAATTGACAGTGTCATGGAGCCCTTTCATTCTAGAGAAAAGGATCATCCATGCAGCCTCAACGTAGATGGAAAGTAGAAGAGGCTAAGAAAGGAATGGGGAAGTGACTGTGGTCTATGGGAAAGCCACCATCTCAGCATTTTGAGATGAGAAACAAGGAAGCTAACTTGAAATGACAGGTGAAGGGACATGAACCAACTTATTTCACAAACCAGGTCTTCAGTGTGGTGATGTGATTTGCAGTTAATGTTGTACAACATCCTTAGGCCTCAAACCCCAATCCTTCCATTTTCTAACGGGATGGGATAACCCAGAACTAATGGATCGTTGCACCTGTCTAAAACCATGGAGGATTATGTTAAGTCCTTTGGCTGTCCAACAATAAAATTGTAAGTTATTTTGATTTAGAAGTTATTGCTTTATGAGATTACTTCCAAATCCTTTGTTGTAATGCAATAAACAAACATTCCTGATATCGCCATGATCTCAAATCACTGATTTGATTTCTGATAGAGAGAGTCAGTTTTTGAAATAATGAACTGCTTCAGACCTGTCTATCACATTTGTTGACAACAAGACAAAACTATAGTTATCAGTCACAGAAGCTGCAGGTTATCTGACATGAATTCTAGTTTCTCCACTAAAAGGTAGCGATAAACAATATGTTGGTTTTTGGTGTAAAGATTTGCCTAGGTAGCTCCATTCAAAAATTGCACATTAATTTTCTTAGTAGGTAGCTAAAACCTTGCAGGTATAGTATTATTAAATTTCTTTCGTGTTAGACCAACTTAAATGTTACAGTATTTAGGAAGTTAAATTTGCTCCTCAATGACAATGCCAGGGCATTAAAAATCACTATTGAGAAAACCTCTTTACGATTAAACACTCGCTACCATATTTTATATACTCTAGGCTTCTAGGCCAACCAACTTCAGGATGTAGTCACAAAATTGGTGAGCTTCACCTCTGAAAATTGAAAACAGGAAAAAATAATGTTTCTTAAAAAAAAAAGTCAAATGTTTCCATGAAAATATATCAGAATACCCAAACATTTGCAGAAAAATATGCCTGTTTGAGTTGGAATGTTTAGGCTTTCATGGCCAGAAAATAAATTACTGCAAATTCTTCTAGGTACGGTACTATGGATATGATGGGGCACAGACATAGAATTCACTGTAATATTTGTACGAGTTGATTCTACATAAACCATGTAAACAAGTAAGTAATACTGTAATGCAGAAAAATGTGCGATTGCAAGCAGAAGTTTGTTCTTGACACTTTTCATTCTCTCTGTGGAGTTACTTCAGGAAGAATATAGTGGTCGTAACCAGATGTGGCTGGTTGAACAATATAGGGGAAATCTGCCGGGACCTTTCCTTTTAATAGGTCACAGGCTTTTCCAGTACCTTGCCCAGTTTCATTCATCTCTAATTAACTCTGATGAGTATAATATTTCTTGAATTGTAATCTTCTGTAAATCTTTCTGCCTAATCAACCCTTAAATGAATAAATAATGTGCAAATAGTAGGACATGTTCTGGATATTAATTACATCCTTCATCAGCCATTACAATTTTAGTATGTCATTATAAAGACACACCACTCTGTCCTTCACACATCCTTAAAAAGAAAGGAGACAACTTTTCCTAAGCATCACTTCACAAACCATACGATTCCTGACCCCCACAAAAATATGAATAATCAAACGGTAGAAATTAAAATTGATGCACATTCTGAAATTTATACCGTACCACATACTATGACAAGTGTAGCAAGCACAATGCCTATGCAACATTGACATAGAGGTACTGGTACTGGATACTTGAGATAAACATTTATACCAAATTCTACACCTTTAGCTTGTATCACATGAAACCTTGGCCATGTTTACAGCTAGTATTAAACAGATTATTTCTGCAATGATGAGAATCAAGTCCTTGCCCAACAATAGAATAGGATGTGAGTTGCAGCTTGCCATTATCTGAGGAATTTCCGACATCCCTGAACAGGTTTGAACAATGTGGCTTAATGTAAACATTGAAATCTGTTGCTATGACTTAAGATAACTGTAAATTTTAAAACCATTGAGCTTTAAAATGGTATATGAAACTTAAATTTATGAAAATGTTTGGATAGGCAGTAGGCTATTTTCATGTAGATTTATATAGAATATATTTATGACCAAGACATTACATTTTCGCGAGACCACCTCGTGGTGCAGCAGATAGCTTTCTTGGCTGTCACCCCCGTAGGTCTGGGTTTGACTCCCGGCTTTGCCAAGAAATTTTGATTCTGGCCTTAGGGCTGGAATGGGTTACAGTCAGCCTCGTGAGGCAAAACTAAGAAGAGGAGGGTTCGATTCCCACCTCGGCCATCCTGGAAGTGGTTTCCCTACTCAAGGCAAATGCAGGGATGGTTGTTAACTTAAGGGCACAGCCACCTCCTTCCCAATCCTATCCCCTATTTACAAATACACACACTAGTACAGCCACCACAGTAACAAAGATTATCACACAATAAGCCCACCCAATTTCTCAATTCCCGAGTGATATAAGTGCAAGGCTTGTTGACACCCAGAGTTTGGTGTTACATCTCCTCACTTATGCAAGGCTCCACTCTTGTATGATTATTATGTACCGGTATTCATTTTCAAATAACATGGACCTATACAGTATTGCTTTAGTGGTACCATGTTCTGCATGTGACATAGTGAAGAAAAATCATCCCTACGATCGTTGCTGAAAGTATAGAAGTATCCAGGAATTTGATCAGTGTGTATCGAAGATACAGTCGTTGTTGCTTATTTTAAGGGCTGAGACATCGTGGTCATATATCCCCGTGTATTTGGGCGTGTGTGGAATGAGAGGGAGGTATCACTTGAGAAGAAATTGGGTGGGCTTATCATTTACATGGGTGGGCAAACTTTTAGTGGTCTCACAGAATTAAATAAAATTAAGGGCATTGTGATATGTCTATGAGTTAGGAACATCAAGGTTAACAGCCCTGGTTTTTAAGTCACACAGCCTTAATGCCATGCAGAGCGTAGTGAGGGGTTGCTAACCTCAATAGTTTGTCTCTGAAAGCAACACTATTTACAATTTTGATGGACTGGAGTACCTTGTCATTTCATGGGATTGTAGCTTTGGGTACACGACAATCCAAACTTCTCCAGAACTCTTCAGGAATAGCACAAAGTCCCATAGGTGAGGGAGCAAATGTTAAATCCGATTTGCATTGTAGCTTGTAATTAAAGCTCTTAATTCACTGTAAAGGGCTGCAGCTTAACAAATTACAGTTAATAAAACACATCAACTAACTTCAGTCAGGAAACCATTTACCTCCTAGGCTAAGTGGGGTTAGAAAACGGACACATTAAAGGAGACAATAGCTTCTCTAGGGTGGAGATTTAATGTTTGTTGGGCAATATTACCTAATCTCAGCCTAGCACTGCCCTCCCTGTGGTTTAAAACACTTCCTTTGAGAAATAAAGGCTACATACCCTATATATTGGCGTGTAGATTTGCCACGTTTGCCAGTAAATCCTCCTGATTACAGGCCTTGATCCAGTCATTATATCTGGATTAGGAATGAGGAATTTGTGAATTAATGGATAGGTGTTTGAGGGACTGACATCTCATGGATATTAAAACCAGAATTATTCGATGAAACGTGTGATATTTGTATTTACCGCTCCAATGCACGAGAAACCGGAATGCTGTTATGTCCAGTGTGACAAGAACTGCGCAATAAATTACCGCACAGATGTTGGTTTCCCACATTTCTGCCATTGGTTAAAATGCAAAATTATATTTCTGAGTTGATTTTAATAATTACAAACAATGTTTTCTTCAGACAAAATCGACAGGCCGCACTCAATGAATACGGGTAGACTGCTCTCTCGCGGATACATGGTGAACCGTCGCCGCCATGCGTGCGTGCGTGCGGTGCTTCCGGAACCGGCCGATTCAAAACCATGACGAAAAATTTACATGGTAAAGGCCTGATGTGTCCTTACTGTATGGTTACTATACTGTGGTTTTCATTATTAATAGGGAGGTTTTGTTTTTTTTTCTGCTTGCTAGAGGACAACTTTTTGGGATTTCGACTGAACCAGTCACTCTGATAATTAGCTCCCATATTATCAACTTAATTAATTATTTCTTCTTGGTTTGGGGTCCTCCCTTGACCTTAATGTATTTTGATTATGTGGTCTTCACCACCTTAAGGTAATTAAATATTATTACCATTTTTCTTAAATTGTATTATCAATTAATTTCATGGATTTTTCTGCTCTTCGCCTGGTTCGGTACCAAGCAAGTTTTTAATTTCACATATGAATTTCCTTTTAAATTTAGATTCTTCACTTAGGCCTATCCAATATCAAATTTTGTTAATATTGCCTTTGTGGCAAGACATTGCTGTAATTTGTTCCTATGTTTTAAATATACTTTTGGTTACCCTAAGAGTTTTTCTTGGTGTTCTTGTTCACAGTAGACCTGTATTTTATTAAGTCTCTTATTACCTTGGGTTATATTCAGTCCAGTACGCTCCTTCCACATTTTTATTATTTTTATTTGGTATGATAGTGTACCTTGCTTCTGGATTGCCTTTCTTCTTTTAAATGATTGTAACGGGTCAGATATTAATATATTGCTTACTTTTTAATTTCAAAAACAGAAAAGTCAAATATCCGATTAAAATTCGAAAGAAAACGGGTAATACGAAAGTTCAGTTACTCACTGATTCCAAAGCCGCATCGAAAACTTAAATCGGTTGAATAGATTCGTCGGGATCACTTTGGGAATTTTGTGAATAAAAGTGTGGCCTACTGTATTTGCAACAAGGCGCGGCAGTAGAACATGGTCACGGAGAGCGGGTTGGTGGAGGATTTGGGGGTGGGGAGGGAGCAGAGCTCGAGTGATTTGAGAGAGCGACAACCTTGCCAGACGGTACGGAATTCCCGAGCATGTAGTCCAATGTTGCGATTGACTGTGCTGGTTAGTTCTGAATTATTGTCAAGGTCTGAATATTTCTGAGTGATCCTTTGATATTTTACCAGTTCCTAGTTACGACTTCTTGTTTTTAGTTCATCGATCGCATTAATTTCTTTTTGTTTAATTTATTTTACCTGCAACAGTATTATTTTTAATGCCCGTTAGGTGTTCCACTTTCGGCACTTTATTTTTTGGACAGTATTTCTGGTAGAATAGATACATGTACATATAGGTAGGCTACGACAGGTGGAGAGCATTACGGTCATCACGTGGAGTTATTTTTTCGTTTTTGTTGAAAAATGGAGCCACCACCAAAACCGATTCAAGGGCGTTCCACTAAATCCCATGGGAGATTGCGACTAAGTACCGAGAAAAGGAAGCCAGGTCCTAAAAAAAAAACCTCTACACACCCGTAAGTTTTTTTCCTCGTTTACATTTGAAATTATATATTTCTTTACGTTTGTATTAGAGAATCGGTGATGCCTTGAACAGTTATGATTTCACTTATATTTTACCTGTACAAGTTAGGTGACTAAATAGCTTGGTAGGTCTAGGCCCTTCATGAGCTGTCGCGCCACGGGTGTAGTTTGTTTTTTGCTTCTAATATATAAGTGTAGGACTACAAAATCACGAACTATTCAGTGTCATTTTTTTTTCAGAGAAGCAAGTTCGACTTCAAATGAAAACAATGCGTTGTGTGGAAAAATAAAGGCGTAGCGATTGTGAAAATGGAAAATTGGTTTCCGGAAATACTGGATTGGATTGTGATCCATAAAGACTGCAAACAGAACTTTTGAACTACCAGCGGGCAAGGTGAAGACAAACAGCTAACTGCAACCAAACTTATGCGTGATTGCTTGCAGCCCCTAATTGAAAAAAGTTCCCAGCTAGTATCAAACACCACCAGCAATGCTGCCGAAAATTGTATGTCCCTTGTTGCAAATTCACGGGAGGTAAGCAGATCAATCGAGGGAAACGAGGTTCCTCCACTCATAGAACCAAAGCTGCCGGGCTGGTCTTTCAGTTTGGGCCATCCTGGCACTATAAAACAATGAAATCAGTTTAGAAAAAAATTGCCACAATAGTGAAGGACACTGCACTCTGCAGAAAGAGAAGAAGAGCAGCTTTCCGAAAAAGTTTATTTCCGTCGCGAGAAGGAAAAAAAACTGTCCCAACAACAGTCTAATGAAATGATACGTACTGTCTCACGTGATTATGGAGACCGATCAATGCAGTTGGATTTCGATGAGGTACTGTTGAAAAGATCAAGCAACTTACGCTTAGTGAAGTCCATATAAAAAAACTGGAAAAGGAAACAAGTGGCCAAAGGGAACATGAAAAGTGGCACACAGCTAGAAAGGACAGACTTACGGCATCCAATTTTGGATATGTATGCAAGAGGAAACCTACTTCGAAATGGACTCCAATAGCAAAAAACATTTTGTATGGCATATTTCACTCAAAACAATGCAGTATGACTGTGATAATGAGCGAATTGCAAAACGAAATTTAGAGGAGTAATCGGCAGAAAAGTCGAAGAATGTGTGGTCTTTTCGTACATAAAACTTATGGGTTTTTAGGTGCCTCCCCAGACGGATTAATAGGAGATGACGCTATAGTCGAAGTCAATTGCCCTTATTCTCCACGGAATATGACCATACTGGAAGCCTACAAAAAGCTAAAAGGATTTTGTTTGTCAGAAAGTAAACGAAAAAAAAGGCCTAGAGAATGTCATGAACAGTGCCATTCAGAAGAGAACAGATTGATAACTCTCTAACAATCACGTGATTTTTATTTCCAGAACCAGGGCCAGTTGGAAATAACATCGCGGGAAATATGTTAATTTGTGGTATGGACATTCACATAGAAACAATAAAATGGGACGAAAAGTTCTGGAGACAAAAAATGCTTATGTAACTGACATCTGCTACGAGAAAATCATGTTGCATGAGATCATTGATCCCAGGATGACCAGATCAATGGATATAAGAGAACCTAAGGTGAAGTAAAATAACGATTAGTGTGTGTAAATCATGAAACGTTATCTGTGATATGGAAAAAATTGAAACATTGATTTCAAGAACAGGAAATAATTAGGTATAATATTCTTTGTTTGTTTATAGTACGCAGTACTGCCTGTGCTAACAATAGGCAGATGAGAATATCTTAGGAACTTTAATTCTATATATGTACATAATAATTTTGCCCTTGGTATGCATTTTCATAATTTGTTTATTGTAATATAATGTCCTACATAAATGAACTTTTATTATTACTTCCATGAAAATTGAAGTAAGTTATAGTGATTGGCCTCACGAAGTCGTTTCAGATCTCACGAAAAAAAATTACAGTCAGTCTGAAAGACTAGACGTTATATCATTTCAAATGACGCATGCTACAAATGCTACACATGTTAGAAAGGCTCAGGAGGGCTTCTCGCTTCGCTCGAAGCCCCAGGACTCTTTCAACTGACTCCATTACCCATTAACTTAGGCTTCCCGCGCGGGCACCGCTTTAAGGGTCACCCTGTATTTGAGTCTGACATCTTTTACAACTCTTTAAGTCACCCATTATTTGAATCTGATATCTTGCAAATCTCTTTATGGGTCACTCTGTATTTGAATTGAATCTAACATACTGTACACCTCGTTAAGTGTCACCCTGTATTTTGCTCTGACATCCTGCACACCTCCTTAGGAGGCACCCTGTATTCTTATCTGGCATCTTGCATATCTCTTTAGAAGTCACCCTGTATTCTTGTGTGACATCTTGTACACCTCTTTAGGAGTCACCCTGTATTCTTGTCTGACATCTTGTGCACCTCTTTAGGAGTCACCCTGTATTCTTCTCTGCCATCTTGTACACCTCTTTAAGAGTCACCTTGTATTCTTATCTGGCATCTTGTATATATCTTTAGGAGTCACCCTGTATTCTTATCTGGCATCTTGTACTGTATTTTGCTCTGACATCCTGCACACCTCTTTAGGAGGCACCCTGTATTCTTATCTGGCATCTTGTATATCTCTTTAGAAGTCACCCTGTATTATTGTGTAGGGGCGTGGTGGCGCAGCGGTCAAGCTGTATGCCTCTCACCAAGGCGGACCGGGTTCGATTCCCGGTCAATGCATGTGAGATTTTCGAAGTGAAATGCCATGTGGTGTATTCTTGGAATACACGTTACGAGAGAATATAATTTTTAATGCTCTTTGCATGTTCATTCCTTCCTCTTTGTCAAACACCAACAGTGATCTTCTATTTTCTCTTTGATGGTCATGTCTCTTATGTCATTGTGAGTCTGTTCTAGATATATATCTTCCATGACCCACCTAGCGTCATCTAGCAGCGAATCTCTGAAGCTCCTCAATTCTTCCTGGTGCAAGAGGACTTCCTTTTCCATTTGGCCATCAGATCTCGTTACCATCGCCAGCTATTATCTCCATGAGCAAGGGAACTTCGTCTACTTTTTCACTCACCATGCTGTGCTAGTATCGCCTGCTATCAACTCTTTGAAGACCATTCATCAAGAAGAACATTTATTTTTGATAAGTTGTCTATTCTGATATGTTCTCCTTTTGTCTCCTACCCCCACTCTTTTCCCTTCCTTGGACCCTCCGTGCTTCGCTGAGTGGGTCTCACTTGTAAGTCGGCAGTTGACTCGGTCAGTCAAGGCTCAACTAGAGCCAGTCTCTTCAAACCAAGAGGCACTCTCTACTCTCTACGCCATGTTGGCACATTAGGTATCCGTCAAAGGGAACTTCACCTTCGATATGCAACCAAGATAAGTACAGACTTAAGGTTTTAACCTCATCTTCATCAGTTTTATTATCTCCATGCTTTTATTGATCATTTTATAGACAGCGTGAGATTACTTATTTGGGGCGGTAATCATTCTTCGCGGGATTTGCCATGTTGAGCTTTTGTCTGTCTAAGCCAACCTTAATAGAAAGTAGCTTTTCTTAAGCTATTTAAATGAGAAATCTTCTCACCACGTGGGATATTATCTAATACCCGCTGTCTATAAATCACCAAGCTAATTCCTCCGCTGGATTAACTTTGGCCCCATTCTTCTATTAAGATCGTTCTGGAACCTTCCAGATCCTGTACTTTATCTACAAGTCCTGCCGTCATGTATTTTACCCTCACTTGTGAGAATACTATTTAAAATTGAAGAATCTCACTTCTGAATTAAAGCTCAATAGCGAATTTTCTTCCACCGTTGGAATGTTCTATGGCGCATTTAATTGTAATCCTCAACTTTCTCAAGCAATAGACTTTCGCCTATCTAGTGCAACCAGTCGTTTTTCATCATTGCAATAACTTTCTTTTGCCATAAACTTTCGTGTTACTACAGTGAATTTTTCATCTATTCAAAAGACTATAGTGATAACTAGTGTTTGTTCAACTTTTCTACCGCGTCGCGATCGTCCGTTTACATTAAATAAGGCCATGAACATTTATCCTAAATCCCAATTGATCTTTCCTAAACCTTCTACTAACAAACCATATTAATAAAATTGTAACTCTAGATCATTTTCTATGAGGTGTCACTCTAACGAAGTGCCCTTCCATTTTGCTTGTTTATCATTAATTAATTTCTGCATAACTACGTGTTTTATACACGGTTCAAGCTTACATTGTTTCTACCCTATAATCAGGGAAAACAATTTTCTCAACTCATGAGTGAGTTATTTCTAGGTCTCACGAAAGGGAAACTGCCACATTTGGCTCGTGATTCCTACTTAAACATAGGAGGTCGAGAACCTTCCTTTTGACTTTCTCATCAGGTTTCACAGTAAGTGACCTGCCCTTATTTGTATAATAACCAACAGTAATTCTGTATAAATATAAGAAGTTATAGGAACTTCTCCTTTATTCTACCCGCTTTCTTTTTTTTTTTGGTATTTTCGAAGTTGTAACTTTTTCTAAAATAGTTACCTGGAAATTTCTTAAAGTACACTCCTTGTACTCAATTTAATCTTTAAACTTTAATCACTTCATTTGTCTTTTTTTAATCTTAAAAAGATTTTAGTATATATATATATATATATATATATATAAGGTTTGAAACCTAAAGAATTGTTAATTGCCTGGAGCAAACTTTAAATGTTAGGAGGTCTGCGACCCCAAATTGTTACTAAAAATTGAAACTATATACTTGTCAAATTTATTAGACTCTTTTGCCTTGTTAAATAAATTAAATATTTGTTTTTGGATTTATCATTTCGCAAATACTACAGTTAGGCAAGATCCTGGCTTTCCTAACTCTTCCTAAGTTCATGCCCTCGTTAATACGCAATAAATCTGTTACTATCTGTCTTGCCAGACTATCACCCTTCCCCATAGTAGTCTTATGCATGCTTGAGAGGGAATACACTAAAGCCTTTCTCTGGAAAACCGCCCAAGTCTTAGCTGCGGTTCCCGTTAGCTTCGACCAGGTCCTTACCCACTTTAGGTATCAGAGAGCGGATTTGCAGTGGCAACCGCCTCTAAGTGTATTTAAAGTTAAATTTATAACTTTTGTGGGACTCTCATCCTATCTCTCTATCCTTTCTCTCCAGTCCGAAACCCACCTCCTCTTCTTTATCATCTTCCCTTGGTGGGTAGGTTATTCCTCAGCCAATAATCTACCCAAACATTTGGTACCAGAAACCAGGGAGAGTCCATTTGCTATTTCTATTCTTTGTCAAGTGTCATTTGACAATACCTTACAAATTATTAATATCTGCTTTGAATCTTTCAGCTATAACTACGTCGTGCAAAGCCTGTGAAGGGGAAAGAGGCCGCTCCTGTCTCCTTTGGTGTGTCCCTTTCTTTCAACTTATTCGCTGCTGCCAGCCTGACAGCATTTCCGAGGTTCCACAGTTTCGTGAGTTAAATTTTAATCTATTTTCTTTGTCATGGCTCCTACTGAAAAAGATGAAACTCTCATTGCCAGACGTTCTTCCTATAAAGGGCAACTCACCAGATTCAGAAATTTCATCAACAAAATAGATAGATAGATAGATAGATAGATAGATTTTTATTAATTCCATTTGATCAAATACATGCATTCAATACATTTTTGATATAGGACACGTCAGAATTTACATGCATAAAATAAAAGAACTAACAGGTATATATTACTAAGATTATAACTATTTATAACTTATTATAATAGCAAATCTTAATAGATACAATCTTATTGCACAACTATTTACACCTCACTCTATTATCATAATATGAAAACTTAATTCTATAAATACAACAACATACAGCTAGGTATTAAAATTAAATTAAAAAAGTAAAATATAGTTATAGATTCCATCACTCCTATACGCTAAAATATTCAACTACTGAGTAAAAACAATGGCACTGCAGATAAGCTTTCAACATTCTATCAAAGGTTTTTATTTTTGGGGCCAGTTTTATATACTGGGGTAGTTTATTGTATAATTTAACTCCAGTGTGAAAAGTTCCTTTTTGATATATGCTTGTGTGTGTGTGTGAAATATGAATGTTTTGATTTTGTCTTGTGTTATGCCTATGAACATCATTGTTTGTTTTAAGAAAAACATCTTTATTCATTAAATTCTTTTTAAAAAACATAATACTTTCAAAGATATATATGCAGGGCAGTGGGAGAATGTTTAAATCTTTAAACAGAGGTCTACATGATTCTCTAGAGTTTACATTTGCCATAATTCTAATCGCTCTCTTTTGTATCCGAAACGTGCTTAGTACATCTGGCGACATACCCCAAAATATGATCCCATATCTTAAGTATGAATGGAAATAAGCAAAATAAGTATTTCTTAATGTGTGCATGCTAGTGCAGGTTTTCAAAATACGTAACGCAAAGCACATCGAGTTCAGTTTAGTATTCAGATATTGTATATGTTTATTCCATTTCAAGTCTTGTTGTATCCATAGTCCTAAAAACTTTATTTCTGATTTATTTTCTATTTGATGACCATTTAATGTTATATTGGGCATCGCAGGATTCCTATTCTGTATAGTGTGGAAATTTAGACATACTGTCTTTTTATAGTTTATTATGAGGCGATTATCTTGTGACCATTTGGTTAACTCTCCTGTAACGGAGTCAGCAGACTGCTGTATGACCTGTTTAGTTTCACCTTTTATTACGAGTGTTGTATCGTCCGCAAACAAAATTTCCTTATGTGAATGAACGTTCTGTGTTATATCATTTATATATAGAAGAAAGAGTAGTGGGCCCAAAACCGATCCCTGGGGTACTCCAAATTCAATAATTCCCTCATTGGACAATGTTTCATTAAGTAATTTGGTTCCATCATCCTTGTGTCTCAAGCTTACTATTTGTTTACGCCTTGTTAAGTAAGACTCTATCCATTTATTAGCTAGACCTCTAACACCGTATTGATTTAGTTTGGTAAGGAGGATTTTATGGTCAACTACATCAAATGCTTTCGATAAATCCAAGAATAGGCCAGTTACATGTTCCTTATTGTCAATTAATTTCAGTATACTATTACTACATTCGTAAATTGCTGTCTGTGTAGATTTTTCCGTTCTAAATCCATGTTGTGAGTTTGATAATATTTTATTTTTTTCTATGAAACTTATCAGTCTCTTATACATAATTTTTTCCACAATTTTTGCAATACCAGTTGGTAAGGTAATAGGACGATAGTTATCTAATTCATCTTTTGAACCGTTTTTGTGCACTGGAATTACTTTTGATAACTTCAAAATATCCGGGTAAGTTCCTGAGAGAATTGAACTGTTTATTAAGTGCGTAAGTGGATTTATTATATTTTCTGCACATTTCTTTAAAATTGCATCAGGGATTCCATCAATGCCAGCACAGAATTTATTTTTTAGCTCTTTTATAACTATTCTTACCTCTTCACTTGTGACATGATTTATAAATAAAGAATCACTGCATATATTTATTTTATTATTAGAATTTAGTGTATTTACCTGTGATTTATTTAATAATTTTTGCGGAATTTCCAGAAAATAGTCATTAAAAGTGTTTGCTATTTCCTCTGGATTATTAATCACTTTATTATTTCTGGTCAGTGTAATGTTCCTTTGTATTTTAGCAGATTTTCCAGTTTCTTTCTTTATTACGGACCACATCGCCCTGTTTTTATTAGATGATTGGGAAATAAAATTATCATTATGCATTTTCTTTGCTAGTCTTATTACCTTATTTAATATGCTAGTGTATTTTTTGTAGTATAAATTGAATTCAGGTGTTGTGTGGTATTGTTTATATAATTTGTGTAGAAATTTCTTTCTTTGACATGAATTTATAATCCCTGTTGTTATCCAATTGCTAGTTTTGTTATTTTGAACAGTTCTTCGTTTAAAGGGGAATGCTATTTCAAAATAGTGTTTTAGGGTACTGTTAAATGCATTAAATTTATCATTTACATTTTCTAGTTCATAAATTTCTGACCATGTTTCCTTATTTAATAAGTCATTGAAATATGTAACATTTGATTCAGTGAATGACCTGCACTTTGATTTTACTCCATTATCATTATTATTGATTACTTCGGATACTTCAAAACTCAGTATTTGTCCATGGTGGTCACTAAAACCCGGACAATAGACTTCTATTGAATGGTGATATTTATCTGTATTTATAAAAATTTGATCAGGAGTGGTTTTACTAAATTTTGTTATTCTTGTTGGTGTATTTACTGTAGGTTTCAGTCCATAGGAAATTAGTAACTGGTTTAATAATTCACAATTTCTATCAAGTTTTAAGAAATCCACATTTACATCCCCACAAATTATTATATCGAAATTTACTTTGCTCATGTTATTGAGTAACAATTCTAGTTTATCTATAAATAGAGGAAACTTTCCTGACGGAGAACGGTATACGCATACAATTATTAACTTAAACTGCTGAATTTTTACGGCAGAGAATTCAAAATCCTGTTCCATAATTAGATAATCATAAGCTGTTATCTGTTCATGATCTAAATTATTTCTTAAGAAGATGCAAGTACCACCATGGCTAATATTAGATCTAGAGTATTTACTAGCTTGTATAAACCCTGGGAATTGAATTAATTCGAGTTGTTCCTCTTTCAGCCAATGTTCTGAAATACATAGTGCTGAGATGTCTTTAAGTTCATTTTTAAGCATTAGATTTATGTAATCAATTTTATTATAAAGAGACTGGACATTCTGGTGGTAAATTTTAAATTTGTTACTTTTGCAAGCTTGTGTTGGTGATTTATTTACATTATTATTATCATAATTGTTATTATTATTGTTGCTAGACAAATCCGAAATACCATTGTTGCACTCCGTTAAATTTGACTTTAAAAGATGTGAATGCCAAACCTCACGTTTGGCTTCTTCTACCAGTTTCCCTGCTTCCACTCTAATGATATTACTGTTGAATTATTCTTACCATTTGAATTTACAATTTTGCAGATTTCATCACTAAGATACTCTTTTCCTAATCTATTTAAGTGTAGGCCATGCCGAGTGTGGAACTTCCTGTCTAATTTACTTACATCTACAATTTGGACATTTGGAAAACTCTTACAAATTTTATGAATTTTTCCATTTGTAGCCTCTATTTCTACATTTACACATGACTTGGGAATTAAATCGTGTCTCTGCGGAATGTTTACAATAATGACATTTGTTTTTTGCATGGATGGCAATGTACCCTTTAAATCTTTGATTACCTTTTTACTCTCATTTCTATAGACGTCGTTTGCTCCAGCGATGATCACTGCGTAGTCCTTTGCAGTAAGGGACGCACACTCTCCTATCATCCCGTTCGTGACTTCTGCAATCTGAGCTCCCGGCTTCACTGTCGAAGTGACCTCCATTTCTCGGTTTCTCTCCAAATAAATCCCGCCGAGTGTGATTTAGACATCTTGACACAACGCCTTAAGTTGTACGAACGGTCCTATGATTATTACGATCAAACTCAAACCGAGATTGAATCCGCTTGCCCAGAACTTCAATCGGATCGGGTCGAGGTCGAACCCTTGTACTTTGAAGGGATTGCCAAGGCCCACCAAGTGATCCGCAGTATCTCCGAACCGGACACTAGGGTCATCAATCCGGCCCAGTTCGCACCCGCTTCAGTTCACAAGGATAAACCGAAACCGTTACTTCCAAAGATAAGCCTACCTCACATCTCAGGCCAGGAAGGTGAATGGTATTCTTTTTATGAACTCTACTGCTCCCTTATTCATGAAAACTCAGACGTTGTCGACATTCATAAGTTCTATTTCCTGCGTGCATCCTTGGAAGGCGAGACCTTGGCCTTGGTTCAGTCACTGCCTTTAAGCGCAGATAACTACCACATCGCCTTTAATCTCCTTAAAGAAAGATATGGCAATTTACGTTTGTGTGTGAATCGCCATATCCGCTGTCTGTTCAACCTGCCAGTCGTCAAACCTAATGAAGTCACCTCTTTAAGAGACCTGATAGATTCTATTCAATTGCACGTGAGAGCGTTATATCAACTCAAGCAACCAGTCCAAACGTGGGACACTATTCTTATTCATCTAGCTACATCCAGATTCGATTTTTCGACATTAAAGGCTTGGGAGATCGAACTCACTCGCAAGGAGGAATTTTCGTTCGAACACCTCATCTCGTTTCTCAACAGCCGGTGCCAAGTCCTTACAGCACTCTCATTTCAGTGCGAAAATGTCGAAACGAGTCATCAGTGTCACATTTTTGAGAAAAAACTTGCTTCTTCAAAGGGTCATCAGCCCCCATCTGTCGAGAACAAGCAAACTCGTTCTGCTTCTTTCAACCATACAAGAGAACATATCAGGCCGCTCAACAAATTTTTAAAATGCATGCTCTGCAAAAAGTTGCACACTTTGTACTTGTGCAAATCCTTTAAAGAATTGTCTGTCGAAGACCGAAGGAAGTTTGTCTTCAATAGTAAACATTGCTTCAACTGCTTGTCACCTAAGCATTCTTCTTCAACCTGTACGTCTTCCAACCTCTGTTTCCATTGTAAAAAACCGCACCATTCTTTATTGCACGTTCATGATAAATCGAGGTCATCAGTACCCGCTTATTCAAACTCCATGCAGAGCAGCTCCGAACAAACTAATGCTTCTTCCTGCATTTCTAACGCCGAAACTTCTCACAGTGCGCAAGTCCTTTTGTCCACTGTACAATTCGAAATCCAAGATAAATTTGGAAATTGGGTTCGAACCCGCGGTCTTCTCGATTCCGCTTCAACTCACAACTTTGTTTCGCAATCGTTAATTAAAAAACTAGGTCTTTCGTCATCGCCTACTCCCATCAATGTATCCGGCATTGACAATTTGAAAACTCAAGCCTTGCAGTCTTCAAAATTGAAAATCAGAGACGTTTGTCAAAGAAACACCAATCTTAACTTAAACTGTCTCATTCTTACCAGTATTGGCAAGGACACTCCTAGCAGCTCTATTAATACTTCCGGTTTAAAGATTCCTTCGCACTTAAGGTTAGCTGATCCTCAGTTTAATGCTCAAGGTCCCATTGATGTACTTTTCAGTGCCAATGTTTTTTGGAATTGCCTGCGTAAACAGGTTCGCAAGTTATCCTCAAACGTGGTCGCCAGACACACCGATTTTGGTTGGGTTATTACTGGTGAAATCCAACATCCCTGTCTTCAAACCAAATCGCAATGTCATTTTGTTACTGCTGATATAAATCCCCTCTCTGAAAAAGAGAACGCTCATGTTTTCGATCTCGATAGTTTTGAAAAACACTTGCCGAAACGATGTCTCATCGTGAACAACTACGCCACCTTTGTAAGTTGTTTAAATGGTTTTGCCTTCTTCCCGCACAAAATGGCAATTCAAGTTCGCCTCGCCTTGTGTTACTTCGTTTACCTTCTCATGTCATTTTTATAGCAGGTAATTGCTTAAACTCTCTATTGAAAACTATCTTCCCCATGTGTAAAACCATGGCTATCAGTCACCATTATTTCGCTGTAAGCTATGCTTCACTTCTTTCGCTATTTAGAAGGATGGCCACGGCCGGCTCCTTCCCCCTTCCTCACAATTGGAAGCCGCTTTTGAAACCGCTTGAAAATCTGAATTCTCTAGCATCTAGAATAACTATTCTTACGCATAAACTCCTTCTCAATGTCCCAGCTTCTCTTCCTTTTTCGGAAGAATCAAGCTTTTTTCTGTTGAAAATTGTCGGATTCCGTAATCCTCAAAAATATGCGAAATTGATTCCCTACTTTATTTCTTATGTCTCTAAATTGGTTTTTCGAGTCCAAGCCACGAATGACTGCATGCCTTCTAACCTGAATATCCGCTTTAAGTCTCAGCTGATTTCACTTGTGTTGTTTGTTTATTTCGAACTGCTTGTTTTTCAGTCTTGTTTGTATACAAGCTTGGGTAAGGCCAAGCTGTCGTTTATTTCCTGTATGCTTGCCAAAGGTCAGAGCAAGTTTCCCTTATCTCAACTCTGGCTGACTGCCACCATTGTCTTGCGAGTTGCTTCTGTAAGTTCAGAAGCCGTTCACCTCATTACCAAAATAAACTTGTTCCGCTCAAGGACTCTTTCAGATATTTATATTCCTTATGTCGCTGTATTATGTCGGTCAAGGTCGTTCATGCTTATGTCTCCCACTTACTCACGCTCGTATCCTACAACTGCTTCGATTCTTGTTTCATAACATCGTTGCGTATTTTTCACGCGATCATGTATTGCTCCTTGCTTACATATTTTGCAATCTTATTGTTCGTTGTTGAACAAACTTGTTTTTTCTCGTCGTCACATTCGATGTGTTTTTGTATTTATACTTGTTATGTCACGTTTCTCGCTGACTTAAGTATTTTTCTGATTAACCCCTTTGATACTTATTATAACTTAAGGTCATTGTTTATGGCTACTAGATTGTTGTTACCTATGGCTTCTTGCTTTCTACTCGGATAGTTCCTTTGTTTATTTGGTATATTCTTATCCTTAATAGACGTACTTGTTTCTATACGCTTTGTTTAAACTTGTTAATTCTCCTTTTGCATCTTATCGCAATCTTTACTAGTGCTTTATTTCCCGCAGCTTCTAGCTATTTTGTGATTGAAGGTGTTGTTAATTCTTGTCCATTAACTCCGCTTTCCAATGACACTGATGACCTGCTTCCACTCACACCTGGTCACTTCCTTATGGGCACTTCTCTTTCTGCCCCTCCTCCTCTTCCCAATTCTTACAGGGATTCTAATTTACCTATTGTTTGGCGTAAACTTGAAGCCCTCCGCAATTCCTTTTGGAAGAGGTGGAACGTGGAATATTTAACTTCCCTGCAACGGAGACAGAAGTGGTTTCTTTCCAGTCCCGACATTAAAGTAGGGGACTTGGTCTTGGTTAGGGATGTCTCTCCCCCCCTGGTTTGGACTTCTGGTAGAGTGATCGAGTGTTATCCTGGAAGAGATGGGAGAGTCAGGGTGGTCAGAGTTTTGACCACTAATGGTCCGATCACAAGACCACTGTCTTTGATCGCTCCATTACCTTTAAATGTTTAACTGCTTATTTGTTCTCTGTTGGTGTTCTCCCCTCCCAGTATGGTGTATTCTTGGAATACACGTTACGAGAGAATATAATTTTTAATGCTCTTTGCATGTACATTCCTTCCTCTTTGTCAAACACCAACAGTGATCTTCTATTTTCTCTTTGATGGTCATGTCTCTTATGTCATTGTGAGTCTGTTCTAGAAATATATCTTCCATGTCCCACCTAGCGTCATATAGCAGCGAATCTCTGAAGCTCCTCAATTCTTCCTGGTGCAAGAGGACTTCCTTTTCCATTTGGCCATCAGAACTCGTTACCATCGCCAGCTATTATCTCCATGAGCAAGAGAACTTCGTCTACTTTTTCACTCACCATGCTGTGCTAGTATCGCCTGCTATCAACTCTTTGAAGACCATCCATCAAGAAGAACATTTATTTTTGATAAGTTGTCTATTCTGATATGTTCTCCTTTTGTCTCCTACCCCCACTCTTTTCCCTTCCTTGGACCCTCCGTGCTTCGCTGAGTGGGTCTCACTTGTAAGTCGGCAGTTGACTCGGTCAGTCAAGGCTCAATTAGAGCCAGTCTCTTCAAACCAAGAGGCACTCTCTACTCTCTACGCCATGTTGGCACATTAGGTATCCGTCAAAGGGAACTTCACCTTCGATATGCAACCAAGATAAGTACAGACTTAAGGTTTTAACCTCATCTTCATCAGTTTTATTATCTCCATGCTTTTATTGATCATTTTATAGACAGCGTGAGATTACTTATTTGGGGCGGTAATCATTCTTCGCGGGATTTGCCATGTTGAGCTTTTGTCTGTCTAAGCCAACCTTAATAGAAAGTAGCTTTTCTTAAGCTATTTAAATGAGAAATCTTCTCACCACGTGGGATATTATCTAATACCCGCTGTCTATAAATCACCAAGCTAATTCCTCCGCTGGATTAACTTTGGCCCCATTCTTCTATTAAGTTCGTTCTGGAACCTTCCAGATCCTGTACTTTATCTACAAGTCCTGCCGTCATGTATTTTTCCCTCACTTGTGAGAATACTATTTAAAATTGAAGAATCTCACTTCTGAATTAAAGCTCAATAGCGAATTTTCTTCCACCGTTGGAATGTTCTATGGCGCATTTAATTGTAATCCTCAACTTTCTCAAGCAATAGACTTTCGCCTATCTAGTGCAACCAGTCGTTTTTCATCATTGCAATAACTTTCTTTGCCATAAACTTTCGTGTTACTACAGTGAATTTTTCATCTATTCAAAAGACTATAGTGATAACTAGTGTTTGTTCAACTTTTCTACCGCGTCGCGATCGTCCGTTTACATTAAATAAGGCCATGAACATTTATCCTAAATCCCAATTGATCTTTCCTAAACCTTCTACTAACAAACCATATTAATAAAATTGTAACTCTAGATCATTTTCTATGAGGTGTCACTCTAACGAAGTGCCCTTCCATTTTGCTTGTTTATCATTAATTAATTTCTGCATAACTACGTGTTTTATACACGGTTCAAGCTTACATTGTTTCTACCCTATAATCAGGGAAAACAATTTTCTCAACTCATGAGTGAGTTATTTCTAGGTCTCACGAAAGGGAAACTGCCACATTTGGCTCGTGATTCCTACTTAAACATAGGAGGTCGAGAACCTTCCTTTTGACTTTCTCATCAGGTTTCACAGTAAGTGACCTGCCCTTATTTGTATAATAACCAACAGTAATTCTGTATAAATATAAGAAGTTATAGGAACTTCTCCTTTATTCTACCCGCTTTCTTTTTTTGTTATTTTCGAAGTTGTAACTTTTTCTAAAATAGTTACCTGGAAATTTCTTAAAGTACACTCCTTGTACTCAATTTAATGTTTAAACTTTAATCACTTCATTTGTCTTTTTTTAATCTTACAAAGATTTTAGTATATGAGTCGCCTGCAAAAGTGTCCTTGTCCACCATAACTGGTTTTGAGAAAAAGTGGAAAATGTGTTTTTACTGGGTGGATTGGTATAAGCCTACACTGTTTGTCATATAAATAAGTATGCATTAGTACAAATCTGCTTGAGCTATTGACAAAAAACCAGGAACGCAATGCTTGAAAGATATAAGCAAAATAAAAATGGACATGGACACTTTTGCATCTCATATTGCCAATGGACACTTTTGCATGCAACTATAATGGACATGGACAGTTTTGAAACAGACTAGGCACTATTTGAAGAAAAGACGTGATGATCATAAATCTAAATTGTTGTATTCAATTTTTATTTCTGAAGGTACATGTGAGGAGAGGATATGGAATGAACATAAATCTAAATTTGTGGATTTTTAATGTTCATATTTTTTTATTATTTCTGAAGGTACATAGTGTAGTGTTTGACAATCTGCAACGTACTTAGTACATCATACCTGGAAAAATGTCTTAATCCTCTCCTGCTAGGCACTCTTCTTCAATTGACGCCCCTGGCCTAGTGGAACCTAATAATTTCTTGTACCATGACAGAGAGTTACGCTCCCTCCAGGACTCACCATAGTGTTTCTCGAGGAGTTTTGAAACATCTTCCAGTTTCTTTTCATTAACGGGCACAGGAGAGTTTGTTATGCATCTCGGGTTTATCTGTTTATAGTGTTTTCCCCGTTTGCATACACCCATTGGTTCATTGATGTCAGACCTATAATTAGGCTCCCCTTGGACTCTAATAACGTTCTGAGCATTACGGATAATGATGACTCTTTTTACTTTCGTTATCTGGAAGGGGAATGATGCTGTGGGTTTTATGACGTTTTGAATGGCTCCTATCCAGTCAGCTATCTCCCAGTCTCTCCCCAGTTTGTAGAGGGTTCCATACTCTTCCAAGATGCTATGGTACTCTGATGGTTGAACTATCGTTTCTCGTTTCCGCAGTTGCCTTTCGATGAGCCCAAATACTCTATCGGGAGGCATGAATGAATGTCCAGTAATGGGATAAATCACTTCTATTTTGTTGATGCCTGGTGCGTGATTGTACATCCAGTGACACAGCATCGAGACAACTATTGTATTTTTATTTTGCCCAGGGCATCCATCGGCAATTAATCTCAAAGTTTGTATGTTGATCATGTCTGTGTGGCATAAACGGTGGTAGAGAGCTGAGCATATTTCATTTGACCCTTTCTTACCTTCGTTCTCAAGCCATGTGTACATGAAGACATTATTGGTGGTTAACCTTGATTTAGAGGAACCTACTACAATGGCAAGATTGTATAGGTATAATTGCCTACTGTAATAGACACTCTGATCAGGTATTTTTGGCAAGGGTAAATTCTTTTGGCAGTCGAAAGACATTGTCAGAAGGTTGTCTCGCGTTTCCTTCAGCGATGAATAGAAACAGTTTGCTTTAAGGTTATGAAGTCTCTTTTGACCCATAAGTTGAGCTTTCTTACGTTCACACTTTGCAGTTTTGATCTGTTCCATAAGTCTGAGGCACGTGGAACAAACGTCTGTTTTCGGGGCACCAAATCCAATGTTGAATTTTGAATTAAATATGGTTCGAAAAAAGTTCTGCGTGACTCGCTTTTCAGGAATAACCACGGAATTATAATGTCGCCACATATTCTTTATGTTGAGAGTCGCAGGTAAATACACGCGACAGCTTTTCTCCCTGCAGTAATGTGATTCAGTTGGAACATACCTTTTTATATGAGAAATCACTTCCTGTCATTTGGGCTCATTTTTCATGCTTTGGTGATCACCACCTCTTCTCTCCTTAGCTATTTCTCCAGTTTTTTTTTTGTAATGACGAGCGATATTTTGCACCCTTGCTTTAGAAACACAAAGAATATTCAGAAATGATTCACGGCATACTTTCACATTCACTGAACCACTTGGTACTTTCTTTCGTACAAAATAAGAGATTGTCTGTCCTCTGTTGATTTTCCTGTCCCCCCTGCAACGAGATCTCGAAGGTGTCTTGATCTTCATGTGCTTCAGAATGAAGTTATCTTGATAAAGTTTATCACATTTTGCATAAAAGCTGGTATGAAACGATTTTATATCATCCATTCGCAGGCTAGCACAGTCCCATCCTCTTCGATGACCACATTTTGGATACTCTGGAAGTCCTTTTGACGAATATCTGAAATCACACACATAAACAATCTAGGTTAGATTTGTCATTCATAGAGCCATATTAGGTTATGCTAGATATAGTAGGCTAGTCCACACTAGTATTTCTTACTTTTACACAGGTAGGCCTACACCCTGAAATGTTATTCTAATGCTCAGAATCACACTATCTACTGCATGATGTAGATACAAAATACATACCTGTTCACTTTTGACGTGTTTCGTTTCCACTGATCTTCACGGCGTGCTCGCTTCCTAGAACGGTCAGGTGTTGTTTCCGTAATGTCTTGATGAACATTATTGACATGTTCCATATTTATTTTGATGAAAACAATGGGTATAACTTTAATCATAAACGCTTGAACACAGACAAGGGCTCAATGTTTACATACACACGACGGCCATCTTGCATTAGTCATCTGACTTCAATCTTCATTGTGATTGGTGGAAAGGGACAAGGCAAGTTTTGCGCCTAACTTACCGAAGGACATGGACAGTTTTGAACCCAACCACACTTTTCGTGAGCTCGTATTCATAGGACACGGACAGTTTTGAGCATAAATAGCATTTCTGGCATGTGTAATAAGCCTAGCTCTACAATCCAGCGTTGCCAAATAATTTTTTTTTGAAAAGGGGACATGGACACTTTTGCATCTAGGCGACTCATATATATAAGGTTTGAAACCTAAAGAATTGTTAATTGCCTGGAGCAAACTTTAAATGTTAGGAGGTCTGCGACCCCAAATTGTTACTAAAAATTGAAACTATATACTTGTCAAATTTATTAGACTCTTTTGCCTTGTTAAATAAATTAAATATTTGTTTTTGGATTTATCATTTCGCAAATACTACAGTTAGGCAAGATCCTGGCTTTCCTAACTCTTCCTAAGTTCATGCCCTCGTTAATACGCAATAAATCTGTTACTATCTGTCTTGCCAGACTATCACCCTTCCCCATAGTAGTCTTATGCATGCTTGAGAGGGAATACACTAAAGCCTTTCTCTGGAAAACCGCCCAAGTCTTAGCTGCGGTTCCCGTTAGCTTCGACCAGGTCCTTACCCACTTTAGGTATCAGAGAGCGGATTTGCAGTGGCAACCGCCTCTAAGTATATTTAAAGTTAAATTTATAACTTTTGTGGGACTCTCATCCTATCTCTCTATCCTTTCTCTCCAGTCCGAAACCCACCTCCTCTTCTTTATCATCTTCCCTTGGTGGGTAGGTTATTCCTCAGCCAATAATCTGCCCACCATGTCCTGTGGTTCGGATTCCACGTAAAACGGAGGTCTCGTGGCTTATGATCGCGAGATTAACGGTCACGTTAAACTACAAGCTTCCTTCCTTTTGTATTATTGTGTGATATTTTGTACACCTCTTTAGGAGTCACCCTGTATTCTTGTCTGACATTTTGTGCACCTCTTTAGGAGTCACCCTGTATTCTTCTCTGCCATCTTGTACACCTTTTTAAGAGTCACCTTGTATTCATATCTGGCATCTTGTATATCTCTTTAGGAGTCACCCTGTATTCTTATCTGGCATCTTGTACTGTATTTTGCTCTGATATCCTGCACACATCTTTAGGAGGCACCCTGTATTCTTATCTGGCATCTTGTATATCTCTTTTGAAGTCACCCTGTATTCTTGTGTGACATCTTGTACACCTCTTTAGGAGTCACCCGGTATTCTTGTCTGACATCTTGTGCACCTCTTTAGGAGTCACCCTGTATTCTTTTCTGCCATCTTGTACACCCCTTTAAGAGTCACATTGTATTCTTATTTGGCATCTTGTATATCTCTTTAGGAGTCACCCTGTATTCTTATCTGGCATCTTGTACTGTATTTTGCTCTGACATCCTGCACACCTCTTTAGGAGGCACTCTGTATTCTTATCTGACATTTTGTATATATTTTTAGAAGTCACCCTGTATTCTTGTGTGACATCTTGTAAACCTCTTTAGGAGTCACCCTGTATTCTTGTCTGACATCTTGTGCACCTCTTTAGGAGTCACCCTGTATTCTTCTCTGCCATCTTGTACACCTCTTTATGAGTCACCTTGTATTCTTATCTGGCATCTTGTATATCTCTTTAGGAGTCACCCTGTATTCTTATCTGGCATCTTGTACTGTATTTTGCTCTGACATCCTGCACACCTCTTTAGGAGGCACTCTGTATTCTTATCTGGCATCTTGTATTTCTCTTTAGAAGTCACCCTGTATTCTTGTGTGACATCTTGTACACCTCTTTAGGAGTCACCCGGTATTCTTGTCTGACATCTTGTGCACCTCTTTAGGAGTCACCCTGTATTCTTTTCTGCCATCTTGTACACCTCTTTAAGAGTCACCTTGTATTCTTATCTGGCATCTTGTATATCTTTTTAGGAGTCACCCTGTATTCTTATCTGGCATCTTGTACTGTATTTTGCTCTGACATCCTGCACACCTCTTTAGGAGGCACCCTGTATTCTTATCTGGCATCTTGTATATCTCTTTAGAAGTCACCCTGTATTCTTGTGTGACATCTTGTACACCTCTTTAGGAGTCACCCTGTATTCTTGTCTGACATATTGTGCACCTCTTTAGGAGTCACCCTGTATTCTTTTCTGCCATCTTGTACACGTCTTCAAGAGTCACCTTGTATTCTTATCTGGCATCTTGTATATCTCTTTAGGAGTCACCCTGTATTCTTATCTGGCATCTTGTACACCTCTTTAGGAGTCACCCTGTATTTTTTTCGCTTCGCTCGAAGCCCCAGGTCGCTCTATGCCCCAGGACTCTTTCAACAGACTCCATTAACCATTAACTTGGGCTTCCCGCGTGGCTGCATGACGTCACGCACTCGCCGTCCATTACCCATTAACCTAGGCTTCCCGCGCGGCTGCTTGACGTCACCGTCTCCGTAACGCATAACTTTTGACTCAAGCATAACGATGAAGTAGACAAGATCATTTGAAATGATAAAAAAGAGAATTAGAGTCAAAAGACCCAAAGACCCATACGAATCACCAAAATAAATGTATGTACTGTATGTAGGTCTATGTACGTGCGCATTTGGCCTCTTATAAATCGATAATAGCTGGCTCCATTGATTAGAATTTTTCACGGTTTGTGGTCTTGTTTGGTATGTCTAGAAGACGATACCTAGAGTTGGACGTCCGCATCGGATGGAATTTAGAATATATGTCCCCAATAAACCTGAACACGAACATATCTTGTCCCATCTTTTTTTTCTAAAATATCAAGAATGTGCTAACTACAAACCTGTCATATCTTTCTATACAGTATTGAATTTCGCATCGAGTGAAACCAGTCGCTGCTCTGTGCGGTAAGAATTATGCCCTACAAAGTATTGCTAATGTCGGAACAATGTTTTTTGTTCGGGAGTTTATCCTCAAATAACTCTAAAACAGTTACCTAGAAGGGAATCCAGCGCTGTCAGCATCTATCCTGAGTGTGTTTTCATCGGCTTTTCCACAATCCCTCCAGGTAAATGCCGTGATAGTACCGTATGTGAAGTTTCAGGGCACTGCCCCATCCCTGACTCTAATAAAGTTACACACATAATCAACTACACGGGACTGATGATGATGGTGATGATGATGATAATAATAATAATAATAACGTTATTAGTTTTACGTCCCTTTTAACTACTGTGGCTTTTATAGACGCCGGGGTGCCGGAATTTTGCCCCGAAGGGGATCTTTATCGTGCCAGTAAATCTAATGACACGGCTCCCTCGCATTCGCGCATCCTCAAATGCCAACTGGCTGCACCAGGATTCAATCCTGCAAACTTGGGCACAGCAAGCGAGAACGTTACCGCTGAGCCACGCAGCCAGCCAAAGGGACTGATGACCAAGATGTCCCAAGCCCCTAGAAAGTATTATTATCAACAAGATTGTTTGTGGAAGTAAGAAATGAATCTGTACAAACACATTGTGTCGACGTTTCATAAGCTAAGCGTGACAGGACTACAGTATAATTTTATTACTCAGATATTGTTCCACGCCTAGGCACTAGTACACGTAACTCGCCGAACTATAATATTTATGACAAGAGGAAGACAACTCCTTCCTGTCGTCAAATTGTTCCCTTCTCCCTCCGCCCTGTCAACGTGTTCGTCATTTTCCTTGCGCAGAGGCCGCGCCGCTACCCCTCCCACCCTTTTCAAAACAATTCCCAAACTAATGCTGTCGATTCCATTCACCCGATTTTAATTCTGAAAAATGCGTTTGAATCAGGAAATAAATCTCCGTTTTCGTATTACCAGGTTTTTTTTCATATTTTAGGCAGAGATATAAAAAACTGTTAGCAACTTTTTGTTTTTCACATTTTGGAAAATGCATCGAATTAATATCAATTCAATTGCAGTCTAGTATACATAGTGATTTTCAGATCGCAAATACGAGCTTTCGTTCAAGAGAAAACTGAAAAAAGAAATTGTCTCACTTTGGTGCTGCTACGTGGTGTCAGAATTACAAACTAAAAACGGGACATTTAGCCTTAAGTGTGCGTTGTTGGTTATCAGGACTGTGTAGTTGGGGTACTTTGATATCACGCCTATTTCCCTGTATAGTTACGAACTTTGTGATATAGAGGTTATCAACCCCATATAGTTAACTGATAACCGGTATGTCTCTAGTCATTACATATTTATCAACATCGTGTGGGTAAAACGTAGGGATATAGCCTATAGCTCATCAGTCCCGTTTTGGTAATAAACTTGTGGATTATATAGATAATCAGCACGGTATACTTAGTCCCATGGAATTTGTAAAGATCTTGGGCATCCGCCCCGTGCAATTAAATATGTAATGACTAGAGATATATCTGTCGTCGTCATCGTGTAATACGCATAGAGTGATAAGTCGTCATCAGTTGAGCATGTACCATTACACAACAGCGTGTTGGGAATCCCTAAATGGGAGTCATTGTATTGACTCGCTAGACACCTGGTATTCTAATACTGTCGGTTTCTCAAGAGAACAAGAGTTGACCAAGAGAGGTCGACAAGGAGATAATAAAGAGGATCCTATTACAAGTAACTGAAAACATTTCTGAACTTTTGTGGGAAATATTGTAACGGCTACTAATTAATAAACAACATTGGTCCACTAACGGACGACATACACTTTGTATTGCCATGGGTGCCATCCACTATTTAGGTGGAAAGATGAACAATTTAACCTCGACTTGCTCCTTCCTATTCAACATAACTCTTCTTTCAGGTGTGGGGCAATGAAACTTACTCATGCCAACTCCTTGCAATAATTGTCATGGAAAATGCAACACTGGGCCATATTGGCTTGATACATGCAGGAATAAAAGATGATCGGTAATTAATTCATATAATATCCACAATTGAGACTTTGAACATTTACACTAGTATCGACGGCTAATCTTGCTAATGACGAGGACTTGTATACAGTTGTAATACCTGTTTCGATGATCGGCGTTGGTGTATGCAAAACTCCTGTTATGTCTTGGAGTCGGGATAGTTGGCTGACTTCGTGGCTGGGTGGCTGTTGGACTCCGGTCTTCTTCCATTTTCCGTCAAAACACGGATTCTATTGTACTGTATGTACAGCTTATATCAAGTACTTAAATGATCGAACCACGCGTTCTCTAATATGACATATGACTGCTAATGCCACTGAGAGTATCTGTCACTTCGACAGAAGTGTTGAGAACGAGTGAAACAATACTGACGACTCACTACTGCCCACCGAAGAACGATAATGGATACCATTGCTTTGAATTTCCAGCTTATATAGGTGTCTGTTGTTGTTTACCAAATCTTCCTTTCTTGACACAATACACATTCATCAGGCCTTAATTGCTTCAACCAGATGACCTGTGACGGACTTGAGACATGATGAAGGATTTATATCTCCATTAAGATGCAATGAGCCTCGTAAGCTCTATTCAATATAGTGGCGAGTGTCATAAACTCCACTGTAGCCCTTCTTAGATTTCCAGTCCTCAGGATTTATGGTATGACCCAACCACTCGTGGTATTGTCAGATCCAACTCGAAAACATCTATTGTTAAAACAGGTGTAGGCGACGACCACCCCTGCCTTCAAATAAACGTGAAAAGAAATGGTTTCTTCATTGCCATATTCTTGTCCCGTCCCCGTCATTCTAACTATACACCACAATAAAGGAACTCTTATAATAAGCCTACAATGCTTGATCCAGGTTATATTGCAATGGATCACATATCAACTACAATATATGTAAATTTTTAGAATAAACCGCTCGGGTATGCTGCTTAGCATTTTATCTATGTATTTAAAGGTAGAGTAAAGCCGTTGCTTATGAGAAAGAAGTTAAGAGTGCTTGGAAATTGTAGGATTTAGGGAATTTTTGTGGGTTTAAAATAATTTTGTTAAAATTTGCGATATCTATATATATATATATATATATATATATATATAAATCAATGTTACGTGTTAGTTTGTCTGTCTGTCTGTCTGTGGGTATGTCTCCTATGCGTTCATATACCATTCGTCCGATTGCGATGAAACTTGGGTGAGATGTTGAGTACACTCCAAGGAAGGTTTCTGACTTAGTCAATCCATTCTACAATAGGTAGCGCACGCGTAGATTCAACAAATGAGGGACGATGCGCGAAGCATTTCAACAAAGTCCCGTATGTGTTCATATATCATTCGTCCGATAGCGATGAAACTTGGGTGAGATGTTGTGTACACTTACGTGAAGGTTTCATAATTAGTGAATACATTTCACAGTAGATAGCGCACGAGTAGATTCAACAAATGAGCGACGACACGCAAAGCGTTTCAACAAAGTCCCGTATGCATTCATATACCATTCGTCCGATAGCTATGAAACTTGCGTAAAATGTTGTGTACACTGCAGGGAAATTTTCTGGCTTAGTACATCCACTTTACAATAGGCAGAGCACGAGTAGATTCAACAAATGAGCTACGACGCGCGAAGCATTTCAACAAAGTCACGTTTGCGTTCATATACCATTCGTCCGATAGCGATGAAACTAGGCTGAGATTTTGTATGCACTCCAGGGAAGGTTTCTAGCTTAGTAAATCCCTTTAAAAATAGGTAGAGCACGAGTAGAATCAACAAATGAGCGACGACGCGCGAAGCGTTTCAACAAAGTCCCATATAATTTCATATACCATTCATCCGATAGCGATGAAACTTGGGTGAGATGCTGTGTACACTCCAGGGAAGGTTTCTGGTTTAGTACATACATTTTACAATAGGTAGCGCACCAGTAGATTCAACAAATGAGCGATGACACGCGAAGCGTTTCAACAAAGTCCTGTATAAAGTCATATACCATTCGTTTGATAGTGATAAATGTTTGGTGAATTATTGTGTACACTCCAGCAAATGTTTCTGGCTAAGTAAATCCATTTTACAATACGAAGCGCACGTTTATATTGAACCCATGTGTCATTGGTTCAAGGGTCGAATCCATATTGTATTGGCAAAAGAAGAGAGGAAAAAATACAGTCTTTAGAATGACTTAGAAAGATGTAAGGAGTGGGCTGTTATAATATGGTGCAAGAATAGTTGACTACGAGTCATGCGGATATGAGATCATGCTTGACGCATCGATAAGAGCTGGCTCATGATTATTAATAGAACGATAAAAACTTTCCATGCGTGTAAGAGAGAAGAGGTTTCGGAAATCGACCTTACTCAGCTATAAAATGACAACCTCGCAATTGCTCAAGAAGAGGAATAATTAGAATTAAGCCATTTGCGAGCATTTAATTAATAAAAGAAACATATCATTGTGGATCATTTTGGAATAGAGATTTTTGTGTGGGGAAAAAGTTTATAATATTAGCACAGGAAAGAAGTGCCGACACAGCATGACGTAATTAAAAATTCCCCGAGACCAGAGGTGGTAGGGAGAGAAAAATAAACCGCAACACCCACGTATCTGAAGAGCAAAATTATTTAATATCTTGGAATTGTGCGATCGATTTTTATGATCAAAGAAACCAGTTGACGTTTAGAACACGAGCTTTCCAGAGATATATTTTTCAAAATTATGCGACTATTACTTCAAAAGTTAGTGCTGAAGAAGAAGCGGATGTTATCTTTTTGTCGTCGATTTGTATAAAAACCCTGGCGGAGCCAGGAAGATCATGCAGTTTACAACAGACCTCGTAAGGAGGTGCTGCATCACAGCAAATTCAGTCTTGAACGACCGCTGAGGCGGGTCGTACTGTTTCACCAACAATCCAGTTCCGTGAGCGCCGAGCCGCTGCACGAGGAAGTATCGACTGCAAGATTAGCTACAAGTAAACTCCTAGTACAGGAGAGCTGCATCAAGGTATATTCAGTTATAAAAGACGCCCGAGAGCGTAATACTGCGTAGCAAAGTATAACAAGTATATTTTAGTGAGCGCGTAGACGCTGCACTCAGAAACAATTATCTTTGAAGTTCATCAGGATAGTCAAAGTTAGGCTGTGAACTCGAAGAAATAACAAGCGATAGGTACTCGAATAATAGTTCAGTGAAAGAAACAACGCATCATAAAGTTTCGAAGTACCCAAGGAAGTGAAATAGACAGTTCTATCAACGTTAAGGAACCCGATCAGGGTCGAACAAAATAAGTAACGCCTAGTGTTCCGGATAGGTAGGGACTAGGGCGCAGAACGATAAGAATTAGGAATTGTAGTTCCAGGCTTTGTCTAGATAGACAAACGAACAGTAAATATTGGGGAGAGCTCCAATAAGCTACGAATTAAAATAATAGCAGTAAAGGCAAGGAAACTACTAGGTCACCGATAAACTATTCGAGAGGCCGTAACCAGGACAGACTTTATCTAGACGAACTAGTTAGCGTCTAGTAAGAAACGACATCGTGCAAGTAAAGTATAGAAGCCGATAGTCAAAACCCGGATTTGAAGTTCAGCCGTTCCAGTGAGGTGTAGTTCGATCGAGACTTTCCATCATCTCGTCAGATTAGGGAGCCGACGTTCTAAAAGTGTCACCCTTGGAAACGGGGAAGAAAAGAAATCACGTGTGTAAGGCGAAAAAATTAACGCCCAAGTGATCAAAAGCTATGTAATGTAAATATAGTGAAAAATTTTGAGTGTAATATTTTTAGTGAATTTATATTGTGTTAAGGTAAACGAATACAAAATGGTATTCATTATAATACAAGTGATTAAGGTAAATATTTTATGTGTTATTAAAGAAGTGTCATTGAGTGTAAGTGTATCCATTTAGATGGCTTAAAAAAAGCAGTGAGTGGGCAAAAACGTTTCATCGCTGGAGGATTCGGTCGCTGACCGGACAATCATGCGAGTAACTATTTCATTATGTTGTGTGTTTGGGAAGATTTGCGTATAATCCTCAGGAAAGAGAGAGAATATGGATATTGAATAACAAGTAAAAGAACAATAGCGCGATCTGAATGATTAATTGGAGAAAATCTATAATAAATATGTGAAATGTAAATGAATCCCTTGGGGAATGTATTAAGTAAAATATCAGTGTAATTGATAAATGATATAAATATGAGAAAGCAAGCGAAATAATAATTATAATAAAATTTAGATAAATGAATTAATATTACGATGAATTATATATATGAAAAGTAGTAGCTTCCGAGCTCCTTTAAATGAATTAATACATGTTATGAATACATGTTCTTTATGGTAAAATGATTATTGTCAAGGGAGAAGAGTAATATATATTTGAGATGTAGATCAAACGTTGATTTTGTATTTATTAGTTCTCTGAAGGCAACTTGGCTAATTAATGTTTAAGCGCCATGTGGCGCATTGAAGTAATTTGTCACGCTAGGAATGCGTAAAAATGCTCGGTAAAACTAATTATGAGGGGCAGTTGGTCGTGGTAATTGAACTATGGTAAGTCCTCAAAAGTTGTGATGTAATCACGAGGCAGTGTGTGTTATATGGTAAAAAAAAGGGTGCTAATTATGTTGTATTATGAGCGCTGGTATAAGGCAAGGCCTGCCCTAAGTCGCAAATGTTATAAGTCCTCCAATTTGGGATATTGCTCCCGAGGCATTTGAAAGGACCGAAGTCAGAGTCGTCCGTGTTGAAGCCCCTAAATATTTGTTGTATTATTGAATTATTCTTACCCGCCAATGAGGACACTTCATAATTACTATATGCCGAAGCCAAGAGAATAGGTTTGTTGAGCCTAAATATGTTGTTTTAAAGAATCAGTATGAAAGCCTTGTCATTCAGGTAATTGCATTTAAGAACAGCTGTAGGAAAGCTGAGGGTAGCCCGTCTCTTGTAGAAGCGAGACTGTGAAGTCTCTGTCTCCCTGCAATAAATCACGCTAAGTAGTCAAGGCCAGACCCTTACCATTGATGTATCGTGGTAGGTCGGGAAACGGTCTGTTTGTAATACACAGGAGTGTTTAGAGTTTGTTTTAACGTCCCGGTCTTTGAACCAAGGTTCCTTTAGATAAATGATTATCGCTTGCAGAGTTCAGATCGTTGCTTTCTTATAATATAATGGTCTTTTAAGACGAATAATGATAAATCCCTAACTTTATGATTATATGATTCAGTGATTCGCGAGTTTTAGTGAAGACAATTAGATTCCGGGAGTGATCTTAATTTTTGACTTGTTCAAGTAGTCTTCTGTAGCTCGGGAGTACGCAAATTTTTCCCAATCACAGTAGTGAGTTGTTGACTTGAGAGAGAGGGATGGTAACAGATGAACATTGTGAAAGCCCAAAATTAAGTAATGATTAACAATACTTTGTTAAATTTTGATATTTATGATTAAAAGATAAACTCATGTAATAGGAAGTGATGTGTGTTAAATTAATAACATAGTGTATATAAACATTGCCGATCCATTTGGAGCTCTTGATTTTAATGAATTTTAAAGGACACTATATGGAAGTGAAACTTAATGGAAGTCTGTTGGTTTATGGAAACCCAATTATTATGATTTTTTATTTGTTTAATATGAATTCCTTGTTCAACTTTGAACAAGTAGCCTATGAATTGAAGGGTCAGTATTTTATTTGTTTAAATTTTGTAGCGCCATATATTTGAATAATTAAATGTTTTTATAGTAGGAGTTGATTTTTGTTTATTTTTGGAAGTGTATCATTTAATCCAAAGTGTGTAAGTCACAGAGTGGGAGAACAAACCATGAACCCCGATACTCCCGATTGAGCATTGCTGGCAAACTGTGATTTGCATATTTCATTGTTGAATGGGCACAATATTCAACAAATGAGTGACTACGCGCGAAGCGTTGCGACAACGTCCCGTATACGTTCACATACCATTCATCCGATTGCGATGAAACTTGGGTGAGATGCTGTGTACACTCCAGGGAAGGTTTCTGGCTGAGTACATCCATATTACAATATGTAGCGCAAGAGTAGAATCAACAAATGAGCGACGATACGCGAAGCGTTTCAACCAAGTCCCGTATGCATTCATGTACCATTCGTCCGTAGCTATGAAACTTGGGTGAGATGTTGTGTACACGTCATGGAAAATTTCTGGCTTAGTAAATCCACTATACAATATGCAACGCACAAGTTGATTCAACAAATGAGGGACGACGCGCGAAGCGTTTCAACAAAGTCCCGTATAAGGTCATATACCATTCTGCCGTTAGCGGTGAAACTTGGGTGAAATATGGTGGACACTCCAAGGAAGGTTTCTGGCTTAGTAAATACATTTCACAGTAGGTAGCACACGAGTAGATTCGACAAATGAACGACGACACGCGGAGCGTTTCAATACAGTCCCCTATGTCTTCATATCCCATTAGTCCGATAGCGATGAAACTTGGGTGAGATGTTGTGGACACTTACGTGACGGTTTCTAACTTAGTAAATATATTTTACAGTAGGTAGCGCACGAGTAGATTCAACAAATGAGTGACAGCGCACGAATCGTTTAAACAAAACCCCGTATACGTGCATATACCATTCATCCGATTGCGATGAATCATTGATGAGTTATTGTGTACACGCCAGGGAAGGGTTTCGACTTAGTAAATCCATTTCACAATAGGTATCGCACGAGTATATGCAACAAATGGGTGACGACGCGCGAAGCGTTTTAACAAAATCCCCTATGCGTTCAAATAACCTTCTTCGATTGTGATGAAACCTTGATGAGTTATTGTGTACACGCCAGGGTAGGGTTTCGACTTAGTAAATCCATTTCTCAATAGGTAGCGTACGAGTAGATTCAACAAATGAGTGACAGCGCACGAATCGTTCAAACAAAATCCCGTATACGTTCATATGCCATTCATCCGATTGCGATGAAACTTTTGAAAGTTGTTGTGCACGCTCCCACGAATGGTTCTAAATTAGAAAATCAATTTTACGATAGCTTAGAGGCAGTTAACGGAAATTGAAAAACATGTTGTGAATCCAAAAGCACTTCAAGAAACAGAATTTCAACGCCAACGCTTTCTTTGATTGGCATTGCAACGCATGTCGGGTACAGCTTATATATATATATATTTTTTAGAGAAATTGGTAATTCTATGGGGATCTTTGTATATTTTGAAACCATTTTGGGTGAAAGTGGATAGAATTATGTAAATCTAACGCATTTTAAGGTAAATTGGTGGATTACAAAACACTCTAATGGTATCTGGGATGTAAAAGAATGGGAACTAACCAAGAGAGGTCAAGAGAGAGAGAGAGGTTTATCGAATAATGGTCATCTTGCGACACGTTTAAGAAAAATTCTGGGACCAAAAAAATGTGCTGACATATACCGATTACGCAGTAACAAAGAAGTATATAAGACGTTCAGCAGAATCTCAGTTACCATACGAAAACGAAGGGCTCAATCCTTTGGACATGTTTCAATAATGCCTCACGACAGACTCACTAAGAAAAAGTTTAACCACTTCAACCAGCCCAATAGAAAAGGCAACTATTATGAAATATGGTTTGCTAACACCAAGAAGGATCTACAAGAAATGAACAACACTGATCATGACATCCGCAACAGAACCACTTTCAGAAATAAGATACACACATTTAAGGGGTTCCTAGATCCAGAAACAGCGACTAAGAAGAAACAACATTGGACAGCAGAAAAGAAAGAAGCTGTGAGTAACAGAATGAAGGAATACTGGCGCCAAAGAAACCGAAATCATCAATCATGAAGAGTTATTTACGTGGTCCTTTCGTCCTTAGTTGGCCAAAATCGATTATGATGATAAATAATATTAAATAATAACTAATAATAAATGAATACATAATAAATAAATAATAAATATTCCATGTGACGTCACGGGATAGGATTAATCTCATTTAAATGGCCACGTGAACCCACCAGCTGTATAGCCATGCGTCATAAAGCGTATGTACAAGTTGGATAATAAATAATAATAATAAATATTAAATAAATAATAAATACATATTAAATAAATTTGGCGTCGTTTAAGGAATTCTTATGGAAAATCTGATGATTTAAGGAATTTTTGGTGATTGAGGTAAATTTAGGGGTTAATGGTAATGGAGGGAGGGGTGGAGATAGGACAGTAGTAGTGGTTTTTGAGGGGTTCTAAATCCTCCACCTCCACACCCTCCACACAAGATGGCGGCAGACCGATAACTCCCGAACCCGTGGTCGTATTTTGACGAATGAGGTGTCATTGAACTCGTGCTAACACCCCCTTTCCAATGGACAACATATTTCCACCCCAAAATAAAACCTACCCCTACTAGGGGTGAAATTGTAATTTTTTAGAGAATCTCTCTTTCCAATTGCAACATGTGAGAGTTGGAATGCCGATATGGAATGAAACGTTGTTCTACACAGGAGACATGTGTGCGGTGGAAAGCCACTATGAATTAGCATGCCCACTCATGGCTTTTGAAGAGGGTGGGGGAGCGCTTCCCTGTGGACGGGTCCTTGTTGACAGGTCCCTGTGGACGGGTCATTGTTGCCAGGTCATTGTGGACGAGTCCTTGTGGACAAGTCCTTGTGGACAAGTCCTTGTGGACGAGTCCTAGTGGATGAGTCCTTGTTGATGAGTCCCTTTGGACTGATCCCTTTTGGACCGGTTCCTACGGACTGGCTCATGAATTTATTTAAATTATGTCAAAGGGCCTAACTACATTTCGCGTGTGTTGAACTGACGTTGTTCACTAATCCCCGACTACTATAATGGGATAACGATATGAAAGGAAAGTGATGAAATACATGTGAACACGTGCGAGATGTCATTATTAGCATTCTCCTTGTGAAACAAGTCACATCCTGTTTTGGTTCATACGTGAGAAAATGCAAGTTCATGTGTAATATGACCTAAAACACAGGTGTTCACCTGTGCACGTGCACGATAA
The DNA here is from genome assembly GCA_946902985.2 of Meconema thalassinum. NCBI lineage: Eukaryota > Metazoa > Arthropoda > Insecta > Orthoptera > Tettigoniidae > Meconema > Meconema thalassinum. The sequence continues at coordinate 1,636,056,663 of OX336388.2, forward strand.
GAGCTAACAAGTCACAACCTGTTTTGACAGTGGTGAGAGGTGAAGGGGGGAGAGTCAGTGTAAGAGAGAACACAGGTGAAGAGAGAAAGAAATATGTATTGCTCATCTCATGAATCAATAAGGTTAGGGACCTGTATGAGAGGTCGTTGGACTTGGGGTGACATTCTGTTTTTGAATATACTATTTATTTATGTCAAAAGGACCTAACTGCACTTTTGTTGATATCTCGCTAACTAATAATCAGAGAGGGTCATGTGAGGTGTCATGGGACTCAGGATGGTCAACCCTTTTCCATGACCAATGAATTTACCCAAAAGATCTAAGATCATTAGCTTTTTAATATCTCATGAATCAATAAGGCTAGAGACCTGTATGAGAGGTCGTTGGACTTGAGGTGACATTCTGTTTTTGAATATATTATTTATTTATGTCAAAAGGGTCTAACTACACTTTTATTAATATCTCGCTAACTAATAATCAGAGAGGATCAAGTGAGGTGTCATAGGACTCAGGATGGTCAACCCTTTTCCATGATCAACGAATTTACCCAAAAGATTCAAAACAGCAAGGTCATTGACCTATGATTTTATAAACTAATAATCAGAGAGTCTCAAGTGAGGTGTCATGGGACTCAGGATGGTCAACCCTTTTCCATGACCAACGAATTTACCCAAAAGATTCAAAAAACAGCAAGGTCATTGACCTAATATTTTATAAACTAATAATCGAATATCAACATGTGAGGTGTTATAGGACTTAGAATGGTCAACCCTGTCCCATGACCAATGAATTTACCCAAAATACCCAATACATCAAGGTCATCGACCTGAGATTTTATAAACTAATAATCGGATACGAACATGTGAGATGTTTACCATGTGTGTGATGAAACATAGCTAGGTAGAGAAAGAATTAGTGTAGGCTACATGTATAGTGATTGACAAGTCTTTTACCATTGAAACTTGTTTTTCAGATCAAACTGCAGTATAGAGAGAGTATAGGTTGTAGGTATGGGTTAATAAATGACGAACGGTGTACACACAAACTCTGATTTATCGATTCAAGAATTAAGAGTAGACTATCTTTAATTGATTGGTTAAAGAGGATAGCTAAAACACAAAAATGGTCAGTGATTACCGGGGCAAGATGGTCGCTACACACACAACAAGCTTTAAATACTTGAGGCTAATAATCTATACACACACACTCGCTTGTTCTAAACTAAACTGTGTTGCTGTCAGTGCTCAGACAGTAGGCTGATGACAAAAAATGCATTGCTATCAGAAATATAATCATTTCCGGTTGTATAATGTTACCAGCTATTCATTTTGTGTTGCAGTGTTAAGCACTTTTAGCTCTTGTACTGGTGGTCTTAACTCGATTTCCAGGTCTGATGCCTAGAACGAGTCAAACTAAGAAACAAGGGCATGGTGGTGTAGTGGTTAAGCTGTTAGCCTTTTCACTAGGGTTCTATTTCAGGTTAATATGCATGTCATAAACATATTAAACAAAACAAAACAGAGATAACGTTCAAAACTGATTACATTTGTGTCTTTCCAAATTATTACTTGGATTACAAATACAAAGGTGAACTGGGTTTGATATACAGTTAATGCTGTCTATCACACACTAGACTGTAAGAAAGCCAAAAGAGCAAAAGGCGTAGGTAGAGCAGTGGTAAAATTGCTATATGTAGAGAACTACCTAGCGGTTTTATGAACTGGCAAAGCTATATCGCATAAACAGTGCAGGATACAATCCAGCAATCAAATTTGTATCTTGTGGAACAGAGAAAATGCACTTTTACCTTGATGGATAGCAAATGAGTGCAGATGAATGGCCTATGCATTAGCCTACCATAGGGTTATAACCACGAGGTGGAGGTGTGATTCTATATTTTATTGTTTAGAGACATGGCTTTTTTGTATCCAGTAGATTTAGTATTTTGTAAATATTCATTTTTGTAATAGTAAATGTTAAATGCATAACTAAAAGTTATTTGGGATAAGTGTGCATGTCAAGGATAAATAGCGTGGTTGTATTTGTTTTTCAAAGACAGGTATGGTTGTGTGAATGTATGACTATAGATAGAATGATAGAGAGAGAGAGAGAAAGTGTGTGTGTGTGTGTGTGTGTGTGTAGCATTGATTGTTCAACCAAAGCAAACACGGCAAGGTAGGATGGTGGGGTAATTAATGTATATAGAAAATGGTAAATAGTATACTGTAGTTTTTTTAACACTTGTGTTTTTTTTAATGCAGCGGTAGATAGGTGTTATTTTGTAAAACAGTCTTACCTACAGTAGTAGTATTAGTAGTAGTAGTAGTAGGCCTATACGTTTTTGGAAACAAACAGAAAGAGAATGCACTATTGCCATGGCCAAGCACTTCCATTAAAATAATTTCAAGAAAATTTTAATCAGCAAATGTGTGTTTTACAAAACTAAACTTTCAGCATGGACTAAATCATAAACGTGTCGTCTGTGATATGAAAAAAATAGGAAATCCATGTTTCCATATCAACACAATTTAAAAACTTAAAACTGACATTTAAAAAATGTAAATGGGAAATTGACAAATGTGTAAACAACAAAATGGAAAATTCTTGTTTCCGTATCATGAAATCCAAAAACTTTAAACTGACATTTTCAAACCGTGTACATGGAAAATTGACAAATGGCAATGTGTGAAATGTGAAAATGAAAACAAATGAACAAATGGCTATCATTATTTAAAAAAATAAAAAACCGTCGTGTTTTATCGTTAAAGTGTGAATCAAACCACATCTACTTATTTGAATCACCCGAGACTTAGTAGACCTGTTATAGTTCTAATATACTTTTAAAATTTTATGTTAAAGCTCGAATTGAACTCAAGAGCTTTAGAGTGCCAGCTAACTATTATAACCGTTACGTCACAAAGACAACTTTACACTACTCTTAATGAACAATAATAAGAAAAAGAATAATAAATATTGATTTTTTTTTTAGAATGAACATGGTGACACTGTTTCTGTTGCACTCTCTGCTAGCTACTAGCCAGCAGCTGGGGTCTTAGAAAACGATACAGTTGACATTTTGCAATGAAATGTGACATGTTTCAAAGTATAGTATTATGGGTTGCTGTTGAGTAAAAACTAATCCTGTACAAGGAAGCAAGGGTTCGAACCCCTTACCTAACATTACTATTGCCTGAACATGGCTTGACGACACTGTATTATTATGATACTCGGTACACAACCCATAGATAGAGTGTATTGTTTAAGATCACTTTCTTTCTGAACATAGGTGGAGATTGTTGATGGTTAACAATGGCATTAATATAGTAGGACGTGGGTATAGCAATTAAGAAAAAACAGACAATACCCATACAATATTTTTATTTATTTAATATAAGTACTTGTACAATAGTTACATTCAAATTACATTTCTTTTTTCTCTATTACTATTTAGTCCTTTTTGATTCTCTTGCATATGAAGGGTAGATAACCTTGTAGTTCAGCCCCTTAAAACAACAACAACAACACAACCTTTTGCATAGTTTGTGATGTTGATGACTCTTGAAATGTAGAAGATATATTAAACATAACTTTTACAGCAGGGGTTAAATGTTGCTCAATAAACACTGCACTATTTTGAGTAGCAACATTTTTTTCTTGTACTAGCTTTTTAGCATTGTCATGATTAATTGTTGACACCAACAGTGTTTCATTTGGTGCACCACATTGATGATCACTCACACTTAAAACCTTACCATTTCTACTTTTTAGATTGCCTCGACATTTTTTTGACCTGTCTTTTGAGCATTGCCAAAATATTATCCCTTTTACATTTTGACGATTATAGTTATAAGAGTAGCCTTTATAGAGTACACGTTGTTTACCTTTGTTAGTTGTAGTAAGTTCCATAGTAGCAACTAACCTGTTACTATGATTTGCTCACTACAAAGGTTATAACTGTTCTGATAATAAAATCATTTAGCTTTGGCTTTTATATTTAATATTTACAGTTTGAAGTGATAGCAAAAGTGAGAGCAAAGTGGTAGCATAGTGGTAGAAAATATAACATGTATTGTTAAGAAATAGTTTAAGTGGTTATGTGGATCCATTACATAATAATTTTAGCACGACGAAGCTCATTTTCTATATCCAATAGTTCTTCCTCATATTCAGTATAACCAGCCTGTTTATAGACATGCAGTTGCTGAAGCCGCCGGATTAGCTTACTTGGATTGTTCCAGTAGACAAATTTAACAAATGATTTTTTTAGGTGTAAACAAAGCATTACCATTATCATTATTATCTTCATCATCAACATCATCATCATCATAACCATTATCATTATCATCATCATCATCATCATCATCATCATCATGATCATTATAATCCTCATCACTATTACTATATAGTCCTTTTTGATCCTTTTGCAATACCACATTTTGCACAGTCTGTGTTGCCTTTGATAATGTTGGGAGTTTTTCAGACATTGACAACTGTCCTAACACGACTTTCTGAGGAGATGATACATGCTTCTTAACAAACAATGAACTATCTTGAGCTGCAATATCTTTTTCTGGGACAAGTGTTTTAGCATTTTGAAGAGTTTTTTTAAACAGCAACGATGTTTTATCTGGTACACTACATTGATGATCACTCACACTTAAGACATCACTATTTTTACTTTTCAGCTCACCTCGACACTGTTTTGAACGATGTTTTGAACAACGCCAAATAACAGTTCCATTTTATTAGTTCGTTTTACAATATATGTATATCCTTTATAGAATGCGTATGGCATACCATTGCTATTTGTTGATACTTCCATGTCAATTGTCAAGCATGAACTAATCTCTAGCGAAGTTCACTCGATAATATAAATAATAGTTTAAAGTGAGAGGAAAAGTGGGTGCAAGAGTGGGTGCAAGAGTGGGTGCAAGAGTGGGTGTAAGAGTGGGTGCAAGAGTGGGTGCAAGAGTGGGTGCAAGAGTGGGTGCAAGAGTGGGTGCAAGAGTGGGTGCGAGAGTGGGTGTTAAAGGGAGTGCAAGAGTGGGTGCAAAAGTGGGTGTCGCTTATAGTAGGCATGAATTTTACTAGAATGTGATTTGAGTAAATGTAATTTCTAAACCCAAGTAGTGAATAGTCAGTTGGTTTTGATCTTTGCAAGCGTAAACATGTCACATACACTGGTGATGGATACTCAAGGCTTTAAGGTCAACGAAAACAAGTACAGTATATGTATAAAGAGGTGGCTATCATTGATTGCACAACACGCGGGTTACCATATCTTTTTTTCGGACTAGTGTTTTAACATTTGAAGTATTTTTTTAAACAGCAACGATGTCTTATCTGTCACACTTCATTGATGATCACTCACACTTAAGACCTCACTATTTTTACTTTTTAGTTCACTTTGACACTGTTTGAAACGATGTTTTGAACAACGTCAAATAACAGTTCCATTTTATTGGTTCGTTTTGCAATATACGTATAACCTTTATAGTATGCATATGGCTTACCATAACTATTCGTTGATACTTCCTTATCAATTTTCAAGCATGAAATAATCTCCAATAAATTTCGCTCGATAATAGAAATAATAGTTTAAAGTGAGTGCAAATGTGGGTGCAAAAGTGGGTGCAAAAGTGAGTGTAAAAGTGAGTGCAAAAGTGAGTGCAAAAGTGGGTGCAAAAGTGAATGTAAAAGTGAGTGCAAAAGTGGGTGTAGTTTATAGTAGGCATGATTTTTACTAGAATGTGATTTGAGTAAATGTAATTTCTAAACCCAAGTAGTGAGTAGTCAGTTGGTTTTGATTTATGCAAGCGTAAACATGTCTCATACACTGATGATGGATACTCAAGGCTTTAAGGTCAACGAAAACAAGTACAGTATATATATAAAGAGGTGGCTATCATTGATTGCTCAACACGCGGGTTACCATATATTTTTTTCGGACTAGTGTTTTAACATTTGAAGTATTTTTTTAAACAGCAACGATGTCTTGTCTGTCACACTACATTGATGATCACTCACACTTAAGACCTCACTATTTTTACTTTTTAGTTCACTTTGACACTGTTTGAAACGATGTTTTGAACGTCAAATAACAGTTCCATTTTATTGGTTCGTTTTGCAATATACGTATAACCTTTATAGTATGCATATGGCTTACCATAACTATTCGTTGATACTTCCATATCAATTTTCAAGCATGAAATAATCTCCAATAAATTTCGCTCGATAATAGAAATAATAGTTTAAAGTGAGTGCAAATGTGGGTGCAAAAGTGGGTGCAAAAGTGAGTGCAAAAGTGGGTGCAAAAGTGAGTGCAAAAGTGGGTGTAGTTTATAGTAGGCATGATTTTTTACTAGAATGTGATTTGAGTAAATGTAATTTCTAAACCCAAGTAGTGAGTAGTCAGTTGGTTTTGATTTATGCAAGCGTAAACATGTCTCATACACTGATGATGGATACTCAAGGCTTCATGGTCAACAAAAACAAGTATATAGTTAAAGAGGTAACTATTATTGATTGCACAACACTGAATCTATTTTTGAAATTTTGGCAAGGGGCCTAAGTGCACTCTTGTTAATATCTCGCGAACCAATAAGACTAGGGCATTGTATGAGGTATTGTTGGACTTTTTGCCGAAGACTGCTGGTAAACACCTATGTTCCCACGACATTTTTAAAGATGGTGGCTAACCCACGAGGGGTGATTAAAAAGTAATCCAAGCGGCGCTTGACGATAAGCAAACCAATAATCAAAGGGGGTTATGACAGAGCTTAAGGCGATAACCCCTTTTGATTGATCCCTGTTGATTTGCCCCTTTGGACTGGTCCCCGTTGCCTAGTCCCTCTGGACGGGTCCATTTTGAAGGGAGTCATTTTTGACGGGCCCCTGCTTTCGGGTCACTGTGGACGGGTCCCTGTTGACAGGTCCTTTTGACTAATCCCTTTGGACCGGTCCCTTTGGACTGATCCCTATGGGTTGGCCCATGCATTTAGCCAAATTATGTCAAAGGGACGGGTCCAAAGGGATTAGTCAAAAGGATCTGTCAACAGGGACCCGTCCACAGTGACCCGAAAGCAGGGGCCCGTCAAAAATGACTCCCTTCAAAAAGGACCCGTCCAGAGGGACTAGGCAACGGGGACCAGTCCAAAGGGGCAAATCAACAGGGATCAATCAAAAGGGGTTATCGCCTCAAGCTCTGTCATACCCCCCTTTGATTATTGGTTTGCTTATCGACAAGCGCCGCTTGGATTACTTTTTAATCACCCCTCGTGGGTTAGCCACCATCTTTAAAAAGGTCGTGGGAACATAGGTGTTTACCAGCAGTCTTCGGCAAAAAGTCCAACAATACCTCATACAATGCCCTAGTCTTATTGGTTCGCGAGATATTAACAAAAGTACTCTTAGGCCCCTTGTCAAAATTTCAAAAATAGATTCAGTGTTGTGCAATCAATAATAGTTACCTCTTTAACTATATACTTGTTTTTGTTGACCATGAAGCCTTGAATATCCATCATCAGTGTATGAGACATGTTTACGCTCGCATAAATCAAAACCAACTGACTACTCACTACTTGGGTTTAGAAATTACATTTACTCAAATCACATTCTAGTAAAAATAATGCCTACTATAAACTACACCCACTTTTGCACTCACTTTTACATTCACTTTTGCACTCACTTTTGCACCCACTTTTGCACTCACTTTTACACTCACTTTTGCACCCACTTTTGCACCCACTTTTGCACCCACTTTTGCACCCACATTTGCACTCACTTTAAACTATTATTTCTATTATCGAGCGAAATGTATTGGAGATTATTTCATGCTTGAAAATTGATATGGAAGTATCAACGAATAGTTATGGTAAGCCATATGCATACTATAAAGGTTATACGTATATTGCAAAACGAACCAATAAAATGGAACTGTTATTTGACGTTGTTCAAAACATCGTTTCAAACAGTGTCAAAGTGAACTAAAAAGTAAAAATAGTGAGGTCTTAAGTGTGAGTGATCATCAATGAAGTGTGACAGATAAGACATCGTTGCTGTTTAAAAAAATACTTCAAATGTTAAAACACTAGTCCGAAAAAAAGATATGGTAACCCGCGTGTTGTGCAATCAATGATAGCCACCTCTTTATATATATACTGTACTTGTTTTCGTTGACCTTAAAGCCTTGAGTATCCATCACCAGTGTATGTGACATGTTTACGCTTGCATAGATCAAAACCAACTGACTATTCACTACTTGGGTTTAGAAATTACATTTACTCAAATCACATTCTAGTAAAATTCATGCCTACTATAAGCGACACCCACTTTTGCACTCCCTTTTACACCCACTCTTGCACCCACTCTTGCACCCACTCTTGCACCCACTCTTGCACCCACTCTTACACCCACTCTTGCACCCACTCTTGCACCCACTCTTGCACCCACTCTTGCACCCACTTTTCCTCTCACTTTAAACTATTATTTATATTATCGAGTGAACTTTGCTAGAGATTAGTTCATGCTTGACAATTGACATGGAAGTATCAACAAATAGCAATGGTATGCCATACGCATTCTATAAAGGATATACATATATTGTAAAACGAACTAATAAAAATGGAACTGTTATTTGGCGTTGTTCAAAACATCGTTCAAAACAGTGTCGAGGTGAGCTGAAAAGTAAAAATAGTGATGTCTTAAGTGTGAGTGATCATCAATGTAGTGTACCAGATAAAACATCGTTGCTGTTTAAAAAAACTCTTCAAAATGCTAAAACACTTGTCCCAGAAAAAGATATTGCAGCTCAAGATAGTGCATTGTTTGTTAAGAAGCATGTATCATCTCCTCAGAAAGTCGTGTTAGGACAGTTGTCAATGTCTGAAAAACTCCCAACATTATCAAAGGCAACACAGACTGTGCAAAATGTGGTATTGCAAAAGGATCAAAAAGGACTATATAGTAATAGTGATGAGGATTATAATGATCATGATGATGATGATGATGATGATGATGATGATGATGATGATGATGATAATGATAATGGTTATGATGATGATGATGTTGATGATGAAGATAATAATGATAATGGTAATGCTTTGTTTACACCTAAAAAATCATTTGTTAAATTTGTCTACTGGAACAATCCAAGTAAGCTAATCCGGCGGCTTCAGCAACTGCATGTCTATAAACAGGCTGGTTATACTGAATATGAGGAAGAACTATTGGATATAGAAAATGAGCTTCGTCGTGCTAAAATTATTATGTAATGGATCCACATAACCGCTTAAACTATTTCTTAACAATACATGTTATATTTTCTACCACTATGCTACCACTTTGCTCTCACTTTTGCTATCACTTCAAACTGTAAATATTAAATATAAAAGCCAAAGCTAAATGATTTTATTATCAGAACAGTTATAACCTTTGTAGTGAGCAAATCATAGTAACAGGTTAGTTGCTACTATGGAACTTACTACAACTAACAAAGGTAAACAACGTGTACTCTATAAAGGCTACTCTTATAACTATAATCGTCAAAATGTAAAAGGGATAATATTTTGGCAATGCTCAAAAGACAGGTCAAAAAAATGTCGAGGCAATCTAAAAAGTAGAAATGGTAAGGTTTTAAGTGTGAGTGATCATCAATGTGGTGCACCAAATGAAACACTGTTGGTGTCAACAATTAATCATGACAATGCTAAAAAGCTAGTACAAAAAAAATGTTGCTACTCAAAATAGTGCAGTGTTTATTGAGCAACATTTAACCCCTGCTGTAAAAGTTATGTTTAATACATCTTCTATATTTCAAGAGTCATCAACATCACAAACTATGTAAAAGGTTGTGTTGTTGTTGTTTTAAGGGGCTGAACTACAAGGTTATCTACCCTTCATATGCAAGAGAATCAAAAAGGACTAAATAGTAATGGAGAAAAAAGAAATGTATTTTGAATGTAACTATTGTACAAGTACTTATATTAAATAAATAAAAAAATTGTATGGGTATTGTCTGTTTTTTCTTAATTGCTATACCCACGTCCTACTATATTAATGCCATTGTTAACCATCAACAATCTCCACCTATGTTCAGAAAGAAAGTGATCTTAAACAATACACTCTATCTATGGTTTGTGTACCGAGTATCATAATAATACAGTGTCGTCAAGCCATGTTCAGGCAATAGTAATGTTAGGTAAGGGGTTCGAACCCTTGCTTCCTTGTACAGGATTAGTTTTTACTCAACAGCAACCCATAATACTATACTTTGAAACATGTCACATTTCATTGCAAAATGTCAACTGTATCGTTTTCTAAGACCCCAGCTGCTGGCTAGTAGCTAGCAGACAGTGCAACAGAAACAGTGTCACCATGTTCATTCTTAAAAAAAAAATCAATATTTATTATTCTTTTTCTTATTATTGTTCATTAAGAGTAGTGTAAAGTTGTCTTTGTGACGTAACGGTTATAATAGTTAGCTGGCACTCTAAAGCTCTTGAGTTCAATTCGAGCTTTAACATAAAATTTTAAAAGTATATTAGAACTATAACAGGTCTACTAAGTCTCGGGTGATTCAAATAAGTAGATGTGGTTTGATTCACACTTTAACGATAAAACACGACGGTTTCTTATTTTTTTAAAATAATGATAGCCATTTGTTCATTTGTTTTCATTTTCACATTTCACACATTGCCATTTGTCAATTTTCCATGTACACGATTTGAAAATGTCAGTTTAAAGTTTTTGGATTTCATGATACGGAAACAAGAATTTTCCATTTTGTTGTTTACACATTTGTCAATTTCCCATTTACATTTTTTAAATGTCAGTTTTAAGTTTTTAAATTGTGTTGATATGGAAACATGGATTTCCTATTTTTTTCATATCACAGACGACACGTTTATGATTTAGTCCATGCTGAAAGTTTAGTTTTGTAAAACACACATTTGCTGATTAAAATTTTCTTGAAATAATTTTAATGGAAGTGCTTGGCCATGGCAATAGTGCATTCTCTTTCTGTTTGTTTCCAAAAACGTATAGGCCTACTACTACTACTACTACTACTAATATTACTACTGTAGGTAAGACTGTTTTACAAAATAACACCTATCTACCGCTGCATTTAAAAAAACACAAGTGTTAAAAAAACTGCAGTATACTATTTACCATTTTCTATATACATTAATTACCCCACCATCCTACCTTGCCGTGTTTGCTTTGGTTGAACAATCAATGCTACACACACACACACACACACTTTCTCTCTCTATATATCATTCTATCTATAGTCATACATTCACACAACCATACCTGTCTTTGAAAAACAAATACAACCACGCTATTTATCCTTGACATGCACACTTATCCCAAATAACTTTTAGTTATACATTTAACATTTACTATTACAAAAAAAAATGTTTCCACTATTTTACAGTTACAAAAATGAATATTTACAAAATACTAAATCTACTGGTTACAAAAAAGCCATGTCTCTAAACAATAAAATATAGAATCACACCTCCACCTAGTGGTTATAACCCTATGGTAGGCTAATGCATAGGCCATTCATCTGCACTCATTTGCTATCTATCAAGGTAAAAGTGCATTTTCTCTGTTCCACAAGATACAAATTTGATTGCTGGATTGTATCCTGCACTGTTTATGCGATATAGCTTTGCCAGTTCAAAAAACCGCTAGGTAGTTCTCTACATATAGCAATTTTACCACTGCTCTACCTACGCCTTTTGCTCTTTTGGCTTTCTTACAGTCTAGTGTGTGATAGACAGCATTAACTGTATATCAAACCCAGTTCACCTTTGTATTTGTAATCCAAGTAATAATTTGGAAAGACACAAATGTAATCAGTTTTGAACGTTATCTCTGTTTTGTTTTGTTTAATATGTTTATGACATGCATATTAACCTGAAATAGAACCCTAGTGAAAAGGCTAACAGCTTAACCACTACACCACCATGCCCTTGTTTCTTAGTTTGACTCGTTCTAGGCATCAGACCTGGAAATCGAGTTAAGACCACCAGTACAAGAGCTAAAAGTGCTTAACACTGCAACACAAAATGAATAGCTGGTAACATTATACAACCGGAAATGATTATATTTCTGTTAGCAATGCATTTTTTGTCATCAGCCTACTGTCTGAGCACTGACAGCAACACAGTTTAGTTTAGAACAAGCGAGTGTGTGTGTATAGATTATTAGCCTCAAGTATTTAAAGCTTGTTGTGTGTGTAGCGACCATCTTGCCCCGGTAATCACTGACCATTTTTGTGTTTTAGCTATCCTCTTTAACCAATCAATTAAAGATAGTCTACTCTTAATTCTTGAATCGATAAATCAGAGTTTGTGTGTACACCGTTCGTCATTTATTAACCCATACCTACAACCTATACTCTCTCTATACTGCAGTTTGATCTGAAAAACAAGTTTCAATGGTAAAAGACTTGTCAATCACTATACATGTAGCCTACACTAATTCTTTCTCTACCTAGCTATGTTTCATCACACACATGGTAAACATCTCACATGTTCGTATCCGATTATTAGTTTATAAAATCTCAGGTCGATGACCTTGATGTATTGGGTATTTTGGGTAAATTCATTGGTCATGGGACAGGGTTGACCATTCTAAGTCCTATAACACCTCACATGTTGATATTCGATTATTAGTTTATAAAATATTAGGTCAATGACCTTGCTGTTTTTTGAATCTTTTGGGTAAATTCGTTGGTCATGGAAAAGGGTTGACCATCCTGAGTCCCATGACACCTCACTTGAGACTCTCTGATTATTAGTTTATAAAATCATAGGTCAATGACCTTGCTGTTTGGAATCTTTTGGGTAAATTCGTTGATCATGGAAAAGGGTTGACCATCCTGAGTCCTATGACACCTCACTTGACCCTCTCTGATTATTAGTTAACGAGATATTAATAAAAGTGTAGTTAGACCCTTTTGACATAAATAAATAATATATTCAAAAACAGAATGCCACCTCAAGTCCAACGACCTCTCATACAGGTCTCTAGCCTTATTGATTCATGAGATATTAAAAAGCTAATGACCTTAGATCTTTTGGGTAAATTCATTGGTCATGGAAAAGGGTTGACCATCCTGAGTCCCATGACACCTCACATGACCCTCTCTGATTATTAGTTAGCGAGATATCAACAAAAGTGCAGTTAGGTCCTTTTGACATAAATAAATAGTATATTCAAAAACAGAATGTCACCCCAAGTCCAACGACCTCTCATACAGGTCCCTAACCTTATTGATTCATGAGATGAGCAATACATATTTCTTTCTCTCTTCACCTGTGTTCTCTCTTACACTGACTCTCCCCCCTTCACCTCTCACCACTGTCAAAACAGGTTGTGACTTGTTAGCTCTTATCGTGCACGTGCACAGGTGAACACCTGTGTTTTAGGTCATATTACACATGAACTTGCATTTTCTCACGTATGAACCAAAACAGGATGTGACTTGTTTCACAAGGAGAATGCTAATAATGACATCTCGCACGTGTTCACATGTATTTCATCACTTTCCTTTCATATCGTTATCCCATTATAGTAGTCGGGGATTAGTGAACAACGTCAGTTCAACACACGCGAAATGTAGTTAGGCCCTTTGACATAATTTAAATAAATTCATGAGCCAGTCCGTAGGAACCGGTCCAAAAGGGATCAGTCCAAAGGGACTCATCAACAAGGACTCATCCACAAGGACTCGTCCACAAGGACTTGTCCACAAGGACTCGTCCACAATGACCTGGCAACAATGACCCGTCCACAGGGACCTGTCAACAAGGACCCGTCCACAGGGAAGCGCTCCCCCACCCTCTTCAAAAGCCATGAGTGGGCATGCTAATTCATAGTGGCTTTCCACCGCACACATGTCTCTTGTGTAGAACAACGTTTCATTCCATATTGGCATTCCAACTCTCACATGTTGCAATTGGAAAGAGAGATTCTCTAAAAAATTACAATTTCACCCCTAGTAGGGGTAGGTTTTATTTTGGGGTGGAAATATGTTGTCCATTGGAAAGGGGGTGTTAGCCCGAGTTCAATGACACCTTATTCGTCAAAATACGACCACGGGTTCGGGAGTTATCGGGCTGCCGCCATCTTGTGTGGAGGGTGTGGAGGTGGAGGATTTAGAACCCCTCAAAAACCACTGCTGACAGTTAGGTGGGAGGCCTTCTTAAAAGACCTCCTTTTGCCCTTGAGATTGGTTATCATTTTAAAAAATATATTAAAAAAATCAAATTTGAAATTTGCATTTAAGCCCTTTGACAAAATTGATAAATTGACTTTCTCTAGCGATAGAGGGTTTAGAACCCTTTCGTTTGAGTATTCGCGCGACTCTCTACCATTATTGGTTCAGGATATCTCGGGTTAATGACCTAGTAGTAAAGTCGTGTTCAAAAATAATGGGTGTAATAGAATTCTTACAGCCCGGTTCACCAACTAAAGATGCATCCCAGCTTGGGTACTCTAACCGCGAGCCCAGTCCCTGTCTTAAATAAAATTCTGATTTATTAATAATAAGCGGCCATCCTGAATCGACCGACTAAAGATACTCCCACTGCTCGGGACACCTCTCTCCTGTCGGAATAGTTACCTCTCTACATATAGATCAATCAAATAAACAGTAAAATATTAATTACTTAAAAATTCGATGATAATAATAGTAATAATAAAATGTGCACTTGTGCCCTTTGGTAAAATCTGAAAAAAAAATAAAAAAAAAAAAAAAAATTAATAAATACAATTTAATAAAAATATTTAAAAAAAACATTTTTTTGAAATTTTTAGTTATGCGCTTTGGTAAAATTTGGAAAAATGAATGGCAAAGAGGGCGTTGTGCCCCTTAATTTCAATCCTTGCGCGACTACGTTTATTGGTTCGGGATATCTCGGTCGATGACCTAGTAGTTGATTCAAAGGTACAGGCGCGTTCAAATAAAATGGTAATGTAGAACCAACCCAAGCTATCTGTCGGTATAGCTACCTACCCATATTATCCTTTCACGAATTGATTGCCGGCGGTCGAGATGGGAACTATTCTTTGTTTACTTGTGTCACACGTCAGCCTGCTTCATTGACAAGTACAGTTGCTCGAGTAGGATATGACTCAGTTCCAATAGCCTCAGTCATCGTTTAACTGTCCGTGGTGACGGGCAATGCTGTTTGACTTATGTGTAGAATGCATTCTGTCATCGCTGTGTTCCCCGCTTCACTGTGCGGGACAGCTGCTACAATAAACAACAAACACTGGCGCTGCCACACTCAGCGGCAATCAAATCTTAAATGGGTAATACAGGTCAATCAAATAAATAATTATTTACTGAATAAAAAATGTGTACTTGTGCTCTTTCGGCACATATCTGAAAAATTGATAAATGGTTCACTGTAAAGAGGGCATTACACGCTTTAATTTTAATCCTTGCGTGATTTTGTACAATTATTGGTTCGCGAGATATTTGTAGCCTTCCTTCGATTTTTGCAAAAAAAAATGAAAGTAGACTTCTGAGATCAACACAGGGCCAAAAAATGGTGTGTCTGTGTGTGTACTCTGCATGTCTGCTCCCCCCCCCCCTATCAATTCAAACATGGTGAAACCGAATTGAACGAAATTTGGTACAGAGGTAGCACTAGCAAAGGGCACCTCATTTTCATGTTTAATATCGCCGCCATCTTGACGGAAACGTAATGGCAGCCACCCAAATGTTCAATGCTTAAAACAAATTACGACCACCCTGATCATCTTATCTCTACCAAAATTTGCAACTGTATACATTTATGTTGGAAGCGTCTTTTACCCAAACTACAAGGCCATCAGTCAAATAGTTTCAAGATGGTGGATGTATGAATCATGCAAGTGTTATAGCCTAACCGTAACTTACGATTCAACAAGTCCTGCCCTCAACAATTCAGCTTATCGTACATAGAGAGGTTTAATCTGTCCTCAAAGAGGTGACCGGTAGGATATTAGCATATTATAATAGTATATGTAATCGTAGAAGTGACTAACAGGTCTGCCTTACCGTGCCATATCGTTGTGGGCCCGTGCCGTCCCGTTTTCAAAATGGCCGCTAATTTTGCTCGTAAACACATATTTCCGTAACTTCCTATGTTTATATCCTTTTAGGAATGCACTGAACAAAATAATACAGATTTAGTATCAAATGGTTTATAAAAACGCCAGAAAACGCTAATGAAATCGTTGATTTCAATACTAAATATGATACAGTTATACTAAACCAGTTGTTTATCAAGCATTAACGTAGCGCATCCGTGGCGTAATGGTAGCGACTTGGACTCATAGTCTGGGGGTTCGTGGATCAAATCCTTGCCGGTTTCAATTTTTTACTTCGTGTTTTTGGTATTTATTGATTTATAACTACTCACACGTTATAATGTTAAGAATATAATAGTGTGTACTAGCAACCCGACCCGGCTTCGCCCGGGAACAGTTATGAATGCATTACGTGAAAAGCGCTTTTTTTTTTCAATGTCAATGAACAACGACCAATATCCGTTTTACGTCTCGGCATGCTGGGTTAAATCACTGACTGGACTGTTAACTATATTATCATGGAGATGCATGTGCAATATTCTTGTCAGACGTAATTTAAGAAACGAGGTGCATGAAACACAAATCCCCCTTCCGTCCAATCTTAACTTGACTGTGAATTTTGTGGAACGAAAAGTTCACAGGCGAAATGAAGAAAAGCCGAGTTGCACTTCCAGGAAAACTACAAACACAACCACTCTTCTCTAAAGTTTTTAACTCAACACGACTCGACAGTTTGCTGCTGGCTGTATCTGGGGCAATAAGCTCGTCCGCTAGCTAAGCTGTAACTGGGGTGGTAGACTCGCCCCTAGCTAGCTCGTAAACTGTCGCCTCAGTAACTGAATAGAAATTGTTGGAAGAAATGAAAACGTAAAAACACTTATAGTAGGCGATGTATTGAAGATAGAGATATGCTCTCCCGGGCTTTTTTATGTAGATCTTTTCATGCTGAACAATTCTTACACTCATAGTATATAGATATTTTAAACGGTTTGCCCAGCGTAAGCTTAAAAAGCGCACGGACGCCAGTTTTTTTTCGACCTTTTCACTGAAATCGTTAGTGCTTGACTTCCTTTGCTCATAAATAAATTATTTTCTACAGAAACCTTCCTCGAGATATCCTTTACAGAATGGTAAAAACCGCATCAAAATCCATTCAGTGGTTCTCGATTTACCCGTGACATCTAAGAATCGGGGACTTTGTTTTATACTAAGTAGAGATTATACGCCAATCAGTTTAATATAATATAATCCCCCTTCCGTCCAATCTTAAAATGACTGTGAATTTTGCGGAAC
The DNA here is from genome assembly GCA_946902985.2 of Meconema thalassinum. Lineage (NCBI taxonomy): Eukaryota > Metazoa > Arthropoda > Insecta > Orthoptera > Tettigoniidae > Meconema > Meconema thalassinum. Next base: position 1,636,074,051 of record OX336388.2, read on the forward strand.
GAAAAGTTCACAGGCGAAATGAGAGTTGCACTTCCAGGGAATGGCGAGGGGAATGAAAGTCAAATCCCCCTTTCGTCCAATCTTAACTTGACTGTGTTTCACAGGCGAAATGAAGAAAACCCGAGTTGCACTTCCAGGTAAACACCAAACACAACCACCCTTCTCAGAAGTCTTAACTCAACACGACTCAACGATTTGCTGCTGGCTGTATCTGGGGCAATAGGTTCGCCCGCTAGCTAGGCTGTTACAAGGATGATAGTCTCGCCCTTAGCTAGCTCGTAAACTGTCACCTCAGTAGTTGAATGGACATGGTTGTAAGAAATTAAAACGTAAAACCACTTATAGTGGGCGAAGTATTGAAGATAGACATATGCTCTAGCGGACTTTTTTTGTAGAACTTTTCATGCTGAACAATTCTTACACTTATTTAGATATTTTTAACGGTTTGCCCAGCGTAAGCTTACAACGTGCTCGGACGCCAGATTTTCTTTTTCGACTTTTCCACTGAAATCGTTACTGCTCGGCTTCCTTTGATCATAAATAAATTATTTTCTACAGAAATCATCTCGAGATGTCCTTTGGTGAAAATCGCATCAAAATTCATCCAGTGGTTTTCGAGTTTACCAGTAACATCCAAGAATCGGGGACTTTGTTTTCTACTAAGTAGAAATTTGCAATCGAAAATATGATATACTAGCAGTAGTGCCCGGCTTCGCTCGGTGGTTTTATTTGTTTTATGGATGATAATGAATACCACTATAGAAGTGGCACATGTATTTAAACTAACAGAAAAGAATATATATATATATATATATATATATATATATATATATATATATATATAATTGTGGTGGTGGTAGTGGGGGTGATGAGTAGTACAGTATAGTGGACATATAACATTCAGGCCATTATCCCGTAATGATAATAATTAATAGGGAGATGGCAATTTATTAACTATATCACTGACACATGTAATTTACAAACGAATTGGAAAAAATTATTAGAAAGAGGAGTAAGTGAAATAAAAGACACAGCCTAGGGCCTATATCTCATTGGCTGTAAAAAAAAAAAGTAGAGACCAATAGTGTCGTCTGTTGTCGCATAGCGGCGTAGGAAGTTAGTTATTGTTGTTTTAAGGGGCGGAACTACGGGGTCTTCTGCCCCTAGCGACGTAGGAAAATAATCAGTGCACTTTGGAAATCTTCGGCTGTCCCGTGAGGTAGCAATAGTGTAATTTATTGCCACATAGCGCTCAAGAAATTGGAATAAATGAAAGTAAATTTGAAAGTACCAACGCTTATTGCGGCTGATAACCTCAATGCACTGCACCAACACAATCGCACTTACACAGAGGCATAATATTTTCATGATGATAACTGTGTTCCAAAGGGTAAGTAGCCTACATTAAGTTTGGTTCATACCGGTGAAACGATGTAGATTTGTGCCAAAGGGCCTAAATGCAGGGAATGGAGTGGTATGTCCAAAATTCCATGTAGACAGTGTTACTCGCAGGGTTTCAAAGGGTAAGTATACAAATTTTGGTATAGATCGGTGAAACGGTGTAGATTTGTGCCAAAGTGCCTAAATGCTGGGAATGGAGTGGTCTGTCGGAGATTTCATGTAGACAGTGTTACTCGCAGGGTTCTAATGTGTGAGTATACACATTTTGGTTTAGATCGGTGAAACGGTGTAGATTTGTGCCAAAGGGCCCAAATACAGGGAATGGAGTGGTCTGTCAGAAATTTCATGTAGACAGTGTTACTCGCAGGGTTCTAAAAAGTGAGTATACACATTTTGGTTCAGATCGGTGAAACGGTGTAGATTTGTATAAATAACAGACAAACATTGAGCTTTATACTACACCGCTTGGCGTTGACAGTGTTTTAGAGCACGAATTTAGGCTTTACTCGCTAACCGTTGGAGATACACGAAAAGTAATAAGGACCTTTCGGATTGAAGATTAAATTTTAAACCTCGTGTATGCCATCAAAATTTTGCTATTTCTTAGCGTTCTCTTTTTATTTGAAATGGAAACATGACATTTTGAAACCAAAGGGTGTAGTGACCGACGTCACTAAAATGGTTGTCGCCTTTAAATAGTGCAAAGTATTGAAATCAAAAGTAGCCTATATGTTAACCAGGTAAAGCAGCTACATCCATTCTTTAGGGGTTTTGCGGCAGCATTGTCTTGTAGTCCCGTTTACTTGTTGTCTGATAACCTATGGCACTGTGATGTCTGTAGGGTTACTAGTGTGTGTGTACTTTTATACGAGGAAGGATTTGGGTAGGAAGCTGTTGTTTTTTCATTCGATTTGCACGGACATCATGGTCATTTAGCCCCGCGTACTTGGGTAAGTGTTGAATTTTGTCTGATAACTAGTGTTATTGTGATGGCTGTGTTAGTGTATATATAATTCAGGAGAGGATTCAATCAATCAACGTAATATCCGTATAGCACGTTGTATTTCAACAATCGACTATAACCAACATTCAATTATACTCCTTGAAATGGACAAAGAGTTATAACTATACCCATGACTTTAGGAGAAAGTCGTCTTTCACCCAGACGGCTGGGGTTCGAATCCCGGTGACAGCGGGGTGGAATTTTCAACTGAAAAATCACGTGGTGTCAGGAAGGGCATGCGGCCTTAAAATCCCTGTCCATAAACCAAAATGAGCCTGGTTGGCTCCGGTGACCCCAACCAATTGGGAAAAGCCGAAGAAAGTGTTTAGGAGAAAGTAGGCTATATGTTCTTCACTGAACATCTTGTTTAAAATGTAGTTAGTTGGCCCTTTGGCAAAATATGAAAAATAAAAAAATAAAAATAAAAAATTAAATAATAAAATTAATTTAAAAAAGGGGTAGCTTAAGAAAACAAAGTTTTAAAATGTGTAGTTATGCCCTTTGACAACATTTGGAAAAATAAATGGTCCACGGCAAAGAGGGCGTTGCGCGCTTTAATTTGAATCGTCACATGACCCCCCTCCCCACTCCGATTATTGGTCGAGAGATATCGGCCAAAGAAAAGCGACGATCAGCAAAGCCAAGGGCATAGTGTCACTAGTTTAGACTCACCAAGACAATCCACTCACGTATAGTAACAGGCATCTAGCTCTGCACTTGCTCATCCCCCTCCTCCTGCATACTACTGCTGCGTAAAAAAAATTGTCGCGCTAAGCGGCACTGGCTGAGTCTATAGTAATGTTAATGTCACCCGCGTCAATGTTCTCAGGCAGGGAAGTAGTCTATTCAGCATGATCCCCGCACCGCTCCACGGCCCTTTCCTACCGCTGAGCTCTCAAGGTCAAGTGCGCAGCTAGATGCCAGCCAGGATCTGTATACTCTGAATTACCAATAATGATCGCTGACAGCTGTCAAAGCTAGCACGTGGGGAAATGCTGCGTTGCCACTGAGGCAGATCATGACTCATAACATTCCAAGAGGCTTGCAGGAAGACACAAATACTGGGGAAGTTAGCCCCCTGCTTGGCTTCTAATGACCGTGACGAGTGAAGACACACTGACTGTGAGTCAACCATGTGCTCACTGCTGTGTCGGCATTCATTGCAACATTGCTTACTGTTGCTATGGAGACCGTTACCCCTCTCGTCTCCACTCCTCACCTCACCATTCAAGCGGATGACAGCTTTCACCAAGCATCTTTTGTAAATCAGAGTATAACATGGTGATTCCCGTAAGAATCTAGCCATTATCTGTATTCATCCATTTGTTTAGTTGGTTTAGTACGCACAGAAATAAGTTTTTCCTTCGCCAAGCAAGGTAGACTGGCACCACACATTCAATAACACCATATTGCTACTCAAGCCTTAACGTTCGACTAAATAACTTACGATATTGATATTCAGGTGTATTTTATGACCTCCCTCCCCCCTATCCCACACATGCTGTACGAAATGTGCTCTGTGTTCTTGGAGTCCTAGTCATTTGGGATGAGTCCACTTCCTGGTGTAGTGGCTAGCATTCTTGGCTGTCACCCCGGAGGTCCGGGTTCGATTCCCGACTCTGACAAGAAAGTAATTCTGGTCTAAGGTCTGGAACGGAATGCACTCAGCCTCGTGAGGTAAAACTAAGAAGAGGTGGGTTCGATTCCCACCTCAGTCATATTGGAAGTGGTTTTCCCTGGTTTCCCACCTTACTCCAGGCAAATGCCAGGATGTTTCCTAACTTAAGACCACGGCCACTTCCTTCCTAATTCTCTCCTTTATTACAAATACACACACTAATACAGCCATCGCAATAACACAGGTTATCAGACAAATTGCGCGCGCGCACACACACACACACACACACACACACACACACACTCATACACACCCAAGTACACGGGGCTATATGATCAAGATATCACAAAGCCCCTAAATAAATCAACAACAACATTTAAGAAGAGCTATGATGCGAGGCAATCGGTACTAGAAAGAGCACAGATCTCCCTTTCACATTTGCCCTTTAATTCATTGTGTTGACTGTTTGTGCACTACATACCGTATATGTTATTTGTCAATAATTATATATCTTCTGAATGTGTGGGGGATATGCAATCGTTAACCTCAGGGTAAATCTACTAAGAAAATAATTAATTCCTTGAAATTACTTAGATCTACAATGCTGTCGGAAAGTTTGAGAAGTTGTTTTATAGAAGTCCCAATTGGATGGGATGAAGTTATTAGTTCTTGGTCAGGGCTACTCCGCTCAGTGGAACCTTCACAGCACAGTGTGAGTGGCAGAGACGTTTTTAGTCGTTATCTTCATAGTTGTTTTATCATACGCTAATAAACTAGCTAGACAGTAACTTATGGTCAGTGCTAATTGAATTTCTAAACTTAGCTTATTTATTCCTGAGCAAAATTATGGATTGTATGCCGTTGAGGGTCGTATTATCTTGAACGTTATCTGCACCATTGTTGGCCGGTGATAACGTTGCGGCGTTGCACAACGACCAGTTTTTCTCGGCAAAAAAAAAAAAAAAAAAAAGCAGATGTTTAAAATCTTAAGCTAGAACGTATTTTATATATTATTTCTCAGAATTAACAGTTTTGTCCTTCAATAACTCAAGAAATCCAGTTCTTCTATGTACTCTATAGGAAAAGCGAAACGCGCCGAGTGGTCGTTGCACGGCACCTGCATCAAGCAGATGACTACATTGACTAGTATGCCATAGACTCTAGACCAAAAGAATCTCCGATCCCAGCATTATCTCCGCTAGTCGTTGCATGGCGGATGCAACAACGCTCTAAGTTGCATGGGATCGATAATATCCGAGTTGCTTCGAGTACTGCTGACCCGATTCTCCACTACCGCGCTTTGCAATAGACTGTGCGATACTTCTTGTTCTTTCTCACGCTGCTGTTTAATAGATATGGTTTTCAAAAGTTTGATGCTTTTCAGTCGGTCAACACGATTGCACCCGATTGAGATGGGTTATTCCTTAATCCTGAAGAAAATTACATGAGATTAATAAATACACTTGGATTTATTAATTATTTATTAATCTCATGTTTTTTTTCAGGATTAGGGAATAACCCATCTCATTTGGGTAAACTTTTGTTTACTAAGGCAACACTGAAAAATGGCTTCAAACACCATGAAGATATGGTTTTCTTAGATTTAACATTTAGAATTATTTGTTTGCAGACATGAGTTAAGTCCATTGTGTAGAATTACAATAATACTACGGTTCAAATTAGAATTAGTGCACCTGATAATGAATATAGTTTTACAATTCAGGGAATAAAAAAACACACGATGACAATACTAATAATAATAATAATAGCCTAATAATAATAATAATAATAATAATAAAGGTCGTGCAATCCATTGCGATTCTTCCCCTCTCTAAGGTAGGGCAACGCCCATCGGCCATCACTGATCTGCACCATTGATTGACGAACGGCCTCCGTTTTCCACACTGCCGACATTGGGTGAAATTTCAAAATGTTCGCATAACAAACGCATGCAATATATCAACCCCCCCCCCCCCCCCACATACACACAAATTCTCTTAAATAGCTCAGTGTATGATTCGCAAGTGTATCATTTGTGTATTTATTTCTTTATTCCAGGTACGGTATTGTAAAGGTTATTTTAGGGACAGATGCCCTCGATGTTATGCCCCGTAAAACAACAATAATAATATATGGTTATTTTAAGTAGATTGTATTCATATTAACCGCCTAAGTCAATTGGTGAGTGTTGTTGCTTATTTTGGGGGTTGCGACATCGAGGTCGTATAGCTCCGTGTATTTGTGTGTGTGTGTGTGCGCGCGCGCGCGCCATTTGTGTGACAACCTGTGTTATTGTGATGACTATACTAGTGTGTGTATTTGTAAATTGGGAATATAATTGGGAAGGAGGAGGTCATGGCCTTAAGCTAGGAACCATCCCAGCATTTGCCTGGAGTAGAAGTGGAGAAACTAAGGAAAACAACTTAGAGGATGGCTGAGGTGGGAATCGAACCCTTCTTTTCTCAGTTTCACCTCATGAGGCTGAGTGTACCCAGTTCCTGCCGTCACACCAGAATAAAATTTATTGGCAGAGCCGGCAATCAAACCCGGACCTCTGGGGCGACAGCCGCTAGTGGGATCCCATCTAAAAATCTATATTTACATGGGATCCAACAAGGCGACACTGAATAAAAGCGTCTTCGAAGTTTTCCTTCAACTTGAAAATCGTTACTAAACGGTTTGCAATTTCTGTATTTCTCTATAGTAGGGTATCGAAAATAGAAACGTGTAATGAGACTTAATCCACTTAATACATAGGTGGGTTAAAACATCTAATGTGATGCATTACCCACCAGCGTAGTCAAGCGACTGAACTAGGTATCAGGCGATTGAAGATCAGATGTTCGAATCTCGGCGTTGATAGCAGTCATCCTGAGTGTATTTTAATATTTTGTTTACACTCACTCCAGACAAATATCTGAATGGCACATATTTCAAGTCCCAGGCCACCTACCACAATCAATAATTACAGTTGCACATTGCTGCAGTCATCACCATAACGCAGATTATCAGAAAAATATCCACCCACAATAATTCGGGGTCGATGACCATATCATTTCAAATCCCTAATAAAGTAACTAAGGAATGCATGTTTAAGTAAAAGTAACGGTATACTATATTATTATCATTTTATCTGTAACGCATATTGAGAAGTATTTGTAACTTCAAGTAGCTGACCCAACTCTCGGTTGGTATGTCTTGATTGAGATTTGAGACGTTGGCAGTCTTTGTGGTCTGTTAATTTATTTAATTCATATCTCCCGAATTAACCGTGACTCACCTCACCATATGAACAAAATCAAATTGTGATATTTGACCTTAAACTATATTTCGAACTTGATTTATAAATATGAGAGTGGGCAAATTAACGTGTCGATGTTGACCTTAGTCTCCCTCTGGCTACGGCCCTCTCATTAATATAAATATACTGCATGTTTTTATTTTCCTCCAGAGAAAAAAATAAGATAATAGTAATAGGCTGCCTTCGTTATATAGGGGCTGCATACGTGCCTCTTACCTAGGAACTTGGGTTGGATTCCTGGTTTCGAAAGAAATTTGAGGCTAGTGTGACTGGAATGGGGTGCACTCAACTTCGTGAGGACAAAATGAGAGCTGTTTGATATGGCCTAAAACCACGGTAATCGGGTGGAGGTGTCATCACGATGGCCTCGCGTCCCCAATTATCTTCGGATTACCAAGGTCTTCTAGATCTAGACCCAATCGTCGGGGTTAGTTTTTAATAACCTTCCACCAGTATGGGCTGAGGGTAAAGTGGATATAATTGCCGCAGATTCATTTCAGATAGCTATCACTCCCGCCCAGGATTCTCCTCCCGTGTATGGATGCGAATTCCAAGCGTTTGCACAGAGGGCAGATCAAGGTTCGTTCGATTCCCGTAGCCTTGAAGGTGAAAATCAATAATCCAGTAGGGTGCCTGCGCAAGCTCTAGTCTGGGCCTACAGGGGCCATTGACATCCACAAACTGTCGAGTATTTTCTAGAGAGTTGAGACAAACTGGAATGAAAGGTCTTCCAGCCATGATCATTTGCAGGAGAGAGGTTTTAAGCTCGATGTCCCCTTTGACATTTCTGTAAAAAATGCCAACGATTCCGTTGAGGTGATTTTCAATGAAGAACTTGTGTCCTAGTTCATTTTTTTGTGTATATATTTTTTCTTTGCGTCATTCAGTATTCTTGGAATTAGGCTGGCCGGCTATTTAGGTCATATTTACACAGAATTCTGAATAAAGTAACACGCATTAATGATCCCCGTTGGTCAGTGAACAAGGATATCGTGCCGCATGACCCACACTTGCACAGTGACCCTTACAATTGCAAGTGTCCGTAAAGTCTCCAATGTTCATCTTAGGCCTACATAACACTATACATAGGCTACCGGTAACGGATGAACCAATCCATCGCGTTCTTAAAGTTGGAGGGTTAAAACACTTGCACCAAGATATGCGTGTGCATATTTTATAGATTGATATATTTGAAATATGTAATTCGTTAAGCATCCATACACATGATTCGTTCCTAAGTGCATTGTTCCAATTCACCTTACACACCAGGTCCGAAGAGAGGGTGGGGAGACAGGGCTGGTGCCCAGGGCTAGACCCTCCCAGAGGGGCCCGATCGGGCAGTGATTAATTATTGCCACTACTGGTATGTGACTTGAATTTGCTACGGACAATCATTTGATGAATGCAATGAACTGTCTGTGTACAATGTTGCAAGGACTGAATACACATAACTAGAGACGAGAATTATAGGCACTAAAAACAGTTAAAATAGGCAGGCATATAGGCTCTTAAAATAGCCAAAATAGGCATGTAAATAGGCACTATCGTGTAAAATAGGCAACAAAATAGGCATGAAAAAATTTCTTGTAATTTAATAACATATTTAATTACTATAAAAAGAATTAACAATAAGCAACTTATAATTTAATAACATACTTATCTTATATATAAAAGTGAAAGTCTGTCTGTCTGTATGTATGTATGCATGTATGTATGTATGTATGTATGTATGTATGTATGTGGGTGAGTGGGTGGGTGGATTTGTTCCGTATACAAATCCACACCGTTCCACCAATCTCAACCAAATTTTGCAAACACATAGTTTAGGACCCAGAAGGAACGGCTGGCTACATGAATTTTCGATAGTCTTTCTCATTCTTCTGATTTCGGCCTTTTTGCACTCAAGCAAAGGCTAATAAAAACAGAAAATAAACTGATGAAGTAATAGCAAGGCCGGCCATCTCCATAGCAACAGTAGCTCGAGACGGGACCACCAAGTTTCCATCTGTCTTGGTAAGAGGCCATGTTACACCCACTGCCAGCTAGATCGCATCCCTCCAAGCTGCTTTAAACTGCCTGTCCATTCAACACAAGATAGGTTACAGCACCAACGCACTGATCGCCGCTGCATTTTCACTCCCAGCTGGACCGCATCCCTCCTGGTTGCTTTAAACTGCCTGTCCATTCAACACAAGATAGGTTACAGCACCAACGCACTGATCGCGGCTGCATTTTCACTCCCAGCTGGATCGCATCCCTCCTGGCTGCTTTAAACTGCCTGTCCATTCAACACAAGATAGGTTACAGCACCAACGCACTGTGATCGCCGCGGCATTTTCACTGCCAGCTGGATCGCATCCCTCCTGGCTGCATGGCAACAGTAGCTCAAGACGGGACCACCAAGTTTCCATCTATCTCGGTAAGAGGCCATGCTACACCCACTGCCAGTTAGATCGCATCCATCCAAGCTGCTTTAAACTGCTTGTCCAATCAACACAAGATAGGTTACAGCACCAACCCACTGTGATCGCCGCGGCATTTTTACTGCCAGCTGGATCGCATCCCTCCTGGCTGCTTTTAACTGCCTGCCCATTCAACACTCAGACGCGTACAGGATATACTGTATATTAATTCACAGTTAGATTGCAGCGCCAACCTAACGCGGCTTTTGAAGGGGACGATACCTGAAACGAAGGGTTTCTAACTTTGGAGGCTTAATATCGAGATTGAAAAAACGCGAAAACATGGCACTAAGTTAGTTCATTTGTTATTCAATCAGCATAAAGTTTATGATATTAATTCACACACTAACGGGTGAATTTTCAATATAAAGAAAAGCGAAATACAAAACGAAGGGTTGTTAAGTTTGGAGGCTTAATATCGAGATCCCAGGCGCTATTTCTGGTGACTTCCGAGAATTCCCATTCTTGTTCGTGGGGTAAACACATATTGAGAAATGAGAATATAATTCTGTCGAGCACACCAGTTGCAATATAATGCACTTTAAAATACAGTCCAAAGGCATCAAAAAGGCAATTATACTCCAAATAGGCACAAACCCTTGAAATAGGCATTTATAGGCACCTAAAAGAACCTAAAACGGATTTATATCTCGAAAGCCTACGTTTCTAAACACAGGAATAAAATAGGCAAGTAGGCAAATTCCCGTCTCTACACATAACAAGTGGACAATATTTTCCTTTACAAAGCGCTTGTGGAAAGAACCGTCTCAGAGCGGTCAACATAGGCAATGGGACTTCCCTATACGAGTATACTGTTCTCAGAACATAGGCCTACCTGAAGACAGAGCATTCCATCATTCTAAATTTAGCTTATTCGGGCAATCTTAAGGCTTATGCACCAAAGCTTTACTTCATTTCGCCAAGGCCACAAGAGCCTGGGCTACCCTGCTGGTGTGTTTCATCAACCAACTCAAGAGTTTCGAGTTTTGGCGCGTCAGGTCGAGCTTAGATATTTAGAAGTGAAAATGTCTTGTTGTTTGCAATTAATATAACGAGTGTATTGTCTAGCTAGACGTATTGTATGCCGTGCAGGCAGGTAAATATAATAATTTTTAAAGAAGCGTACACACAGTAATTCACTTTCATACTATGTGGAAAATTATTGTTGCTGGCTAAATATCTTGCGAAAGAAAAACGTGTCCGGCTTCGTGAATAAGTCCGTAACCGCATGCTGCACATCCTCGTCCGACAGTAATCATCGACACTTCAAGGCCTTTTTATAGGGACCGAAGGCGTGATAATCGCATGGGGAGAGGTAAGGACTATAGGGCGGATCCTCGAGTGTCTCCCACTTGAGTTGGCGTACTTTCTACGTTACGACCTTGCGGTATGGGGATGCGCGTTATCATGAAGCAGCAGCACCCCATGTCGCAGTTTTCCCGAAGGTTTCGCCTTAATTGCACGCCGTAATTTCAACAGTGTTGCGCAATACCGTTCCCCAGTGATGGAGACACCTGGTTCCTTGAAATCAATAAGCAATGGTCCCCGGTAATCAATGAACAGGGTGAGCATCACCTTTCCATCGGGTGGTTGACACTTGAACTTCTTGGGACGAGGGGACAATGGTTGAAACTTCTGCATCGTCGACGCTTTCGATTCCGGTTCCCAGTGGTGGCACCAGCTTTCGTAGCCTGCAATAATGCGCTCCAGGAACGTGTTGCCTTCAACATTGAAACGCATCAGGTGCTGCAGGCAACAGCAATCCGGTGTGTTTTTCGTTCGGCATTCAACGTCCGGGGTATCAACTTGCTGCAGACCTTCCGGTACGAACACAGTTTGTTACAAAGAGCAGCATAAATCTACAAAGTGCTTTTTTTGTTTTGATTTTTGTTTTTTGAGGGCGTGAAAGAGATCATTTTCCCATGCAGAGCGAACCCTTTAGGATAGTGTATTTATTAATTTCATTTATTTTACTTCAGGACTAGGGAAACGCCTATTACGATTTACTGCAATCGTGTTGACCGACTAAAAAACATTATATTTCGATTACTAAGGCAACACTGCAAAATGTCTTCCAACACGATAATGGTAGATATAATTCAAGATTTGCCGACGCGTTAATGTTCCTGTTTGTTTTTATGAAGGCCTTTACATTGTTGAATGAAGTTGACTAAAGCAGACTGAAAGTTTGTATGTTGATAGAGGCTATGCACATAAGTTCACCTATGAGACTTTCAATAACCTGGTGAGCACAAATCCAAAATGGCGGTGACGCGAAATATAAATATTTACATGCACTTTTCTCGCGATTTACCCATCCAAGCTCAGTGGAACTTGGTACGGTAAATGCTTATACAAATTTTAATCCACTGGCATCTAATTTATTTTAATTGTTTTCATAATCACAAGATGGCAGCTATGTGAAATTTTAAAAACCTGTTTTTATTTCTTGTGTCCTAGTCATGCGATTGAAATTTGAATACTACGCCTACACAATTATCTTCAAATAAACAATAAACTCAAAGACCTACATATATAAAAATCCAACATGGCGACCATCCGAAATATTTAGACGGTTCTCAATATATACGAATCTATTACAACAATCAAACTGAAATTTTGTATGTTGATAGCTGCAAGTAACATAAGTAGGATTATGAAAATATTCTTTACGGAACTACTTTTTTTTTCTAGCAGATTTCAAGAATTTACAAAACTTTGATCTGCTTTTTATTTTTATTATTATTGTTCGTGGTTTAAAGATCTTATCTTATATCATGCAATAGGATTTGGTTGATCATTACTAGTTAAATAGTTTTTTGAAATTTGTAGAAATCCTAAATTTCAAAATCGACTCATCACACTTTTACATTTTTAGCCTACTTTTCACATTTTGCAAAAATAAGGAAAAAGTAGACTTATGAGATCGATCCGGGAAAATGTGTGTCTGTCTGTCTGTCTGTCCCCCATCAACTCCTAAACAGCTGCAGCAATCGAAATCAAATTTAGTATGAGTAAAGATGTATACCGGAATATCGCAATCCCATATTTGAAAGTGATGGCAGTGCTCCAACTGCTGAAAAAACGTACTAGAAATTTGAGCTCCATGTTGGATATCTTGGAAGGCATGCATGGGAGCTATTCCAAAATTGGCACACATATAGAAAATAACATTTTAGTTTAATTTCCAGGAGGACATGCATGACAGTGTTGCCAAAATAATTCTAAGACTTCTGATAGGTCCAATTTTTAAATGCATATAACTTCGACACTAACAATTGGATTTCAACCAAATTTTGTATATAATATGTGTACATAAACAGATATGTCTGAGCGTATTCTTAAGAGCCACCAGGGCTGCCAACTGTTGATAATTGCTCTCTCTCTCTCTCTCTCTTTCTTTAAAATCCAAATACCAATATATCAGAAAGTATGCAAGCCGACAGCTTTATACTATGCACACGTATAGTACCCGCCATTTAGATTAATTTGGAGTAACTTATATACGTCAGTTCTACCAACATGATTCTAAGCCTGCTGATAGGACCAATTTTAAATACATGTAACTTCTATACTATCAGTTGGATTTCATCCAAATTTCGTATGTGGTATGTGTACCGTAACAGATATGACTATCAGTACTCTTAAGAGCACTGACAACTGTTAATAAATGCTGTCTATATTTGTTACCCTAATATTCTAGATAGGTTCATATACTGTAGATTAATCATTGGCATGAATCTCAATTTTTTTTAAAGTAGGCTCTTTAGTTCCTCACGGAACTTCTTGTTATTATTTTCTGGATGGTATGAGTGTTGCACAATATTGTAGCGTGTACCGGGTCTGCAAGATTCATGCAATTGCCCAGAATTCGCCATGTGTCTCGCAGTGGCAAGTGGGCGGGGTGTATGGAGAACGCTGGACAGCCAATTAGGCCAAGGCCACCACCAATACAATAGCGCTACGAATCAGGTAGACTATTGACGCAAGGCTTCCAGACACTTCTGCTTCTGGAGACTACTGGGTGTGACAAGAAGGTCCCGAACCTTGGTGGGAGGGGCTGGATAATTCTGGAAACCAACCACGAGGACATACTCGACGCTACTGGAAGGAGCAACGGCCGAGAACATTCGAGACCAGGAGCTGGATTGGTTATATACCGGCAAACTGCGGCGGGCAAGTGAGTCCTGAGTGAGTCCGCGCTGTCGGTGTGTGCCGTGCCGAACGACCAGTGGAAATAAATGTGAAGTGCTGTAATATTGAAGACAGTGCTGTGAAGATTAATAACGCAGTCAGTTCTGCGTGGGAGCGAGCGAGTGTGAAATCGTAGTCAGTGTTGGTTGAAGCAGTTTGCCGTGCCTAGCGCGATGAGTGGAAATAAATAATGGAGGACTGTAAATAGTGAAGACGGGGTGTGAAGATAAATGTGGAAATAAATAATGTAAATAGTGACTCTGGAAGGTAAATAGTGACTGCAAGAGAAACTGACTTGTAGAGATCAGTGTACATAAATAGTGACTGGTAGCTGTATAAAGTGAGATTCTGTGTATGTGTGTGTGGAAGTATGTAGGCTTAATTTGAATTAGTGTAAATAACATTAGTGTAAATAAAGTATTAGTGTAATTTATAGCCTGAACTATTTATACGAACCCTAAAAACGTTACAATATGATAGGTTGTGTTCACGGATAAGGTATGTGTTTACCCGTATTGAGGATGTTCTGGTTGTTTCTGGTCATCGTACGGATAATGATGTTAAAATTTTGAATGGTAGTAAAATGAAACTCGTGGAATGTAACAACCATATTTTTTACGACTCTCGAGCTGTTCATTTGGAGAACCAAACCTAACTCAGTAGTTCAAGTTCTGTTGCTAATGTGAATCCAGAGAGTGTAGTGTGTTCTAATGTTTTTGAAACCATTAATTCTAATGTTGGTAGAGACTTTGTTAATGTGCCTAATCTAAATAACGTAACTGTTGAAGCATCCCGTAGTCTACCTGTTTTGAATTTCGTAACCTCGTCAGTTAATATTCAAACCTTTGTAGTGAACCCATGTACTGTTGGTTCAAGTGCCGAATCCATCATTTATTGGTAAAAGAAGGAAGGAAAAATACAGTCCTTAGAATGACTTGGAAAGATTCTATGCAAGAGGACTGGTTTAATCTTGTGCAAGAATATGAGCCCAGGTGGCCAGGAAATGATATCATGCATGACGCACTGATAAGGAGCGATCATGGCTATAATTAGAACGAGAGGAACTTTCCGTTCAGAGTGACAGAGAGACGGTTTCGGAAATTGAGCTTGCGTTTCAGTAAAATGGCAACCGCGCTGTTATGCAAGAAGAGGAATAATTAGATTTAAGCCATTTGCGAACATAAAATTAACAAAAGAAATACATCATTGTGAATCATGTTGGAATATAAATTTTTGTGTGGGAAAAGAAGTTATAATAATTGCCCAGGAAAGAAGTGCCGATGCGGCATTACGTAATTAAAAGTTCCCCGAGACCCGCGGTGGTGGGGATTAAAAATCAACTACAACACCCACGTATCTGAAGAGCAAAATTCATTTAATATCTCAGAATAGTACGATCGATTTTCATGTGCAAAGAAGTCAGTTTACGTTTAGAAAACGAGCTTTCCAGAGATATAACTTTTAAAAGTGTGCGACCATTGCTTCAAACGTTGGTTATGAAAAAGACAAGGATTTGATCGTTTTGTCGCCGTTTTGTATAAAAGCCCTGGCCGTGCCAGGCAAATCATGCAGTACTTACTAGACCTCGAGAGGTCGTGATACTCTGTATCACCAACGAGCACCCGTAGGGAGTGGCCGAGAAGTATCATCATAGTATCGCCGTGTGAAGACTTAGGAAAATCCTAGTACAGGATTTAGTTCAGCCAGCATCAGTCTTTATAGTGAAAGTTCCGAATTACAGTCAAAGTAGGCTGCGAACTTAAATAACAGGCGATAGGTCTTCGAATAACAGCTCAGTAAAACGACAGAAAGTATCATAACGTTTGAAGTACCAACGATAGAAAAACAAACAGTTCTATAAAAGTTAAGGGACCCGATCAGGGTCGGACAAAAATAGTAACGCCTAGTGTTTCATAGAGATAGGAACTAGAGCGAAGAAAATAAGAAGGGAAAATGTAATCCAAGACATTGTCTAACAGGAGACAAACGAACAGTAAAAGCATTAAGCTACGAAACTAATTAAAGGAATAGCCATAAGAGCTAGGGAATCATAGGTCACCGATAAAATATTCGAAAGGCCGTAACAGAACAGACTGTAGCTAGACCAACTAAATAGTGTCTAGAAAGAAGCGATTTCGAGCTAATAAAAATAGAAGTCGATCGTCAGGAAACCGAATTTGAAGAATAGCCGTTCCAGGGAGGGGTAGATTGATTGAGACTTTCATCATCTTGCCAGATAGGAAGCCAACGTCTAAGAGTTTCAACCCTTGGAAACTGGAAAGAAGGAATCACGTGTGTAAAGGCCAAAAAGCAAAGCCTTAGTGATTAAAAGCAGTGTAATGTAAATATAGTTAAATCCGTTTAAGTGTTATAATTTTTAGTGAATGTATTTGTGTATGATAAAAGAATACAAAATTGTATTCAATATGTTACCAGTGTTGAAGGTAAATAATATGTTTGTGTATCAAGAAGTGTCAATGTGTGAAATGGAATTAGGGAAGATGGCTTAAACACATTCAAGTGGGCAAAATGAAACATCGTTGGAAAGATCGGTGGGTGACCGACCTATCATGTGAGTAACCATTTCATTATGTTATGTGTTGGGGAATATTTGCGTACAATCCACCTGAGAATGAGAAAATAGGGATGTTGTTGAATAACGAATAATAGAATAATAGCACGATCTGAACGATAGAAAAATGAGAAAGTATAGAATAATTATGTGAAATAAATAAATACCTTTGGGGTAATGTAGGAAATAAAATATCAGTGTAGTTGATAAATGATTTAAATATTTGAAAACAAGCGTAATAATAATAATAACAATTATATGAATGAATAAAGTTTATAATGAATTATTTGAAAGTAGTAGCTTTCGAGCTCCTTTAAAAGAATTAATACTTGTGGTGAACACATTGTTTTGAGATAAAGCGATTATTGGCACGGGAGAGGAGTAATATAAAATTGAGATATATAATCAAATGTTGATTTTTGAATTTATCAGTTCTTTGAAGGCAACTTGGCTCAGTAACATGTAAGCACTGGGAAGCGCATTAAAGAATTTTGTCACGCTAGGAATGCGTTTGAATACTCGGTAAATTTAATTATGAGGGGCAGTTGGTCGCGGTAATTGAGCTATGGTAAGTCCTCTGATCACGAGGCCATGTGTGTGTTATATTGTAGAAGGGTGTGAAATATTTGTTGTATTATGAGCGCAGGTTATAGACAGAGGTCGCCCTAAGTCGCGAATGTGTAAGTCCTCCAGTATGGGATATGGTTCCCGAGGCAGTGAAAGGAATCGAACCCAGGTTCGTCTATTATTGAAGCCCTTAAATATTTGTTGTTGTATTGAATTATTCTTACCCACCAATGAGGATACTTCATAATTAATAAATGCCGAGTTTAAGAGAATAAGGTCTTGTGAACCTCAATAAAAATAGTATAATGAAAGCCATGCTTGTTCAAAGAACTACATAATGAAACAGCTGTGTAAGTTAAGAGTCGTTCGTCCCGTGAGGGCGAGGACCGTAATGTCTGCCTCCCCTGCAATAAATCGCGCTAAGTGGTCAGACCAGACCCCTCGCTATTGACGGGTTGTGGTAGGTTTAGAAAGCCGTCTGTTTGAAGTTATATTACACAAGAGTGTAGAGTTTGTTTTAACGACCCGGTCTTCGAACCGAGGTTCCTTTAGTTGAAGATTACCGCTTGCAAGTTCAGATCGTTGCTTTATTATGAGATAATGGTCTTTTAAGACAAATAACGATAAGTCCCTAATGTAATATAATGTAGGAATTCACGAGTTCAGTGAAGACAATTAGATTTCGGGAGTGATCTTAATTTTTGACATGTTCAAGTAGTCTTCTGAAGCTCGGGAGTACGCAGATGTTTTCCCAATCACAGTAGTGAATTGTTGACTGAGAGAGATGGTAACCCATGAACATGTGAAAGCCCAAAATTTAAGTAAATGAATAACAGTACTTTAAGGAGAATTATATATTGTTTTAATTATAAGATATTCATATAATAGGAAGTGAGGTGTTGTAAAAGAATAACACAGAGTATATAAAAAGTATCGAGCCTATTGGAGCTCTTGATTTTATGAAATTTTAAAAGGGATACTTTATGGAAGTGGAAGGAAATATGAGTTTGTTGGTTTATAAGAAACCATTTATTATGATTTAACCCTTGTGTTATTATGTATTCCTTGTTCACTCTGAACAAGTTAGGAGTATTGGTCAGTATTTTATTTGTTTAATTTGTTGTAGCGCCATATATTTGGTTAATTAAATGTTTTATAGTAGGAGTTGTTTTGTTTATTTATTTATTTATTTATTTATTTTGGAAGTGTATCCTCTATTTAATCCAAAATGTGTAAGTCACAGAGTGGGAGAACATACCATAACCCCGAAAATCTCGATTTGAGCATTGCTGGCATACTGTGATTTGCATATTTCATGCTAAATGGGCACAGGGGGGCATAGAAGTACTGTGCTTGGATTAATAATTAGAGGAACACTTAAGACGGTCATATCATGTAAAAGTAAAGTAATGATAGAAGTAGCTACAAAATATAATGTTATCTGACCGCATGGGACCCTGGAAACTCACACCGAGCAACCCTAAATATAATAAACCCCCTAGCAAACACGACGTACGTAGGGATGAGTTTTCCTAGGGAAAACCCGAGTTTTTTTCTTCATGAAAAACCAAAATTGCGAGACATCATACGATTCCTAGAGAGGAAGATGGATGTTAATGATCCAGCATACGGAAGAACAGCTCGTCTGGCGGACAATTACGTGCTATATCAGGGTTTGTTATACAGGTTTGTTGACCCAGACCACACCCAACTTCGCGCCATCGTACCACGGAGATACCAGAAGTTAGTGATTGAGCTAGCGCATCGTACGACAGGACACTCTGGTACAGACAAAACGATTGCAGCGATCCAGGAAACCTTCACGTGGAATAACATGGGCACGTCTCTTCGTGATTGCTTGAGAGCTGGTGATGCTTGTCAACGAAATAAGTATAACTCAGAACTACTGAGAGAGTTTCCGCGACCTATCTTGCCGCGTGAGCCTAGGGAGTTGTATGCTCTGGACATCTATGGTCCAATTCCCAAGTCAGGAAGAGGGAACCGCTATGTTGTCGTGACACTGGATGTTTTCACGAAATATACCATGTTACACCCGATCCAGAAGTCAACGGTGAAGCAAATTATTCAACGTATAAGGAGACAAGTTATCCCAGAGGCTGGCAAACTTCAATTCTTGTTGACGGATCATGGATCCCAGTTTACGTCCGAAGAATTTTCAGAAGCCATGAGAGAGCTGGAAATCCAACACATCCTTTCATCAATTCAGCACCCTGAAAGCAACCCCGCTGAACGCCAGATGTCTGAACTTGGAAAATACTGTCGTTTATACTGTGGAGACCAACACTGGAGGTGGACCGAAGTCCTAGTCGTCATAGCTAACTGTATAAACTACACACGCCACGAGAGTACTGGCCAAATACCAGCTGAATTGCTTCTTAACCGGAAGCCTACGAGAGCTTGGCAACACATTGTGGGTGTTCCACCATCTATTCAACCCTCACAAGCCTGCAAGATCACCGCAGCACGTGAAACGATGGAGATACAAGCTGAGAAACGCTTACGCAGATTCAGGAACCAACGCTTTAGAGGAGCTCTTAATTTAAATGATATAGTCCTGATCAGGAGACCTGGAATCTCCAACCCTACTGAGAAGGTGTACCACAATTTTCAACCCTTGTTTTATGGCCCTCACCGAATCAGTCACGTTTATGGTAACGGTAGTTACGCTGTCAGTGACAGAGATACAGATGAGCGCATTGGAATTTATAATGCAGCCAACCTGCGATGATAGTTCGCCAATTGAGGGAGTGAAGCAAATAAAAATGCCTTTCATCATTTTTATTTCACCAACGAAGGAGCATATGAGCCCGAAATCACATCTGCCATGTGACCTCTATGGCTCATGAGGAGTTTACCATCCTTGAGAGAAGCGGAGACTTCCAAGGAGAAGGCACGAGTAGCGCTCATTTGATTTATATGAGTTGCCGCGCCGTGGATGTATATAATTTTGTGTATTTCATAAGACTGTATTTATTAACCAATATTGTACTTATTTTTGATGCACCGGAGAGAGATTTTATTTATTATGTAAAGGAAACATGAATGTTAAATCCCGCAGGGAGTGCCATAAACATTTTACAGTCGGACATTTGACTGATGGCTAGATAGTGCATCCGGCTTCTTGCTAATCGACCCTTACCGCAAGCATGGTCTTGATATAACGTACGACTCTTACTGCAGGCATGGTTCTGTGACAACGTAGAAATTGTGCTTGTCAAAATCGACAAATACCTGTCGAAGCTAACTTAATCCAACGAACTGTGATACGCTTTTGCGTGCAGCGAAGCTGTTAAGTGGAATTGAGATAATTAGCGAAGGCAAATTGTGGATATTTGTGATGTTGTAATAACTCTTTCCGCTGGCATCGAACACGCCGCCCACCACGTTTTTCTAAATTGCTACGATATTACCAGGTACAGTGCAATACGGTAATGAACAAATCACGTGTGATTTAATTCACCAAGTTTTTAGTGTGCACAGTAGCACAAGCTGCTGAGATTAAAATCTGTGAGCGGAGGAAATCCATGGCCATTATTATTTGCTTACCCGCTGATATAAGTGTAGCTTCAGTGTGAAATTGCTAATTACAATCTAATGATAAATTCAGTGCAAACAAACGAATACGACGTCATCATGGCATTACTCATACACATTTTTCATGCCAAAGAAATGCCAATTATTCCCTTTATAATGGAATTGGGAATGGAGTAGAAACCCCAGGATGGCGGGGTTCAGTGATGGCTGGATTACACTAATAGGAAGGCACGTGTATCATAGGCATCTTACCACCATGCCTTACTTGCTACCTAAACCAGGCAAGTCATTTCACTGAGGAAATGTGAAGCACGCACGTGATTCTGGCTACAAGCCGAAACATCTTTTTATGTACGATCTCGTAATGGGGATTAGTTTAGTAAGAACTTACGCCACACATTCTTAGGTAGGATTAATTATTATAATGTATTCCTAGTTGTGAGGTAACCACAAGTTATGTCGTATCATTTGCAATAGCTTGGGACAAACGCTTTTGCCAACGTTTTTGTAAATAAACATTTTCTAGTTCGACAGTGCATCGAACCCACACTCTTTAACGTGTAGGATTTTTG
This sequence comes from Meconema thalassinum, assembly GCA_946902985.2. Taxonomy (NCBI): domain Eukaryota; kingdom Metazoa; phylum Arthropoda; class Insecta; order Orthoptera; family Tettigoniidae; genus Meconema; species Meconema thalassinum. The sequence continues at coordinate 1,636,095,296 of OX336388.2, forward strand.
TTATATAATCATGTCTGAATAACTGCATTTTTACTGGGACAGTAAACCCAGCGACCACCTGTTGGCCGTGAAAAAAGCCACTGTCACATTTTCTTTTATTATTGACCTTGTAAACGCGACTACAGCGCACTCTTTTCATAAAATAAATTATGTTAGAAGGCTGTGAGTGGAGTGAACACTAGAAAATACTGCATAAAACCTGTTTATGATATGTGAAGAAGTGAAAAAGTAACTTTATAAAATTCGACTGTATAATTTTGTAAGATGAGCTGAGCAGTCTATCTTGAGTTCGAAGTGAGGGGTCATTTTAGGACTGTAAACAAAAGACCCAGGTTTATTAATACAAGTTTTTCCCAGACTTTAGATGTCTGATATATGAGCAAATAATGCACCTTTCTATAAGTTCAGAATGCACAGCTGCCACTACAGCAGAATTAAATCTTGTCCGCAAGCTTGGATTGTATAAATTTAGTCAAACCCATGTTATGTTAAAACGCACTACAGAGGTAGGATACGATTACCCTTAGTTGCCTAGTACAAGTTTTGGTACTATATGAGTTGATAACGTGTACGTTTTTTGTCTCGTTATTGCAGCAGATGATCGATGGATCAGTGGTATTGATCAGCACACAGAGATGCTATTTGATGTTTGGAATTGATTTTTCTTCCAACGATGAGTTTGATATTGGATGCTTTGTTACACCAATTTTTCACACTTTACGAAATTAACATGGTCACTAAACAACAAAACGAAACTGATAGGACTGAACTAATCTGATAAATAAGAAAGTAATAATCAAATATCAGGATTTTCTATTTAAAAAAGAACATAAACAAAGAACTAGGAAGTCTAATAAAACGTAAATAAACCTATAAACTTAAATGAACCTTGATGACCATTACTTAGACTTGATTCTTCGACACAGCTAAATACAAATATAGATATCCCTATTGAGAGACGACAATCAGTTAGTTACGTGTTTAAACGCGGTAGCTAACCTGATAATGCGACGTTAGACATGTTTTACTCATGCAGTCGCCGAACTAATTTTTCTCTCCCCACACAAAACATGACCCAATTTCACAAACAGTGAATTTGCGATGTAGGTAGGCAGGATCAGTGGCGCCCATTGCGCAGTAATTTAAGAGGGTTACATGTTACTCATTTGTGTTGTTAATTAGAATAGATTTTCATGCGTTCTGTTAGGTTCATAATGTGCATAGCTTTTGCTTGGAAATAAATTTAGGATGAAACGCTTCTCGTTTACATCATTGCTATTATTAACGTACGATAGGTATTAGATTAAATGATTGTAACGTTAAATGTTGGAGATGACACCATCTTAGCGTAGCTTTAAACTTATTATGCTGTAAATGTAACTGAAACCTTGCATTGTAAACAAGTAAATAACTTTCTTTGCTGTAGAGTCATGCATGTACTATCATTTTTATTGAATCTCCGAAGTAATTGTATAGGGAAGAATCACGTGTCATTCTCTTAGATTGCATTCTTTGATTTTCCATTTTTGCGTAGGATTCGAGAGGCTTAAATTATTAGGATTTTCGAACGGAGACGAGTTATATTATTATCAACATTGTTTAGCACGGATTAGCCGTTTTTACCTCTCTGATGTAGTTAGGGATCTGCCACTTTCTTGAATAAACTGAGTGCGATTTAAATGTAAGCCTTGCCTCTTTATTGTATTTGTTGTGTTTGCATTCCTCTGGACTGATAGATTCACCTCTTATTACACCCGACACCCCTCGAGTACAGATTTTTGAGTGATTTCCCAGTCCAAGAATGCATTCCTTCCCGTCCTATATGTCTTCCTGGGAGATGGGGGTTTCGGAAGGGTCATTTAAGGTCTATGGCTCCCCGAAATTCTCGTCAAACGGGCACATATTGACTTATTAATTGGCGCCTCAAGTGATCGGCTCGATTTTGAGAGGTCAAGTTGATTGGCATACGAACGTGAAAGCTCGAAATTGAGAGGTCGAGAGGTCATGTTTGTTTTTTAGGGTATGATAGCATCTGCCAGGTCAGTGACGAATTGGGATTCGTACTGCTGGGTAGTAGCTGCATGGCACTTGGTGTATTCTTGGAATACTCGGTACGAGAGATTATAATTTTCAATGCTTTTGCATGTTCTTTCCTTCCTCTTTGTCAAACACCAACAGTGATCTTCTGTTTTCTCTTAGGTGTTCAGGTCGCTTATATCTTTTATGAGTCTGTTCTAGATATATATCCTCTGTGACTCACCTAGCGTCATCTAGCAGCGAATCTATGAAGCTCTTCAACTTTTCCTGGTGCAAGAGGACTCTGTCTACTTTTTTACTCACCATGCTGCGCTAGTATCGCCTGTTATCAACTCTTTGAAGACCAGCTCATCAAGAGAAAATAATTTTTTGTTATAAAGTTGGCAATGTTTATATGTTCTCCTTTTGTCTCCTATCCCCCACTCTTTTCCCCTTCCTTGGACCCTCCGTGCTCCGTTGAGCAAGTCTCACTTCTCAGTCGGCAGTTGACTCGATCAGTCAGGGCTCAACTAGGGCCAGTCTCCTCTAACCAAGAGACATTCTCTACGTTCTACGCCATGTTGGCGCATTAAGTATCGGTTAAGGGAACCTCACCTTCGCCATGCAACAAAGATAAGTACCTGCTTCAAGTTTTAACCTCATCTTCATGATTTTACCGACCACATGCTTTTAACTAACTTTTATAGGCAGTGTGAAATTACTTATTTTTGGGGCAAAATCATCCTCCGCGGGATTTTCCATGTTGAGCTTTTGTTTAATCAAGCTAATCTTAGTGAAAAGCAGCATTTGTTATGCTTGCCAAATGAGAAATCTTCTCACTACGTGGGATATTATCTAATACCCGCTGTTTATAATTTACAAAGCAAGTTCCTCCGCTGGATTTTTTTTGGCCCCATTTTTCTACTAAGATCGTTCTGGAACCTTCCAGATCTTGTACCCTATCTGCGAGTCTTGCCATCAGGTATTTTTCACTCACTTGTGAAAATAATATTTAAAATGAGGAATTTTCCTTACAAATTACTGCAATAGCTAACTTTCGTCCACCGTTGGAATGATCTATGGCGCATCTAATTGTAATTCCCAATTTTTTCAAGAAATAGACTCTCGCCTACCTAGTGCAACCGGTTCTTTTCAGCATTGTAATAACTTTCTTTCTCATGAACTTTCGTGTTTCTACAGTGAACTTTGCATCAATCTTTACAGACTACAGTGATAACCAGTGCTTGCTCCACTTTTCTACCGCGTCGCGATCGTCCGTTTATATTAAATACGGCCATGAACATTGATCCTATATCCCAATGATCTTTCCTCAACCTTCTACTAACAACCCATATTAATAAAATTGTAACTTTTCTATAAGGTGTCACTCACGAAGTGCCCTTCCATTTTTTCTTGTTTAACATTAATTAATTACTGTATAACTACGTGTTTCAAACACGATTTAAATTTACATTGTTTCTTCCCTATAATCAGGGAAAACAATTTTTTTCCACTCTTGAGTGAGTTATTTCTAGGTTTCACGAAATGGAAACTGCCCCATTTTGCTCGTGATTCCTACTTCAACGTGGGAAGTCTAGAACCTTCCTTTTGACTTTCTTCAGGTTTCATAGTAAGTGACCTGTCCTCTTGTATAATGGTCATGAAAGTAATGCAGCTTAAATATAGGAAGTTGTAGGAACTTCTATCTTATTTTTCATGTTTTCTTATTGTTATTTTAGAAGTTTTCACTCTTTCTAGAATATTCTCTCCGGAATTTCTTAAGGTACACTCTTTGTACTCCAATTAACGTTCAAACTTTAATTACTTCATTGGTTATTTGTTTAAATCTTATAAATATTTTAGAAACATGTAAGGTTTTAAACCTTGTAAATTGTCAATTGCCTGGAGCAAACGTTTAATGTTGAGAGGTCTGTGACCCCATTTGTTAAAAAGTTCAAATGAACTATGTTTGTCAAAAATATATTACATACTTATTAAATTCATTATCCTTCTTTGAATTGTTTAATAAATTAAATATTTGTTTTTGGATTTATCATTTCGCAAGTACAACGGTTAAGCAAGATCCTGTCTTCCCTGACTCTTCCCAAGTGCATGCCATCGTTAATACAGAACAAATCTGCTATTATTTGTATTGCCAAACTATCACCCTTCCCTATAGTACTTTTATGCATGCTTGGGAGGAAATACACTAAAGCCTTTCTTTGGCAAACCGCCCAAGTCTTAGCTGCGGTTCCCGTCAGCTTCGACCAAGCTCGTACCCACTTTAGGTATCCGAGAACGGATTTGCGGTGGCAACCGCTTCTAAGTGTATTGAAAGCTAAACTTATAAATTTTGTAGGACTCTCCTCCTATTTTTCTATCCTTTTTCTCCAATCCAAAATCTACTTCCTTCTCTTAATCATCTTCCCTTGGTGGGTGGGTTATTCCTTATCCAATAATCTACCCAAAAATTGGTGCCGAAACCCGGGAGAGTCCATTTGCTATTTCTATTTTTGTCAAGTGTCATTTGACAATACTTTACAAATTATTAATATCTGCTTTGGATTTTTCAGCTATAACTACATCATGCAAAGCCTGTGTACGGGAAAGAGGCCGCTCCTGTCTCCTTTGGTATGTCCCGTTCTGTCTACTTATTTGCTGCTGCCAGCTTGACAGCATCTCCAAAGTTCAACAGTTTCGTGAGTTGTATTTCAATTTATTCTCTTTGTCATGGCTCCTACTGAAAAAGATGAAACTCTCATTGCCAGACGTTCTTCTTATAAAGGGCAAATCACCAGATTCAGAAATTTCGTCAACAAATTAAATCCCGCCGAGTGTGATTTAGACATCCTAACACAACGCCTTAAGTTGTATGAACGGTCCTATGATTATTATGATCAAATTCAAACCGAGATTGAATCCGCTTGCCCAGAACTGCAATCGGATCGGGACGAGGTCGAACCCTTGTACTTTGAAGGGATTGCAAAGGCCCACCAACTGATCCACAATATCTCAGAACCGGACACTAGGGTCATCAATCCGGCCCAGTTCGCACCCGCTTCAGTTCACAAGAACAAACCGAAACCGTTACTTCCTAAGATAAGCCTACCGCACTTCTCAGGCCAGGAAGGTGAATGGTATTCTTTTTATGAACTTTACTGCTCCCTAATTCATGAAAATACTGAGATTCCCGACATTCATAAATTCTACTTCCTCCGTACGTCTTTGGAATGCGAGGCTTTGGCCTTGGTGGAGTCACTGCCTTTAAGCGCAGACAACTACCACATCGCCTTTAATATCCTTAAAGAGAGATATGGCAATTTACGTTTGAGTGTAGCTCGCCACATACGCTGTCTCTTCAACCTGTCAGCCGTCAAACCTAATGACGTCACCTCTTTAAGAGACCTCTTAGACTCTATGCAGTTAAATGTTAGAGCATTATACCAACTTAAGCAGCCTGTCCAAACATGGGACACCATACTCATTCATCTGGCTACATCAAGATTCGATTTTTCAACTTTAAAGGCTTGGGAAATTGAACTCGCTCGCAAAGAAGAATTTTCGTTCGAACACTTAATCTCGTTTCTTAACAGCCGATGCCAAGTTCTTACAGCACTCTCATTTCAGTGCGAAAAGGTCGAAACGAATCATCAGTGTCAAATTTTTGAAAAAAAAACTTACTTCTTCAAAGGAACATCAGCCCCCATCTGTCGAGAACAAGCAAACCCGTTCTTCTTTCAATCATTCAAGAGAACATATCAGGCCGCCCAACAAATCTTTAAAATGCACGCTCTGTAAAAAGCTTCACACATTGTATTTGTGCAAACCCTTTAAAGATTTGTCTGTCGAAGATCGAAGGAAGTTTGTCTTCAATAGCAAACATTGCTTCAATTGCTTGTCACCTAAGCATTCTTCTTCAAACTGTACGTCATCCAATCTCTGTTTTCATTGCAAAAAACCGCATCATTCTTTATTGCACGTTCATGATAAATCGAGGTCATCAGTACCTGCCTCTTCAAGCTCCATGCAGAGCAGCTCCGAACAAACTAATGCTTCTTCCTGCATTTCTAACGCCGAAACTTCTCACCGTGCGCAAACCCTTTTGACCACTGTACAATTCGAAATCCAAGATAAAATTGGAAATTGGGTTCGAACCCGTGGTCTTCTCGATTCCGCTTCAACTCATAACTTTGTTTCGCAATCGTTAATTAAAAAACTAGGTCTTTCGTCATCGCCTACTTCTATCAATGTGACCGACATTGACAATTTGAAAACTCAAGTTTTGCAGTCTTCAAAATTGAAAATCAGAGACGTTTGCCAAAGAAACACCAATCTTAACTTAAACTGTCTCATTCTTAATAGTATTGGCAAGGACACTCCAAGTCACTCTATTAATACTTCCGGTTTAAACATTCCTTCGCACTTAAGGTTAGCTGATCCTCAGTTTAATGCTCAAGGTCCCATTGATGTACTTTTCAGTGCCAATGTTTTTTGGAAGTGCATTCGCAAACAAACACGTAAGTTATCTTCAACCGTGGTCGCCAGAGACACCGATTTTGGTTGGGTTATTACTGGTGAAATCCAACATCCCAGTGTTCAAATCAAAGCGCAATGTCATTTTGTTACAGCTGACATAAATCCCCTTTCTGAAAAAGAGAACGCTCATGTTTCAGATCTCAATATTTTTGAAAAACACTTGCCGAAACGATGTCTTATCGTGAACAACTACACTACCTCTGTAAGTTGTTTAAATGGTTTTTCCTTCTTCCCGCACAAGATGGCAATTCAAGTTCGCCTTGCTTTGTGTTACTTCGTCTACCTTCTTATGTCATTTTTTATAGCAGGTAATTGCTTAAACTCTTTCTCGAAAACTATCTTCCCCTTGTGTAAAACCATGGCTATCAGTCTCCATCACTTCGCTGTAAGCTATGTTTCACTTCTTTCGCTATTTAGAAGGATGGCCACGGCCGGCTCCTCCCTCCTTCCTCACAATTGGAAGTCGCTTATGAAACCGCTTGAAAATCTGAATTCTCTAACATCTAGAATAACTATTCTTATGCATAACCTCCTTCTCAATGTCCCGGCTTCCCTTCCTATTTCGGAAGAATCAAGCTTTTTCCTGTCGAAAATTGTCGGATTCCGTGATCCTCTCAATTATGCGAAATTGATTTCCTACTCTATATCATATGGCTTTAAATTGTTTGTTCATGTCCAAGCTACGGATGACTGTATGTCGTGTTACTCGTTCCGCTTTAAGATACAGCTGATTCAACTAGTATTGTTTGGTTACTTCAAACTGCTTGTTTGTCAAACTTGTTTGTATACAAGCCTGGATAACGCCAAGTTGTTGTTTATTTCCTGTACGATTGCCAAAGGTCAAAGCAATTTTCTCTTATCTCAACTCTGGCTGACTGCCAACGATCGTCTTGCGAGTTGCTTCTGTAAGCTCGGAAGCCGCTCACCTACTTCCCAAAATAAACTTGTTCCGCTTAAGGACTCTTTCAGCTATTTATATTCCTTATCTCGCCGTACTATGTGTGTCAAGGCCGTGCTTTCCTATGTATCCCACTTACTTACGCTCGTATTCTACAATTGCTTCGATTCTTGTCTCGTAACATCGTTGCATATCCTTTACGCGCTTATGTATCGCACTTTGCTTACATATTTTGAAATCTTATTGTTCATTGATGAACAAACATATTTTTTCTCGTCGTTACATTCGATGTGTTTTTGTATTTATACTTGTCATGTCACGTTTCTCGCCGACTTAAGTATTTTTCTAAGTAACCCCTTTGATACTTATTATAACTTGAGGTCATTGTTTATGGCTACTCGTTTGTTACCTATGGCGTTCTTGCTTTCTACTCGCATAGTTTCTTTGTTTATTTGGTATATTCTTATCCTTAATAGATGTACTTGCTTCTATACGCTTTGTTTAAACTTGTCAATTCTTCTTTCTCATCGTATCGCAATCTTTACTAGTGCTTTATTTCCCTCAGCTTCTAGTTATTTTGTGATTGAAGATGTCGTTAATTCTCGTTATTTAACTCCGCTTTCTAATGACCCTGATTAGCTCCTTCCACTTACACCTGGTCGCTTCCTTACACGCACTTCTCTCTCTCTGCCCCTCCTCCCCTTCCTAATTCTTACAGGGATTCTTATTTACCTATTGTTTGGCGTAAACTTGAAGCCCTCCGCAATTCCTTTACGAAGAGGTGGAACTTGGAATATTTAACTTCCTTGCAAAGGAGACAGAAGTGGTTTCTTTCCAGTCCCGACATTAAAGTGGGGGACTTGGTCTTAGTTAGGGATGTTTCACCCCCTATAGTATGGATCTCTGGTAGAGTGACCGAGTGTTATCCTGGAAGAGATGGGAGAGTCAGGGTGGTCAGAGTTTTGACCACTAATGGTCAGATCATAAGACCACTTCTCTTCAATTACTTTATTACTCTTAAATGTTTAACTGCTTATTTGTGCTCTGTTGGTGTTTCCCCTCCCAGTATGGTGTATTCTTGGAATACACGGTACGAGAGATTATAATTTTCAATGCTTTTGCATGTTCTTTCCTTCCTCTTTGTCAAACACCAACAGTGATCTTCTGTTTTCTCTTAGGTGTTCAGGTCGCTTATATCTTTTATGAGTCTGTTCTAGATATATATCCTCTGTGACTCACCTAGCGTCATCTAGCAGCGAATCTCTGAAGCTCTTCAACTTTTCCTGGTGCAAGAGGACTCTGTCTACTTTTTTACTCACCATGCTGCGCTAGTATCGCCTGTTATCAACTCTTTGAAGACCAGCTCATCAAGAGAAAATAATTTTTTGTTATAAAGTTGGCAATGTTTATATGTTCTCCTTTTGTCTCCTATCCCCCACTCTTTTCCCCTTCCTTGGACCCTCCGTGTTCCGTTGAGCAAGTCTCACTTCTCAGTCGGCAGTTGACTCGATCAGTCAGGGCTCAACTAGGGCCAGTCTCCTCTAACCAAGAGACATTCTCTACGTTCTACGCCATGTTGGCGCATTAAGTATCGGTTAAGGGAACCTCACCTTCGCCATGCAACAAAGATAAGTACCTGCTTCAAGTTTTAACCTCATCTTCATGATTTTACCGACCACATGCTTTTAACTATCTTTTATAGGCAGTGTGAAATTACTTATTTTTGGGGCAAAATCATCCTCCGCGGGATTTTCCATGTTGAGCTTTTGTTTAATCAAGCTAATCTTAGTGAAAAGCAGCATTTGTTATGCTTGCCAAATGAGAAATCTTCTCACTACGTGGGATATTATCTAATACCCGCTGTTTATAATTTACAAAGCAAGTTCCTCCGCTGGATTTTTTTTGGCCCCATTTTTCTACTAAGATCGTTCTGGAACCTTCCATATCTTGTACTCTATCTGCGAGTCTTGCCATCAGGTATTTTTCACTCACTTGTGAAAATAATATTTAAAATGAGGAATTTTCCTTACAAATTACTGCAATAGCTAACTTTCGTCCACCGTTGGAATGATCTATGGCGCATCTAATTGTAATTCCCAATTTTTTCAAGAAATAGACTCTCGCCTACCTAGTGCAACCGGTTCTTTTCAGCATTGTAATAACTTTCTTTCTCATGAACTTTCGTGTTTCTACAGTGAACTTTGCATCAATCTTTACAGACTACAGTGATAACCAGTGCTTGCTCCACTTTTCTACCGCGTCGCGATCGTCCGTTTATATTAAATACGGCCATGAACATTGATCCTATATCCCAATGATCTTTCCTCAACCTTCTACTAACAACCCATATTAATAAAATTGTAACTTTTCTATAAGGTGTCACTCACGAAGTGCCCTTCCATTTTTTCTTGTTTAACATTAATTAATTACTGTACAACTACGTGTTTCAAACACGATTTAAATTTACATTGTTTCTTCCCTATAATCAGGGAAAACAATTTTTTTCCACTCTTGAGTGAGTTATTTCTAGGTTTCACGAAATGGAAACTGCCCCATTTTGCTCGTGATTCCTACTTCAACGTGGGAAGTCTAGAACCTTCCTTTTGACTTTCTTCAGGTTTCATAGTAAGTGACCTGCCCTCTTGTATAATGGTCATGAAAGTAATGCAGCTTAAATATAGGAAGTTGTAGGAACTTCTATCTTATTTTTCATGTTTTCTTATTGTTATTTTAGAAGTTTTCACTCTTTCTAGAATATTCTCTCCGGAATTTCTTAAGGTACACTCTTTGTACTCCAATTAACGTTCAAACTTTAATTACTTCATTGGTTATTTGTTTAAATCTTATAAATATTTTAGAAACATGTAAGGTTTTAAACCTTGTAAATTGTCAATTGCCTGGAGCAAACGTTTAATGTTGAGAGGTCTGTGACCCCATTTGTTAAAAAGTTCAAATGAACTATGTTTGTCAAAAATATATTACATACTTATTAAATTCATTATCCTTCTTTGAATTGTTTAATAAATTAAATATTTGTTTTTGGATTTATCATTTCGCAAGTACAACGGTTAAGCAAGATCCTGTCTTCCCTGACTCTTCCCAAGTGCATGCCATCGTTAATACAGAACAAATCTGCTATTATTTGTATTGCCAAACTATCACCCTTCCCTATAGTACTTTTATGCATGCTTGGGAGGAAATACACTAAAGCCTTTCTTTGGCAAACCGCCCAAGTCTTAGCTGCGGTTCCCGTCAGCTTCGACCAAGCTCGTACCCACTTTAGGTATCCGAGAACGGATTTGCGGTGGCAACCGCTTCTAAGTGTATTGAAAGCTAAACTTATAAATTTTGTAGGACTCTCCTCCTATTTTTCTATCCTTTTTCTCCAATCCAAAATCTACTTCCTTCTCTTAATCATCTTCCCTTGGTGGGTGGGTTATTCCTTATCCAATAATCTACCCAGCACTCATGTTGAGATAGGACCATGAGGTCAGTTGGCATTAATTGAATTTTGTAAGTTGAGATATTTTCATTTGCAGCCAAAACTGATTTTGAGTAAATGTAATTGTTAGTTTTTGTGTTTAACTTTTGTTAGGACAGAGGCACAGCAATGGTCCCTTAGTTTATGAAAAGTGCAGACTTTCCCCAGAGCTTGATCTTAAGGATACACCATAGTAAGTAAGTTTCAGCCAAACTTTTCTCCGCCTAATTCTCCAATTGAAGTTTATTGTGATGGCAAGTGAAGGAGAGTTGGACATCATTGCAACTTTGCCAGAGTTGCTGAGGACACTGCGAATATCCATAAACAATGTTCAAGTGAACGTAGCTGGTATGCAAGCAAACTTGAATGACATGGGAATCAACATCAGAGCCGAAATACAGACTAATAGTGACAACGTTAGGGCAGATATGCTGACCAACAGTGATAATGTTAGGGCTGATTTGAATGCCAGTATAAACAATGTTAGAGCCAAAATAGGGGCAGATATGCAGACTAATACAGACAATTTGAACACCAGTTTAAACAATGTTAGGGCGGATATGCAAACTGTGACAATGTAAGGGCAGATATGCAAATTAATAGTGATAATATGAACACTAACATAAACAATTTGCGCACAGAGGTCAGAAACGATGTAGAAGATCTGCGAACAGACATTAACGATATGCAGGCAGATTTAAACAGATTTAGGGGCGATATTCAAGCTACTTCAATTAACCTTAGGGCTGATTTCGCGAAAGAGATTAGAACTCACATCACTAAGGCAATGGATGACGTTCGGTCAGAAATCGAGACGGATCGTCGTAACTCAGAAGTTATATTCGAAGCTGTTAAAACAGAAATCCGTACTAACCAGACTGAAAACTTTCGTAAGCTGGAAAAGATACGTTGACAATTCACGTTGGCATGCCGGCAGCCGGATATAAAGCGGGCAGTGCAGTCCGGTACAATGTCCTACGAACACCGAGTGAATAACAGTACAATGTCTAACGATCACCGAGTGAATAACAGTACAAAGTCTTACGAACACGAGTGAATAACAGGACAGTTTTTATTGCATCGTACAGTACAGTTTCTAATGAACTCGAGTGAAGAACGGTTTATTATAATTCCTATTACAGTGGAGAACAGTTTATTATGAACACAAGTGAAGAGCAGTTCACTATGGACTGGACTTGTAGGTGTACAGTGAATACACGTTGCAGCTTATTCGAGTGAGGCATTTTGTGGTGAGCATTTCCTATCGCCATGCTGCAGGAGTCTCGCACACATGTTAGCATTTACAGCCGTGATATCAACAGGTAGGCATAATTACATTCTAGTGCAGTATACCAGTTGTATTACGATGCACATTCCGCATTCTTCATGTGAACTACTTTCTTGGAACTTTGATCAGATACACTTTAGAGAATCTAATACATGTGCATGTATGCAAAGAGTATGTGTGGACTATATTAATGCTACATTTCGATGCTCAGTTGATGCAGCAAATCCAATTTAACTCTGGCAACCACGGGTTTCTAATAAACGAACGAACATTTAACCGGTCAATTGAAAATTGTCGTATACAATTTCCAGTGATGTTGTGTTTCACAAGTGATTTCATATTCCAACGTTTGCGAGTACGCACAAACCATAGCCGAGTGTATTACATTTATGTCAGCCACGAACTACAGGGTGAATAAAAACTATCGTCATGCAACATCAAATTTTATAATTGTGCGATCCTATAATTATTTTTGGCGAACTAAAACTCAATCTTGGGTAAACTTATGGAACAGTGGCGTGATATGACCGCCAATATAAGGGGGTTACCATTAATGCCACTTAACCCAGGGAATTTTTGGAATTTTGTCGAAACCACTTTTGAGATGGGATCTTTTTACATGAACATGGAGCGTTAAACAGTGAAGACGCAGGATGGCCGAGCGGAGTGGCGGTCCCAAGGTCGACCCTGGGAAAGAAGATTGCCGATTCCAGATCCGAGATGAAGAAAGAAGACGTCAACGATCTTATGGAATTTTCGTGGATCTTATGGGTTTTAGTCGATCTATGGATGCGAACATTCACGAATGACTGACCCATCATAAGGCAAAGTGGGCATCCATATGAGTGTTTGGTCATGAAACAAATTTTTATGGGCACATAGGTATATTTAATCATCACTAACGGTATTTGAACAGATTATTTAATTATGGATTCACAGAAATGTGAAAGGTGTCTTGCAGATTAATATGAGCGTAATATTTTTATAATCTTTTTCAATGCGCTGATACATTTGAACTTAGTTATGACATAATACTGGTGTTGGTTTATATAATCGGGTGTTTTAGTTACTCGATGCCTGCAAACTGGTGTATGCATTTTCCCATATTTTTCATATGTGTGGATCTTGACGAGGAGACTTGCCATTTAAATAGTCTTGCTTATTATTTTCTCTTTCTTCTTCGAATGGATCATTTTGTTTTTGCAATTAAGTCGCTTTAGCGAACATATAATTGATATTTGACTGAACATTTATAGTTAGTTCCATTCCAATGCATTTCACTTTAGTCTACGCTTGGGGCCCATTGCCTTGTGTAGTGGAGTGGTGTTAATCGCCTTGACCCACCCTAGGGATCTCCATATTGAGCCGACGTTGTAGGGCCTACTAGTCATCGAGCAGTAGCGTGGTGTCAATCGCCTTACCTACAGTTAGGGATCATTTCATCCTTAGTCGACGTTGTAGGGCCTACTTGCCTTGAGCAGTAGTGTGGTGTCAAACGCCTTACCTAACCTAGTTTCCATATTTTCATCATAATGCTGAATGGATAGTAAGCGAACCAAACTATAAGTGTCAGTCACGTATAGGTTGATTATTTTTAAATCCGGTAACAATAAATGTCAATAGGATCATTTCTTTTGATTCTTGTCCATGACCAATATTTTTTTTCATGTCTGTGTTCCATTTTGAGAACGGTAATTTAAATATATTTTTGTTCGTTGATTGAAGACATGACCAAGAATTTTGAAATAGGTAGTTCCTCTAGCAGACAGGTTTTGAATCAGAAATAAATCACAGTCAGAAATAAACCTTACATAATCAGGAATATTGGTATAACCATTGATCATATTTATGAATACAGATTTTAGGAATTTATCCAGAGTAATATTATCTTTAAATTTAATTCATGCTTAGAGCTTGTTGATAATTAATTCCGTGATCTATACTTTCTTTGAGAGGTTGTTGAACACATTTATTTGACCATAGCATTGATGGATCAGCTTTGTTACTATTGAAAGCCAGTTTATACGATTTTATGATGCTTATTGAACGCATACTATTGAGGAATTTTTGCCAAGTTTATGATGTGAAGACAATGACACAGTTTTGAGAGGTTACCAAGTTGAAAATAAATATGCTGACTGGAAGGTTAGTGTAAACCCAGTCAGGTTCTTGGTTTAGGCAATGCGCTGAACAATTATGAGGAATTATTGTGAATTGATGATGATGTTTGATAATGAATGAATGACGTGGTTTTTCTGAATGAACATTGGTTCATGTCGTTATTGTTGGATGGTGATATCCAAAGGTACAGAATTTATGGTAATCGATTTTGTATGGCAATTAATATGGTTGTTGAGTGCAATCAATATATAAGCATAATCCTCAAATCATTTGATTAGAACGAAATCAGGCATTTTGATAGATGTGATAGAATATGAATGGCACCTCTAATATGATCCAAGTTAGATGTTCAGGATATTTTGAATTAATCCAAGTTATTATTATATTTAATTGACTCAATCTGGATGAGAATTTCTGTTGTTTATCTGACCTGATTATTTGCTGAAACTAAAGAAACCTCTCATTATGGCTGAATTGAATGAATGATATGCCAATTTATTAATGAATTTATAACATGTTTTGACCACACAAGATGATATTCGAATTTATCATTATGTTGATAGGAGTGATTGATATTTTTTCCTTAAACGATTTTCCAGTGCAATTTTGTATGTAAATATGTAAAAAGGAAATAACTATTTGAAGTGCACATGAATATTGCTGTTAAATGTAAATTGATGTTAGGCCTCAGGAATCACGAGTGATTATGTTGCGTGTGAAAAGTGCTTCGGTGATCCCCAGTGGACAAAAATAACTTTTAGTTTTTTTTCTTGAATCATGTGAACATTAAGGCAGGATGGAGATGGATGGGCTTGTAATGAACATTCTCAACCTAATATTTTTTGAATCCACCATTTTCCTAGGCAGGAATTTTTTTGGTTATTTTTAATCTTGCCAGAAATTTTAATAAATGTAATTGCTTGGTTTTTAAAATTTCGTGATGGCATCTTTTCCCTTTTCCTTTCCTGATTCATTGCAAGGCTTAACCAGGAAGTATGTGGGTTGCTAGGAATCCAGCTTGATGGCGTCCCTTTCTTTGTATCGTTGTTAATTAAGCCCGTAAAAGACCCTGAGATACTTCGTCTCTTGCTATCCATAGCTGATTATTTTAAATTTCAACTGGTTTCCGACACATTCCTTATTTTATTTCTAGTGTATGAGTGTTCCGTGACGCATGATGTGCGATGCTTTGTCAGCTGGGTCATCGCATGACACCGTGGAACGGGTACAGTACGTGCTACCGAAAAGTGATACAAAACGAAGCGCATGTTCATTAATGCACGGATATTTTTTCTAGGAAAGTACTGTAGTGATAGAATTGCAGTAAGGGGACATTGTTAAACTTATTCTTTAGGTGTGAGGCACATTGAAAATCAACGCACTCCATTTGCAGATCCTCGGCAACCTCGTCTAATGGAGAAAGGGGAAGAAAACATATTGAAACTTATAACATTCTCCTTGAAGTCTTGAAATCTACGCAGAATTCGGTTCTTAATTCTGATATGATTTCTGCGTACTTTTGAGAATTTTGATTATTACATTTTATAGGGCTGGGAAATTCACAAAGTTGTTGTTTTCATTTGTGATTCCCTAAGTCACAATTTTGTTTCAAAGGCCTTCACGTGATCAAACATAGTAGTGATCAATTGGTCCTTACCTTGGAGTCGTGAATTAAGTTCGTTCAGTTGTGTTGTTATATCTACCAGAAAGGCAAATTCACACATCCATTCTGAGTCTTTAAATTCAACAATAGGTTTGCCCTTCTCCTCAATAAATGTTTGTATTTCGGTTTTTAGGTCAAACACTTGCTTCAACATTTTGCCATGGCTCAGCCATCTTTTTTCAGTATAATAAACAATATCTTCAAATTCTGAATCGAGATTTTGTAAGAAATTTTGAAATTCTATATGTCGCAAACCATGTGAACGAATGAAATTCACTACTTTTACAACGACTTTCAAAACAATATCTAAATTTAGGGATTTAGCACAAAGGTTTTCTTGGACTATTAAGCAGTGATATTGCATTACAGAAATGTTTCCTACTATGCTTGCAGTAATTTAACTAACCCTTCTCGTTTTTTGCAAATGCAGGAGCTCCGTCTGTTGTTACACCAGATAGATTTGTGTATTTCAAGCCAAGCCGATTCAAGGTTTCAGTGACACCCCCCATTAAAACATTGGCTTTAGGGGTGCTTTTAAGAGGGACAAGAGTAGCTAATTCATCTGTAGCATTGTAATCTTTATCAACTCCCCTTAAGAAAATTGCTAATTGGGCAGTATCGCTAGCATCACTACTCTTATCAAGTGCCAGAGAATAGAACTGGAAATTTGTGGCTCGGTATTTTAAAGTTCCCTCTACCATATATTGGACGCTAATTCTTCAATAAGGCGAGCTACAGTCTGTCGCGACAAGGTTAATTATTCAAACTGCGCTGTTTTGTCAGGACATATAATATCAGCAAAACTCTCAATGCATTCTTTAACAAACTCGTCATCTGAAAATGGATTAGATTTTTCTGCAATAATTTCTGCTACTGCGTAACTCGCTTTTACCAGAGATTCAGTTTGAAGTAACACATTATTAAAGAATATCTGCTGTCCCGAAAGTTTAATTTTAAGTGCAGATTGTTAGAAGTATAGCAATAGTTTATCATAAGGACAAAATGTTCCACTGTGAGGTATTTCATTTTACCAAGTTTACTTTTTTCTTCTGTACTGTTTTGGTGTAAAACGAAACAAATGAAGGTATTAAATTGTTATGTGCGCTTGTGTTTAAAATAGAGAAACCGTGTGTGCTTTATGTAAGTCAAATATCTTAAAACATAGTAAAATCAGAACAGGTTATCGGCCCAGTATAGAAAATACAAAACTAAGAAAAGTGTAAAATACCAAGTAAGTTAATATTACTTAAAGAAACAATGGAGGACGGAGATCAATCAACTATAGAAAAGCTCCAAGACCCGGAGTCCTATATCATGTGGGCATTCGAGATGAAAATTCTGTTTAACGCTAAAGATCTGATGGACATCGTTGATGACACTGAAACGCTAGAAGCACAGGGCACAGACGCTGCTAAAAACAAGAAATGGAAAACCAAAGACAACAAAGCTCAATACTGCATTGTGAACACCATAGACAAAAACGCCCGTACAAATCTTCTAACATGTACAACCTCGAAAGAAATGTACGACACCCTGAAAGAAATATATGGAAAAGATACAGAACAGCGTGTTTCATCCCTGCTGCAAGACTTTCATACATTCCAATATGATAAGAAAATCGACATGATGACGAATATCAGCAAGCTGAATAATGTGGTGTACAAGCTGAGGCAGCTTAATCAAACAGTGGATGAAAATATGGTGATCATTAAGATATTGACGGCATTACCAAAGGAATACCTATACTTCAGGAGAGCCTGGGACTCCTACCCAACTAAAAACCAAACATTGAAGATCCTGAGTGCAAGACTGCAAGATGAAGAATCAAGAATAAAACCAGCAGACGAAGAAAAGACTACTGTGGCCTTCAAAGCAGATGTAAAAAGTGGTAGTACACTTAATATAAGGTGTTTCAATTGTAGAGAAACAGGACATGTAAAAGCTGATTGCCGTAATATAAAGATATGTCATATCTGTAAAAGGACTAATCATGAGGAAAAAGATTGCTTCCTTAAACACAAAGCATGTAAACATTGCAAAGAGACTAACCACAAGACAGATGACTGCAAAGTCAAGTATAAAAGTAAGTATACAGTAAAGACAATAAAAACATAAAGGCTGCATTCACTGCCGAAGTCAAAGAAAGAGAAGCACATGATGCGTTCTAATTTGATGCAACTATTGAGATGAGTGAATTTATGGTAGATATTGGAGCTAATGGACACATAATATCAGAAGTGAATTGCCAAGAAGATATACAACCATGTAACAAAGAAATCAGAGTTGCAAAGAAAGGAGAAACTCTAGCAGTTAAACAATCAGGCACTGTTGTAGGTGACAAGTGTGATTTAAAAAATGTGTATTATTCTCCAAACCTATCCAGGAATATAATGTCAGTAAGTAAAATCACTGATAATGGTGGCTGTGTGATTTTTGAAAATAGTGGCGTGAAAATTCTAAAAAACCACGTGTCAATCCCGGATGAAATGATCATCATTGAAGGAGAGAAAAAGGAAGGTTTATTTGTTGTAAAACTGAAGAATGAGGGGCAGGCAAACTTGGCGTGTGAAGATGAATGTGAAGGAAAACCTTATGATACAATCCAGCTGTGGCATAGGAAACTTGGACATATAGGATTAGATATCCTAAAGAAATGGTCAAATATGCATAAAGAAATACCTAACCTTAACTTTGGCTTGTGTGACGATAATGTCTGCACAATATGTGTTCATGCTAAATAAACGAGAAAACCTTTTAATACACAAAGAACTAGGGCTAATAGAAAACTACAACTGATACACACTGATCTAAGTGATAGAATTGACCCCAAAACTCATGACAACAAATAATACTACATGACAATTATAGATGACTTCACACATTTTTGCGCAGTATTTTTACTTATAACAAAGGACGAAGCATGCCAGGTACTTAAAGACTATATCAATGAAGATGAAAACCAATTTGGGTCAAAAGTGAGCAAAATAAGATGCGATACAGGAGGTGAATATTATAACAATGACTTAAAGGACTGGTGCAAAGAGAAATGAATCATGCTTGACTACACCATTGACCATACACCACAGCATAATGGCAAGGCTGAACGAATGAACAGGACTATCATGAATAAAGCAAGAGCGATATTGTTCGAATCGGGACTAGAAGAAGATATGTGGGGTGAAGCAGTTTTAACATCGGTGTATTTGATAAACAGGAGCCCAAGCGTGACTGTTGACAAGACCCCAGCAGAACTTTGGTTCAACAAGGAACCTGATCTGACGAATCTACAAATTTTTGGAAGTCAAGCTTGTGCCAAACATTTAAACTACCTCAAGAAACTAGACAACAGCAGGGGCGTATTCTTAGGGCTACCGGGGCTACCGGCGGTAGCCCAAGAAAATTACATTAAAAATAAATAACACTTTATTACAGGTTCAACAAAGCATTCAAACAATCGTGACTTTCATGCACATTCTTCTTTATCGAAATAAATAATGGTTAGTGAGTAGTCAACGCGGCAACGCAGCAGAAACCGTTCGAGAAATCGGCAGCCTCACGCCGCCCTCCCCATCTCTCCGCACCCACCCTTGTTCCGTGCAGGCCCAGCGCTCATAGCGACTGAGTTGCCACTACTGCCAGCGGTTTCTTACCATACTGGACAGCGCCTAACAAGAATAAACACAGCTTGGAGCGGCGATGGTCTGAGTAACACGAAGGAAAATAGGTACTAACACATGTATACCACGCAAAATAACATCAAACTACCAAATATTTACATGATTGCATACACAACATCAAATAAAAATTATTCGCTTAACAACTTGAAACCACGCAAGAAACCGCCAATTTTTAACCCCGATTCAAGTTAAACCCCAGGCTAAGGAGCGCTTAGTCGCCCCGCATATCTGGCCCACACGCCGCTGGCTCGCGCAGCCAGAGGCTAATTTAATTGAGTACCAGCGGTTTCTTTGAAGTTAAAAGCGTTTAATGGAACAAATAGCCTACAATAAATATACATTATCGCGCTCATATATGTGAATATGTTTTAGAAGTTGTAGTATTTTCGATGTGTGATTTATTTAAATGTGTGTATGCTGAAGAATAGTTATGTAGTGTTTTGTTTTAACTGTGCCAGTTGTGATTTTGTGAGAAAATTACGGAACAAACACATGCGGGGGCTTTAAATTCCAGTGACTGTATAATAGAGAGTTTGTTAGAAGTTCCTTTCAGCCGTCGTCTATACAGTGAGAAAGTTCATATTATACATATGACAAGGCCTACACCTGAACTGCAATAATTATTGTGTGCCAATGTATACACGTCATTTCACATCATAGGCTATATGCTAGGCGGAATAGGTTATCTGGCAGTTCTAAACTGTCTCAATTGTATTGCTGGCCGTGTTTGTTATTTAGTTGTGAAAGGAAGGGTTTTCAAATATGAACTCTTTTCGCACGGCAGTTCAAAAGCATGTTTTGTGTAATATTAAGCTCAGCGGTAGCCCAGATCTTCAGACCAGTATACGCCACTGGACAACAGAAGCATTGATTGCGTCTTTGTGGGCTACAGTCCCACAGGATACAGGATGTGGAACCCAAGAACAAGGAATATCATTGAATCAAGAAACACAGTCATAGTAAGCTAACCCAAAGAACTTCAGCAGATAAAGAAGAGAATCCCTAAAAATATGGATGTTGATGATATTGAAGACCAAAGCACTGAAGAACGAGAGACTGAAATGAGTAGTGATGAAAATAAAGAAAGCTCAGAAAACCAAGGAACAGATGAATCAGACCATGATATAATAGAACCACAAGATGAGACAGTCCTACACCAAAGACCAAGAAGAGAAAAGAAACTACCACTGAGATTTCAAGATTATGAAATTACATGATGAAGCATTCCTGACCTACAGCGAAGCAATGCAAACGGATGATAAACAAGAGAGGAAACAAGCTATACAGTGTATTGTATCTGTTATGTTAAGGGTGTTGTTGGTTTGACTAACC
Source organism: Meconema thalassinum (assembly GCA_946902985.2). Lineage (NCBI taxonomy): Eukaryota > Metazoa > Arthropoda > Insecta > Orthoptera > Tettigoniidae > Meconema > Meconema thalassinum. Next base: position 1,636,116,308 of record OX336388.2, read on the forward strand.
CGCGCCTCCCACCATTTTGTATTGTATCTAAGAGGGATGCCAATACAAATACTAAATCTAGGGGATGAAATTAATCTAAATTGGGGTTGTAGCTTGGCGAATTTGTAAGAGGTTGGGATTGTTTTAGGAAGAACTGCGGACACGTTTAGAGAGCAATTTACATACAGGGGAATTGGCGGGAGGATACTCACCTAGCTCACCTCTAGGCCGCACGCTGGCGGTGCAGCGCCTCCTGCATGTCAGCGTTCAATGTAGATCTTAAAACTAGGTACTAATCTAAAGGGAAGGGCTTCTTAACCTAAACGAAATAAAAAGGTAGTCAATAGACTGTTCAGAAAGGGGGTTTATTAAGAAATAGTGGCAATTGCAATAGGGGAGGATGGAAATAATAATCTAGGGGGAAAAAGGAATTAAGCAGGCACGATGTCACTCACCCCACCGTTAATACCGGTCTTCCATGATGATGGTGGCGTTGGGACTCGATATGGGGCCATCCCCCATATCGGTCCGACGTAGCACAACTCCTATAGAGTGTAGGACTGTAACTCCGTCCCAGTTCAGAAGAGTCCACGTTCCTAAGAGCTTAGAGCGTCAAAAGCTTAGAGACCGCGGCGCGTGTTCGTACCTCTATTTATAAGTAAAAGGTGCGATGTCAGTCCAGTCAGCGGTATGTTGGGAGTGTAATGTCCTCTGTGTCCTGTCCAAGTGCTTGCTATTGGAGCTAGGTCTATGACCTACGGTCTACTCCGTAGTCGCGTTGCCATGTCGCCTTTTACGTAGTTATCTCTTATTATATTTTATGTATTTATAGGCACAGTCCTTTCCTAAAGGGCTGGGGCCAGGACAAGTCTTCTTCCTGTTTTAATAATCGTCCTCGATTATTGGACTAGACGTGGGGGCGGAAACTTTTATTTTCTTCTTTCTTCTTCTTCTTCTTCTTCTTCTTCTTTTCTTCTTCCTCTTTTTTTTCCTTTCGTCGATATGAATTTGTTTTCGATTCGTCGGATCGTCCTTCGTCGCTTCTGGTCTTCTTCGTAGGTGGGGGGATGAGCGAAATTGTACCGTGCCAAGGGTTGGAAGGCGTGGCAAGAGTGTTGGGGTGGTTTGTTTTACAGTCATTTCATAGCAGATAGTTCTCTGTATCTGTCTATATCCCATATTGTATGTTTTACATAATCTGTATTGCCCATTTGGCAGAGTTGAAATTTTCATAAAAGTGTTGACATTGTTTTGTTAAAATTGAAGAAAAAACTAATAAGTGGAATTTCAGCGGAAATATAAATTGAAATAAATGAAGCTAAAAGATATATCTTTAATGAAATCGCATAGGAAATTTACATTATTAGCACCGTACTCGGACTAGTGCGTGACTTGCGTACGACGCCGTCAGGTCGAGCCCTGCCGCGAGGATGCATGCATACTGTAATTTTCCTACGATGGAAAATGATGCTGTAAGGAGCTTAAATAATGGCGATCCCTTATTAACTAGCACGCGCCCTTCGTAGCGTGTGTAAAAAAGGGAAAGAAAAAATGTAGTGTATTGTACTCTAGGCCAAGTGTAGCTATGAGGGTGCGCTACTATGAATAACCTCCTTACAACGTGGGGGATGATGAAATAAAATTGTAAAAATATCCTAGAAAACGTGAAATTCCGTCAAAGTTACTTGATGAAGTGCGTAAAAAACATGTAGTTAAGTTATTAAGAGAAAAAATTAGCATTGAAGTATTGTTAATAAATAGCTGAAGGCTCCTGCCTAAATCGGCTGACATTCTAGTATGGTTTGTAGGTTTTGACTGCTGTTGCTGCCATGCGTGTTGTAACTTTGGTCTTGCGTCACGTTCATCCTGGGGGCATCCTGCATGTATGTCCTACTGGGGGATAACAGGATTGTACACCGTATAATTAGTCTGAAATCAGAAATCTCTCTTAACGTTTTGTACAGAGGGATTGGTTTACCCTGGTACCGTTTTTTTTTTTTTTCACTGAAGTTCGTTACGTCGTACGCGGTAATCTCGTTACTTAATGTCTGCATTATGACATAATATACTAATATCCTTATAAACTAACGTGCAATATGTATTCATTGACATATTGGCCATTGTGGTTATACACTATACCCCGTCTTATATGCGTCGTTGTAAAACTGCAACATGCTTCCTTGAGCATTTAGCTGCGTATATCCTCTTCTATTTCGTAGAACTTGAATCCTTTATATTTGTAAAAAACTTTCTTATATATCGACGTATATCTTTGCTATAGCTGAGAATTAATCCTTAAGTTTTACATTTACACTTTCTCAGCGTGAATTAAGCGACGTATTCGCTTCTTAATCTATAGATATGCAGACATTATGTAAGGATACTCGCACTACGTGTACACTCGATCGTTAAGTTTAAATAGAGTATTGTTAAAATGGCGACTGTTTCGTCGGGAAGTTATTGAAATTAGAAATTATTTGTTGCCTCTCCGGGCTAACTTGGAAATTCTGTGCACTGTATAGAACTTCAGGAAATATAAATTAACACGATAATATTATCTGAAAATATATTATCTGAAAAAAATGACATTTATTACTGACATGTGATAATTGCCTGTAAAAAATAACACTGTTAATGACATTGTATGTAAGACCCTTTTGTAAAACTTGCCACGTTATATAGGGGGGGGGGGGGAGGTGATTTACTATCTAGCTTAATTCTTAATGCTAAATCTAATAATATTATATTTTCTTAGCTAAATATGCTATATACATGGGGTAAGGTGGACTAACGTGCCTGGACAGGGGTGAAAAAATCTCTTGAAGGGGGGGGGGGGGGGTCGATATATATTAGAGGTATTTCTTAAATATTTAAGCTCTCTATATATATTGTATCCGCAGCCATGAAAATTTTCTAAAGTGTACCTTCAATGAGGTGGCTACCTTGCTCCTTAATAAAATAATAGGGTTGTGTCTTCACTGAAATGCATATCTTTGCTCCGTAAGAAAAATAATGGGGTTGTAACTTCACTGAAATAGTTACTTTTGCTCTTTAATAAAATTAATGGGGGCTGTATCTTCAATTAAATGCCTACCTTTGCTCCGTAAGAATATAATGCGGTTGCTCTATATGGAATGACTAATATTATGCCTGAGTTGCACAGTTTTATTTCTTTTACATATCCTGTTGCCTTTTTTTTTTGTTGCTCCGTAATCTTAATATATTGAAAGATTATGAATTTATCACAAATAATCATAGTGCATTGAGAAAAAATTATTAATTCAATTTTATTTATTAATTTCAGCGTATGTGTAGTCTCCTTTTCAATATTGGTTACTCTTTATATAGAAAATCAGCAGATGTGTCCAGCGGTGTAGGTTTCAGTACCTACTATGCTACAATATCATAAAACGTGTCACTATTTCCTCATGTTAAACATAATACCAAAGATATATCGTCTGTTGGTAGACTCTCCGTACTTCGATACAGGACGCATTCCATCGGACGTTAAATCCATGCTGTATTGGGTTTATTTTAATATAAATATCTCCTAACATCTTACCAGAATACTATAAAGTTATCGGCTGTTGGCAGACTGTTCGTACTTCGATACAGAACGCATCCCAGTGGCCGTTAAGTTCATTGTGTATTAAGTTTATTTTAATATACATATTTCCTAATATTTTATCAGAATACTATAAAGTTATCGGCTGTTGGCAGGCTGTCCGTACTTCGATACAGAACGCGTCCCAGCGGCCGTTAAATTTATTATGTATTAAGTTTGAATTGACCGCCACAAGATGTATAACGTGGAGGGTTTAATTCCCTGAAAGTATTAAAACGAACGTCATCTAGGCGAAAGGGTTGGCTATGTCCTTTCCAAGTTCAGTAGCGTTCTAATATCTGGACTACTTCTAACGTGTTCAGCGGGTTGGCTAGGTCCCTGAATCTGAAATGATAGTCTTCGGTCGCCGGTTGTCATTATTATATTGACCAATATACCTGTAACTAATTACTTCCCTCTGGGTGTGACGTTTCTACTTGTAAGCATTTGGCTTGCGTAAATTGTGGACTTTGGGGCCACGGTGTGGACACTAATCTTATTTATTAATGGCATTTGTTATCAACGTAGGTGTGTTAATATCTCCTTAATCTCCTCCATACTACCCTTATCTCAAAGCGATGTCCTCCCTGGGACCTGCTGCATGATATCAATAACGTCGTGTTCTTGAGGCTGTGCGAACTATTGTGCCAGCTCAAGATATCTATAATATATTTCTTCAACTTCACTTAATACTTCCCTTATCTCAAAGCGAGGTGCACCCATGGACCTGCTGCAAGATATCAATAACGTCGTGTTCTTGAGGCTGTGCTAACCATTGTGCCAGCTCAAGATATCTATAATATATTTCTTCAACTTCACTTAATACTTCCCTTATCTCAAAGCGAGGTGCACCCATGGACCTGCTGCAAGATATCAATAACGTCGTGTTCTTGAGGCTGTGCGAACTCTTGTGCCAGCTCAAGATATCTATCAACTTCACTTAAAAATACTTAATACTTATTACTAATATACTAACGATGATACTCTTGATAACAATTGTCGTACGTTGCGATGTTGCCCTGCTGTGCCCAAGTCCGTGCTTACGCATTTATGCTATACTGATATCGCCGTGCATTTGTCGGCGTTTTTCATATATTCCTACTGGATTGCTTTCTCACCTATGTTACTTCGTGAGGGAACGGTGTTTTCTTTGCTAACTGAATGTCCTGTTTGAAATGTACTGCTGGAAAAAGAATTCTACCTTAAGAGTGTACTTTACGCTTACATCTTTAAAATCATTAGTGCGCTTTTCTACTATCGCACGCTTCGCATTGAAAACAAAAATAATGCAGGCAAACTTATGCAAGGTTATCTGGCGTGTGAGTGAATAGTGCCAGGAATTGAACTCAAGGTGTCTGGCTTCCGCTCGAGTGCGTCTGCACGCTGAGCTAGCGAGATAGTGTCAGGTTTGATGTCCTTGCGGCGGACGGTGTGCTGAGCACGTGTTAGTCATATGGCATATTGGATTGTGTTACAATGGACAAATAAGCATTTCCTCTGTGGTCGGCTTTCATAACAAAAGAGAAACTGTAGTACGTCTTGACTGAATGCGTTTACAAACTAATTATTGCGGCACCTTGCAGAAATGTGATTGCAAGGTCTCCTAACTCTATGTAAGCATCTAGCCAATACTACCTTCCGCTAAGTTATACTAAAATGGATTCAGAAGAAAATATTTTAGCCTACAATCATATACAATATATAGTTGCACTGCTGTAAAAAAATACAAAGTTATCTATTCATTCCATTTATCCTATGGGATATCACAATCTTATTCCTAATAGAGCTTCATTGTGGGGGGTTTAATCTGAAATAAGGAGCAATTTTCTCTGCATATAGTAGGGTAGTTATCAATACGTCTTCCTACTAGGCTACCATTAATATTCCTAGTGACTTATTAGATAGGGGTTGTTACTATTCAAATCGCTTGGCGTAAGAGGTGTTTATCGCGAAATCTTAAAAGGGTGGGGGTGGGGGGATTATAATTATTGTGTACTAAAAATATTCTCTAACTTAATCTACTAAAAAAAATCTGTTGGGGGGGGATTTAAATTGTCTCACTCGCTTGGCTAATGTAATGAGTATAGGGGGCGTTTGCGTATGTATTAGTTACTGGGGCGGGTGTGGGTGGGTACCAAAAAAAATATTTGACCCGTACTTCAAAAAATTTTCCTTAATTTTGGGTAAATTTTGCTTGGCTGCACAAGAGGGTTTTTAGGGACCTGTATCGTAGAAATTCGTTGTCTGAACTCCTGTAGGCGTTGTCTGACGACAACGTCACGATACCCCGGGCCTCCTCCATTTTGTATTGTATCTGTTATGTTAAGGGTGTTGTTGGTTTGACTAACCCGCGCCTCCCACCATTTTGTATTGTATCTAAGAGGGATGCCAATACAAATACTAAATCTAGGGGATGAAATTAATCTAAATTGGGGTTGTAGCTTGGCGAATTTGTAAGAGGTTGGGATTGTTTTAGGAAGAACTGCGGACACGTTTAGAGAGCAATTTACATACAGGGGAATTGGCGGGAGGATACTCACCTAGCTCACCTCTAGGCCGCACGCTGGCGGTGCAGCGCCTCCTGCATGTCAGCGTTCAATGTAGATCTTAAAACTAGGTACTAATCTAAAGGGAAGGGCTTCTTAACCTAAACGAAATAAAAAGGTAGTCAATAGACTGTTCAGAAAGGGGGTTTATTAAGAAATAGTGGCAATTGCAATAGGGGAGGATGGAAATAATAATCTAGGGGGAAAAAGGAATTAAGCAGGCACGATGTCACTCACCCCACCGTTAATACCGGTCTTCCATGATGATGGTGGCGTTGGGACTCGATATGGGGCCATCCCCCATATCGGTCCGACGTAGCACAACTCCTATAGAGTGTAGGACTGTAACTCCGTCCCAGTTCAGAAGAGTCCACGTTCCTAAGAGCTTAGAGCGTCAAAAGCTTAGAGACCGCGGCGCGTGTTCGTACCTCTATTTATAAGTAAAAGGTGCGATGTCAGTCCAGTCAGCGGTATGTTGGGAGTGTAATGTCCTCTGTGTCCTGTCCAAGTGCTTGCTATTGGAGCTAGGTCTATGACCTACGGTCTACTCCGTAGTCGCGTTGCCATGTCGCCTTTTACGTAGTTATCTCTTATTATATTTTATGTATTTATAGGCACAGTCCTTTCCTAAAGGGCTGGGGCCAGGACAACAGGAAGAACTCAACTCACTAAACAAGAATGAAGTATTGGAACTGATAGATAGGGACACAGCTCAAGGAAAACAAATATTAAGCAGCAAGTGGGTACTAAAAATTAAAGACAACGGAAGATACAAGGCAAGATTGGTTGCAAGAGACTGTGAACAAAAAGGAAACCTAGATTACCAAGAAATATACAGCCCAGTGGTAGATAGTACTTCAGTAAGACTTCTGCGTGCTATTGCAGGAAAAAATAATTACCATATCAAAACCGTTGATGTAAGGACAGCATTCTTATAAGGAGAGCTACCAGAAGAGATATATATGGAACTTTCAGAAGGAATAAAGCAAGAAGGGAAGATCTGCAGACTTAAGAAATCCCTTTATGGGCTTAAACAACCGCCAAAGCTATGGAATAAAAGGTTAACAACATTCCTTAAAAAAAGGGCTGAAACAGCTGACAACTGTCTCTTCATGAGTGAAGAAACGCTGCTCTCGGAATACACGTAGATGACGGCATTATAATTTCAAAGAACCTGAATTAACTGAATACCATTTTGGAGAAACTATCCAAATATTTTGAAATGACAGTATACAACAAACCAAACACATACCTGGGAATGGACATAACACAAGATGAGGACGGCATTCACATCCCTCAAAGAAACTATGCTCAACAAGTACTGAAGAGATATAAAATGGAAGATAGCAAGCCAGTGAGCACTCCAATTCTCAAAGGGGGACCAGTGTCTGAATCTAATATTCAAGAACTAAAGTTTCCGTACAGAGAAGCCATAGGAAGCCTTCAATACCTAACAACAACAACCAAGCCAGATATGACATTCAGTGTCAATTATGCAGGAAGATCCATGTCAAACCCAACCAACACAGACATACAAAATATAAAACGCACACTCAGATACTTGAATGGAACAAAGTTATGTTAGTTAGTTAGTTATTGTTGTTTTAAGGGGCGGAACTACGAGGCCATCCGCCCCAAAAATGGAACAAAAGACTACCAATTGCATTTCAGGAAATCAAATAATACCGGACTGAGGGCCTACTCTGACTCCGACTTTGCTGGTGATGACAGAGATAGAAAAAGTACCTCAGGCTGTATCATTTATTTTATAAAGGTTCACCTATTGTTTGGTGGTCACGTAAGCAAAGCAATGTAGCATTATCTAGTACCGAAGCTGAGTATGTCGCTGCAGCCCAATGCTGTAGATAGCTTAAATATTTAAAGAGTACAATTAAAGAACTCACTGGTACCAGCTAAACTTTACGTTGACAGTCAAAGTACAATTAAGATGATTAAAGGGCAAGTAAGCCAAAGAAGTAAGCATATTGATGTGAAATTTAAATTTATTCATGATGACTTAATGAATGGCTTATTTACCTTGGAGTATTGTTCGACAGAAAATAACTTGGCTGACATTCTAACAAAGCCACTGGATAACGTCAGATTCCAACAATTACGCCGCACTGTCACTTGTTATTCAAACTAGACTGACACCCTTTTTAGAGGGGTATCATAATTATTGATTGTTTGATACATTTTGCCCTTAGAGAGGTATGTTAGAAGTATAGCAATAGTTTATCATAAGGACAAAATGTTCCACTGTGAGATATTTTTATTTTACCAAGTTTACTTTCTTTCTTCTGTAGTCTACTATTTTGGTGTAAGACGAAACAAAGGAAGGTATTAAATTGTTATGTGTGCTTGTGTTTATAATAGAGAAACCGTGTGTGCTTTATTGAAGCCCAATATTTTAAAACATAGTAAAATTAGAACACAGATACCGGTACCTTGTGTTTACAAAATTGACCCTCAAATTTATCATATGAAGACGCATGTTTGGTTTCGTCATGTCGCGTTATATTGTACTCCTTAAACACTGAAACTGTTTCACTGCAAATTAAACACACAGCTTTCTTGTTTACTTCAGTAAAAAAAATACTGATTTGCCCACTTTATTTGAAATGATCTACCTTCGTCTGAAACTTTTCTTTTCTTGCCGCTACACTTAGAAGCCATACTCATCACTTATAAAAAAATCACAGAATTAATTTTATTCTTCAAACCTCTCACTAGCACATACAAATCACAGAATTAAATATATTCTTTAAACCACTCACTTGCACTGACAATACAATGTGAGAGAACAACTGCAAACAGTAAACTAACTTGAAAGTTATACATTGTAACGACAAGAATAAAACATTTGGCACACACTCGCCTTTGAAAGTAGTAACGTTACCGTGCAGTCAACAATGCACGGAGACTTCAAAGCGATGCGCGGTAGGTAGGATCATCAATTTTAAAAATCTGGGCTGGGCATTTCTTGAAACGGATGAGTTGCCCAGATGCAAAACTTGTAACGTGTTTTTCGAGGTTTTTTTATGCAACTGGCATAAGTCAGTAGGAAGCCATTCTATATTTATTTACGCGGCAAATTGTTCAGCCAAGATAATTTTTCATGTTAATTTATTATTATTATTAATTTATTATAATTATTATTAAGATATTTTCGGAGCATTTTATAAAAATTATAAGCATACAGATAGGTTTTCTATGTCTTAGAAAACGCTAACAAGCAAATTATTACGAACGACGATATCATAGAAAATTATGCGATTACGGAATTTTACGGAGTTTTCGTCAGTTAGGGTATATTGAGAGACGTGACTCACTGGGAATTCTAATACAAGCTGATTCCTGTCGAGGAGCATGACGCAATCTTGGGTCGCATCGTCAAGAAGAGGCGAATTGTTGAAACGGAACCCTGTCGCCGAGTGTAATGACCCGGAGGAGGAGAAGATCGCGTGGTGGTTCAGCCAATCAGGGGAGACGACGTAAGCTAGTTGGGACTGAAGAGTGGGGAGCCGGCATGTGGATATATCGTTCGACGCGCCGTGAAACGCGGACAATCTGTGTAGAACTTGCAGTGTACGGTCGCAAGTGCGTGACGCTCCGATGTTCAGTGGAGTTAGCGACGAACTTTTGTAAAACGTAACCAGTGCGGTTTTACGAGAGTTTGGGTCCGATGTACGGACCATAGAATTATCTAATCTACCAGAATATCATCAAATTTCGACGGAGATGACGACGTCCAGGAGACTGTGGGAAGCACACAGCATCATCAAGAACGAGGGAAATGCTTTGGCAATTTCCAGGGGTAAGCGCTAATGACGCAGAAATACGCAATCTCTCATTTTTCTTTGTTTTATATTTCATAATTCAGTAACTTCATAGCTTGGAAATAAGAGTAAAATCAATTTATCAGACTCCGTTTTCACGTAATTTTCTATCGGTAATATTCAAATCACAACGCTCCAATTTAAATTTTAAACTTATTATTATTATTAATTTTGCTATACTTGTTTTATATAATAAATTCATTTCTTTTACAATGCAATCTTTGCTTTCAGTAGGTAGCATTAGATATAGACCAATTCCTTCTCCTGATACAATTGTTTGTTGGGTTAATGATCAAATCATACCACGATCTGAGTGAATAGAGTCTTGAATGTGTTCTGCCAGAGCTAGACGTTGTTAAATACAAATTTAGATTTCAACATTGCATTGAGGTCTTGGCGCCCATTAAAACAACATAGCTTAGGCAAAGGTAAACAGTTACATTTCTCTCCCAACAGTGTGGGCTAGCGAAACCATTACATTTGTCGCTACCAACATGGGGCACTAACTAATAACCATTACAAACTGTCCATGTCCACTTTGCAAAGAAAAAAAAATCAGTTGACAACACTGGATTGTAGAGCTTATTACACATGCCTGAAATGCTATTTATGCTCAAAACTGTCCATGTCCTATGAATACCAGCTTTCGAAAAGTGTGGTTGGATTCAAAACTGTCATGTCCATACGTAAGTGAGGCTCAAAACTTGCATTGTCCCTTTCCACATCTATAAAAACGAGAGTAAAAAGGCAATCAAAGATTTAAAGGGTACATTGCCATCCATGCTTAACACAAATGTCATTATTGTAAACATTCCGCAGAGATACGATTTAATTCCCAAATCATGTGTAAATGTAGAAATAGAGGCTACAAATGGTAAAATTCGTAAAATTTGTAAGATTTTTCCAAATGTCCAAATTATAGATGTAAGTTAATTAGACAGGAAGTTCCACACTCGACATGGCCTACACTTAAATATGTTACGAAAAGAGTACCTTAGTGATAAAATTTGCAAAATTGTAAATTCAAATGGTAAGAATAGTTCAACAGTAATATCTTTAGAGTGGAAGCAGGGAAACTTGTAAAAGAAGCCAAACGTGTGGTTTGGCATTCAGATCTTTCGATGTCAAATTTAACTGAGTGGAGCAATGGTATTTCGGATTTGTCTAGCAACAATAATAATAATAACAATTATGATAATAATAATAATAATGTAAATAAATCACCAACACAAGCATGCAAAAGTAACAAATTTAAAATTTACCACCAGAATGTCCAGTCTCTCTATAATAAAATTGATTACATAAATCTAATGCTTAAAAATGAACTTAATGACATCTCAGCACTATGTATTTCAGAACATTGGCTGAAAGAGGAACAACTCGAATTAATTCAATTCCCAAGCTAGTAAATACTCTAGAACTAATATTAGCCATGGTGGCACTTGTATCTTCTCAAGAAAGAATTTAGATCATGAACAGTTAACAGCTTATGATTGTCTAATTATGGAACAGGATTTTGAATTCTCTGCCGTAAAAATACAGCAGTTTAAGTTAATAATTGTATGCGTATACCGTTCTTCGTCAGGAAAGTTTCCTTTATTTATAGATAAATTAGAATTGTTACTCAATAACATGATCAAAGTAAATTTCGATATAATAATTTGTGGGGATGTAAATGTGGATTTCTTAAAATTTGATAGAAATTGTGAATTATTAACACAGTTACTAATTTCCTATGGACTGAAACCTACAGTAAATACCCCAACAAGAATAACAAAATTTAGTAAAACCACTCCTGATCAATTTTTTTTAAAATACAGATAAATATCACCATTCAATAGAAGTCTATTGTCCGGGTTTTAGTGACCACCATGGACAAATACTGAGTTTTGAAGTACCCGAAACAATCAATAATAATGATAATGGAGTAAAATCAAAGTGCAGGTTATTCACTGAAACAAATGTTACATATTTCAATGACTTATTAGATAAGGAAACATGGTCAGAAATTTATAAACTTAGAAAATGTAAATGATAAATTTAATGCATTTAACAGTACCCTAAAAACTATTTTGAAACAGCATTCCCCTTTAGACAAAGAACTGTTCAAAATAACAAAACTAGCAATTGGATAACAACAGGGATTATAAATTCTTGTCAAAGATCAAAGAAAGAAATTTCTACACAAATTATATAAACAATACCACACAACACCTGAATTCAATTTATACTACAAAAAATACACTAGCATATTAAATAAGGTAATAAGACTATCAAAGAAAATGCATAATGATAATTTTATTTCCCAATCATCTAATAAAACAGGGCTATGTGGTCCGTGATAAAGAAAGGAACAGGAAAATCTGCTAAAATACAAAGCAACATTACACTGACCAGAAATAATAAAGTGATTAATAATCCAGAGGAAATATCAAACACTTTCAATGACTATTTTCTGGAAATTCCACAAAAATTATTAAATAAATCACAGGTAAATACACTAAATTCTAATAATAAAATAAATATATGTAGTGATTCTTTATTTATAAATCATGTCACAAGTGAAGAGGTAAGAATAGTTATAAAATAGCTAAAAATAAATTTTGTACTGGCATTGAAGGCATCCCTGATGCAATTTTAAAGAAATGTGCAGAAAATATAATAAATCCACTTACACACTTAATAAACAGTTCAATTCTCTCAGGAACTTACCCGGATATTTTGAAGTTATCAAAAGTAATTCCAGTGCACAAAAACGGTTCAATAGATGAATTAGATAACTATCGTCCTATTACCTTACCAACTGGTATTGCAAAAATTGTGGAAAAAATCATGTATAAGAGACTGATAAGTTTTATAGAAAAAAAATTATTATCAAACTTACAACATGGATTCAGAACGGAAAAATCTACACAGACAGCAATTTATGAATGCATTAATAGTGTACTGAAATTAATTGACAATAAGGAACATGTAACTGGCCTATTCTTGGATTTATCGAAAGCATTTGATGTTGTTGACCATAAAATCCTCCTTACAAAACTAAATCAATATGGTATTAGAGGTCTAGCTAATAAATGGATAGAGTCTTACTTAACAAGGCGTAAACAAATAGTAAGCTTGAGACACAAGGATGATGGAACCAAATTACCTAATGAAACATTGTCCAATGAGGGAATTATTAAATTTGGAGTACCCCAGGGATAGTTTTTGGGCCCACTACTCTTTCTGGTAGAAGAAGCTAAACGTGAGGTTTGGCATTCACATCTTTTGAAGTCAAATTTAACGGAGTGCAACAATGGTATTTCGGATTTGTCTAGCAACAATAATAACAATTATGATAATAATAATGTAAATAAATCACCAACACAAGCTTGCAAAAGTAACAAATTTAAAATTTACCACCAGAATGTCCAGTCTCTTTATAATAAAATTGATTACATAAATCTAATGCTTAAAAATGAACTTAAAGACATCTCAGCACTATGTATTTCAGAACATTGGCTGAAAGAGGAACAACTCGAATTAATTCAATTCCCAGGGTTTATACAAGCTAGTAAATACTCTAGATCTAATATTAGCCATGGTGGTACTTGCATCTTCTTAAGAAATAATTAAGATCATGAACAGATAACAGCTTATGATTATCTAATTATGGAACAGGATTTTGAATTCTCTGCCGTAAAAATTCAGCAGTTTAAGTTAATAATTGTATGCGTATACCGTTCTCCGTCAGGAAAGTTTTCTTTATTTATAGATAAATTAGAATTGTTACTCAATAACATGAGCAAAGTAAATTTCGATATAATAATTTGTGGGGATGTAAATGTGGATTTCTTAAAACTTGATAGAAATTGTGAATTATTAACACAGTTACTAATTTCCTATGGACTGAAACCTACAGTAAATACACCAACAAGAATAACAAAATTTAGTAAAACCACTCCTGATCAAATTTTTATAAATACAGATAAATATCACCATTCAATAGAAGTCTATTGTCCGGGTTTTAGTGACCACCATGGACAAATACTGAGTTTTGAAGTATCCGAAGTAATCAATAATAATGATAATGGAGTAAAATCAAAGTGCAGGTCATTCACTGAATCAAATGTTACATATTTCAATGACTTATTAAATAAGGAAACATGGTCAGAAATTTATGAACTAGAAAATGTAAATGATAAATTTAATGCATTTAACAGTACCCTAAAACTATTTTGAAATAGCATTCCCCTTTAAACGAAGAACTGTTCAAAATAACAAAACTAGCAATTGGATAACAACAGGGATTATAAATTCTTGTCAAAGATCAAAGAAAGAAATTTCTACACAAATTATATAAACAATACCACACAACACCTGAATTCAATTTATACTACAAAAAATACACTAGCATATTAAATAAGGTAATAAGACTAGCAAAGAAAATGCATAATGATAATTTTATTTCCCAATCATCTAATAAAAACAGGGCTATGTGGTCCGTGATAAAGAAAGAAACTGGAAAATCTGCTAAAATACAAAGGAACATTACACTGACCAGAAATAATAAAGTGATGAATAATCCAGAGGAAATAGCAAACACTTTTAATGACTATTTTCTGGAAATTCCACAAAAATTATTAAATAAATCACAGGTAAATACACTAAATTCTAATAATAAAATAAATATATGCAGTGATTCTTTATTTATAAATCATGTCACAAGTGAAGAGGTAAGAATAGTTATAAAAGAGCTAAAAAATAAATTCTGTGCTGGCATTGATGGCATCCCTGATGCAATTTTAAAGAAATGTGCAGAAACTATAATAAATCCACTTACGCACTTAATAAACAGTTCAATTCTCTCAGGAACTTACCCGGATATTTTGAAGTTATCAAAAGTAATTCCAGTGCACAAAAACGGCTCAAAATATGAATTAGATAACTATCGTCCTATTACCTTACCAAATGGTATTGCAGAAATTGTGGAAAAAATTATGTATAAGAGACTGATAAGTTTCATAGAAAAAAATAAAATATTATCAAACTCACAACATGGATTTAGAACGAAAAAATCTACACAGGCAGCAATTTACGAATGTAGTAATAGTATACTGAAATTAATTGACAATAAGGAACATGTAACTGGCCTATTCTTGGATTTATCGAAAGCATTTGATGTTGTTGACCATAAAATCCTCCTTACCAAACTAAATCAATATGGTGTTAGAGGTCTAGCTAATAAATGGATAGAGTCTTACTTAACAAGGCGTAAACAAATAGTAAGCTTGAGACACAAGGATGATGGAACCAAATTACTTATTGAAACATTGTCCAATGAGGGAATTATTGAATTTGGAGTACCCCAGGGATCGGTTTTGGGCCCACTACTCTCTCTTCTGTATATCAATGATATAACACAGAACGTTCATTCACATAAGGAAATTTTGTTTGCGGACGATACAACACTCGTAATAAAAGGTGAAACTAAACAGGTCATACAGCAGTCTGCTGACTCCGTCACAGGAGAGTTAACCAAATGGTCACAAGATAATCGCCTCATAATAAACTATAAAAAGACAGTATGTCTAAATTTCCACACTATACAGAATAGGAATCCTGCGATGCCCAATATAACATTAAATGGTCATCAAATAGAAAATAAATCAGAAACAACGTTTTTAGGACTATGGATACAACAAGACTTGAAATGGAATAAACATATACAATATCTGAATACTAAACTGAACTCAATGTGCTTTGCGTTACGTATTTTGAAAACCTGCACTAGCATGCACACATTAAGAAATACTTATTTTGCTTATTTCCATTCATACTTAAGATATGGGGTCATATTTTGGGGTATGTCGCCAGATGTACTAAGCACGTTTAGGATACAAAAGAGGGCGATTAGAATTATGGCAAATGTAAACTCTAGAGAATCATGTAGACCTCTGTTTAAAGATTTAAACATTCTCCCACTGCCCTGCATATATATCTTTGAAAGTATTATGTTTTTTTAAAAGAATTTAATGAATAAAGATGTTTTTCTTAAAACAATGATGTTCATAGGCATAACACAAGACAAAATCAAAACATTCATATTTCACACACACACACACAAGCATATATCAAAAAGGAACTTTTCACACTGGAGTTAAATTATACAATAAACTACCCCAGTATATAAAACTGGCCCCAAAAATAAAAACCTTTGATAGAATGTTGAAAGCTTATCTGCAGTGCCATTGTTTCTACTCAGTAGTTGAATATTTTAGCGTATAGGAATCTATAACTATATTTTACTTTTTTAATTTGTTGTATTTATAGAATTAAGTTTTCATATTATGATAATAGAGTGAGGTGTAAATAGTTGTGCAATAAGATTGTATCTATTAAGATTTGCTATTATAATAAGTTATAAATAGTTATAATCTTAGTAATATATACCTGTTAGTTCTTTTATTTTATGCATGTAAATTCTGACGTGTCCTATATCAAAAATGTATTGAATGCATGTATTTGATCAAATGGAATTAATAAAAATCTATCTATCTATCTATCTATCTATCTATCTATCTATCTATCAATGATATAACACAGAACGTTCATTCACATAAGGACATTTTGTTTGCGGACGATACAACACTCGTAATAAAAGGTGAAACTAAATAGGTCATACAGCAGTCTGCTGACTCCGTTACAGGAGAGTTAACCAAATGGTCACAATCAACTATATAAAAACAGTATGTCTAAATTTCCACACTATACAGAATAGGAATCCTGCGAAGCCCAATATAACATTAAATGATCATCAAATAGAAAATAAATCAGAAACAAAGTTTTTAGGACTATGGATACATCATGACTCGAAATGGAATAAACATACACAATATCTGAATACTAAACTGAACTCGATGTGCTTTGCGTTACGTATTTTGAAAACCTGCACTAGCATGCACACATTAAGAAATACTTATTTTGCTTATTTCCATTCATACTTAAGATATGGGGTCATATTTTGGGGTATGTCGCCAGATGTACTAAGCACGTTTAGGATACAAAAGAGGGTGATTAGAATTATGGCAAATGTAAACACTAGAGAATCATGTAGACCTCTGTTTAAAGTTTTAAACATTCTCCCTCTGCCCTGCATATATATATCTTTGAAAGTATTATGTTTTGTAAAAATAATTTAATGAATAAGGATGTTTTTCTTAAAACAAACAATGATGTTCATAGGCATAACACAAGACAAAACCAAAACATTAATATTACACACACACAAGCATATATCAAAAAGGAACTTATCACAGAGGAGTTAAATTATACAATAAACTACCCCAGTATATAAAACTTGCCCCAAAAATAAAAAACCTTTGATAGAATGTTGAGAGCTTATCTGCAGTGCCATTGTTTTTACTCTGTAGTTGAATATCTTACTGTATAGAAACGATGAAATCTATAATTATATTTTACTTTTCTATTTTAATTGTAATACCTAGCTGTAAGTTGTTGTATTTATAGAATTAAGTTTTCATATTATGATATTAGAATAAGGTGTAAATAGTTGTCCAATAAGATTGTATCTCTTAAGATCTGTTATTATAATAAGTTATAAATAGTTATAGTATTAGTATTACTGTATATACCTATTAGTACGGTACTTTTATTTTATAGATGTAAGTTCTGACGTGTCCTATATCAAAAATGTATTGTATACATGTATTTGATCAAATGGAAATAATAATAATAATAATAAAACTATCAATGAAGATTGAAGTCAGATGACTAATAAAAGATGTCCGTCTTATGTATGTAAACATTGAGCCCTTGTGTGTGTTTTAACGTCTATGCTGAAAGTTACACGCACTGTTTTGTCACAATAAATATGGAACATGTCAGTAATGTTGATCAAGCCATTGTGAAAACAACACCTGACCGTTCTAGGAAGCGAGTACGCCGTGAAGATCAGTGAAGCAAACTGTTTCTATTCATCGCTGAAGGAAATACGAGACAATTTTCTGCCCATGTTTTTCGACTGCCAAAGGAATTAAAATATCTGATCAGAGTGTCTATTACAGTAGGCAATTATACGTATACAATCTTGCCATTGTAGTATGTTCCTCTTAAAATCAAGGTTAAGCACTAATAATGTCTTCTTGTACACATGGCTTGAGAACGAAGAAAGGGTCAATTGAAATATGCTCAGTTCTCTACCACCGTTTATGCCATACAGACATGAGCAACATACTACTTTGAGATTAATTGCCGATGGGTGCCCTGGGCAAAATAAAACCACAATAGTTGTCTAGATGCTGTGTCACTGGATGTACCAACACTCAACAAGCGTCAACAAAATAGAAGTGAATTATCGCAATACTGGACATTCATTCATGCCTCCCTTTATACTGTAGTATTAGGGCTCATCAAATGGCAGCTGCGGGAACGAGGAACGATAGTTTCAACAATAGCATTTTGGAAGAGTGTGAGACCCTCCACAAACTGGGGAGAGACTGGGAGATAGCTGACTGGAAAGGAGCCATTCAAAACGTCATAAAATCCGCAGCATCATTCCCCTTCCCGATAACCAAAGTAAAAAGAGTCATCTTCATCCTTAATTCACAGAATGTTATTCACGTCCAAGGGGAGCCTAATTATATGTCTGACATCAATGAACCAATGGGTGTATGCAAACGGGGAATACACTATAAACAGACAAACCAGAGCAGCAGAACAAACTCTCCCGTGTCCATTAATGAAAAGAAACTGGAAGATGTTTCAAATCTCCTCGAGAAACACTATGATGAGTCCTGGAGGGAGCATAACTCTCTGTCATAGTACATGAACTTATTATGCTAGCAGGAGAGGATGAAAACATTGTTCCAGATATGATGTACTAAGTGCATGACAGATTGTCAGATATTACACCATGTACATTTTAAAAAATGCACAAATTTAGATTTATGTTCATTCCATATCTTCTCCTCAAATGTACCTTCAGAAATAAAAATTGAATACAAAAATTTAGATTTATGATCATCAGTCATCACATGTCTTTCTCTTCACATAGTCCCTAGTCTGTTTCAAAACTGTCCATGTCCATTACAGTTGCATGCAAAAGTGGCCATCGGCAATATGAGATGCAAACGTGTCCATGTCCATTTTTATTTTGCTTATTTCTTGCAAGCATTGCGTTCCTGGTTTTATGTCAATAGCTCAAGTATATTTGTACTAATTCATACTTATTTATATGACATACAGTGTAGGCTTATACCAATCCACCCAGTAAAAACACATTTTCCATTTTTTCTTAAAACCAGTTATGGAGGACATGGACACTTTTGCATCTAGGCGACTCGGATGTATTTCTCCATGTTTTGAGTAAGATGAACTTACTCAAACACATGTGTTGTGAACGGAAAAAATCCTGCTGTTTCAAGTTTATCTCATTCCAAATAGAATTACTTATTACATAAATAATATTATAACTTACAAATATCACTGCGGGCCGCGGGTTGGACACACCAGGTCTATACGAACTGTCACCACGTGGTAGATTTAATCCTACTTGGTGAGATTCTTATTTTCACCGTTAGGTAGCATGGCTATGTGCTGAAACATGTTGCCGAATGAATTTCTGTAGACGGTTTCCACCACAAACTGTGCCATACTACGGGATTTCATGAACCGGGTCCAGACTCAGATTGCATAGGCGTATGCACCAAATGTGACAATTTTTGCGAGAAATACTATGTTGTCAAGTCTAGCCGTAGTACGGAATTTGTTCGGGGGAATAAATTGTATGGCCAATTGGCTGCATTAAAGTTATTATTTATATATCCCTAAAATAATTAACAATAACAAATCATATGTTTCAAACGTAGTGCAATCAATGACGGCAAAATTATATTATCTTAAATATGACTGGTGATTTTGCATTGTTGGTGGCACTGCAAATATGGTGTTTTCTGTTTTTGGCCTTGGGATACAGCTGAAATTGCGGGTTGAGGTTAAATAATAATTTTAGTACTTTTTAAGGTATTTTAGTCACATTTTTGTAGGCTTGGTTTATATATTATTGATTACTGCAATTACATGTTGTACGTTAATTTTGCTTGATATTATGCATGAAAACTAACTCTCACAATAGCTTTCAGGTAATTGTGGTTCTAGAAGATTCATATTTGGACTCACCGGCTGATTCTTGTGACACATTCGAGCCAGTTACAATGACAGGTAAGAAAGGTATTGGAAGTGAGAAGAATGTTCTTTATACTCTGTCTTTAGTTCAGTAGATACCCTATTTGTACCATACCACAAGTGTGGTTATGACTCCATAACTGGGACTGACAGTATGAGTAGCCTATAGAGACAGACATATTAGCATTTGAGCCTGCCCATATTTTTTCTCTTGAGGAAATTGGTTCACAAGCGCAGCACACCTCATTCCAGTCTAGCATCCGCAATGACTCGTCATCCTAGGAGTTACACAACAGACTTCTGGGCTCGCCAAGAACTGTCAGGACTGTGACCTGCCTTTCTGATTTATTGTTCACTTTAGACCATCCTCCCTTTTCATCACTTTTAACAACTTTTAACACCTTAGCTTATTGAAAATATATCATTTATGATATGCATACCTTTCGGGGAGTTGTTGGGAGTAGTTTCACTAAGCTACTAAGTTAGGCACCGTCTTGTGGAAAATTACTGCTAGTACTACAAGCAAGGGGGTCTGGGGCGTAAGCCCCAGGTTAGGTCTGTTTTTGTATGTAAAACATTAATAACATACAATTTATGTCTGCTACTAGGTTAGGTACTGCCTGGTCAAAAATTAATGCTAGTACCACAAGCAAGGGGGTCTGGGGCGTAAGCCCCAGGTTAGGTCTGTTTTTGTATGTAAAACATTATAAATACATAAATAAACACTGTAATTGAGTTCACTTAGTGATTTTATAGATCACGTGCGAAATAGTACCAAACGCGTGGGGTTGGCAATACTGACTCAGTAGAAAGATGGGGGTGAGAACGTCTATTTCAACTATATAAGTCGTGTAGCTATTTGGGCGGGATGGTGGGTCTATGACCGCGGAGCAGTGAACATCTAATACTCAATCCTCTCCTGATATCCTCCCGACTATTAAATCAGGTAGTTTCAGTTTTTTAAAATATTTATACAAAGGATGGTCTAAAGTGAACCGCTACCAGCATAGTAGCATAAAGAGAAAGCACGGTAATTGTTTCAAATTTCCGTCCTTGATAACTATAGCAGCCAATCCACTGCCTATATTGACCATACTACTATTATTATTATTAGGATATCACTCGTGATAGCTTGCCACGGTGGGTGAGTGGATAGTATGTTGGTCCACTAACCCCAAGATTGCAGGTTCGCTCCTGACCGTGGTAAGTGATTTTTGAAAGGCGGCAAAAATACGATACGCATGTCATATGATGTTGGCATGTCAAAGAACCCATTTGAAATCAGTAGGCCGAGTTCATAATGGCAAAATTAATCTCGGGAGTTTCCGCCAACACAAAGTTCCTCATTTCTCTACTAGAAAGCCCTATAATGTTCAAGGAGCTTAGATATCTAACATCTAACCTCCTTGACTTTCATAGTCAATGGGAATACTAGTTGCCATTTTTGGTCCGTATTGACGTATATAAATTATTTAATCAGTTTGCAGATTGATTCGGCGGAAAGCTGCAAACTGATTAAATAATTTTCATAGTCAAGGAACAACAAAATTCGACATGCAAGCTACCCTCTGGGTGTCAAATAACAAAGCTTGCACCCGGTATCCGAGGCCATACGATATTAAATTTTATCACTCGTGATACAAGTAGGCCTATGATTGTCTTCCTAGGTAATATAAGTTAAATCTTCGCTGTAAACCAATATTAGGCCTAATCATATTGCACGAGTTCTTTGGTGACCGTACAGTCCAATCCGAGAACTACACTCTCTTTCACAATATTGGCACACAAGGCCTTGAGCAGCCAATGGTTCTTGGGGGTTGATCATTCTGCGATTCATGCACTCTTTTGTGGCATTTCTTTTTTCGGCCTGAAGCCTTCTTCTCTCTTGTTCAAAGAGCAAGTGGCCTTGAAGGACGTTGCGGCGCCACTCTGATTGGTTGGATGCGACAGCCTCCCAGTTTGTTGTATCAATTTGTCATTTCTCCATGCTGGTCTTCAGAACATTTTTTAGCATTTTTGTTGCCCACCCTTGTTTCTCTGACCAAAATTCAGCTGGCAATATAAGATTTTTTTTTGGGAGGCGGGACTCAGGCATACGAACTACATGTCCTGTCCATCGAAGTTGGTGTTTTATTATGAGAGCCTCGATACTGATAGTGTTAGCTTCCTTTAATACACTTGTATTAGTGCACCGGTCCTGCCATTTTAAACCAAGAATTATCCTAAAACATTGTTGATGGTATTTTTCTAGAGATAAGAGGTGCCTTCTGTAAGTAATCTAGATTTCACAGCCATAAAGTAGAGTGGGAACGACAACAGCTTGGTAAACGTATAATTTTGTTAAAATGCTAATGTCGTGATTGTCAAACATGCGAACGAGCATACTACCAAAGGCTGCACTGGCACATTGGAGGCGGTGAATCTGAGCGTCAATGCTCGCATTTGTTGATAGGCGACCATCCAAATAGGGAAAATTATCTATATTCTTTAGTTTATGTCCATCAATCATGATAGCAGGAGCAGTAGCCCTGTCATGTGATATAGGCTGATGAAGAACTTGTGTTTTATTGGTGTTTATGTCCAGACCAATGCTTCTGTATGCCTCATTGAATACATTCAGGGTGGTTTGAAGATCTTCATCTGAATTTGGTAAGATGACATTGTCATCAGCATACTGGAAATCAAGAATGGATGTAGCTGACACTTTAGTTTTTTCACGGAATCTGTTGAGATTGAATAAACCTCCATTTGTCCTAGATATAATTTCCACACCCTTTGGAATCTTTTCTTGGACCAAATTTAGTACAACACTAACATATATTGAGAAGAGTGTTGGGGCAATCGCACATCTCTGTTTGATACCCGTTGTATTCTTAAATGGTTCTCCAGGGCCATTGCCGTTAAGGACCGGCCCATTCATATCATCATGTAGTAATCTAAGAATCTGAATGAATGCTTTAACAATATCTATGAAAGTCATATAGAGAGGGCATCCTCGTTCTCTGGATTTCTTGCATTTGCCTAGCACAAAAAATCATAATCAATTGTGCCTCGTTTTGGTTGAAAGCCACGCTGATTTTCAGGCAGTATTTCTTCAGTCAACGGCTTCAAACGGTTGGGTAAGACGTTGGCCAGGATTTTACCAGCAACAGAAAGCAACGATATCCCTCGATAATTACCTACCACATTGTGCCCTATCAACTTTTTTTAAAGATGTTTATTATCAAGGTATCCCTTAGGTCTTTAGGTATGGCACTGGAAGTCCATATTTTAACTATGTTTTGGTGTATGTGATGAACTAGAGGAGTATTCCCTACTTTCAAGAGCTCAGCAGGAGTCCCATCCATGCCTGCTTTATTGTTTTTGTGCCGATTGATGGCAGATTCAATTTCTGATAGAGACGGAAGATCATCAAGGTGGTCTTTGTGAGATCTCTGATGAAGTCTGGTGAAAATGTTATCATCAACCTGTGTGTCCCTGTTGAGTAGTTCTTCAAAATGTTCTTTCCAACGGGAGTTAACTTAATGGAGTTTGTCTTTCTAGGAAGTTCAGTGCCATCTTTAGACTGCAGAGGATTCAAACCATGATAATGT
Organism: Meconema thalassinum; assembly: GCA_946902985.2. NCBI lineage: Eukaryota > Metazoa > Arthropoda > Insecta > Orthoptera > Tettigoniidae > Meconema > Meconema thalassinum. The sequence continues at coordinate 1,636,140,057 of OX336388.2, forward strand.
GGCCCATATATAGTTCTTGTTGCTTTCAAGAAAACTTGAGTATTATTAGTTTCGGCTAGATGCTACATTTGACGGGATTAGGAGATCCACCACTGATTTTTCAAGACCCAAGTTTTCCTTTGGACTTCAGCCTTTGCATCTTTATACAGTTAAGTTACTGTTTGGAGATAGAAGTTGGATTGGCTTGCCATGCATGGAATGCTTTCCTCTTCTTATCAATAAGATTCTGGATTTCTACACCATTCTCATCAAACCAGTCGTCATGCTTCATCTTGACGAAACCAATCGATTCTTCACACGCTGAGAGTATAGCCGACTTGAATGTTTGCCAATGTTCCTCAACCTCTTCAGGGTAATTATCTGGTAACTTTTCATTCAGAAGTTCATGTAACTTCCTTTTAGCAGTAACATTTTGTAAACGTACGGTGTTCACCCTACGTCTGATGTCCTTCCTCTGTTTTCTGTGCTTTTGGAGAATTTGTAGAGTCATTACAGATCTTATTAATCGATGATCCGTCCGGCAGTCATTAGCACTTGTCAGAGCCCTTGTAAGAAATACATCACACTTGCCTCTTGCTCGCACAATCACGTATTCAAGTAGGTGCCAGTGTTTTGATCTAGGATGCTGCCATGATGTCTTAAATTTGTCCTTCTGGCGGAATAGTGTGTTTGTGATTACGACGCTATGCTCAGAACACTTGGCTAAAAGGAGTGTCTCATTAAAATTGCGTTTCCCAACACCATCTTATCCAATAACATCAGCCCATAATGCTGTGTCTCTACCAACGCGAGCATTGAAGTCTCCTAGCTGGATGATTTTATCAGATTGTGGTACAAGCTATCCTTCAAGATCACATCAAGCTGAGAGTAAAGAACTTCCTTCTGTTCATCATCAGAGGTGAGAGTTGGAGCATATGCACTAAATACAGTCGCTCCTCAGCTATTTTTTAACTTTAGTCGTAGTGTCATAAACCTTTCATTTATACCACGTGGAAGTTCATCGAGAAGGTCAACAAGCTCATTCTTAATAGCAAAGCCAACTCCATGAATAGGCTATATTGATCTTCAGTGCCTTTCCCTTTCCTGAAGAAATTGTAGCCACCTCCATGTTCCTTCAGTTGTCCTTCATTGGCTAACCTTGTTTCGCTGAGTGTGGCAATATGAAAGTTGAATCTTTCCAATTCACAGGCAACAATTGCCGTTCACCATAGTGGTCGATTATGTGTGTCATTGTCCATCAAAGTACGTACATTCCATGTAGGAAAATTCATTTTCATTGTGGTTCGACTGCTTGTGGTGTAGCTTCTGGATGCGGTTATCCAGTCTGGTGATATTGGGCTGACTATTTTTAGGGCACCTTTTTCAGCCCCCTCCTCATTCAGGGTACGCAGAGTGGATCCTAAACAGGTCTACTTATTCACGAATGCAGCATATGAATTGCTCTACAGCCCATCCTCAAGCAAAGCGAAGATCACACATTAATTATGTTGCTTGTATTGTAATGGTTTTGCTCCACGTTGAGCACACAAATGTAACTGTATCGTTGGCTATGTGGTTTAATTTTCCCTCGTTGAGATGACAAATGTAATGTTTACTCCTGACTAAGATAAGTTGTATTAATGGGCGCCAAGACCTCAACGCCAAGTTGAAATCTAAATTTATATTTAACAACACCTAGCTCGGGCAGAACACCTTTAAGAATCTTTACACTCAGACCGTGGCATGATTTGATCATTAGCCCAACTAACAATTGTATCAGGAGAAGGAATTTGGTCTATATCTAATGCTACCTACTGAAAGCAAAGATTGCATAGTATAAGAAATGAATTTACTATATAAAAAACAAGTAGTGGCAATTTTAATACCTGTAGGTAATAATAATAATAATAATTTAAAATGGTGCGTAACGATTTGAATTTTACCACTAGAAAATTACGTGAAAACGGAGTCGGATGAATTACTGAATTTACTATTATTCCCAAGCTAAAAGTTACTCAAATTCTGATTATGAAACAATGAAGAGAGAGAGATTACGTAGTTCTGCGTCATTCGCACTTACCATTGGAAATTACAGTAGCATTTCCCTCGTACATGATGAATCACGAGAGCTTCCATCAGCCTTCTGGGCGTCGCCATCTTCTTCGTCACTTGCGGAGATCGTTGTAAAAAAATGTTAAAGTTAAGTGCTTGATAGTGGCGGATCTAAAATCCGTTAGCCACCTGCGCTGACTCCCTGTTCACAAGAGCTCGCGTATTTCTCATGACTAACGTGTCAGTTGAGAATAGCAGTACTGAAAAGTTCGCCATCGAACACAAATACGAAGTCCGTAGACTATGCCAAAACAATGTTCAAGTTACGGTCCGATCACAAGGAAACCATCCAAAAGAGCGTCCACCTCGGACAAGTTTTACAATGTTAATAGCCCTTTCTTCACGGCGCACGAACACTATATTGACTCCCCGTTATCCCCACCAAATTTCGACTCCTCAGCTACTCGCCTCGCCTGTAGACCAATCACCGTGCGTCACGTCTCCCTTCCTTGGCTTGAAACCGGCACCGGGACTCCCCGCCACAAACTCCATCGCACTCGGTAAATTTTCCGTTCCAGTCCAATTCGCCTTTTCTTGAAACAGCCAGTTGTAAATGTTCCTCGATTTCGTCATCGCTTCACGACAAGCTTATACCTGTATCCGAAATTTCCGATGACTCAACTTTCTCACAATAAACCCTAACTGACTAAAATCCGTAAACTTCCGCAATCATATAATTTACCGTGATAATGTTGTTCGTAATAAATCGCCTGATAGTGTTTTCTATAAAATCGAAAACCTATCTGTATAGTTATAATCTTTAAAGTAAAAGCTAAAAAAAAATAGACATTAATAATAATAAGTTTGAATGAAAATTATCTTGGCTGAACAAGTTGCCGCGTAAACAAACATTAAATGGCTTCCATCTGAACTATTTCAGTTGCATAAAATACCGTCGAAAAACACGTTACATATTCGCCTCGGATCATCAAATGATTTACCGTGACCATGGTACATCACGTGATTATCCCAGAGGTGCCAACTATTATGGATTGTCCGTAATTATTACGGATTTCACCTCACGATTACGGCGTTACGGTCAAAGTGGAAATTATTACGGAAAAGTGTCATTATCACGAAAAATAAAATATTTCTATGAAAAAAAAAAAGTTACAGGGTGTCTACCGGTAACGAAAAGAAACGAAAGTAACGAAAAAATAGCTAATTTTACAAACAGTTAACGAATATAACTAAAAGTAATTAATGTTTATGTCTGGATAGTTGGAGGTAACGAAAACTCGCCGGGATCGGATTAAATCATTTAAACTCGCGCCCCTAGGCTCACAGATTGCGATGGAGCAAGTCACAGATTACAAGTTTCACGCAAGCGGCGCCGATTGCGTAAGCTATATTTTCCCCGTGCCTGCCCTAAAGGAACTGCATACTGAGGATACCTTGAGAGGTATACATCGGTTCAACGTATATTTTCGGCATCAAGAGGAATTTTTAGTTTTGTGTGAAATATGTTTCTGTATTATAAGGAAACCTGACTTTCCACGAGACGATTATTCGCGAACACTTCCGAAACTCAACTTGACCTCTAAATTTGGAGACTATCTCAAATAAAATATAATATAAGGGATTACTGATAACCCATTTCAAAGGTTGGCACCTCTCTTATCCCAGACACGTTCATACAAATCCCCATCCAAAATACATATTGCACAAATTAAATCACCCTAAATTACACACACACACATATATATATATATATATACACTCATAATTTTTCTTCACGCACTTTGCGTCAAAGTCTGTTGTAATATTGGATTGCCCTATGCAATCAGTCCAATGTTTTTTATTTCAATTACCGTTCCACGGATATTTCCGCCTCTCAAATATCTCTATGTTGGGAAAAATATACATAAATAATGTGTGAACACTGTGTATACATGATGTCACATCACACGCATCAAAGGTGTTCTGATATATATATCACCACAGAACTTCCTAATATCAGTGGTTGTCGATTTCTTCTGGTGTAACTTAATCTCACTGATCACACGAGCACATGATCACACTATTGTGGCTGCGCATCGTGACCATAATTCTTAATCTCTCTGTGTATTAGATAAGATTAATATTGACTTCTGAAAAAAAAAACAAAAAAAAAAACCATAAAGTGCGCATTACGCATAACACCAAATAGTTCTGTGCCGTAATTGCCCTGTCTTACTAAGTTCCCGTAGACCATATTTTACTTAATACTAGTTCACCAAATTACCTTAAATTCACACCTACAGCTCTTACATGGCGAGGTCGTAAACAGAAATCATGTGTGCTGTTATGTATGAGTTTCATGAAGGACTGTCTCGCCTTCTGGTGGCCCATCTTTTGTCTCGTGGACGCTATAAGCCAATATACCCTGTACAAGCGCTCACCCATCTCTTGGAGACAAATGGGAATTCACCAGCGCTACCAAATTCTGGTCATGGTGTATCGAGACATTTTAGTGCTCAACAGCATCCGACAATCCCGTCATATTTCCCTGTACCTTAAAATTCTCAATTACTTATATTCTACCCCCCTTTGTGACCTCTGATACGTCTGCCTGGAAGACCAGATCTCCCATGCACCAAATACCACACTTACTCATTTGATAGGCTGGCTCGCCAGCTAAACACACTCACTTTATGACACATACTTTCGTAGACTATGTATATTATACGTCCCGTATAATCTGTTTCCCTTACCATCCTCCAGCACATATGCTGTTTTGCCAATACGTTTGGAAACTATAAATGTTTCTGCGTCACCTGCTTCCAACCTTGCCAGTGGCTCCCTTAAATGAACGTCATCACGTTCCTCTACTAGCATATTTCTCAGTGTCTGTAACGATGCCCTGTTGCCTAATGGTCCACACATGCTAACCCATACTTTCCTCCGGTGTTACACCTCTACTTGACACTATGACCTAAAAATGTCACTTCTGACTGACAGAATGACGACTTAGACAGTTTCAAAGTGAACCCTGCCTGATCTAACTTCTGCAAAACAATATCTAAATGACGTAGATGCTCCTCAAAACTGCGTGAACTAATTACCATATCATCAATGTAAATGGTTACAAACCCATCCCCTAATGCGATGTTTAATGCTCTAATTAAAGCAGCTGAACTACTCTTTAATCCGTAAGGTGTTCTACAAAATTGCTAAAGGTTATATTTATGACTAAAAGCTGTAAATGGTCTATCTTCAAACATAAGTGGCACTTGCCAGAAACTGGAACTCAAATCTACGCAAGTGAAATACTTCTTCCCCTCAAATGTTTGCATTAATTCCTCTATTGACATGGATTTCAGCTGATCTGAACTAATTCTACTGTTAACGAAACGAGCATCTAAACAAATACAGACTGTTGGAGTGCTCAATAATGCCATCTTCAAGTATCTGGTTAATTTGTGCCTCAACTGCACTCTGTTAAGCAAAAGGTACAGGATATCTATGTCCTGTGAATACTGACCTATCAATAACGTTCAATGAATGTGTATAGCAATTGGCGATACCAATGCGATCCTCAAAAACTCTCCTATTTCACAATAACACATCATACAGAACACACTGTTCTTCCTCTATCATCATCATCTTGAGCAGTTTCCAACTGCTGGTCGGGTCTGCTTGGAACATAAGCCTCTCCATCGTTTCCTGTCCATCCACCATCTCTCGTCATTTACTGTGTCCCAGCACACTCCTCTTTCCTCCACACTCTTCTTAACTCCTTTTGTCCATCTGTCCCTTGGTCTTCCCCTTGGCCTCCTTCCCGTCATTTCCATTCCAAACATCTTCTTCGGTATCCTCTCCTCTTGCATCCTCCTCACATGTCCATACCATTGTAGCCTAGATTGCTCTATTCTATTTTGCAATGGTTCCTCTCTTACCATCTCTCTGACTCTCTCATTCCTTACTCTGTCCATTCTTGTCACTCCTACCCTACTCCTCTGGAACTTCATCTCCACAGCTCGTATTTTATTCTTGTCCCTTTCCTTCATCACCCATGTTTCTGAACCATATGTCAAAATTGGCACAAAGTAGGTCTTGTAGATGATTCCTTTACATTTTTGTGGTACATCTTTATTCCATAACATCCCCCTAACACTCTTGAAAAATCCATATGCGCACCTTCCCCTTTCATTTATTTCCATCCTATTGCCTCCCTTTTCTTCAATTATGCTTCCCAAGTACTTGATGCATTCTACTTTCTGCAACTGCTGTCCTGCCCATATCCAGTCTGTTCTTCCTCCTCGTTGTGATGACCACTTCACTCTTTTGTGCTGAGAACTTCATCCCATATGACAACACTACCTTCTCCCACTCATCCAATTGCTCTTGTACTTCTTCCTCATCCTCTCCCCATACCAGAAGATCATCAGCAAACAACATTGCCTTCATTTTCCTTTCCCCAATGCTATCCACCACCCTTCGTATGATTTCATCCATCACCACTATAAATAACAGGGGTGAGAGGGCACTTCCCTGTTTCAGACCACTCTCCAGTTGAAACCATTCCATTCTCTCTCTTCCCACCTTTACACAGCTTTTGCTTCCCTCGTACATTGATTTCACTCTTGCCACTGTCTCCTTGTTCACTGCTTTTGCTCTCATTGCTTCCCATACCTTGTTTCTATTAATACTATCATATGCTTGCTCAATATCCAAGAAGGTCATCTCCAGATCTTTCCCATATTCATAATGGTGTTCTTGTAGCTGTCTTACTGCAAAGATGAGGTCAACTGTTGACCTTCCTGGCCTGAATCCATACATACTGTTCTTCCCTCAGCCCATCTTCAACTTCTGTCCGAATTCTTCTCTCCAGTACCTTCTCAAATATTTTGGCGCAGTGGCACATGAGTGTAATTCCCTTGTAGTTCTTGCATTCCTTCCTACTTCCCTTTCTAAATATGGGTATTATTATCCCTCTTTTCCAGTCCTCTGGTATTTTCTTCTCCCTCCATATCACTTTCATTACTCGAAAGAGCCACTGTGTTCCTATCACCCCTGCTGCTCTCACCATCTCCACACTCACTTCGTCTATTCCCGGTGCCTTTCCCCCTTTCATCTTCTTTAATGCTTCCTCCACTTCTTTCCATGTCAATTCCTTCACTGAAATGCCTTGGTCACTGTCTGTTTCTTCCTCCACAATGTCCACTACGCTGGTTTTAGTTGGATTTAGGAGTTCCTTGAAGTATTCTCTCCATATAACCTTTACTTCTTCCATATTTTCGACCTCCTTTCCATTCCTGTCCACCATTCTGACATTTTCCCCTGTATCTCTTCTCTTTGCCTTTATCATTCCATACAACACTTTCTTACTGCCATCACAGTCCTCCTCCATCATTTCTGTCCATTTCTCCAGCCATTTCTTTTTCTCTTCCTTCACTACTTCTGCTTCTTTCTTCCACTCTTGGTATTCTTCTCTTGTTCTGTCTGTCCTCTGTTGGAACCATTTCCTGAATGCTTCATTTTTCTTTTTCACTGCTTCCTTAGTTCTGGGGTTCCACCATGGTGTTTCCTTCCACCTTTTCTTTCCACTAGTTCTGCCACACACTACTTCCGCTGCTTCTACCAACACGTCCTTGAACCTATTCCATTCTTCTTCACCTGTTTTCGGATCATCCTTCGGTAATTTGTTCCTCACTAATATCTGGAACTTCTCCTTATTTCCATCCTCCTTCAGCTTCCGTGTCCTTATTCTTCTTTCTTGGTTCTCAGTTCTCCTCTTTTCCTTCAGTCCTCTCACCTTGGCGACCAGCAGACGGTGGTCACTGTCCAGGGCTTCTGAAGGTATTACCCTTATATCCGTGATACTTTCCTTTGTCTCCTTCCCGCATAGAATGTAGTCCACCACTGATTTCCTAGTCAAATCCCTGCTGTACCAAGTAATTTTATGGCTCTCTCTCTTCTTGTACCATGTGTTTCCAACCATTAGCCCATTTATCTTGCACAGTTCCAACAATCTCTCTCCTTCCTTATTCCTGTTTCCCCATCCTTCACCACCAATCACTTCTTCAAAACCTCTTCTATCAGTTCCGACATGGGCATTTAGGTCTCCCATGACTATCAGGTCTCTCCCCACTAACTGCTTCTGCAACTCCTCTTCAAACTCGTCCTTCTCGCCTTCTGTGCATCCCACCTGTGGTGCATAGACTTGCAGAATGTCCAGGTTTCTACCTTTCACAGTGATTCTGGCTCTAATTATTCTATCACTTACCCTCTTTTCTTCCTCCCTCAGCCCTTCTCTCACCACCATTCCCACTCCATTTCTCTTCCCCTCCTCATTTCCTATCCACTATAGCTGCAAGCCATTTCTCAGTTCTTTTCTTCCTTCCCCTCTCCATCTGGTCTCTGCCAGTCCGAGTACATCCAGTTTTCTCCTCTCCATCATATCCACAACCTCCTCCACTCTTCCCGTCAATGTAGTTATATTCAAAGTTCCGATTCGTAGTCCATTTCCATAGCCAGGTCTGTTTCCTTTAGATCTGTCCTTTCCGAGGCCCGTTCCCGTTTTAAAAGCAGTTTCATATCCACTACTGGCTTGCTAGGCCTAACGTAGCTTCACCATAACCCTGGCAAGGGACCTGTTTTTGGTCCGCGAGAGGTATTTTATTTCCCTCAAACCCTCCGGACAAGTCCGGCGAGCCCCCCTATCCGCCACCTGGGACGCGCCCGATAGAGGAACAGGCAAACCCCCACGGGGTTCTTCCTCTATATTTCCCTGAAATGAAGCATCACGTAACGAGTCCTCTAGACTAGAGTTGGTAATCACACTTGGAGAATCCCGCTCTACGGCTGGCGATATCTTATTTAAAGTACAAATCACACCTACAACACTACTTCTCTGAACATTGTCATTGAATGCTACCTCTACTTCAGAATCATCCCATTTAAATTTCAAACTTCCTACCTCATAACATATGTTACCAGACACTCTACGTTGCCAATCTGAACCCAAAATAACACTGAATACTAAATTTGGAATTACAAAACAAATCTGCTTTTCTACATGATTATTAATTTTAATGTCTACTAAAACTTGCTTAGAAATTACTTTAGACCTCTTCCCAACAGCTGTAATAACAAAAGTGTTTTTAATTGGCATCTCCTCAAAATTTACTCCAGTTCCTTTAATTTTATCATAAAATGCACTACTTATGCAACTCTTCATACAACCACTATCAATTAAAACATCTGTGTACGCCTCGGACACGTTAAATTTAACTATGGGGCTCTTACTAGCCACATCCTGAATAATACCTTCATCATTTAGTTCACGTAATAATTCACTTCTTACATTTGGGTCATAGGGTTCCTGTATAAGTGTATGGACAGGGCATGTTACAGACTGAGATTCTGACCTTACATCGCAGCCTGGTTCGTGTTTAAAGTACTGCTACCTCTTGGTGTAGTACTACTCACTACTGCACTGGTCTGGTCGTTCTGGGCTGTGTTAACAATATTTCTCTGTCCGTTATTACCATTGGGCTGATCCCTTCCTTGACCCCTGTTCTGGTTATAAATATCATTATTATAATTCCTCCCTTGGTTACCCCTAAAATCATTATTTCGGCCTTGATTTCCCCTGAAATCATTATTTCTACCTTGGTACTGCATACCATACCCCTTTCCTCTGTACCGATTTTGCTGGTTGTTATTCTGATTTTGGTTCCCCCTATTTTGGATATTGGCTCCTTCGCCACTGTTCCCCTGAACATCCTGATTCCTATTCTCATTAGGCCTGTTATTATGGTTACCCTGGTTCCTACCGAAATTCTCCTCGTAACCACCTCTTCCCAGAGCATCGAATATACTTAATAGATTTTCCACTTGCGAAATAGATTTCACATTTTGGATACAGGCAGCTTCTTTGATTCTATATGGAAAATATCTTGGTAATAGCCTGACTACATCACTTTCCTCCCTCAAACCATCCAGATATTTACACGTCAATACCTGTCCTAAAAAGTATTCAGTCATAGTGTAGTTTCCTCTAGGGTTTTATTTCCCACACACAATTCCCTCACGATGCTGAGACTGAATTACCTCATTCCAAAATTTCTCACAAAATTTATTTTTAATTCTGAAATGTCCTCGAAATTGTCTCTGTAGACAGCAAACCAGTTTCTTTTCTCCCCTACAAACGCTTGCTCTCAAATCTCAACTACCTGGCGCCACTCAATACTACCATCTTCCAACCTCTCCTTGAATTTATTTTCTATTGTATTCATGAATTCCATGGGACAACCCTGTCGATTGCTGAACTTTCCCAACTCTATCTCCCTGTGTGTGCTATTTACATAAACTGGCCTACTCTGACTATTTTCCTGCCTAATTCTAGCTTTCAATTTTTGTTCTAATTCAGCCATTTTCTCCTCACCTTTTCTTTCAATACTATTTATAGTTAACCTAATGCTCCCTTCAACTTGATCACTTAACTTAGCTTGTTTCTCCTGAATCTTATTAGTGCTTTCCTTATTCCTCTCCCTTAAATCATTAACTTCAGTGATGATTTCTGAATGAACTTTATCAATTCTACCCCCAGCTGTTCTTTAACCTCTTTTGTTGCTACCTGAATCTTATCAATTTCTCCCCCCAATTGCTTTTCAACCTGCTTTGTTTCAAGTTGAACTAATTCTTTTAAATTCTCAGCCTGTGTACTGATTCTACTTTCCAACTCCTCCTGTACTTTTCCCAAATTTCTATCTACATCTGCTATAATTTCTTTAGCCTTCTCTTCCATCACCCCTCTGATTTCTCCTCTAATCTGCTCAAATTTCTTATCTAATTTTAGATCGTTCTCTTCAAATTTCTCACTTAATTTTGTATCTAGGTTTTCGCTCAGCGCTTCCGTATTTTCTTTACTTTCCCTACTGTTTTGCTCAAGCATCTGTACTCTCTTTATTTTCCTTACTATTTTGTTCAAGTTTAGCATTTAAAGCGTCTGTACTTATTTTATTTTGTTGCATAAACTGGAGAAGCAAACTTTCCAACCCTGCCTGACCGTTATGATTACCCCCCTCAGTATCGGGATTTACCTCCGACATCCCTGTACTGCTTTCATTCTCAAGACTAGCCATACAGCTCGTATCTTCACTATCCAACTGGTGACCACTACGCAACTTCATCTCTTCCTCAACACTACCCATGCTGATACACACCGATAAATGAAAAACCCCCAAAATACAGGCACAGAAATATATACCCTTCTCCTTCCACAAATGTTATTAGGTTTTCGGCCTCACGTTGGTAGCGACAAATGTAATGGTTTTGCTCCACGTTGAGCGCACAAATGTAACTGTATCGTTGGCTATGTGGTTTAATTTCCCCTCGTTGAGATGAGAAATGTAATGTTTACTCCTAAGATAAGTTGTATTAATGGGCGCCAAGACCTCAACGCTAAGTTGAAATCTAAATTTATATTTAACAACACCTAGCTCGGGCAGAACACCTTTAAGAATCTTTACACTCAGACCGTGGCATGATTTGATCATTAACCCAACTAACAATTGTATCAGGAGAAGGAATTTGGTCTATATCTAATGCTACCTACTGAAAGCAAAGATTTCATAGTATAAGAAATGAATTTATTATATAAAAAACAAGTAGTGGCAATTTTAATACCTGTAGGTAATAATAATAATAATAATAATTTAAAATGGAGCGTAACGATTTGAATTCTACCACTAGAAAATTACGTGAAAACGGAGTCTGATGAATTACTGATTACTATTATTCCCAAGCTAAAAGTTACTCAAATTCTGATCATGAAACAATGAAGAGAGAGAGAGATTACGTAGTTCTGCATCATTCGCGCTTACCATTGGAAATTGCAGTAGCATTTCCCTCGTACATGATGAATCAGGAGAGCTTCCATCAGCCTTCGGGACGTCGCCATCTTCTTCGTCACTTGCGGAGATCGTTGTTAAAAAATGTTAAAGTTAAGTGCTTGATAGTGGCGGATCCAAAATCCGTTAGCCGCCTACGCTGACTCCCTGTTCACAAGAGCTCACGTATTTCTCATGACTAATGTGTCAGTTGAGAATAGCAGTACTGAAAAGTTCGCCATCGAACACAAATGCGAAGTCCGTAGACTATGCCTAAACAGTGTTCAAGTTACGGTCCGATCACAAGGGAACCATCCAAAAGAGCGTCCACCTCGGACAAGTTTTACAATGTTAATAGCCCTTTCTTCACGGCGCACGAACACTATATTGACTCCCCGTTATCCCCACCAAAGTTCCAATCCTCAGCTACTCGCCTCGCCTGTAGACCAATCACCGTGCGTCACGTCTCCCTTCCTTGGCTTGAGACCGGCACGCGGGACCCCCCTCCCCCGCCACAAACACCATCGCACTCGGTAAATTTTCCGTTCCAGTCCAATTCGCCTTTTCTTGAAACAGCCAGTTGTAAATGTTCCTCGATTTCGTCATCGCTTCACGACAAGCTTATACCTGTATCCGAAATTTCCGATGACTCAACTCTCTCACAATAAACCCTAACTGACTAAAATCCGTAAACCTCCGCAATCATATAATTTACCGTGATAATGTTGTTAGTAATAAATCGCTTTATAGTGTTTTCTATAAAATTGAAAACCTATCTGTATAGTTATAATCTAAAAAAAAAAAAAAAAAAAAAAAAACCATTAATAATAATAAGTTTGAATGAAAATTATCTTGGCTGAACAAGTTGCCGCGTAAACAAACATTAAATGGCTTCCATCTGAACTATTTCAGTTGCATAAAATACCCTCGAAAAACACGTTACAGTATTGGCCCCGTATTGACGCAATTAATTAAGCAAAATCGAATTTATTGTGAACCGCCCTTTCAATACAATTAATATATTATTTCACAGATACATTTTTCGGGATGTGGACATCCCTTCGTCAGTCTGTTCAAGTGATTTTAAAAAGACATTTTCATGTCACAAAAAAATACGATAAACATGGAAGAAAAGCATACATTCTTTTATCCATTACACTGTGCTAAATCATTCTAAAAATGCTATGTTTACATACGTACATGAAAATGGTGGTTTTATAAGAAACATACATATAAAAACACTGAGAACATTGGTATGGTTGGCTCTAAATTGGCCTTTTGTTGAAACATGCATTATTAATTTTTCCGATGGGAACACTTGGTCCTTGACCGTAATATTAAAAATGGAAAACTATGTTTTATGGTTAAAATTCTTGACTTATTAATTCTATTTTCTATGAATAGGGCTTGTTGATGGAAAAAACATATGTCTTGGTATGTCCTTTCATTGTGAATGCTGATTTGGCAAACGTCTCTAGTTTGACGTATTACATTGTTGTATGTGGCCCATTTCATTGCTATTAATGGGGTGGATAAGTAGAAATTGCTGCTCCAATTGCGCAAAGCCGGCTGTTCCAATATTTAGCATGTGGGTGTTGGATTTTTAGTCCTGGAAAAATTTAAAGACTGTTAAGTTATAGGATGTGTTCTGAAAGAATGCAGGAGAAAGAAAACAGATAAAACACCTACTCCGTCTTTTCTACATATAGTTCCACATCCCATCGGCTTTCTGAGCTGATCAGATGCCACCGAATCGTCGGATCGCATATCTACGTGTAAGTTTTTTCACTTAACATGCAATAAATAAACACCAGTAGCGCACAGGTTTTTAGAAAAACTGAAGCATAAAAGGGCAGGTGGCAGCACCTTACATATACAGAACCGCATACTTGTTAAACAAAGTATAAAACTACCAATGTTACAACACTTCCCCTCAAGTAGAGGTTCATACAATCTTTACACTCTCCAAACCAGCAAACTTCAAGCAACGTTCATGTTTCATTCGACTTAAACTCTTCGTGAGAAAGTCAGCAACTTGATCGTTCGTAGAGATATACCGTATTTCCTCGCATAATCGTCGCACTTTTTTTTTGGCCAAAAATTCGTGGAAAAAAGCAGGGTGTGACGATTATGCGAAGAATATTTAAGTTCAAAAAATATACTGTATCATTATTTGCTGCACGGGCCAGTCATTCGCGTAGCGTGAGTCTTAGCCTGCAGTCAGAGACAAGCTTCTTTCTTCTAACAAGGTCACGACAGGTTAACGCTCGCGGAATGTGCTGACGAAGCTAGCCATTCGCGTCGTGGTTCATAGCCCGCAGGCATAAAGACGAGATTACTTTCTCCTGACATGATCACGCCAGATTAGGCCTATAAACTCGCGGAACGTGCGCTGGCCGTTCGCGTCACAGTTTATAGCCCGCAGGCATAAAGACGAATTACTTTCTGCTGTCAAGATCACGCCAGATTAGGCCTATAAGCTCGCGGAATGTGCGCTGGCCGTGCATGTCGCGGTTCATAGCCGGCAGGCATAAAGACGACGCGGTATTACTTTCTCCTGACAGGATCACGCCAGATTAGGCCTATAAGCTCACGGAATGTGCGCTGGCCGTTCGCGTCACAGTTCATAGCCCGCAGGCATAAAGACGAGAGTACTTTCTGCTGACAAGATCACGCCAGATTAGGCCTATAAGCTCGCGGAATGTGCGCTGACCATTCGCGTCGCGCTTCATAGCCCGCAGGCATAAATACGATATTACTTTCTCCTGACAAGATCACGCCAGATTAGGCCTATACGCTCGCGGGATGTGCGCTGTCCGCTCGCGTCACAGTTCATAGACCGCAGGCCTAAAGATGAGATTACTTTTTGCTGACATGATCACGCCAGATTAGGTCTATAGTTCGCGGAATGTGCGCTGGCCGTTCGAGTCATAGTTCATAGCCCGCAGGCATAAAGACGAAATTACTTTCTGCCGACAAGATCACGCCAGATTAGGCCTTTAAGATCGCGGAATGTGCGCTGGCCGTTCGCGCCGCGGTTCATAGCCGGTAGGCATAAAGACAAGATTACTTTCTCCTGACGAGATCACGCCAGATTATACGCTCGCGGAATGTGCTAAGTGACGAAGCTTGCCGCTCGCGTCACAGTTCATTGCCCGCAAGCATAAAGACGAGATATTTTTCGTCTGACAAAGTCTCGCCAGGTTATAAAGTCGCGGCAGCATGTGCAACTGACTGGCGCACAAATACGAACATGGTATGCGACGATTATGCGATGAAATTTTATAAACCTATTTTAGTGTTTGAAAAGTGGGGTGCGGATTTTGTTATTTCATTCTTCAAAAGTGCCCATTCGTCTGCAATTGAAGTCCGTTTAGGATTTTTCATTAGTCCTTCCGTTATACTCTTCTTGAATCTTTCGTTTACATCCTTTACTTTCAGTCCGTCTATTGCCCACCTTTTTGGCTTTTGACTTTTCTTCAGTTTCTTCAACTTTAATCTGCATTTCATTACAACCAGATTGTGGTCAGAGTTTATGTCAGCACCAGGATATGTTTTACAATCCAAAATCTGGTTTCGAAACCTCTGCTTGACCATAATGAAGTCGATTTGGTAACGCCCTGTATCTCCTGGTCTCATCCATGTGTATATTCTTCTATTGTGGTTATTGAATAAGGTGTTAGCTATGACCAACTCATGTTCGGTGCAGAATTCCATCAGCCTGCTTCCTCGATCATTCCTTTCACCTAATCCGAAGTCTCCTACTATCTTCCCTTCTCTCCCTTTTCCTACCACAGCATTCCAATCTCCCATTACTATAACATTTTCATCACCTTTGATATACCTCAGAATGTCATCTATTTCTTCGTAGACCTTTTCAACATCCTCATCATCAGCTTGACTGGTAGGCATATAGACTTGTACCACTGTGGTGCACGTAGGTTTAGTATTGATTTTTGCTACAATAATCCGTTCACTGTATTGCTCATAATATTCCACCCGCTGTCCAAGTTTCCTACTCAATATGAGACCAACTCCTGCTTGGCCATTGTTTGATTTGGTGCTAATGACCCTATAGTCTCCTGGCCAAACGTCCTGTTCTTCCTGCCAGCGCATTTCACTAATCCCAACCAAATCCAACCTCAACCTATCCATTTCCCGTTCTAAGTTTTCTAACTTTCCACTTCCTAGCAGACTTCTAACATTCCACGCTCCGATCCGTAGAATGTCAGATTTTCTCTTTGTCACTTCTGTGATGTTAACCCCCTCTCGAGTAGTCCCCACCCGGAGATCCGAACGGGGGACTAGTTAACCTCCGGATTGAAATTTTACAAGGGAGGAGGCCATCATCACATGTAATTATGCATAGAGAGGTGCATATCCTCGGGAATAGCATTACGGCTGTAGTTTCCCGTTGCTTTCAGCCGTGCAGCAGAACTCAGTGTAGCCATTAGTTGGCTTATATTATCAATATCTTAACCGTCTATTAGACTAGTAAAGAATTGATTTATTCTGCAAGGCTGCTACTCCCTTTCAGAATAAGTAAAGAGCAATTCTACTACAAAATACTAACCTTCTACTAACAATTAAAAACCAAAGTTCTACTAACAAAAAAAATACTAAAGTTTCACCAACAACAAATACTACCACTAGAACAGTCTGTCACCAGACAGAGAGTGTTGCTGGAATGACATTTGTGACAGGGAAAACTGGAGTACCCGGAGAAAAACCTGTCTGCCCCGCTTTGTCCAGCACAAATCTCACATGGAGTGACCGGGATTTGAACCACGGACCCAGCGGTGAGAGGCCAGCGTGCTGCCGCCTAAGCCATGGAGGCTTGTTTCTGGTGACTATTAATGAAGAAAAAAAAAAGATTGGTTGGTAGGACAAATACTAAGATACCCAGGAACTTGGTTATGGAAGGAAGGGTTGAGTACAAGATCTGTAGGGATAGACCAAGGTTAGACCATTTTTACTGGGTTCAAATTCTTGAACCACCACATGGGGTGGTGGCTAGCATTCTTGGCTTTTGGGTTCGATTCCTGGCTCTGACAAGAAATTTGTGCAAGGGTTGGAAAGGGGTACACTCAGAGGTAAATGTTCAGCCTCGTGAGACAAATCTGAGAAGAGGATTGGATTCCCACCTCAGTCATCCTGGAAGTGTTTTTTCGTGGTTTCCCCCACTTCTACTCCAGGCAAATGCTGGGATGGTTAGTAAATTAATTCTATGGCCACCTCCTTCCCAATCCTATCCTCGGTTTACAAATACACACACTAGTACAGCCATTACAATAACACAGGTTACCATGGAATTTTCACATTTACACCCAAACACAGGACTGATGACGAAGATGTCCCAAGCCACGAATATGAATTAACATCATAAGCATATTTCAATCGATTGCCGATTGCACATGCTTTATTTCCGCCTCGCCACATCTCCCAGTTGTCCTAATGTTGTAACGTGTCCAGAAATCTTGATTGGGACTGTTTATGTGAGAACTGGTGCAATAGCGATGAGCTGTTTGAAGGAGACTTGATTGTAGCATTCCTGAGAATGTACTTGTACTGTCACGTTGGAGGAAGTATCATAATGGATGCGCAACAGACTTAATGTAGTATGAAGATGGCGGCTATGACTGAGGATATACAATTTTCAAAAGAAAAATATGTATTGCCCGTTGAGCCATTATATATTTAAACACAAATTGTGCTAAATGTTCCGGCATAACTCAACAAAATGACAGCGTTTCGCCCCGGTGTGCTATTGGGCTCTTCAGTTGGTTAAAGCACACCTCACCAAGACACTGTCTAGTACACACTGGGAAGGCCATTGCAAGACGTATTTGATACATGTGTATCCGCGTCACGAGCAACGCCAGTGCACTATGGGAGTCGGAACTCCACTCCAAAGCAATTATAACCTTACCTTGGCATTGAATATACAATTTTCAAAAGAAAAATATGTATTGCCCGTTGAGCCATTATATATTTAAACACAAATTGTGCTAAATGTTCCGGCATAACTCAACAGTACGGTATATGGTTTCTTACCTCATATCGAATGTATTCTGGTTGGTAGTAATTACACCCTACGGCTTGAGAGAGAGAGATATCTGCTCTACCAAATATTATTTATTTATTGTTCACAAGTCCATCAGCTTGAGCACAGGCGCCCACCCAATTATTATTTATTAACAAACACAAGAAACAGAAATGCGTAAGGAAAATAGGAACATGGAATGTTGACACATTATTAATGCGGGAAGCTGGAAAATCTGAAATAAGAAATGAATAGATTAAAAATAGATATTCTTGGTATTTCTGAAATGAGATGGCCTGGCACGGGTGACTTTTGGTCAAATGACTACAGAATAATTTACTCAGGGTCAGAAGACGGACCGCTTGGAAGAAAGGGGATAGGAGTGATCATGGAAAAATTCATGGGACTTAGACTAGCGGGATATGTGCAGCATAGTGATAGGATAATTCTAGTCAAGATAAATACGGAGCCAAACAATACAGTTATAATTCAAACATATATGCCAACTACAAATGAAGATTACGAAGGAATTTAAAGAATGTATGAAGATCTGAATCGCCTGATAGAAGGAACAAGAGCAGAAGACAATGTAATCATTGTAGGGGACATGAATGCAACGGTAGGGGAAGGAACAGACGGAACAGCTGTTGGGCAGTTCGGACTGCGAGTCCGAAATAAGAGAGGGGAACGATTGATAGAATTCTGCACTAGGCCTAAATTAGTCCTAACAAATACACTCTTCAACCATCCCAAGAGAAGATGATACACTTGGAAAGCTCCTGGAGACACGAGAAGAGCGCAATTGGATTACATAATGGTAAAAGAAAGGCTTAAAAACCAGGTTAAAAATTGCAGAAGCTATCCAGGTGCAGACATTGTAAGCGATCATAATCTAGTCATGATGCACGCGGAACTCAAATATAAGAAAATCATTAAGAGAATAACTGAGTATCTACAGGTGTCAAAACTTAAGATGCCAAATATCAGACACTAGTTCCAAAGAAGAACAGATGAAATGATAGAAAGAAATACTGACATATTAGAGAAACCAATAGAAAGTCAGTGGGAAATCCTGAAGGAGGAAATACTAGGAACTGCAGAGGAACTACTGAAAAATAAAAACAGCAGGAAAGCATGAATTAGTGAGGAAGTTGTAGAAATGACAACTGAAAGAAGAAGGTTCAAAAACGACACAAGTGACGAAGGAAAACAACAATATAGAAGACTGAGGAATGAAATTGTTAGGAAAGCAAGCGGGACAAAGAAAAATACTTATGTGATATATGTGATGAAATTGACACCGAATTTAAAGCAAATAACTTAGAAAATGCATAAATGAATCAATTTTTTGGTGAGAAGAAACAGAAGGCATGTGGCATTAAAGATGAGACTGGACAATACCTGTATGAAGAGGGAAAGGTTGGGAAGAGATGGAAAGAATATCTAGAGAGCCTTTATGGAGATGAAGTTATGAATAAGGAAGTAATAGAGGAAGAAGACCAGACAGATGCACAGAATAGAGGTGACCAAATACTAAAATCAGAATTTCAAAGAGCACCGAAAGTTTTAAAAAACAAAAAAGCACCAGGTGTAGATAAAATCCCCGCAGAACTGCGGAGAGAAAGCTGAAGATGCAATGTATGGAATGATGTATGAAACTGGAATAGTACCAACTGACTTTACTAAGTGCATAATAATTCCAAAGAAAGCCAGAGCACAAAATTGCGATCAATTTAGGACGTTAACTTTATTAATGCAGCCAGTGGCCATGTACTTTTCTTTTTAGGACCAGTCAGGGAGGGGATATTGGAAGGAAATTGGCCGTGGACCTATTGAAAGGAACTGTCCTGGCATTTGCCTGGTGGTGAAAATGGGAAACCACGAAAACCTTTTTCAGGACGGCCGAGGTGGGATTCGAACCCACGCTCTCCCGATGCCAGCGAGGCACGAGGTAGTGCTTTTTTAGCGCTCTCGGCCACCGCGGCTGGTTATTAAGCCTGACAACACATGCATCTAAAATTCTTACACGTATTAAACTTAGGAGAATGGAGAACAACCTTGATAACTACCTTACAGGTGACCAATTTGGATTCAGAAGGGGAATTGGAACAAGAGAAGCAATATTAACTCTAAGACAAATAATTGACCAACATATCTAGCATTCGTGGATCTGGAGAAAACTTTTGATAATGTGAATTGGAATATACTGTTCAAGTTGTTAAAGAAAGTGGGAGTCTCTTATAGAGATAGAAGAATAATACATAGTTTGTAACAAAAGTTTGGTGCTTTTCAGTCGGTAAACACGAATGTACCCGAATAGAGCTGGGTTATGCCCTAATCCTGAAATAAATTACATGAGATTAATAAATACACTAGGATGACCAGTTTCGATCGTCAAGCGATCATCATCAGATCCATTACACTTAGGCTATAGCATGTATGTTTGAGAATACAGGTGAAAAATATATACATTATGTACAATTATTTAGTTGCAGTGTTGGTAATGCAACTGTCAGTGTATGCTAAATGTGCTATATCTAATGTTAGGTGAAATTCTAAAATAGTGATAAAAATCCGGAATTTGTCTGTTCGGGGTGATTATATGGTTATACAAAATCAACTATGGTTATACTGTAATAATACAGGCTGATACTTATCCGGTTGTCTTCCTAACTGGGACTTCAAGCAGTTTCGTGTTCACTCTGGTACCAGTTATAATCGACTAACCCGGGTGTTAACTGGACGAGACTGGTTTTTCCCATTCTCTCCCTTTTGTTACTATGTTCGTTCTGAGGTCAGTGTCATGTTTATTCGTGTGACGTTGCCAAGTCTAGATAAGAATGTATGTTATTGAATACAGGAAGATCTACAACTATTAAAGACCGTGGAACTATCTTCGCCACACGTGGACTAAAAAGCCATTTAAACTAAGCTGTACACGGTCTATTGAAGACGTCCCGGCACCTTTAATACTGTTGGATACAACATGACAAATGAAGAGGTATTCAGAAGAGCAGGAGAAAGTAGAAGCTTTATGAAGAGTCTGAAAACAAGAAGAGCAAATATGTTGGGACATATTCTCAGACATAATAGCCTGCTAGCAAGAGTCGTCGAAGGGATGTTAGAAGGGAAAAACACAAGAGGAAGACCACCACTTGCATACATCACACAGATAATGACAGACACGAGCACAAAATCATATTGTGAATTGAAGAGGATGGCGGAGAATAGAAAAGATTGGCGAGTTGCTGCAAACCAGCCCCAGGGTTGTTAACTTAAGAGAGATTACAACAAATTGGTTTAGAGATCGGCCGAAACAATTTTATTACAATGTGACGTCGTGTGCATGACGAAATGCATTTGAAACAAAGATCTGCCTAACTATTATTCTCACACCATGTTTAGAGTAAAACTGCAGCCTCTTTACTGTGTTAGCCAACAAACGTTATAATCAACAAACACTAGCAGAGCCAAGTTTTTAGTGGCTGTCACATCTTGAACATGTAATACTGAATGATTCTCTTGCTCGAGGTCCTGAAACATTCCAATGGAGTGACACAATGCCTCAGAGTTCATGATTTTTGGCCTTTTAATCTATATAAAGCTGAATGTTGATTTGTCTGTTATTTATACAAATCTACACCGTTTCACTGATCTGAACCAAATTTTACGCACTTACCCTTTGGAACCCTGCGTGTATGACTGTCCACTTGAAATTTTGTACTGCCCTCTCCATTCCCTACATTTAGGCCCTTTGGCACAAATCTACACCGTTTCACCAAACTGAGCCAACTTTTCCTCACTTACCTTTCGGAATCCTGCAGGTACACTGTCAACTTGAAATTTGGACATCCCTCTCTAATCCCTAGATTAGCTCTTAGACACAAGTCCACCGTTTCACTGAACTGAACCAAACCAAAGTTTTCGTCCTGTCTACTTAAAATTTGTACAGCCCTCTGCATTCCCTAGATTTAGGTCATTTAGTAGGCTACATATAAAATAATCGAATTTGTTGTACAACCAATCTAGGCTCCTTTTAAGCCTCGCAAAGCAAGAAACAAAATTCTGAATGTAAACTTTGGTTCAGATTGGTGAAATGATGTAGATTTGTATAAATAACAGACAAAAACCATGTTTTAAGGCCCTAGAACCAATCGTGTCGAAAGTATTTCGGTGTTGTAGTTCATGTCCAGATATGTTGGGAATTGAGGTGTAACTAAGAATATTTAAATTGGTCTATTGTTGGCTGCATCACGCCCCTACCCGTGTTCTGGCGTGGAATTGCAATAAAAGTTACATCTTGCGCTGCTTACAAATTACAGTCACAGGGAGTAATTAGTGAAAATATATTACTTTGACCCTTAAAACAGTTATCATCATCATTATCATCATGCATAATTGTAGGCCACATCTGCTAACTAAATATTTAGGCCTCTGTATAAGTGTGTTGGTGTTGGGGAAGAACTTTGAGGTTATCAGCTGCAATAAGTGGTCTGTCCATCTCTTCCTAGGATGTCCAATTGGTCTTCTTCCTGGCACCTTCATCTCCAAATACTGGCTTGGAGTTCGGGTCTGATGCATCCGCTTCACATAACCTAACTTTAATCTCGCCACACTCATCCTGTCACGGTCCATAGCTTTATTAAAAATATCATGAAATTCTAAAATGTAGACCACATTGATAATGTCATATGGACCTAATAAGATTTAACAATTTATTTGAGCTTCATTTGATTATCTCCAACGACAAATTTTTAAAAGGTAAAGATCGATCATCAGGTATTCAAAGATCGTGGCAGCCTTGTGTAATAGTGCAATAGCCAATGCATATGTATCTAAAGTTAAGACTTTCTATAAAAGTTCTTTTTTTTTTTTTTAAAGAACCATTCATATGTTCTTATTTCTTACCTAGGCCTGAGTCGCAGTGGAAGAATGTGGGAGTTTGTCAACAGAAATTTGATTACTATAGTGATGATTCCCAGTCTGATCCTTATACACTGGGGATGGGCTAGGATACAGAATGTTGAAGCTTTCGTGAAGAAAGAAGAGAGAAAGGACCTTCCTATCATAGAAGTATGTAGTCTTAGTAGTCTATAAAATTGATCAAATTATATTTTTAAATGAATCAGGCATTCCAATTAAAGAACCTTGGCTCACTTTCAGATCTTGGATTAAGGCATAAATATATCAGGAATTCAATGTAACTTATGGAGTGTAGTGTTTTTACACCAGTGTGCCGTAAATGAGTCGCTGTTGTACCGTGAGAAAATCAAAATAAAGTTATCAGTCGTTAATATCAATCCTTAATTAATTAATGAATGATTTAATTTGCCACCATGGACAGCATCCACATTTGCAAATAAATAAAAATAAATATATGTATGACACAGTGAGCCTCCGTGGCTTAGGCGGGAGCACGCCGGCCTCTCACCGCTGGGTCTGTGGTTCAAATCCCGGTCACTCCATGTGAGATCTGTGCTGGACAAAACGGAGGCAGACAGGTTTTTCTCCGGGTACTCCGGTTTTCCCTGTCACAATTTCATTCCAGCAACACTCTCCACTATCATTTCATTTCATCTGTCATTCATTTAATCATTGCCCCAGAGGAGTGCGACAGGCTTCGGCAGCCGGCACATTTCATATCCTCGCCGCTAGATGGGGGCTTCATTCATTCCACTCCTGACCCGGTCGGAGACTGGAAGCAGGCTGTGGATTTTTTCATATGTATGACACAAATCCACAATTAAACATACACTATAAGAGAAAAGTTCATTATAGTCCCTTATTATTTTTTTGTTATTAGTTATTGTTGCAATCACCATTCCCTAATATGAAATGATACGGAAGAGTTCATTTAGTAGGACTATTGTTGTACAAATAATTATGTTCTGTTTATTGTTAAAGACTGTTGCTGTATGATAGAGAATAACCGTTTGACTTTCCATGTTGAGAGAACACAATAGGCCTATTGACTAGTTAGGCAGTGTTTTAATCGAGTCTTGTGATTTTACGCATAAGCCGAGAAAATTACTAGGCCATGGAATATCTCGCAAGAAACATTAACCAAAATAAAATATATCATTATTTTTAGCCTACTGTAGACTTATGAAATCTACATGGGCCAAATGCCCGTTTGTCTGTGTGTATGTCGGCCCCTCCTCCCTTTCAGTTGAAACATGACGAAACTGAATTGAACCAAATTAGGTACAGATGTAGCACTAGTAAAAGGGTCTTAATGTCATGTTTTTTATCGCCGCCATTTTAACCAAAACAAAATGGTGACCACCCAAATGTTGGATGCTTAAATCATATTATGACTAAACTAATCATCGGATCTCTACCAAATTTTGGAAAAATATACCGTCTTGTGAGATGTGTCCAGTGCCAAAACTATAAGGTTTCAAGATGGTAGCCTTGTGAATCCTGTAAGCATTATAATCCAATGTATCATTCTTCACAGTTTGTGGCATTCAGATAGTTCACTCTGTTGCCAATGTACTAACAACATGAGACTCTATGCTAAGTGCAGATGCCATCTTGAAATTATAAAACATAAAAATAAATTAACTCTCAACTACTATAAGAGCTGCAGCTACTGTAACGAAAATTAGTGTCAAGACACAAGAATAGACTCTCCATACATTCTCCATACTCCCCGCAAAATATTATACTGTAACATTAAAATCGACAACTTGGAATGAAATAGGGTAATTATGATGAATCTTGCCAAGAGGTGAGCATCATATTAGAGTGTTAGTCAGAAGATAATCCCACTGAATATAGCGCACAGTGACTATCTTGAAATTACAAAATAAATTATTAACTTTCAGTATCATAGAGTTATAATAACATAATTTAGTAATAAAATAAAACCTTATAAGTTGATTTGTATGCCCAGAGCAAACGACCAGCGACTCCATAGAAACTTAGTGAATCCTATTATAAATACAGAAGACTAGCTACAATTGTAGAACAGGGTGGGGCAAATAAAAGTAGCCTGGGGAACAGAGTTCCAGGTTACAAAGAAACACACCAAAGGAATGGAGATACTGTAGTTCACTAACCTGCTTATAAGTTAGCAGATGTTGAAAATGACTACCATTCACCTCTTGACACCTTTCAGTCCTGGTCAGCAAGTTGCAGAAGGCAGATCGCTGGAATTGCTGCAATCTCATCAGAAATGTTCTGCTGCAGTTCTTGAAGACTATGAGGGTTGTTGCGATACACCTTAGCCTTGAAGGTTCCCCACAGAGAGTAATCGTACACGGACAGATCAGGTCACCTGGGTGGTCAGCTAGGGCCGAGATCAGACTGACTTCAGCTAACAACTCTGTCAGGAGTGGAGATTGTGTGAATGTAATCCATGGTTGGGCGGGATATATGGGCAGTTTCACCATCCTGTTGGAAGTAACAGTAGGTCTTTTCCTCCTCAGTTAACTTTGCCACAAATGGATTGAAAATGTTAAAATGTAAAGCTCCGAATTCAACATCTGTTGAAAGAAAATGGAACCAATAATACGGCATGCAGACACTGCACACCAAACACCAACCTTCTGTTCATGCAATGATGTATGGTGGAAGTGATGCGGATTCTCTGTTACCCAGTACCTGTCATTCTGTGAGTTGACATAACCACTCGGGTGAAACCAGGCTTGATCAGAAATAAAGAAAATATCCATATCCAAGCCATGCATTGTTATCTCAGTGAACAGCCAATCACAAAACTGTGAGTTGACATAACCACTCGGGTGAAACCAGGCTTTATCAGAAATAAAGGAAAGATCCATATCCAAGCCATGCATTGTTATCCCAGTGAACACCCAATCACAAAACTGGAAGCGCTGAGGAGCATCTGAGCATCTGTTGGCTTAAATGCATGAACAACAGACACTTTGTAGGGATGCATTTTCAGGTCCAGGTGAAGTATTTATCCGCATGTTCAACGTGATATGACGGTCTGTTGCGATGGGCGTCGGGTTGATTTCTTAGGGCTCCGAAGCATTCTCTGGTTAACTGCATCCACATTTTCTGGTGTGCGACATGTTTCGGAGTGTTTTTTGTCTTGTTCAAAACAGATTCTGTCTGATGCCATTTTGTGACTAATCGTTGCATGGCACTCTTTGCTGGCACCTTAAAAAAAGCCAACTCCGTACAGGCCATGGAGGCCCTGGGAGTAGTGGAAGGTAGAGGCTTCCACTTTTTGTGACATCGGCACTAGATGGGATGGAGTTGTCAGCTCCACGCCCGGCCGCCTTTGCTCCCAGGAAGTACCCTGGTACTCATTTCCGGTGTAGGCTGAGTGAACCCCAGGGCTATTTGCGTTTCCGAAAGTGGTAGTTTTGCTTCTAAAATCCACTACCTGGGTGGGGATCGAACCCACTCTCTTTCAGTTAGAAGCTCAGCGCCTCTACCGACTGTGCCACGCAGCCCCCTGCTGGCACCTTAACCCCTTTAAACTCATGAGCAAACAACCGACCACACTCTTTCCACGAATTTGTTTAACGTACCTTTCCACAACGAACACCTTCTGCTGCACTGCAAGTACCATCTTCATCTGTGCACTGATCAATTCACACTGACAACCCCCGCACTACTGTGACATCTGAACCGGTTTTGATCACGTGCTGTGCACGTGTGCATGGTGTAGCCCCAAGTCTTGGCCACTTTTATGTGCAACATCTGCTACAGTATAAGCAGGTTAGTGAACTACCTCCTTTCTTGTGATGTGTTTCTTTGTAACTTGGAACTCTGTTCCCCGGGACACTTTTATTTGCCCCACCCTGTACAATAATATTAACGAAAATTTTAAACCTCAACACAGTGATCAGGATCTGATGATGGCAACTTGAGGGTCGAAATGCTTAATCTCAAATTGCCCCATTTATTAGTGATAATTAACTAATACATGTAATTTTTTCAGGAGTGTATTTACATATTTATACTTTGTACCCCACCCATTCATTGGGCAAATTGGTGTTACTGACTGAAGAGCTACAAATGACAGTTTGTACAGGTAACACTGAAAGAATGGCTTCAAATCTTACCATCCATAGATTCAAGATGTCGGCTAGGCATACTATTAAATTAAACATTACTGAGAGCGATTAAGGGAATTACTTGCGTGTGGCGGAGATCTTTCCGGTCACGGAGGGAGTCTGTTATTTTGTGTAGACTAAGGATAGGTCATGCAAGATCCACCCACTCGTACCTCACGAAAAGGGAAGACCCCCCGCTTTATACCTGAGGTGCCGTATTCACCGTGGCCCACATTTTAACTGAGTGTGTGGATCTTGCTGACTTACGAAGAAACCTTGGTTTGCAGATGACACTCAAACTTATATTAGCCGATGATGTGGTGGCTGCTGACCTAGTCATCCCCTTTATAAGGGAGAGTGAGTTAGGGCCATCAATCTTAATTTACAAGTGAATATTGACTCAAAGACTTGCTCTTTTTTGAATTTCTGATTTTTGTTTTTCCGTAATTTTGTTTACTGTTATAATTATTTAAAAAAAATTTTTTTTGTGTTATTAATTTTTGGTCTTTTCATATTTAGGTGTCCACCTCTAAGATTTTAATTCCATTCTAAATTTGTATAGCCTACTTTAATCTGTGTTAAGAGGGGCAGGTGTTCTCGTAGTTCTGCCCCTTAAAACAATAACTAAATTATACATTAGTAACTCAGGATGTTATTCCACACCTAAGGTGAAACTTAGTAGAAGAGGAGCATTGTATAAGAGGCATCAGTAGTGTTAGTGATACATTTATCACACCGAATATAGGTTGCAGCAGCCATCCTGAAAACTAAAAGAAGTAACTTTTTATGTTTTAGAGTTGTTGTGTGAGTCTTCGGTCTTTTGACTGGTTTGATGCAGCTTTCCATGCCTCCCTGTCCTGAGCTAATCGTTTCATCTCTACATAGCTACCACACCCTACATCCGAGGCAATCTGTTTAAGATATTCCAACCTTGGTCTACCCCTACAGTTCTTGTCCTCTACCCTTCCTTCCATAACTAAGCTTGCTATTCCTGGGTGTTTTAGTATGTGTCCTACCAACCTATCTCTTCTCTTCATTAGCAGTTGCCAGAAACATATCTCCTCTCTCACTCGTCTTAATACCTCTTCGTTTGTAACCCTATCTACCCATCTGATCTTCATCATTCTCCTGTAACACCACATTTCGAATGCTTCAATTCTCCTCTTTTCTGCTGCACCAACAGTCCCAGTTTCACTTCAATAGAGTGCCACGCAACTGTCAAAGGCTTTCAAAAATGACTTCTTAATACCTAAATCAATATTCGATGTCAACAGATTTCTTTCTTGTAGAAATGCTTTCCTTGCCTGAACCAACCTACTTTTTATACCCTCTTTGCTTCATCCATCTCTGGTTATTTTGCTTCCTAAGTAACAGAAGTCTCCTACTTCCTTTAGCTTTTCACCTGCCAATTTGATGTCCATAGAGGTTTCTGATTTATTTCAGCTGCTTTCCAATATTTTTGTTATACATTTATTAATTTTCATCATGAATTATTTCCTCAAGATGGAATCCATACCATTCAAAAACTCATTCAAATCCTCAAGCATGTCGGCAAAAATGACCATGTCATCAGCAAATCTCAGAGTTGAAATTATTTCTCCTTGAATCTTCACACCCACTTAAAAATTTTCTCCAATTCCTCATTGCTTGTTCAATGTAAAGATTGAAAAGTATGGGTGATAAGTTGCAGCCTTGCCTTACACATTTCTGAATACCAGCTTCTCTCTCATGTCCTTCAGCTCGAATGACTGTCGTCTGGTTTCGTATAGATTGTAGATCACCCTCCTTTCCCTGTACTTTATTCCAATCGTTTTCAAAATGCCAAACAATTTAGCCCAATCAACGTTATCAAAAGATTTCTCTAAGTCTACAAATGCCATGAACGTTCTATTATCTTTCCTTATTCTACCTTCCAAAATCAGCCTAAGAATCAGCTTCCCTTGTTCCTACATTTCTCCTGAAAGCAAACTGGTCTTCACCCAACTCAGTTTCTATCTGGCTTTCCATCCTCTTGTAAATTATTCTAGACAGGATCTTTGAAGCATGAGTAATCAGCTGTTTGTACGATAATCTTCACATCTGTCAGATCCTTCTTTCTTCGGTATAGGGATGATAACATTCTTCTTGAAATCAGGGGGTACCTCACCTGTCTCATAAATCCTACACACCAAGTGAAATAACCTGATCAGACCTTCATCTCCTATACAGCGTAGCAACTCAATCTGTATATCATCTATGCCTGGTGCTTGGTTCCTGCTTAAGTCTTCCAATGCTCTGTCAAATTCTGATCTCAATATTAAATCTCCTGTCGCATCATCAATTTCCTCTCCCATTTCCATTACATATTCTCTAATTCCTTTCCCTTATACAAACACTCAATGTGAGCTTTCCATCTCTCAACCTTTTCTTCCCTATCTGTTAGAGGCTTTCCATCTGTGTCCTTAATATTACAGCACTAGTCTTCTTTTCCCCAAAAGTATTCTTAATCCTTCGATAAACTGTGTCTACTTTTCCTAATTTCATACAATTTTCTATACCTGCACATTTCTCTTTCAACCAGTCTTCTTTTGCTTCCTTGCACTTCTTGTTAACCTTATTTCTGAGACGTCTGAATTCTGCTTTCCCCTTTTCATCTCATACATTCTTGTGATTCCGCCTTTCATCCATCAATTCTAGTATATCCTGAGTGATCCACGGTTTTCTACCTATTCTTTCTTTCCTACCAATGTTTTCTTCTGCGTATTTTGTTATTTTAGTCTTCAAATGTGCCCATTCGTCTGCAATTGAAGTTTGCTCTGGGTTTTTCATTAGTCCTTCCTTTATACTCTTCTTGAATATTTCATTTACATCCTTCTCTTTCAGTCTGTCTATTGCGCACCTTTTTGGCTTTTGACTTTTCTTCAGTTTCTTCAACTTTAATCTGCATTTCATAACAACCAGATTGAGGTCAGAGTTTATGTCAGCACCGGGATATGTTTTACAATCCAAAATCTGGTTTCGAAATCTCTGCTTGACCATAATGAAGTCGATTTGGTAATGCCCTGTATCTCCTGGTCTCATTCATGTGTATATTCTTCTATTGTGGTTACTGAATAAGGTGTTAGCCATAACCAACTCATGCTTGGTGCAGAATTCCATCGGTCTGCTTCCTTGATCATTCCTTTCACCTAATCCAAAATCTCCTACTATCTTCCCTTCTCTTCCTTTTCCTTCCACAGCATTCCAATCTTCCATTACTATAACATTTTCATCACCCGTGACATACCTCAGAATTTCATCTATTTCTTCGTAGACCTTCTCAACATCTTCATCATCAGCTTGACTGGTAGGCATATAGACTTGTACCACTTTGGTGTACGTATGTTTTGTATTGATTTTAGCTGCGATAATCCGTTCCCTATATTGCTCATAATATTCCACCCGCTGTCCAATTTTCCTACTTAATATGAGGCCTACCTCTGCATAGCCGTTGTTTGATTTAGTGCTAATGATCCTATAGTCTCCTGACCAAAAGTCCTGTTCTTCTCGCCAGCGCATTTCACAGCCCATCCATTTCCCTCTCTTAAGTTTTCTAACATTCTACGCTCCAATCCGTAGAATGTCAGATTTTAGAGATATAATTACGAAAATGTTTGATGAGGTAGAATCTAATATGCCTAAAGCAAAATAACAGCAACTTTAAATTTTCAACATGGTGGCCTGGTATAATATTAAAACCTAAAAGTGAATTATTCAGAATGTAAATATACAATTAAAAGGAAATTTAGTGCAAAGGAAGTACCATATAATGTAAGTGACCTGGCTGAAATAATCCATAAGAATAATACGCTGAATACAACTTGTGGTGGCCATCTTGAAAATAGATGTGATAATGAATAACTCAATGTATTTTTAAGATACAACAACGAAAATTAGTAGTAACGTAGAGCCTTGTAAGTGTCTTCCTATGACCAAGTCATCAGAACAGGGATTCCACAAGTTTTTGATGGCGGCTGGGTGTATTCTTGAAACTTGATTACTATTAACGCAAAATTTATTGAGAGCGAAGCTTAATACAAAACATCTCGCTACCATTATTCATGGTAATATGACACTGAATTTTGCGCGCAGTGGCCATCTTGTAACACTCTCTAAGGGTTGCAAGACCTTGACGTGGTGAGAGTGCTTGCAAGGTCTGATGATACTTTGGGCTATGCCGGCGGTAGCGTAACTACTGGCAGGGCCTCCCTTGCCGGACAGGCCAAAGGTGGGGATCCAGACTAAGAAGCAACCCAACGACTCCAAATGTGGAAGAGGAGTGAGAGCCAACGAAGGAGGAGGTGGAAGAGACACTTCAGGATAGGGAGAGGCAGACGAGGCTCCAAAGCCATGGTGAAGGCAGCTTGTCTAGAGATTGGATGCCTTGAGAACAATATCCCCATCCTCTGGTAGAGGTTAGGTGTAAGGTTAACAGCCTTACCCTGTAAAAAATATCTTGTTGAGAAGGACCAAACACAAAATAAAATGGACATATCTTTTGAACAACGACCATAGCAAGTTAAAAGGACACGCATAAGGAAAATGGACATAAGGTTGGCTACTTGGAATGTAAGAACGATGTTACAACCAGGGAAGATGTAAGAAATTGGGAGAGAGATGAATAAATTTGGATTGGATTTAGTGGCACTACAAGAGATAAGGTGGAATGGAAGAGGAAGAATTGATAAGAAAGATTTTATTTTATATTATAGTGGACCAGAAAGAAGAACAGAATTATTTGGCACAGGATTTATTGTAAATCAGAAAATAAGGGAAAGTGTTCTAGGTTTTGAAACTATATCTGATAGAATATGTAAATTAAGATTTAAGGGCACTTTAAAAGCATGCACCAACAGAAGATGCAGAAGAGGATTGTAAAGATGAGTTTTATGACGAACTAACGAGAGTAATTGACAGCGCACCCAGATATGACCTGTTGTTTACTCTTGGTGACTTCATTGCAAAGATTGGACGTGAAGACTTGATGAACCAGGTGGCAGGACGATATTCATTACATGATGAGACAAGTGTAAATGGTTAATTGCTCGGCCAGTTGGCTACAGCAAATAATTTGGTTATTAGGAGCACCTATTTCAATCATAAGAACATCCATAAAGGCACGTGGCAGGTACCCGGAAGTGACCAAGTGAACCAAATAGACCATGTCTTAGTGGGAGCAAGACATACTTCGACCGTTATTGATGTGCAGGCCTGCAGAGGACCCAATTGTGATCCAGACCATTTCTTGGTCAAAGCTGTAATAAGGCAAAAACTATCTAATGCACAGACGAGACAACCATCAGAAAGAAAGAAGTGGAACGACCCAAGATAAGAAAACAATTTTAAAGAGGAGATTAAAAGGCGACTGCAGACAACAAATGCTATGGATATCGAAGAGAAATGGGAAGATATTACGTCAGCAATTCAAGAAAGTGCCCAGGAAGTATTAGGAACTAAAGAGAGAGTAAAGAATGAATGATTCGATAAAGAATGTGAAGAAGCAATGGACAAGAAAAATGAAGCAAGGAAGTTAATATTACAAAAAAATACAAGCCAAATAGAGAAAAGCAACAAAGTTATGTAAAAAGAAAAAGAAGGGAATGTTAATGAGAAAGTTAGATGGAGTAGAAGAGAGAAGATAACAAAATTTTATTCACAAGTTAACTGGTTCAGGAAAGGGTATCAACCTAGGCTTACTGGATGTAGAGACAAACGGGGGAAAATATTAGACGAGGATGATATTATCAATAGATGGAAGGAACGTTTTGAAGAGTTATTAAATATAAGGACTGAAGAAGAATGTGATACACATCCCAAGATAATGAATGTAGAACCACATATAGAAACACCAACCATTCATGAAGTGCAGGAAGCCATTGAGATCCTAAGAAATAATAAAGCCCCGGTGGAGGATGGCATTACGAGTGAGATGTTAAAAAAACTCTGGACAAGAAATTATATCTGAAATATATAATCTTATTGTCAAGATATGGGAGGAAGAGAATATGCCATCTCAGTGGAACATCGGAATAATTTTTCCCATACAGTATATAAGAAAGGAAATAAGTATAATATTGCAATTTACCGAGGAATTACATTACTGAATATTGTCTATAAAGTGTTTTCCAATGTGCTATTAAAGAAGTTGCAGATCTACTATGATGTATTCCACAAGAATAGAAGTACTGTTGATCAAATCTTCGTTGTTAGACAAGCTAGAGAAATAATTTATGAACAAAACATAGATCTTCATATGTTGTTTGTAGACTATAGACAAACCTTTGATAGTGTTGACACAAAAGGATTGTACAGATATATGGAATTCCCGGAAAGGTGATAAGATTAGTGAGAATAACCGCAGAAAATGCTAAAGCCAAAGTAATGGTGGAAGGTAAACTTAGTGTTGAATTTTCTTTAGAAAGAGGTGTATGACAGGGTGATGCCATGTCCGCTTCGCTATTCAACTTGGCATTAAATAAAGTATTGGATAAATTGGAAGGAGCAAATAATAATAGTATATAAATCAACCCAAATGTGTGCCGATGCTGATGATGTATTGATTGCTAGAAGACTAGACTATTTAAAGGAGATTTTTGAAGAGATGAAGAAGGAAGGGGAAAAAAGGGTCTAAATGTGAATGCGGCCAAAACAAAGTACATGCACCTAACATCTGTTGAAAGAAGAAGAAACTGTTAATTTAATAATATACTTCTGCACATTTGAAAATGTTGTAAATTTGTAGTATTTGGGTGTTCTAGTTAATAATAAAAACAAAGTGAGTGAAGAAATGAATGTTGTTGTTTGAGTCTTCAGTCTTTTGACTGGTTTGATGCAGCTCTCCATGCCTCCCTGTCTTGAGCTAATCGTTTCATCTCTACATAGCTACCACACCCTACATCCGAAGCAATCTGTTTAACATATTCTAACCTTGGTCTACCCCTACAGTTCTTGTCCTCAACCCTTCCTTCCATAACTAAGCTTGCTATTCCTGGGTGTCTTAGTATGTGTCCTACTAACCTATCTCTTCTCTTCATTAGCAGTCGCCAGAAACATCTCTCCTCTCCAACTCGTCTTAATACCTCTTCGTTTGTCACCCTATCTACCCATCTGATCTTCATCATTCTCCTGTAACACCACATTTCAAATGCTTCAATTCTCCTCTTTTCTGCTGCACCAACAGTCCCAAGTTTCACTTCCATAGAGCGCCACGCTCCAGACAAAGGCTTTCAAAAATGACTTCCTAATACCTAAATCTATATTCGATGTCAACAGATTCCTTTTTTGTAGAAATGCTTTCCTTGCCTGAGCCAACCTACTTTTTATATCCTCTTTGCTTCGTCCATCACTGGTTATTTTGCTTCCTAAGTAACAGAAGTCTCCTACTTCCTTCAGCTTTTCACCTGCCAATTTGATGTCCATACAGGTTTCTGATTTATTTCAGCTGCATTCCAGTATTTTTGTTTTACATTTATTAATTTTCATCATGTATTCATTCCGTAAGACGGAGTCCATACCATTCAAAAACTCATTCAAATCCTCAGGTGTTTCGGCCAAGATGACGATGTCATCAGCAAATCTCAGAGTTGAAATTATTTCTCCTTGAATCTTCATTCCCACTTTAAATTTTTCTCCAATTTCCTTCGTTGCTTGTTCAATGTAAAGATTGAAAAGTATGGATGATAAGTTGCAGCCTTGCCTTACACCTTTCTGAATACCAGCTTCTCTCTCATGTCCTTCAGCTCGAATGACTGCTGTCTGGTTTCTGTATATATTGTATATCGCCCTCCTATCCCTGTACTTTCGGTCTTCCTCTCGGTCTCTTTCCTTCCCACTTCGTCTCGTGTACTCTCCTGGGTATCCTCTTCTCCTCCATTCGTTTTACATGTCCATACCATGTAAGTCTAGATTTCTCTATACCATCCTGTAATGGTTCCTCCTCCATTAATTCTCTGGTCCTCTCATTTCTTATTCTGTCTATCTTTGTAGCTCCAATACTGCTTCTCAAGAACCTCATCTCACTGGCCTGTATTTTGCTCTTCTCCCTTCCTTTCATAACCCAGGTCTCCGAGGCATACGTCAGGATAGGGACATAGTACATCCGATATATGATCTTTTTGCTGTTCTGAGGGACATCCTTGCTCCATAACATGCTTCTCACACTCCTCCGAAATGCTTCTGCCTGCCTCCCCCGCTCATTTATTTCTCTATCGTTTCTTCCATTATCTTGTATCAGGCTTCCCAGATACTTGAAACTCTCCACTTTCTTCAGCTGAAGGGGGTGGAAGAAAGCGTGAGGAAGAGAGGAGAAGGCTGGACAAGGGTGGAGGTTGATAGATGGTAGGAAGACAGAAGACGTTGGAGAGGCTTGTGTTCCAAACAGACCCGGCCAGTGGCTGGAAACTGTGCAAGATGATGATGATCCCTGTACTTTATTCCAATAGATTTCAAAATGTCAAACAATTTAGTCCAATCAACGTTATCAAAAGCCTTTTCTAAGTCTACAAATGCCATGAACGTTCTCTTATTTTTCCTTATTCTACCTTCCAAAATCAACCTAAGACTTAGTACAACTTCCCTTGTTCCTACATTTCTCCTGAAACCAAACTGGTCTTCACCCAACTCCGTTTCTATCTGGCTTTCCATCCTCTTGTACATTATTCTAGACAGGATTTTTGAAGCATGAGTAATCAAGCTGATTGTACGTTAATCTTCACATCTGTCAGTTCCCACTTTTTTTTGGTATAGGGATAATAACATTCTTCTAGAAATCAGGGGGTACCTCACCTGTCTCATAAATCCTACACACCAAGTGAAATAACCTGATCAGACCTTCATCTCCTATGCAGCGTAGCAACTCAATCGGTATGTGCCTGGTGCTTTGTTCCTGCTTAAGTCCTCCAATGCTCTGTCAAATTCTGATCTCAAAATTAAATCTCCTTTTGCATCCTCATCAATTTCCTCCTCCCTTTCCATTACATGATTCTCAATCTCCTTTCCCTTATACAAACACTCTATGTAAGCTTTCCATCTCTCAACCTTTTCTTCCCTATCTGTTAGAGGCTTTCCATTTGTGTCCTTAATATTACAGCACTTAGTCTTCTTTTCCCCAAAAGTATTCTTAATCCGGGGGCGTGGTGGCTCAGCGGTCTAGCTGCATGCCTCTCACCAAGGCGGTCCGGGTTCGATTCCCGGTCAATGCATGTTAGATTTTCGAAGTGAAATGCCATGTCCTGTGGTTCCGATTCCACGTAAAAAGGAGGTCCCATGGCTCATAATCACAAGATTCACGGTCACGTTAAACTACAATCTTCCTTTTTTTAATTCTTAATCCTTCGATAAGCTGTGTCTACTTTTCCTAATTTCAGACAATTTTCTATACCTGCACATTTCTCTTTCAACGATTCTTCTTTCGCTTCCTTGCACGTCTTGTTAACCTCGTTTCTCAGACGTCTGTATTCTGCTTTCCCCTTTTCATCTCTTACATTCTTGTGTTTCCGCCTTTCATCCATCAATTCTAGTATATCCTGAGTGATCCACGGTTTTATACCTATTCTTTCTTTCCTACCAATGTTTTCTTCTGCTGATTTTGTTATTTCATTCTTCAAAAGTGCCCATTCGTCTGCAATTGAAGTTGGTTTAGGGTTTTTCATTAGTCCTTCCTTTATACTCTTCTTGAATCTTTCGTTTACATCCTTCACTTTCAGTCTGTCTATTTCCCACCTTTTTGGCTTTTGACTTTTCTTCAGTTTCTTCAACTTTAATCTGCATTTCATAACAACCAGATTGTGGTCAGAGTTTATGTCAGCACCAGGATATGTTTTGCAATCCAAAATCTGGTTTCGAAACCGCTGCTTGACCATAATGAAATCTATTTGGTAATGCCCTGTATCTCCTGGTCTCATCCATGTGTATATTCTTCTATTATGGTTATTGAATAAGGTGTTAGCTATGACCAACTCATGCTCGGTGCAGAATTCAATCAGCCTGCTTCCTCGATCATTCCTTTCACCTAATCCGAAATCTCCTACTATCTTCCCTTCTCTGCCTTTTCCTACCACAGCATTCCAATCTCCCATTACTGTAACATTTTCATCACCCTTGATATACCTCAGAATTTCATCTATTTCTTCGTAAACCATTTCAACATCTTCATCATCAGCTTGACTGGTAGGCATATAGACTTGTACTACTGTGGTGCACGTAGGTTTAGTATTGATTTTTGCTACAATAATCCGTTCACTATATTGCTCATAATATTCCACCCGCTGTCCAAGTTTCCTACTCAATATGAGACCAACCCCTGCTTGGCCATTGTTTGATTTGTGCTAATGACCCTATAGGCACCTGACCAAAAGTCCTGTTCTTCCTACCAGCGCATTTCACTAATCCCAACCAAATCCAACCTCAACCTATCCATTTCCCTTTCTTAGTTTTCAAACCTTCCATCTCCTAGCAGACTTCTAACATTGCACGCTCCGATCTGTAGAATGCCAGATTTCCTCTTTGTCACTTCTGTGATGTTAACCCCCTCCCGAGTAGTCCCCACCCGGAGATCCGAACGGGGGACTAGTTTACCTCCGGATTGAAATTTTACAAGGGACCGTTAGCTGATCTTTAACGAAGATTAATGGAACTGGACCTTATTCTTTCAATCAAATTGATTATATTTAGAAATGAGATGTCTTGGAAATAATTCAAGAGTTAGGCATATTCAGTAATATTCCTGGGGTACTCTTAAATTCTAATTCAAGGGAGTGCCTTACCCCCAAAGTGGGCACTTAAGTGTTGAAGTTAATACAAGCCTGTGCAATGACCTAATAATTTGAAAGTGTCATTACCTGCGGTCTAAGGGGTCTGGAGCACAGTATCACTCTTAATAGGTGGGAGTCAAGATAATGTCACTAAATTCCTAAATACAACATAGTAAATTAATTCCCCCTGCAAATAATTTTTCCTTTTGTTTGCAACCGGAAGATGACCTCAATGACTGTTATTACCAAGGAACTTTTTCATTTCTAGTCCCTGTAGGTATGATAATATACAAACTCTTGTAGAGAAGTGTACTGTGTTACTATGTTTTGAGGTCTGTTAGCAGGATGTGTCAGAATACTTATAGCCTGTCTCTGTTGTGAAATTGCTTTGGTATCAAATGTATAGATAATGCATGGTATGTTTTGTTTTTCACAGGGAGCTCGATACCTGACAGACAGACTGAAACTTTGGAAGGAAGAGGATAGCCCCAAGCCCGAGGAATAATGCTACTGTTATGTTAGAAATTGTGGTTTCAATATTAGAGGTAAATATATATTCCTTACAAGGATCACTCATCAAATCGACCTCTCTGATGTTGATGAAACTTGGTGAACAACATAGTTTCAAGTTCTGGAGCTGAACCAAAAAGCCATCGCATGGCTTTGAGTGATTGGCCAGAATTCATGGCATGTGCGTTTTTTGCAAAGGTATCTTTGAGACTAAAATTCAGCAATTTTTTAATGTTTGTGCCGTGTCTTGTGTGGGGTTTCACCTAGGAACACCAAGCCGGCTCATCAGCGGGCTCTTGGTGTCCGTGGCCGGATCCCCACAGGAGTAGCGAACTGTACGCTACCTACCTTTTTATGAAGTGCACCTGCTTTTCTTAACTGCGAAAGCTAAAAACTCCAACAGCCTTAACCTCCCTAAGAAGGCATCCAAAAAGATAGTACATTGGCTTTCACGGCCATTGAATTAAAACTCAGCAATTTTTCTAGTTTTGTGCTGTGTCTTGTGTGGGGTTTCGCCTAGGAACACCAAGCTGGCTCATCAGCGGGCTCTTGGTTTCCGTGCCTGGAGTTGAGCTTTTAGCTCTCGCAGTTTCGAGGCTCAGGTGCGCTTCATAAATAGGTAGGTAGCGTGCAGTTCGCTACTCCTGTGGGGATCCGGGGGCGGACACCAAGAGCCCGCTCATGAGCCAGCTTGGTGTCCTAGGCGAAACTCCACACAAGACACGGCACAAATCTAGAAATATTGCTGAGTTTTAATTCACTGGCCGTGAAAGCCAATATACCATATCTTTGAGACTGTTGATGATCATACCATTCAAATAACAAATGTTATTTTGGCTGCTACAGAGGAAACATTACCTTCCTCATCCAGCAACTCCCACCATAGGTTGTTCCTTGGTGGACAGCTGAGGTTGCAGCAGCCATTAAAGATCATCAACGTGCTTTCAAACGTTATTGGAGGCAAGATACTGTGGCCAACTTTATCTCCTTCATAAGGATGTTTGCTAAAGCTCGATATATGATATGGGAGAGTAAGAAAACGATGTGGACTAAGCTTTGCTGGATATCCAGACTCCCAACACCGTTGACAATACCCAGAGTCTCCAACAATGGAGATGTAACCACCGGCTCACCCTTCGCTACAAGTGTGGAAACCCATAGAAACCCTCTGTCCAACCAAAGATGAACCAACGTTCAGGCCACACACTGTGAGATTATCATCACCACTCCTTTGGCGACAGCAATCCCACTGCAAGAGCCTGAGATCTACATGGATCGAAAATTCAAGGTTAAGCATTTAACAGGAGTTGAACTTCAGGAAAGCCGAGCTACGGAACAATTAACAAAAGACGAATATGGATGAAATGAGCCGATGGGGATGAGATAAACTAAATGGGGGAGGGATGATCAATTTCTGGTACTTCAATACCACAGTACATCACTAATTGCCCTTCAGTACAATAAACAATAGCAACAAAGGCAACAAGCTGAAAACGAAAACTTAATATTATATTGTTTTACCAAAAGTCAAGGAAAACTAACAGATAGAGAGCTCGTAAGGCAAGTAACGGAGTTACGTACTCTGCCATCAATCTGAACAATATGGGAGTTTAATATCACAATGAGGTACATAACTCGTCTGTTTAAGAATGAGCGTGTAGTGTGCTTCTAGAAGTAGGTCTACAGTAAATTGAGAACCATGAGTGCATATCGGCCCTACCAATCCTAATGTGTAAAGTCGCTAACCTTAAATGCAGTGCAACACGAATCCAACAAACTCACTAAATTCAAACAACACTACTTAACTTTAGCTCAATGTTACAATTTCAATTAGCACTACCGGTCACATCAATAAACACACACGCCTGTTTTCAATAACTTTGCTCCCCCAGGGGCTCACATCTTGTGGGCGTGGGTTGGCGACCACGGGGCCCCAGCTGAGTTCGGCATTGCTTCCACTTACTTGTGCCGGGCTCCTCTCTGTCTTCTTTCCTGTCGACCTCACTTGGTCAACTCTTGCTCTCTTCTGACCCCGACGGTATTAGGGTATCCGAGGCCTAGGGAGTCTCTTCCTTTCCCGCCTTAATTGGCCCTTGTCTAATCTTTTCTGATACCCTCCTTCTGCGAGGGGTCAGCCTTCTTTTTCTCTTCCTTTTACCTCCTGCCTTGTGCTCTAGGCCCTTAAGGAGGCAGGGTGTATGTAGCCCCACCACTTCTGGTGCACCCTAGATAATGCTACACCCTCGGGGGCTCACGGCTGGTGAGTTCGGGGGTTGGCGACCCCGAGGGATTCCTGAGCTGGGTCCGTTTTCCCTTTTTGTCCCTTCCCTTTGGGGCGGACCCTCTCCTCTGTCACTTTCCTATCTGCCTTTCATGGCTCTCCTTCCTTCCAAGTCCCTCAATCCGCCATCTTCGAGGGTTGAGGGCATTTCTTTTCCTCCTGTCCTTGATTTGCCTTATTCTCCTTTAGTTTTCCATTTCTTCTTCTAGTATGTAGGTTAGTAGTTAGTTTTAGTTTTAAGTTTGCTTTTCATTTCATCTTCACGATCACCCAAACCATCAGGGGCCGATAACCTAGATGTTAGGCCCCTTAAAACAACAATTATCATCATCATCAATAACTTTGCTTAAGACCACTTTAGTTTTGAGTAACATAAGATCTACGATTACTTATCCGATTGCACATATTAACCCCACCACAAGATCCCCTTATTACACCATGATCTCTGCTTACAAGTCAAACAAATTACTTAAATTATAAGCCAAACATCAAGGAACAATTACAACCTTAATGAAATCCAGGTCTATTCCAGCAGATACCAACCCAAGACGCAAGCCTCCAACACCAAGGGCATCAGGGCATAAGAGATCATTCTTGTCCACAGAGCCTAGCAACACATCGTCGGCATACAGCAGGGTCCAAGGTATCAGTTTTTGCAGGTCTTTTGTGATGTACGTGGTTTTTACGATCATAGTAGAGCATCTTCACAAATTCCAATAGCTTCTTAAGGACACCATGCTTGTGAAGGGAAAACCAGATTAGGTCATGTGGCACGTGATCAAATGCCTTTTCGAGGTCTAGAAAACCTAGATATACACGGTGTTTCTCAATAGCAAGCAACTCGCGCCATACCCACTGAATGCCACTAACAGCTGATGACACACTGACATGTCTTATTTCTTCGTCTTCTTCAAGAGGCAAATATTCTTCTAGAATATAATCTGGGTCACTTTCTGCACTACCAGAATAAATAGCAAAACTTCTATTTCAGACCTCGTAAGATGATGAGAAGGCCTTGCCATTTATCGTGGAATTTTTAGAGTCTTCCCCTGGCAATACTTCTCATCCATGCGTATTAATTACAAGAGGTTAAACTTGTTTAAATTGTTCCTTCCAAAAATCCTTTCCCTGACCGGGCCTGAAAAATAAAATTAATGGCCATTGGCTGCATTAATAAAATTATAAGATTGTTACTACAGTTGGCAGTCAAGAACAAGGCAAATGTCAATGAGTCATCAGTTTATATTTTGCCCTACATCCACCTATCTTCCTTAGTCTTCTCCCTGCTTTCTGTGACTCTCTGAACCAGTTTATTCTTAATTCTAGAACTGACCCTGGGTTTATTATTATATAGCTTTCAGATTCCACATGTCTGATACAACTACTGTCGACCAAAGTATTATGTGTACTCGAGTTTGAAGGTTGTTTGTGAAGTAACCAATAGACCTACATAAAATCCAATAACATCATCATTTTCGTCGTTCTATTTTACTTTAGCTCATGTAGGTTTGGAATTTTTAATTTATATTTTAATATTTTTTGTCGCAGTTGGAACACAAAAAGTGCACGTTTTTAAGCGTGTTTCAACCATGCGTCAAATTTAAGAATTATTATCTCAAAAACCCGTCATCAGATCGAATCCAAATTTTAACACAATATACATTGGAATGTTGTATAACTGGTTTAATAATTTCAAAATTTTGCGTGTCCAAGAAAAAAAGTTGTTATCATTTTTGTAAGGTAACTTTTTCTCGGCTCGGGGTGGTTGGAAAATGTAGTTCTTGGTTGCGATGTAATCCTTATACATCAAAAAGTTATGCTGTATGACTGTGAAATACGTAAATTAACTCACTTATTTTATATCGGTTTGTATTTGTAGGCGGAAATAACACATCGTTCACCAGCTACCCGCTCCGTGAAAGCTGTACAGCGTTGCTGTGATGGAGCCCATCACTTCCGAGCGAGGCACGCCATGATGCGTGATGGGCTCCATTTCGGCAATGCTGTACAGCTTTTCCGGAAGCGGGTAGCTGGTGAACGATGTGTTATTTCCGCCTACTAATACAAACCGATATAAAATAAGTGAGTTAATTTACGTATTTCACAGTCATACAGCATAACTTTTTGATATATAAGGATTACATCGCAACCAAGAACTACATTTTCCAACCACCCCGAGCCGAGAAAAAGTTACCTTACAAAAATGATAACTTTTTTTCTTGGACACGCAAAATTTTGAAATTAATAAACCAGTTATACAACATTCCAATGCATATCGTGTTAAAATTTGGATTCGATCTGATGACGGGTTTTTGAGATAATAATTCTTAAATGTGACGCATGGTTGAAACACCCTTAAAAACGTGCACTTTTTGTGCTCCAACTGCGACAAAAAATATTAAAATGTAAATTAAAAATTCCAAACCTACATGAGTTAACGTGCAATAGAACGACGAAAATGATGATGTTATTGTATTTTATATAGGTCTATTGATTACTTCACAAACAACCTTCAAACTCGACTGCACATAATACTTTGGTCGACAGTAAGTACAAATTCAGACTTTCACGACCGGCGTTGAAATAGGAATCTCTGTTTCGCGGGCTTATAGGCCGTGTTCTAATGACATTTTGTCGTCCTGACGTTTCGCTGAAGACTGCGTTCAGCATGTTCACAGGTTACATTAAGCGAGGTAAAACAAGTAAACAGAAGATATATAAACAGTCAACAACCCACACATAGAGGCTACCATAGCAATGGCGTACCACATAAAAGTAATGCATCAAGGACATGGCTCTTCTGTTTTATCTTCTCGTCTACGACGGTCAATGAGGGCAGGCTTGAGGGGATTAAGGACTGGAAGCCAAGCTCTGTTCACACGTTCTGCTTCCTCCTTATGATTGAAGCTGTTAGTATGCTTCTGGATTTCAATGGCCTCCCTTTGTAGCCTGGCATGATAAGACAGAACTTCGGTGTCTCCATATCTTATGTCGTGACCTGCGAGTAGCGAGTGTGCTGCAACAGTGGATTTATCTGTTTGTCCCAGCCGGCTGTGTCGTTCGTGCTCCTTGAGGCGAGTTGCAATACTTCTTTTCGTTGTTCCAATATATACTTGGCCACGATCATACAGGATTTTATAAACCCCTGCCGCGGTATGAGGATGTCGCTTATCTTTAGCGGACCTAAACATGTCCTTAATTTTTCGCGTAGGTCTGTATATGGTCTTTATATCATGAGCTTGGCTTCCAGTCCTTAATCCCCTCAAGCCTGCCCTCATTGACCGTCGTAGACGAGAAGATGCAACAGAAGAGCAGCCCTGTCCTTGATGCATTACTTTTATGTGGTACGCCGTTGCTATGGTAGCCTCTATATTTGGGTTCTTGACTATTTATGTATCTTCTGTTTACTTGTTTTACCTCGCTTAATGTAACCTGTGAACATGCTGAACGCTGTCTTCAGCGATACGTCAGGACGTCAAAATGTCCTTAGAGCACGGCCTATAAGCC
Organism: Meconema thalassinum; assembly: GCA_946902985.2. Lineage (NCBI taxonomy): Eukaryota > Metazoa > Arthropoda > Insecta > Orthoptera > Tettigoniidae > Meconema > Meconema thalassinum. The sequence continues at coordinate 1,636,184,111 of OX336388.2, forward strand.
CGCGAAACAGAGATTCTGATACAACTCTTTCTCCCAATTGAATCACATTAAAAAAATATGTAGATAAGGTACAAAACATATATAATTTTACATTTTTTGAGGTTACAAGGTTCTGGAATATTTTTTCCCCCTCCTTACAGAACTGTGAGCCCTCTATACTGTATTTAGTATTTCTCAAAATTGGGTATAGAATATTAATTGTGACTGAAGAAGGAACCCATACTGTAGGTCCTTTGATTATATTGCTCCAAACATACTTCAATCTGTTGACTTAACAAAAGATTAAGCTTGGCATTTTATTTTGTGAACATATTTCAAACTCCCCAAATCTTACAATTGGGGATGAATTGTTATTTGTTATACCTAGGTATGTACAGTAGTATGCCTGATAATTTTTAGAATGACTGAAATGTGTTACCTTGCATTTGTAATGTGTTTTTGTGGTTTAAGAAAGATACATGTATTTCAGTTTTCTTTTTCCAGGAGGGATGACATCTGGAAGCCTGTCCATCACTCTGGAGCCTTTGGACAGTTTAGAGTTTCTTTCAGTGTTGCGTTCATTCTTGGATATATTGCGTTCATGTAGAGGACCAAAGGCTGGAGTGAAGATACTGGTGTCAAGTGGAGGGATATCCACTGTGACTTCATCTTCGAATAGACTGCTTAGTAACCTTGTGTTATCCAATCCTCTGTGTATCATGGTGTCTCAGGTTATAAAGTCACAACTTGCAACTTATGGAGACTATGGACTGTATTGTGGAATCCTCACATGCTCCCTAATGGAAAAGGTTCTTTTTCAAGACAGAGTGAATCATAACTGGGCTTGTGAACTTATACAACAACTCACTTCTACTGTGACTTCCCTGTTACACATAAATTGTTTGAAATTATCCTTAAATTTTGATTCTGTGAAAGAACTAATGTCAGTTGTTACGCCTATTTTGTCTTCTAAACCAGCATGTGCATTGAGAAAATCAGAAATTACATCATTGTCCATAAATACAGTGAAAGCGTTTTTGAAGACTGTAGATGAAAAGCTTGGTGAAGTAGTGGTGGTTGATGGTGGATCTCACGAGGCACAAAGCATGGTTTTTCAAGGAGTTCTTTATCCATCAACTACTGAAGAAAGCATTCTTGAGATTTTAAAGCAGACTTTTATGGATAAAAATTGTGAAATTCCTTTGCTATTGTTTAATGTAATGTTAACTGAAGACAAATCAATTGAGTCGAGAAGAGATGTAGATCGAGTTTTGGTAGACAGGAATAATAAATGTGATGTCATAGCAAATGTGTTATGTATATTAGATCAGGCTATTAAGTTAGGTTTAGGTATAGTGGCCTGTCAGAAGGTGGTGCACAGTAGTATACGCCTGTACTTGCAGAGGAACAATGTTCTGCTGCTGGAGAGGATGGGGACTGACTTAACTAGAGGCGTGGAGAAACTCTCGGGAGCCAAACCCATTTCTAGTCTGGAGAAACTGTCATCAAGTTATGTTCAGTCCTGCATAGGTCATGTACAATCAGTGAAGTTAGTGAAACAGAATAAAAAACAGTTCATTTTACTTGAGAAGGAGCAGAATGTTGCTACTGTACTACTGTTTGCTCCCAGCGAGGAAGCCTTGTTGGAGTTGAAGGTAAGTCTTCATTTCATACTTATACAGTAAAACCTGCCTAAACCAGTCCCTTCATATACCGTAAACCTGGACAACCGGAAAGCAAAATTTGGAACGGAGGTATTTCCTATGTAAAATGACACTATAAACCAGAAAACTGCCTAACGCGGAAACGGAAAGAAATTCCGAAACTGCAGGTATAAATAACCTGACTAAGACGGATTATCTTATCCATAATACAAAGCTATGTACTAAATTTTGAGCGTGACTGTACTTGCACCAAAGTCCTAGGAAACTACGGTAATCTTTCCTCAAGGATGCAGCAGGTATGATACATTTCACAACATCTGTACTGTTCCTTCCTCCAACCCTCTTTGATAGTAGCTCGTAATTTGGAGATAGCTCAACTCAAACTGAACCAGGTCATGCGACGGGTCCCCCCAAGGGCTCGCATCTAGTGGGACGTGGGTTGGCGACCACGAGGCCCCCGCTGAGTCCGGCATTGCTTACACTTACTTGTGCCGGGCTCCTCTCCGTCTTCTTTCCTGTCGACTTCACTTGGTCCACTCTTGTTCTCTTCCGACCCCGACGGTATTAGGGTATCCGAGGCCTAGGGAGTCTCTTCCTTTCCCGCCTTAATTGGCCCTTGTCTCTTCTTTTCTGATACCCTCCTTCTGCGAGGAGTCAGCCTTCTTTTCTTTTCCTGTTATCTCCTGCCTTCTGCTCAAAGCCCTCAAGGAGGCAGGGTGTATGTAGCCCCACCACTTCTGGTGCACCCTAGATATTGCTACACCCTCAGGGGCTCACAGCTGATGGGTTCCGGAGTTGGCGACCCCGAGGGATTCCTGAGCTGGGTCTTGTTTTCCCCCTTTTATCCATTACCTGTGGGCCGGACTCTCTCCTCTTTCACTTTCCTATCTGCCTTTTATGGCTCTCCTTCCTTCCAAGTCCCTCAATCCGTATTCTTCGAGGGTTGAGGGCATTTCTTTTCCTCCTATCCTTTATTTGCCTTATTCTCCTTTTGTTTTCCATTTTTTCTTCTAGTATATAAGTTAGTAGTTAGTTTTAGTTATAGTTTCCATTTCATTATCATTAGGGGCCAATAACCTAGATGTTAGGCCCCTTAAAACAACAATTATCATCATGCGGTGGGTGAAAGCATGGATGTCAAATCATGGACGGACTAGAACTGGCAGATCACAAAACTGAAATTGTTCTCCTGACAAGGAAAAGGATTGAAACCATCGTGCCGATGTAGGTTGGACAGATTGTCATGAATACATCCAAGAGCACTAAGTACTTAGGTATAACGATCGATACCAAACTCACATTTTGGGACCATATTCAGCGGGTAACTGATAGGGCGGCAAAATCCGTGACTGCGTTGAGTAGACTGAAGGGTAATATTAAAGACCCGAAATCCAGTAAACGACGGCTACTTATGACAACTGTCCATTCAATACTACTGTATGGTTCTGAAATTTGGAGCGAGTCCTTGAGGATTGATAAAATCGGAGAAGGATGGCTGCAGTACTGCGCATATCGTACGGTGTCAGAACCTGCGATCCTTATAGTGGCACCAGTAGCTACTATTAACTTACTTGCCTTCGAAAGACAGGAGATCTGGCGTACCCAAGGAGAGCTGGGAAGGAAACGGGCAAAGGAGCTAGCGCTTCGCCAAAGGATGAGGCCACATGGCAACTGAGATGGGAAAATGTCCCTCGGGGAAAATGGACGAAGAAGCTGATACCATCATTGGCTGACTGGGTCAACCGGAATCACGGTGAGGTGAACTATTACCTGACGCAGTTCTTGACAGGTCACGGATACTTTCTCCAATTCCTCTACAGAATAGAGCGGGCGAGTAGTCCAGCGTGCATATACTGCAGTGAAATTGATGATGCACTCCATACTTTCTTTACATGTGAATATTGGCTGCCACAAAGATGATGTTTGGAGGCAGTGCAGGGAGAGCTCACGCCAGACAACATAGTCCATGACATGCTACAAAACCAGGAATCCTGGGATCAGGTGGTAGTGTACTTTGCGCCTAAAGAAGCGGGACCTTGTCGCTTATGGCCAATAGTAAAGAAGAACTGAAGGAAGAAGGAGCATAAGATGCTTCATAAACGCCGCCGTCCTAAAGTGATGCGAGAACGGTTCTGGGGCGGATATACACGTCGTGGGAGAAGGGTGTGTGGTTTTTAGTGGGTAAGAGCCCCACACACTCGAAGAGTGCAGACCCTCTTCAAGCGTCTGGAAGCAGATCCCTCGTAAAAAAACAAAAAACAAAAACCTCTTGTAATACATACAGTTTCCTTCTGACAAACGAGAGTAGAAGTACGAGTAGAAGCAAACGGTGAACTTAAGTGATCTTTAAAGGTGTTCTTTTTACTGTGTACTGCATTTATTTACGTACTGTAATTCAGTGACAATGACTTCTAAACATAAGACACTTACACTGGAGGAGAAAATTAAAGTTATTGAAGAACACGAGGTAAACAAACGTCCGGCTATAGAATTAATTGTGTTGTTTAAAGTGGGAAAAACTCAAATTATTTCATAGTAATCCTATTCGATAATTCAGTATTTCTTTGTAGTGTATTTTGTCTTATTAAAACTGAACCCTTTGTAAAACGGAAACCTGCAAAAACAGGAAAATAAATCTGGAATGATTCCATTCAGCTTTAGGCAGGTTTTACTGTAGTAAGCCCTAGAATAATGAATATAATAGTAAAAGTACCCTTTTCCATCTTTTAATTCTTAGTGGACGACTTTCGGTTTATCCCAACATATTTTTCAGTGGTGGTTCTGTGTTGGGATATACCTGCCAACCTTTTCTTGTGTGTTCATATGCGCCCTGGTGATCCTCTGGCAGCAACGTTTCATCTGAAGTATTGCTTCTCTCTCTTGCTTTTCCAGTTTCCATGGGTTTTATTTGATTTTTCTTCTATACCTCTGGCCGTGAATAGCAAGTCAGCAAGGGCTGATAATTTTGTTGATAGTAAGCCATGTGTGGATGTATAGTCCATGTATACTACATTATTAGCAATTTAGAGAGCAAGGCTGTTCCCCATTTTTCTGTCCGAGGACTTTTCTAGAGGTTGTACTCTCTTTACTCTATCAGTCCATCGATGACAGGTTATTGTCATCAAGCATATAAGAAGTTGCATGATATCTATCAATGAGTCAGCGGCTTCGGTGGCGTAGTTGGTAGCATGTTGAACTGCTGTGCCCAAGGTAGCGAGTTCAAACCCGGCCGAAGTCGTCGGATTTGTTAAGAGCGTTAAAAATCCTTCAGTATGTCTTCCTTCGGAGGGGAAGTAAAGCCGGTGGTCCCATGTCATAGATTTATGGCATGTAAAAATCATTCCACAGACTAAACATGTGTGAAGCTAAATTGTTAGGTTAGATTTCGTCGGAATGCTCTATCAAAGTTCCAACGTTCACCACTAGGTATCATTGATATCTGGTAGCGAAAGTTGGAACTACTTGAAATTGAATGGAACTTGTAGCTCACCCTAAGGGTCTCTGCTGGAAGAAACTACAGACTCAGGCGAGCCGAACAGGTCCTCGAACACTCCCGGTACTAAAAGCCATACAATAAATACATAAATATCAAAGAGTCGCTACCTAAACTCTACCTCGTCTCCTGCCAGGAGTAGAGATGATTGATTCTCTTCACAGCTATTTTATGTTTATTGCTGTTTGTAACTGACAAGGGATGTGATTCCAATGTTAGCAAGTACTTTATCCTTCATGTAACATCACGTTAGTGTAATAAATTTATTTTAGGTCTTGGCAGTGGTGAAGTTAGGGCTCATGGGTCTCTCTTACACTTAACCACATGATATGGCACATAAAAAGATATTAAGCACAAGAAATACATGTATTTTCATTTGAGATGGTTTTGCCTTTCAACGTCTAGCCTAGTCTGCAAGCCTCTCTTTGCGAACAAGTTGCCTCCATGATCCCCTATTAGCAGTTGACAATGCAGCTTCCTCTGCTTCTATCAATTTATACTTTTTCTAGTAGGTCAACAAGCTTTTGCCCAATTGGATTAGGTGGGGTAGCTATATGTAACACACTATTGCTGAAAAAAATGTTACATGTATATAGATATTTTTACCGGTTTACCCAGCGTAAGCTTAAAAGGCGCACGGACGGCAGGTTTTTCTTTGACTTGATTCACTGAAATCGTTACTGCTCGGCTTCCTTTGGTCAAAAATGAATTTTTTCTACAGAAACCTTCTTAGAAAAATCCTTTACAGAATGGTGAAAACCGCATCAAAATCCATCTGGTGGTTCTCGAGTTTACCCGTTACATCCAAGAATCAGGGACTTTGTTTTATAAATGTAGAGATTTAAAGAAAATAGTTCTTCTTATATTTTATAAACTCGTCTATTGACTTAGTGTTATGATTTGCAGTGAATCTTGTTTTTAACTATTTATTCCATGTTGTTTTATAGGTTTGAGTTACATTTGCATATTAAGCACGTGTAAATAGTTCAGCGATATAACAGTACAATATAATAAAGCATGCACACTAGTTCTTACAATGATTATGATTACTTATGCATTTAGAGTAGTCCAGATCAGACACGTTTGTTGGACAAGTGTTCGATTGTAACCAAGCACTCCTTTCTTGACACTGGCCCAAGCACTAGCCACCGCCTGACTGAAATGCTAATGAGCGGGGAACGGATTTATATGTAAATACATATCTCTTCGTGAAGCTAAACTTAATTATATTTTGTATTATCTTTACAAATCATGGTGAGTGGAGTTGAAAAATGGAGTATTTATTTTCCATATTTTTCCATATTTTGGAGTTTAGCACATAATGTTCCATATTCTTAGTCATTAAGGTCAATACAGTCCATATTTCGGCAAAAATGTATGAAATTCTATTAAATTAGCAGTCCTGTCAATAATGGAGAAACATTTAATATTTTAACTGGGGTAACTACAATATCTGTAAAACACTCCCTTTTACAAAAGATTAATATTTGTGCCAATAATAGTATAAAATACCGGTGTATCAACAATTTCATGTGACGTTTCTTCTATGTCAGATGTTACACATCGTATGCGACTACTGTAAGGCTCGTAATTTTTTCTCTCCAATTTTTAATACAATATTTATTTTTTCTTGCACTAGTGGTAGTACTGTACATGTTTTGGTCTAAAAAACCTTCTTTGGCTACAATGTAGCAATCTCTCTGATCCATTTGAAATACAGACAGGGGTTAGGCAAGGAGACGGATTATCCCCGTTCCTCTTCAACGTCGTACTAGAAAAAGTAATAAAAGCATGGGAAGAAGCTCTAAAAGTGGAAGGAATAAGCGGAGTACACCTTGGAAGGAAAGGACAGAACCTAGAAATCAAGTGTTTAGCTTTTGCCGATGACCTTGCTCTCTTCGCCCAAAACCGGGAAGACGCTCAAAAGATGCTGGAGATCCTGCATGAAATCGCCGAAAAAGCGGATTTTAAAGTTTCTTATGAAAAGACGGAATATATGGAGTGCAGGCACCAACACGAGAGGTATATGTAAGTAAAACATGGGAAAATTAAAAGAACAGGAATTTAAATACCTGGGAGAATGGATCCAACCCAATGGACTGGATAAAGAGGCAAACTAGGGAAGAGCCAGAAAATTAGACCTGGCTTACAAGCTAACACAGAACAGGTATAACAAACGGGCAATATCATACAAGGCCAAAATCCGACACTATAACTCAGTCATAAAACCAGAAGGATTGTACGTTTCAGAGTGTCTAATTTTAAATAGAAAAGGGGAGCTGCAAGAACTCTAGGAAAAGGAAAGGATGATTCCAAGGAAAATTCTGGGACCTCAGAAGATTTCTGATGGAACTTGGAAGAAGAGGAAAAACGAGGAGCTGTACAAGTGTTCTGAGAAGTTCACGGACACTATGCGGAATTGATGGCTGAAATTCTATGGACACCTGGTAAGATTGGATGAGAACCGACTGACCAAAAAGATCTTCAAATACGTCATGGGATTAAAGGCCACCTCTAAATGGGTAGAAGAGGTCAAGAGGGATGCAGCAGAAGTTGGAATTGCTCCAGAGTTGATCCACAATAGAAGTGAGTTTAGGAGAAAGGTAGAGAGTTTAAAATCATTTGAAGAGAAACCAATTACAAAGAGACCTGAGCAGATCATTTCCGAGGAGGAGAGAAAGATCAGGAGCGAAAGAATGAAGAGGTTCTGGGAAGAAATGAGAAGTAAGGCCAAGAAGCCTTAAGTTCTATGCGGTCCATAGTTAGCCAAATTCGAAAGAAGATGAAGAAGAAGAAAATTTGCAACATATGTAAGTTAAAGACACTGTCATTTGCTTTACAATACAGTAGTTAAAAATAAAAGAATTAAAATTTTAAAAAGTTTAAAACCTAAAAATACACTTAAAAATATATTTTTGGAATATTAAAAACGAGTGCCATTGAATTAAGGGTAAATATTCCAAAAAATATATTTTTTAAATTTTTAACAATTTTTTAACTTTTAATTTAAATTTTAAATTTGAACAATGACAACATGTCCTTCCACTATTAGTGTTTTGGAGGCTGCTGTCTATTTTTCTGTCATAGGATTTTTCTCTCTTTACTTCGGTGATGAAAATATGACGTAGAAATTGTCATAGTTTGAGTTCCTTTATTTACCCGTTGGGTAGTACTGTAGTATGAAGGCGAACAACACTATGCTGTGGTATTTATGATTTTATTTTATAAACCTCCCCATAGACTTCCACCATTCTAGCTAATGTGGTCCCCTGCCCACAGTTGTAGTTGCAGTTGCTCTGTTCAACCCCCCTTTCATGTCAGTTCACACCCAGGTTGCTTGTATTGCAGGTGGTAACTCAACAGGCACTGCAGGCTTTACGCCAGCTTGTATACCTACCATATGTAACACCTGGCGCTGGCTGTTCTGAGGCATGTTTAGCTGTACTTCTCCAACTTCAGGTAAGATTCGCATAATCATTGAACATTTGGAGTACAGGAAGTTAATTTTAATTTAGAAACATTTGGACTATGTTTCAGTTACTGGTTTACTTCAAGGTGTGTTTTTTAAGTGAGTACTAACATTTTTTTTTTTTTTCAAAGAATGACTATATAATTTTTTTCCTTTAGATCCTACCCACCTTCAACTACTTCTCCAAGAGTCACATCCTTTATTAAGGCACTTGTTGTAATGGGACATCAATTTTTGTATGCCTTCGTCATACGACACTACCGCCTATGGGATCTGTTACGATATGGTACAGAATGAACCTCGGTTGGTTGGTTCCTCAGTTTAGGGGCTGCGACAACACGGTCGTGTAGGCCCGTGTACTTTGGGTGTGTGTAGAATCTGTCTGATAACCGGTGTTAATTGTGATAGCTGTATTAGTGTGTGTTATCTGTAATTCAGGTAAGGACTACAGACGATCAATTTCAACTAGTTCCTACTTTTGCTACCAAATTCTACCATCGACACCTAGCTGCAAACTTGGCTACTAGATGCCACCACAACCGACACCTGCCAACAAACGTTGGAACTTAATAGAGTGTTAATCAAATCTACCCTACAAATTTAGCTTCACTCAATTGTAGTTAGTGGAAGGTTCTTTTACAGGCCATAAATCTATGACCTGGGCCAGCCGGCTTTATTTCCCCTCCGAAGGAAGGCACACTGAGAGATTTCTCACACTCTTAAAAAATTCCGACGACTTCGGCCGGGTTTGAATCCGCGATCTTGTGCATAGAAGCTCAGCATGCTACCAACTATGCCACCGAAGCCACCTGAATGAACCTTGAACTCTCTGGGAAAAGCAGAGATGGTATCATCTATCCTCACACACTTTCGCTTCAACAGTACACACCAAGTCATTTGTTATGACAGATTGAACATTCAAACCCATTTCCTCAGCATTCCATTCAACATTGCAATTTCACTATACTTAATGATGAATGCTTTGTGCATTCAAGAGACTAATCATGAATTGAAATCTCACATATAATGCTTTGACATGAACAATTTTGGTTTAGTATTCTGAGAATTCTGTATTGACTTATAATGTATATAAAGTATTGAAATATATTTTATCTACCTAGTCAATACTTATACATTTACTTAACTTTAGCGGTTCCCAACCTTTTTGACTTGCGAACCCCTTCTACAACGATCTGAGTTGGGTGAACCACTGACTTTTAAATATACAATATACATGTAACTGTTCCTTAGTGGGGTCGCAGTATTGTTGTTAGTATTGTTAGAATACAAAGAAGCTGGCAGACTAAATTTTCATTGTAGCAAAATCAAATGCATTCCGAACGTTGTTACATAATTGTATCGGGCATTTGCGGTAAATATTAATTTATTGTGCAATTAATGTGATAAATTCCTGATATTACTCATAAGTAACAAAGGGCATTACAGGGTATATTTAATTTTTAAAATAATAATAATAATAATTCACCGTGAATCCCTTATTGCTGTACTCACATAATTTAGATCAGATAGCAAGACGACATCAATCATCAAAGATACCCTCTTAAATACAAGTTCGAAGGTTAAATTTATGGGAGGACTGAGCGCAGAATTTTCAATTGATACAGGAGTGCATCAAGGAGATGGATTATCTCCATTGTTGTTTAATTGTACGCTCGAAAAAGTCGTCCATCCCATAGACTAGGACCAAAACTCAAAGGGATTTGTGGATGACATGGCGTTAATTGCTCTAAACATTTCTGATGCCCAGAAACAACTTGAATTACTTCAAGAACAAGCAGCGAAAATCGGCTTACGGATTTCTTTTGTCAAAACGAAATTTATGACGAATATTATACCTGCTCCAAATACACTCCGCATTGGTAATTGTAAGTTCTCCTGAGGGAAGGACTTCAAGTATTTTAGTGAATGGATCAATGAAACTGATAACGAAAGAAAATCTATAGAAGCAAGACTACAGAAAATGGAAACTGCCTTCCATTTGACAAAACAAGTTTATAACAAAAGATGCCTATATTGGAACTGTAAAATTCAACATTATAAAACAGTAGTCTTACCTGCAGCCCTTTATGCAGCAGAGACACTTAATTTACAACATAAAACACTGAGAAATCAATTAGAGATTAAGGAACACAAAAACATGCGAAAAATTTTGGGACCAAGGATCAAAGATGGAATTTACCTTCCAAAACCTAATGCTGACGTCTATTTGAAAATTACTAAAATCTCAGACACAATCCGTACGAGAAGGATCCAATTCATGGGACATTTGGACAGAATGGACCCAACTAGGTTAACACATAAAATCTATACATTTTTGCAGAAAAAGACTAGGTCCAATTGGTACACACAGGCGGAAAAGGACTTGGCTGAATTAGGTTTTCCCGATCTCGAGGATCAAGAGGAAATGAGGAAAAACACTCATACACGGGGTTTTGAGGGAGATGAGAAGAGACCTACCAGACATGTCTGGTCACAGCAAGGAAGACTCGCTCAATCGTTGCGCATGAAGAGTTTTGGGACAAACATCCACGTAGTCCTAGGAGATCCATTCGCGAAGAAGAATATGATAATGCCATAGAAATTAAGGAAACAGTAACAGGCCTAACCTCGAAACCCGCTATTTTAGTGTCTGGCGAACCACTGGTTGGGCAACGATGACTTAATTAAAGTTGGCAGGCAGAGCTCGTCAACACTTGCTGCAAGATGGCTATACTTTGCGAGTGTCTCCAATGTTGCATGTGGTGTAACAACTGTGAAGGAAGTCATTGTGTACAGTATGTCTATCAATGCCACCACAGCACTGCACCAGAAATGTTTGGAAATGCTTTTTAAAAAGCACACTTTGTTATTAGCCTTTCAAGATACGATTCCTGCTGAACTTGACTGCGCCACCGTTGGTTGATAATAAGCAACAGGAGACTTGCAGGACGAGCAAGGAGGCACAGTGATGATGGAGTGCAGTCTGCCCATAAGTCAAGCAAAATTGCGCATGCTACTTGTTTTAGAAGTTATAATGAGCGTTGTGAACAGAATAATTTATAATAATGGGCGAATTAAGAGTGGTGCGTTTCTAATTGTTTCGCAACGGCACAGCTAAGCGTAACAGGAACTCATGCCACCAAGGAGAGGGAAACTATGACAGGCTACTGGAGCTGAGTCATATCCTACCCACACAACTGTACCTGTCAACCAGGCAGGCAGGCATGACACAAGTAAACAAAGAATAGTTCCCACCTCTGCCACCGGCAATCGTATCTTGAAAGGCTAATATATCAAGATTTAAAAAAAAAAAAAAATACTGTTGTAAAAATATTGCAACAATTAGAAATTTGACAAGTTTCAAAACAATCTAGCAATAATGCCATTGATTGCTGGCACTTTATAAGATTTGCTGTGTCATTCAGAATTTTATCAAATGATTGATATTTTTCTTTTCAGACTCATAATGCACAAAGTCCCATGCCCTTCCAACCAGAGCAGTTAAGGCTTGCAATAGGATGGCTTCAGAGAAGTCTTCTGTTCACAGCAGGTTTCAAACAGACTGCAACTACATCTCTATCTGTGGATTCGGTGTACTATCATCTGTGGGAACAGAAGACAAATTGTAGCTGTGGGTTGGTAACGTTCAGCCAGGTGGAGGATGATGGTGGGGAGTGGATTGAGCTCAACCCTTTCTCAGGGAACGACTTGTTGTTACCCATATCCACCATACTCCCTGATGAACCCAAGACTCCCACAGGTCTTCTTGATGGTGCAGTACTCGATGTTTATTCTAGTAAAAGTAATGCTCTTAAGTTAGCCATGGAATCATCTTTGCACATGTTAAGTATAGGGATCATTATTTATAAACAGCCTGTTTGAAATCAGTTCTTTTCTTAAATAATTGGATACTGGAGGTAAATGGTACTTAGTTTTTACAAAATTGAGGTGTTCGCAATTTTTACTTTATTTTCCCCGGTCTTTTCAATGGTGTAAAGCACTGTCTCCTATGTTGGGTAACAATCCACTTGTGAAGGGCATCATGATATCGCTGTTTGAAAGACACAATTTAAAAGTTAACCATGTTGTTACAGTTCGTATTGGCAAGTGAAATTGTTAAATAAACCTTATAAATATAAGAAACAAGATGTTCAGTAATGAACATATAGCCTACTTTCTCCTAAATGCATGGATATAATTATAACTCTTTGTCCTTTTCAAGGAGTATAATTGAATGTTGGTTGTAGTAGCTTGTTGAAATACAACATGCTATACGGATATTAAACGATTGATTGAATCCTCACCTGAATTATATACACACACACACATTAATACAGCCATCACAATAACACAGGTTATCAGACACAATTCAACACTCACCCAAGTACACGGGACTAAATGACAATGATGTCCATGCATCTAAAATGAAACAACAGCAGCTCCCTACCCAAATCCTTCCTCTTATAAAAGTACACCCACTAGTAGCCTACAGACATCACAGAGACACAGGTTATCAGACAACTTCTACACACTTCCAAGTAAACTGGGCTACAAGACCATGATGCCGCCAAACCCCTAAAGAATCCACAACAAGAACAATATACTCTACTGCGGATCAAGGTCAACGAATATTAATCACTGTATTTGAGTGTTGATGTATGTGGTGTTCTAAGTACGGTATATATATAATATTTTCGATTGCAAATACACACTATACATGCTTAACATCATAACGTGTGAGTAGTTATAAATCAATAAATACCAAAAAGAACAAAGTAAAAAATTTGAACCTGCAGGGATTTGATCCACGAACCTCCAGACTATGAGCCCAGGTCGCTACCATTGCGCCATGGATGCGCTACGTTAATACTTGGTAAACAACTGGTTTAGTATAACTGTGTCATATTTTGTGTTGAATCAACGATTTCATTAGCGTTTTCTGGCATTTCTATAAACCGTTTGATACTAAATATGTATTATTATATTTAGTACATTCCTAAAAGGATATAAACTTAACCAGTTACGGAAATATATAGATTTACGAGCAAAAATAGTGGCCATTTTGACAATGGGACGGCATGGACCCACAACGATATGACATGGTCGGCCTGACCTGTTAGTCACTTCTACAGTTACATATTCTATTATATGTTAATATCCCACCGATCACCTCCTTGAGGACAGTTTAACCCTCTTAGTGCCAAGTCATTTCCTGAAATACTTGCCAAGAATGCCAAGCCATTTTCAATGGTCATGCAGACTATTCGAAAAAAAAAATCATTTCCAACAATAGAATCATTATTTTTGCTTTTCGTTATAACCAATACCTCATTCTTTCATACATTTTGTTCATAAAAGTAAACACGGCATCTAAACCTTTTTAATTGAGGTTATTCTGATAATTGTTCAATTTTTAATTTTTTGTGTGTGTAAAAAATCAGTTTTGAGCCTAAATTAAGGACACATGAGAGTCATATTCGAAGAAACACTACGTTTCCAGCTGTAGAAAGTTCTTAGATACTTCTGTAGGCAGAAAACTTCAACAAGAAGAAAACAACTGCACCACAATTTTGGCAGAAACGAGCGTGATTGGGGGAGCGCAAAGGGAGGGCGTGAATACAAACTCAAACCTATCTCGTAACGGACTTCGAAGGAAAAAAAGTAAACACTGCACAGGCAAGTTTGAAACCTCACCTTTCCAACAGTATGAAATAATCACGGACATATGCCTACAGAAATCTACAAATATAAGATGAACAGCGCGCCGATTGAATCGGCTTTGCCACTTTTGGCGCGAGCAGCGAGAGCCGATCTGATCAGCGCGCGGCACTGAGAGGGTTAAACCTCCCTATGTACGATAAGCTGACTTTTAGAGGCCAGGCCTTGTTGAATCGTAAGTTACAGTTAGGCTATAATACTTGCATGATTCATACATCCGCCATCTTGAAACTATTTGGCTGATGATTTTGTAGTTTGGGCAAAAGACGCTTCCCACATTAAGGTATATTGTTACAAAATTTGGTAGAGATCTGATGATTAGGTTTGTCGTAATTTGATTTAATCTCAGAACATTTGGGTGGGCGCCATTTCTTTTTTGGTTTTATGGTGGCGATATACAACATGACACTGAGTTGTCCCTTGCTAACCTATGTATGAAAGATGGTTCGATTTGGGTTTCGTTGTGTTTGAATTGATAGGGGGAATCAATTTGCACACATACATGGCCATCATCTTCAAACTATTGTGCTGATGACCTTGTAGTTTGGTCAAAAGACGTTTCCCACATGAAGGTTTGTTGTTGCAAAATTTGGTAGAGATCAGATGATTAGGTTAGTCATTAGATTTAAGCTTTGAACATTTGGCTGGCCGCCATTACGTTTCCGTCAAGATGGCGGCAATATAAAAGATGACACTGAGGTGCCCTTTGCTAGTGCTACCTCTGTACGAAATTTCGTTCAATTCGGTTTCACCTTGTTTGAATTGGTATGGGGGACATACATGCAGAGTACACATACATACATACATGCGCAAACACACACACTCACAGACACACAGACAGACACACAATTTTTGGCCCTGTGTAGATCTCATAAGTCTACTTTCATTTCTTGCAAAAATCGAAAGTAGGCTAAAAACTGAATGCCAGCCTTGTGGATACAAATACTGTATGAAAATATTGTAAAATACGTAGGTGTTAAATGTTTCTGGGATCAGTTTCCCCTTCAGATAAAATAAAGAATAAAAGCATTAACACATCTTTATGGATAGATTGCAGAGACATAGATATTGTCCTCCTTTGGCACTTTGTGTTAGAATCATACTGTAGTTCATTTGTTGGCCTTCAACTCGGAGAAAATATGATTAGAAGCACAGAATTATTTTTTCTTATCTGACTTAGAAGGCCAACAAATCAAGTATGATTCTAACACAACGTGCCGAAGGAGGACGATATCTGTGTTTCTGCAATTTATCCATCAAGATGATTTATTGCTGTTATTTTTTATTTTGTCTGAAGGGGAAATTGAGTCCCGAAACATGTAACATCTACGTATTTTACAATATTTTCATGTTTTTTCTTATATTGAAATATAAGGTTTATTATCATATAATTTATAAAAATAATCATGATTAGAGAACTGAGGGTTTAAAAGGTATAAAATCATTAGTATTCTTATGTAAAAGAAGTTAATAAAACTTTGCATGAAAAACCTGGGAGTGAAATGCACATAGAAAGACATTAATTTAGCTCTCCTG
The DNA here is from genome assembly GCA_946902985.2 of Meconema thalassinum. Classification (NCBI taxonomy): domain Eukaryota; kingdom Metazoa; phylum Arthropoda; class Insecta; order Orthoptera; family Tettigoniidae; genus Meconema; species Meconema thalassinum. The sequence goes on from OX336388.2 coordinate 1,636,199,970, forward strand.
TAAACTTTAATATAACTATGTAACAAACTGAATATGTGCACTTTACCTCGGGTGTATGAATGAATAGGTTGCAGAGATAATCCAGTCGTGGAATATTGGTTTTTGTGCTCTATATTTTCCATCTGATGTATGGAAGACACCCTTCAATGAGACAAACTTTAAAAGCACACCATTTCCATGATTAAGAAGTCTGATGGTATACAAAATTGAGGTTTTGGATAACACTGAAAAGTTCCTAGTCAGTTTGCACACATTTTCATTGTGAGTTAGTGCTGTAGTATTGTTATTTAGGAGCAAATGACCTCGAAGTTTTACCCTTAAACCAATAATGTCTTTTTTTGTTGTTATTAATAAGTTGAATTTGGATTTTTCTAGGATTGTTTTCTTTTGCATGCTATGTAAGTAGGGTTGCCAGACGTTCCATTTTATCCGGAACAATTCCGTTTTTTCTTGTTTTGTTCCACGGAATGCCAAATATTCCGTTTTTTGGTTAATTTGATAATATATTCAATTTCGCACCAATTTTCAAATGTCCTGCTTCAGAATTAATTGTAATATCTAGCTTGTTTTCTGGTGATACAGGTGCAAGTTTGAAAGAGAAAGTGATTTTTATGTCTGTTTCAGATAGATGGGTACATGTTATAGATTTATTAGGGGCAACAAAATTAAGGAATATCTTAGTCCTTGTGGAGTTATTACTCAGCATTTTCCCCTCCAATGCTTTTACGAAGAGAGTTCTTTCTGTCATGAATATTAGTGGAGAGATGATAGAAAAAGAATCTCTATTAGTTTGATAAAACAAGAATTGTTGACTTATTACAATTATGACGAAAATTGTAGTGAATTTTATCAGAAGGTACTTACAAATTTAAAAAATCCTTGCAAAGGGTCATTCAAATGAAAAGCATTTGTAAGTTACTGGTGTCATAGGCGTATATGATATGTCAGCAATATCTAATTTTAATTTTGTGTATTTGATTATGTAATGCTTATTTAATACATATCTGTATTATTTATTACATTTAAAGGCCTTGATTAAAAAGAAACAATGTTTTGGGACTTGTGTTCCGTTTTTCCATTCTTGAAATCTGGCAACCCTATATGTAAGTATACTGTAAGTGTATTGAATAAAAATAAACAGTGTAATCACTCAAGGTGAATCAGTTGTTCCTGGCGGATGTGCTAAACTGGCGCAGGCTCCATCGGTTCTCATAAGCTATGAACAGTCCATCACCACCTTAGAAAGTGCAGTTTTAGTAGTAGTATTTGTTTCTGCAGCATTTGAAACTTGTACAATCTATCATACTAGTCTCTCATGTAAACTAGTGACCAAACAATGCAAGGTTTGGGCTTGGTTTAAATATGCCAAGTACCGGTATTCTGTACTGTTTCATTCTGGGATACAATGAGAAAATGGATAGTAAGAGGCCTTTTAATATACAAAGAGAAAAAATCAGTAAGTAAAATAAAATGGGCCGAGGCTGATCTGTGGAAAGATGGTCCTAGATTATAATTTATGATGTGCACTTCATGTGCACTCATTTCATAGTGAACAATGAACAAGAGGAAATTTCTTGTGTGAGGTGGTATTTAATTCATGAACAGTATATCATATTTCATAAATTACTGAGGCATTTGCCAGGTAAAATCCCCCATATAATGGAGTACTTACATATAAAGAACTATGTATCCAGGGGATCTGTATGTGCACCATCATGCCTTACACAGAGTTGTATCCGTCTCCAAGTTCTCATTGACATCTTGCGGAGCATTTCAGAAGCTATGGCTTCCTCCACACTTTGGCGCAATTCTTCATTAGTCGTGTACCGACGTTGTGCCACATGGGGCTTGATTATTCCACATAATGAGTTGTCTGGCATGGTAAGGTCCGGGCTTCGTGGTGGCCATTTCAATGGGACTGGAGATTTTGGTGAACCATGGCCAATCCAGCGGTCTTGAAATTGTTCATCAAGGAACTCGCACACCTGAATAGCAAAATGTGCTGGAGTCCCATCCTGCTGTAACCACACATGATCCATGATTCCCTTGTCTTGAAGTTGAGGTATTACCCACGATTGTAACATATGCAAATAAGATTTTCCATTCACGTACCCATAAAAAAAAAACACGGTCCGCACAAGTGACATAATGACACCCCGGCCCATACCATAACATGAGGCGGGTTCCTTTCCAACTCTTGCACATAATGAGGATTTTCCTTAGACCAGAAAATCACATTCCTCCTCTGTGAACTGTGATATATTGCATATCATCAGAAAATAACACTCTTGAGCGAGACACGGCATTTGGAAATTGTGCCAACAAATCACGGCAGGCTGCAACTCGTTGCTCCATGTCATTGTCAGATAATTCATTCACATGAATCGGTTTAATCCTTTCATTTTCATATCTCTTTTAATGTGGTCATGCACACGTTTCTTCCCGCTTTTTCGTACGTCCTCAACGTGGCCTGTCTTTGACATTGCCTGAAGCAAACGCACTTTTCTCCCAATCATGCAGAGTAGCTTTACGAGGTGGGGGCTTTCCAAAGCCATCTCTAAACGCACTCATTATCACTGTCATTGTTTGCCCCGTATGTGCTCGTTCGTGCACCTGCACACACACTCTACTAATCGCTCCTCAACAGTGTAGCTGTGTCCGCTCACGTCAGCCATGGCTTCACTACTGAAATGAGACTGACAACGCTTTTGGGAGCATCAAAGCAGGGATACCATTAAAATAACTATTTAATTCCCCAATTTTACAAACTCGATTGTCCATGGCATAATACCATATAACAAAATAATAATATGAAACTAGGGGTACGGGGACTTCTCGGACACCCTGTGATAATAGTGCTATATTGTATGGTAGCAGACTGCACCATCTTGTGTGTACTAGCACTGTGCTACTTGAACTGGGTGAGTGATTACATTAGGTCTTTGCTACATCATGCTAAAATTGTTCTGACAGGGTGAACTTCTGGATGAACAAGGTTTTGAGCTTATCCCCAATAAAAGTGGAGAGACGAATGTAAGTTTTGTGTACATAGGTGACGAGACAGTAATTATGAGTTCTTGTGATAAAAAAGGGCTTGCTGACTGATGCATCCAATCATTCTTGTATATTTGTGCAAGTCAAGTTTGTCTGTTGGTACAGAAGGGAATATTTCCTTGGTACTAAATTATTAAAGGACAACTAAATTGAGAGGTTTGTGGATGCTTGACTGGGTACCAGGATTATTTTATGGATTTTTATATTTAATACAGTTGCATTAAGAAATATTTATATAATCTTGAATAAATTATGTACAATATTTCAACAACATTGACTTAATTAATACATTTTTGATATCATAAAATACAACTTAACCTACTTTACAGCTTAAGCTGTGTTAGACTTAAGAATTGAAGTCTTCGTATATATTGGAGGAATCTGCCACAAAAATATGACAGTCCTTGTTTTGAAAGAAAATATAAAAGGTTATGATACAGATTGTTATGTACAATATTTTTGTCGAGGCACATTTTTACAATAAAATATTTACAGAATGTCATTTACATAGCTCATCCTTACAGCCACTGCCACCTCGCTTCCTCTTGGTCCCTCCTCCTCAGATGCTCACTTTTAGCCTTGCATACAGAATACAATAGAAGAAAATGATAACAAAAGATTCTCACTAAAATGGTTGCCATAAAATCAACATAGGCTACTGGAGTGTAGAGTATTGCAGGCATACTTTACTATTTTCTTATCTTTTGAAAAATTAAAATCTAGTGTAATATCTATTAGGTTTGGTGATTGAAATATGTATATTTTTGTTGGCATACTTGATTGAAAACGTCCTAGAATGAAAGGGGAATTTCTACTTTAGTCAGGCATAGACGTTTGAACTAGTGTAAACAACTGCAATAGATTAACATATTCATTTATTTGTAAATGGAGGCTACGTATCAGACCAAAGGTAATGAACATAGAATTTAATTCTAGAATAATGGAGGAAGACCAAAATAGAATCTTTATTATATGATTACATTGTATGTGTCGTAAACTTCATTTAACAGGAAAATAGCATATAAATTGTTTTCACTGGAACTGGAAAGGTTCATTTATTTTGGGTTTGATTTGTTGCTCACACTCGTTGAAGAGCCAGGCGTTTCCCATGCCTGGTTTAGCTGTATGAATATACCAAGAAAAGAAATAGTTTCGCAACAAAGGAGTTGTTGATCTTTTTTCTTCGATACTCCTGAAAGTAGCACTATGTCATTGAAAATGAAAAAAAAAAAAAAAAAAAAAAATTACATGAGATTAATTAATACACTTGGATGACTAGTTTCGATCGTCAAGCAATCACCATCATATCCTTTACACTCAGGCTATTAATCTATGTCTACAAGTATGTTGGTTAAGATATATACACATTTTACTTACAAAAGTTTATTGTTTTGCATAACTTGTCAGGTTTGCAAGTTTTACTTGCTTAGTGTGATAATCTGTAATGGTTAGTAAATGGTCAGGTTGGTGTTGTAACTTGAATATGGATTAAAGAACTTAGCTGGTTGTTTGGGCGATGTGGTGTTGGTTCTCATTCAGGTTCTGTCACAATTCACTGTCTGATTTGAACTGTGAGGGAACTTTCCCTGTGGGGCTGGCCCCTCGTCATCTCTCCCCCTCCATTGTCTGACCTAAGTGTTTCTGTTCATCTCACTTGTAAAATATTTCTGTGCTGGCCAGGTCTAGATACGTCCTGGCAAGGTGTATGTCAAAGTATTCTGGACATCTTTAAATAATAAAGACCATTCTCCATACCCTCCATGCCTCTTTAAGCGCAAACAGTTTATTAGGAACATCTTGAACTCTTTGATACTGCCATGATATCATCCTTGGTTTTATTATACTCTGTAAGCTGGGTGAATGCGATTGACAGTTCTCGTCTCACCATGTGGCCTGAGAACGAGGTTGCCAAACTGTACAAGCCAAAGTTACAGTTGACTAGGCACTGAAGCACGTGAGCTGTAGTATTGCAACTCGGAGTATTATAACATCAACTAGCGAACATGGATTGGTCAAGCGGCAGAGGGGTGATGGCTGATGTGGAATTTCCGGCTTAATGTCAATCCCTTTCTGCAGGCGTACAGAGTATAAAGATATGGTACATAGTTCATCCTAATGTAAAATCATTTCCCCCCCTTTATCTAGCCTGGCTAAACCTGAAAATTAATCAATCTCATGTAATTTCTTTCAGGTTTAGGGAATAACACCCATTACAATTTGGGTACAATCATTTTGACTGACTGGAAATCATTTGAATTTCATGACACTGATGTGATGGAGCCCTCAACCATTTGTCCCAAAGTGAGGGACTCTATTCTATAAGTCATAAGTGATATTTTATGATTGCCACTTTTTGTACTGCACACTTAGTAGACATTGTCATGATTAATTTCATCAATTATTACCTTTAGGGAACATATTTGGTGCACTTCACGTCCTTTTGATGATAAAGGTAATCCCAAGGGGACTGTAATATGTGCCCTATCTTCATTTTCTACTGTATAGCAAGGATGCCCATGATACCTCCTAAACTTTATGAAATAAAAGGTAAGGATTTTCAGTATGTTACAGTGGCTTACTGAACAGTCGTTAGTGTCAAACGTTTGAGTACAAGTCCTTAAACTTTTAGGTACAGTGCTACTTCACCAGTGTTTTTGTTAGTGGCATCATGAGCTGTTCATCATTGCAACACCAAAGACCTATTTAGTACACCCCTCCCCCTTATGATCATAAAGGTGTATATTACTGAGCTGTTAGCTAATTTTATCTCGGGTTCATACCTCCATTGTGGGCTTTTACCACTGAGCCCACGGGTGCAGTTGTTCTTGTCAAGCTGTCTAGTAATGCCACTGGTTTTCTTCACTGCTGAAATCTTCAATATTTGCATCTGCTAAATATTCAATAACTTGACTAATGAATGAGTCTTCACCAAGCTGGTTCACTTGTTTCAGTAGCGGATTTAAATAAACAGAGGATATCCACATTTTGATAATATGGCATATTATAATTTAGTTTGCTAATCTGTGCTTCCTCTGTTTATTTAGATGTCTACTCATTAAATATACCATAGGAAGTCTTAATAGTATCGATTGGGCTGACCAAACCCAAAACGTCATATAGTTGGCAGATGATCAAATGTTGGGTTACCTCGCTGGTTAAGCATGGATGTTCGGAAGTCAGGACTCGCAGCATTGCTTGGCAACTGAGGTAGGGTCATTTGGTTATTGCTGTATGTTGAATTCTGAAATTAGAAGCATAATCTTTTGTAATACATTATTTGGTTGTGTAATGAAAATGCAACAATTAATATACAGTGAATCCTTGTATAACTGACCTAATTGGAGAAGAGGGGAATCCATTGTACGAGTAGCCCTTCGTAATTGGTGTCTGGTTAACTCCCTGTACAGCATACATTGGACCATAGTACAAAATAAATGCCTGGTACTAGATATTTTAAACACTATCAATAAAGTGAGTGAAAATGACTATAATCTGAGCCTCTGCCTACTGTATTGAATGTATCCTCATACTCTGTGTATTCATGGAATGGCAGATGTGACTTGCATACTTCATGATGACACCGCTGCCTTGATCCAATTTATTCTGCTAGCTTACTCTATAGTACCAGCTGTTAACTTTGCATTACAGACTAGTGTCCAATATATCAGCTGTGGAAATATGGCCATTGAAACTGTTTATCTGTTGTGATCAGAGTCCATTGTACAAGGAATTATCTGGGAATGATACATTTTTTTTACCCAGTCTGTTGTAGCTTAGAGAATGAGAAAGTTCTTGAAATGCAGCATATTCCTCTACAGAATTATTGAACTAGGCTAGACCAGATGTGACCTGACATGCCCACCATGTATGTACCCACTGAGGGAATAAAAGAGAGCCTTGAATATACTAGCATTGCTATATTGAACATTCAGACCTTTAATCCACATTGCTCCTGATCACTTGAAGTTGTTTAGCTCACCGCAGAGATATCTTAACGCACATTAATGACCAAAACTTGCACAGCTGACAGTAGAAATAGAATTACAAGATGTAATAATGTCTAACTTTTTAGCTAAACTTCTTAAGAGTTATTATGATACTACCGGTATTTACTAAAGCTTGGGTTATGTATATGTCTAGTTATGTATAGACAATACTTCATCAGAATTTGAGTGGAATTTTAGGGCAGCCTGGCATCAAAAGGACCAAGTTATATAGGCATAATGTTCTATCTGCAGCTGAAATACGATTGTATTTACATTTCCCTCATAAATAAGTAAACTAGGGATTCATTCCTTTGTGACATACCAAAATATTAATTGACAGGTATGTGACAAAATACAGTAGATGCTTCTACCACTGTACGAAGAGCTATTTCTCTCTTATTTAATAGTCACGGTTCGAGGGAGCAATCTTGACTGATTTTGACATATATCAATGCCAGAGTTTTGAGAAAATAGCTTATTTCTTAACCAAAGTGAAACAAAATAACAAAATTAATGGTGCAATATTTCTGAGATCAAAATACATTGTTCCTGCAGCCTCTCTGTTTCCAAAATCTTTGATACATGATTAAATGTCCCTGATTTGACTGCTAATTTGAATGCCACAAGATATACACACAGTCTGCAGATATGTTCACAAATCAATAGTTAAAATGATCACATAGGGATAGCTGGTGTGCAGAGTATACAGGTGTATCTCTAAAACCTGTTAACGGTCCCTATGGCTGTTTAGGGAAATGATGGTAATGAATATATTTAATAGGAGTAGATTTATTGAATTCAGGGTAATGATTAACTCTGTTGTCTGGTACCGGTAATATCTAAATAGCTTACATAAGCCTAGTTATTGAAATCAAGCAACATATCAACTCGGTTGCCTGGTATCTGTAATGCTCGTTAAATCGTGCATCTTGGTTACGCAGGCAGCTGTAGCAAGTTCGGAGATCGCAGGTTTGAATCCCGGCGCTGCCAGTGGCTATCCTGAGTGTTTTTCCACGTTTTTTTTCCACACTCTCTCCAGGGAAATGCCCGGATATTACCTTACTTCAGGTCCCAGGGCACATACCCAATCCAATCCCTATTCTGAATACAGGTACACACACTACTACAGTCATCACAGCAATACAGGTTATCAGACAAGTTCAACACACACCTAACTACACGGGGCTGATGACCAAGATGTCTCAAGCCCCTCAAATGAATTAACAACAACTCTTCAGACTTGTTTGGATACCAGTACTACGAGAAATGTTCGTCAACTGGCCTTCGCTGGACCCTCACCTCAGAAAATCAATATGAGATGATGATGATGATGATTGTTGTTTTAAGGGGCCTAACATACAATATGAGAAACAACCTGTTCTTTACACCCTGAATTTCTCCTATTCTATTCCTCTTCGCTGCATTTCTATGAGGTCCTTTTTTGCTACATTTATCAAGAGGAGCAGGGTATACTTTAAAAGGGTCTAGTGAAATACTTCCAAAAGTTAGGAAGTAAGGAGATTCTGTGCCAGGTTTCCATATCCTAGGAATTTCATCTGTATCACAATTGACAATGGAAAGCATGTTATACTGACTGTTCATTTGAAAAAAATAAATTAACATAGTTTTTTATTTTACAGCAACCTTTGCCTGTGCAGGAATTGTGTTTGGTCATTTGGATGCTCTGTGCCGAGCTGTAGGACAAGTGTCTAAAGGAGCACATTAAAAGTCTGTATTATACTGTATGTGTATGCAGCATCCACATACACTTACATTACACACTGTTATAAATACGGAATGGCTCTGCAAAATATGTTTCAAGATAATGGCTCTGCCATTACTGAGTTTATGTGAAGCAAAAGCACTAACCATGTTGGAAAATGTAAAGATTATACGTTTTAATGTAAGTATATTCTAGCTTAAAATAAGAGACACCTGTTAATATCTTATTATTTATTGTTTTCAAACATATTTTCAACCCTAAATTGAAGTCGTCGTCAACATGATGGTAAAGATAAGATGTTAGTATTACACTGGTCAAAATTTTTTTTGCATATTGCAAGATGTTGTATTTACATTGCTGTATGACGATATTTCGTTTTTGAACATTGGCTCATGTGCTAACTCTAAGATAACATGTTTTTTTGTACCATACACTGTTATCAGACAAGGAGTTTGTGCATACCTGCACAAATGGGGGAAGCGCCCAAACCCCTGCTGTGATTGCGGTACATCGAACCAGACCATCAGGCTCATTGTCGAAGATTGCAAAGTGAGAGCATACGTAGGTGACCCTAACGACTTTTTTAGTGCTACACTATCAAGCCTGGACTGGAGAAATAGACTGTGGTTGTATGTACTTGTTCTTCTTCTGCTTTTACGGCTTCATTGGACCACTTCAGTCAATCATTTCTTGGTCCTCTTCTTCAGAAAGTTTTCTTTCCGAGTCGCCCAGTAGCTTTTCATTCGCTCTGATCTTCTCAGGCGTTCCTCATCTGTAAAGGAGTCCATCTTACTATATTACGTTTGTCCATTTTTGCCTGAAATCTTATTTTTATATCTTTCAGTTTATTTATTTTTGTTTTGTTTTGCAAGTCTTCCAAGGTTATTTCTAATTATTTCATATCTTCTCTAATTTCCTTAATCCATCCTACTTGTTTCATATTCCAAAGTTTCACTACAATTTTTCTAAATAACCTGGTTTCTGATGTCCTCATGATGTGACCAAAAATAGAAATTTGTTTCTTCCGAATAGTATCAGTGATGGGCTCCAGTTCATTTGATACTATCTGCCACTGTCCATCTTTCTGATATTTTTTATTTATGCATGTTCTAGCTATTCTCCTTTCTACTTTTAAAATTTTGTCGATTCTGTTTTTCAGAGTAACTTGAAAAAGAGTTTTGCTTCCATATGTCACCTCTGGTTGAACCACCGTTTTGTAATGTTTTAATTTTGTTGCGATTGATACGACATTTTCTTTTATATGTAGATCATGTTAATTTTTGGGCTTTTATCATTTTATTAGTTCTTTCTTGCCATGCAGGTTTCTCATCCAAGTAGTAAGTTATAATTTCTCCTAAGTATTTAAATTGCTTCACTATTTTAACTTTGGTTGGTTGGTTCCTCAGTTTAGGGGCTGCGACAACACGGTCATGTAGCCCTGTGTACTTTGGGTGTGTGTAGAATCTGTCTGATAACCAGTGTTAATTGTGATGGCTGTATTAGTGTGTGTATCTGTTTTTTAATTCAAGGATAGGACTGCAACTTTTAATTTATCAAATAGTTCCTACTTTTGCCGCCAAACGCCACCTTCAACGACTACTAGGCCTAGTTCAGAACTTAGCTACTAGACGCCACCGCAGTCGGCTCTTGGCAACGAACGTAGAAACCTAAGAGCGTTGTTTACATTCCTAACCTATACAATTTAGCTTCACACAGGTGTAATTAGTGGAAGGTTCTTAACATGCTATAAATCTATGACATGGGACCGCCGGCTTTACTTCCCCTCCGAAGGAAGGCATACTGAGGGATTTTTAATGCTCTTAAAAAATCCGACGGCTTCGGCTGGGTTTGAACCCGCTATCTTGGGCATAGAAGCTCAGCATGCTTATTTTAACTTTTTTTTTGTTATTTACTGTTATGTGATTGATTACAAGTGGATTTGCTACCATTATCTCTGTCTTTTCAAATTATATCTGAAGTCGAATTTTTTGTGCTATATTTTGTAGGCTTATTATTTGATTTCTGGCTTCTTGAATATTATTAGCCAGTAACACTAAGTCATCTGCGAATCTCAAGCAATTTAAGTCTATTTGATCTTTCTTGGTTCCAATTCTTATGCTCCTAGGATTTTCCCTGTACCATTCCGTCATCACATATTCCAAAGCACAATGGAAAAGTAATCCTGTTTTAATCGTAAACAGCTCAGATATTTCTCCTCTGGATTTTACTTTAGATTTGGTGTTTGTTAGAGTTAGTTTTATAATTTTTATTAATTTGGGATGAAGTCTGATATTCCTTAGTATTTTCAGCAATGAAGATCTATGTATACAATCATAAGCTTTTTTGAAGTCTACGAAGGTTATGTCTTGCTGTCCTTGTCTACGTTTGTAGTAGTCCATTACTAATTTTAAGGTGATTATTTGTTCAGGGCAGCTTCGCCATGGCCGAAATCCACCTTGGTATTCCCCTATTTCCAGTTCTAATTGATCTTTACAATGATTATATAGAATTCGTGACTTGATTTTATGTGATATCCAAGAGGGAAATTCCTCGATAGTTGTCAGGATTTGATTTTTTTCCTTTCTTGTGTAATGGATGTATTATAGCTGTATTCCAATGGTCTGGCAGTTCTTCTTTGATCCAAATGTTCACTATGCATTGGTGTAATGAAATCTTGACCGGTTCTGCTGCATATTTTCACAATTCTGCAAATGTTTGATCTTCTCCACTCGCTTTGTAGTTTTTGAGCTCTCTCAGAGCTTTGTAGACTTCTTGGATTGTGGGTGGATTTATGTTTTCTGATGGTGTTTTAATAGTGGTGTCTGTTATTATTATTATTATTTTTTTTTTTTAACATTCGAATTGAGCCACTATGGACTACGGAGTAACAATCAAAATCAATGTTTCGTTCTAGATCGTCTGCCAGCTTTGATGTCCTGCCAGTATCTCTTGAGCCTATCACTCAGCGCCTTCTTCCGATCTTCTGAAAGAGGTCCCCTCCGTCTTTTGGGTTCTGCCCCTACCTTAAATCCCTGGTAATTTTTGATTAGGTGTCTGAATTCACACCTGTTCATAATTTTGCAGTCCGGAATACCAAGGTCTTTGTTACATTCTTCAAACCATGCCAATTTTTTCCTCTTTGGTTTCACGAAAATCCAAATTTTCTTTGTTAGGCGATCGTTGGACATTCTGAAAATGTGTCCACAGAACAACAACCTTTTCCTTTTTATTGTTGACGTGACTGGTTCTATCTTTCTATATAACTCTTCGTTCGACTTCAAAAGTATGTGCCCGTCCACCCATCTGTTGCCTAAAATTTTTCTCAATACCCTGCGTTCTCTTTTGACTAACTGGTCGAGTAGTCCCCGCCTGTTCAAAGTCAAAGTCTCCGAAGCATATAATGCTTCAGGTTTGACAACCGTGCTGTAGTGTTTTAATTTGGCTCCAATGCTCAGCGACTTCTTATTATATTATTTTCGTCAGGTGATAGGCTCGGTCTAATTTCCAGATTCTAAGATTAATTGCTTCCTGTTCTATGCTGTGCGCTTGCACTGTGCAGGGATACGGCTCCTGGACCGGATAACATACATAATCAAATGTTAAAACATCTGTGCGAATCCAGTATAAAAAAACTGTTGATCCTCTTCAATCATATATGGATTGAAGGGGAGTTTCCATCTCAATGGCGAGAGGGGATCGTGATACCGATTCCTAAGGCTGGAAAGGATCCCAAGTTTGTAAGCAGCTATAGGCCCATTTGTTTGACAAATGGCCTATGTAAGCTGCTCGAAAAGATGGTGAACCGTCGACTGGTGTGGTTCTTGGAGGACAAAGGTCTCCTGTCTGAGTACCAATGTGGATTTCGCTCTCATAGGTCCACCACTGACCATCTGGTACGACTTGAGAGCGCCATACAGGAGGCTTTTTTCCGAAAGCAGCACCTAGTCACGGTTTTCTTTGACCTCGAGAAAGCCTACGACACCACATGGCGCTAAGGGATCCTTTCCACCCTTCACAAGTGGGGACTCCGTGGTAACTTACCGACTTTTTTTGCTAATTTCATGTCCGTCCGACTCTTCCGTGTAAGGGTCGGTAGGACATTATCGCAATACTATACCCAAGAAAATGGAGTTCCTCAGGGTTCAGTGCTGAGTGTCACCTTGTTCGCGATTGCCATTAATGGCATTGTTGCCGCTGCCGGGTCCGCGGTAGTTCCATCGCTGTATGTAGACGATTTAGCTCTGCATTACAGCTCTGGAAGTATGGCGGTCGTGGAACGGCAATTGCAGCTAGCTATCAACCGGGTCGACAGGTGGGCTTTCGACCGGGGTTTTCGTTTTTCAGCAGCGAAAACCTCCGTCGTCCATTTTCGTCGGCTACGGAGGCTACATTTACACCCTGAACTACATCTCAGGGATGCTGCGTTGCCGTTGGTTGACACTTATCGCTTCCTGGGGCTCCATTTTGACAGCAAGTTAACATGGCAGCACCATATACGGCAATTGAAAATGACATGTCTCATGAAACTGAACATGCTCAGGTTTCTTAGTGGCACTACGTGGGGGGCTGACCGTGCGGTGCTGCTACGGTTCTACCAAGCCCTCGTCCTGTCCCGGCTAGACTATGGTTCTGCGGCATACGGTTCAGCAAGGCCGGCAACCTTGAAAATGCTGGACAGTATCCACCATAGTGGCGTTAGGCTGGCTGCCGGTGCCTTCCGGACCAGCCCGATATATCCAGCCTACTCGCCGAATCGGGTGTTCCACCTTTAAATTATAGACGCCAACATATGCTTTTAGCATATGCTGCCAATGTGCGTCAAATGCCGCAACATCCAACCTATCAAGCTCTCTTCGGTACACAAAACCACCAGGGGTACGCCAACCGGCCTCGTGCCACTCGGCCAGTTGGTATTAGACTTGATAGCTCGTGTACTGAAATAGGAGTGGCTGTAGGTCCCTGTATGATCCGGACATCTAGCGTGGTGCCTCCGTTGCGGGTCCCGCGTCCGGAAATTCGGTTAGATCTTCACCAAGGTCCTAAGGTGAACACGGATGCGTTCGTTTACCGGAGGCAGTTCCACAGCATAGTTCACCAATTTCCGGACGCTGGCATTCTATACACGGATGGTTCGAAGGTGGACGAGAAGGTGGGTTGTGCTTACGTTATTGATGGTGCAAATACCAAGATCTCTTTGCCTGAGGCCTGTAGTGTGTTTACTGCGGAGCTCGTTGCCATCTATGAAGCTCTGCAGTTTGCACTACAGGATGCACGAATACACTTTCTCGTGTGTACCGACTCTTTGAGTTCGTTGCAGTCAATTGCTACATGTTTCCCGCAAAACCCCCTAGTGCAGCGAATCCACGACCTACTAGCCGGGCTGTGCCACGCTGACACTCGAATCACCTTTCTGTGGCTTCCAAGCCACATGGGAATTGTGGGAAATGAGTTAGCAGATCAAGCTGCAAAAGAGGCGGTATCACTACCACCTTGACCAATGGAGGTACCCGCTAGAGATATTCGCTCTCAGTTACGCCTACAAGTTCTGGCTTTTTGGGAGAGTCAGTGGCTAGCTGACCCACTGCCCAGTAAACTGAGAGCGATCAAGGGAACTACTCGCGTGTGGCGGAGCTCCTTCCGGGCCCGGAGAGAGTCCGTCATTTTGTGTAGGCTAAGGATAGGTCATACAAGATCCACCCACTCGTACCTAATGAGAAGGGAAGACCCCCCATTTTGTACCTGTGGAGCCGTATTCACCGTGGCCCACATTTTCACCGAGTGTGTGGATCTTGCTGACTTACGAAGAAACCTTGGTTTGCAGACGACACTCAAACTTATATTAGCCGATGACGCGGTGGCTGCTGATCGCGTTATCCGTTTTATAAGTGAGAGTGGGTTAGGGCCAGCAATCTAAATTTTCCAGTGAACATTGACTCAACGACTTGGTTCGTTTTTGAATGATAATGTTTTGTTTTTTCCATAATTTTTGTTTATTTTTATGATTTTGATTTTTATTTAATTTCTTTTTGTTTTTGTTTTATTAATTTTTGGTCTTTTCAAATTTAGATGTCCACCTCAAAATTTTAAATTCAATTCAAAATTTGTATTCTTTAATCTGTGTTAAGAGGGGCAGATGACCTCTTAGTTCCGCCCCTTAAAACAACAATAACTAACTAACTTCCTGTTCTAGGCCATTTTGTTGGATTACCTCACTCAGGTATTTAAATTTCTTTACACGTTTAATCTTTCCTTGGTTTGTTTTCATCCATTCTGGTCCATCACTGATGTTTGTCATGTACTTTGTCTTCTGAAAAGAAATCTGTAAACCTACTTTCTCAGCCATCTCTGACAACCGATTAATCATTACAATGGCTGATTTAATATTTTTGGGGGCTGATAACCTAGATGTTAGGCCCCTCAAAACAACAATCATCATCATTAATATTGTTGGCAAAAATAGCTAG
Source organism: Meconema thalassinum (assembly GCA_946902985.2). Classification (NCBI taxonomy): domain Eukaryota; kingdom Metazoa; phylum Arthropoda; class Insecta; order Orthoptera; family Tettigoniidae; genus Meconema; species Meconema thalassinum. The sequence goes on from OX336388.2 coordinate 1,636,215,197, forward strand.
GTCATCTGCAAAAGTCAAACAATCAACGTGCACCCCTTTCAGTTTGGGCCCTAGCCTGAATCATTCTTCATTCCCTTCTTCCCGACTCAGTGTCTTCCTCCATTCACGAATGACCTTTTCTAATACACAGTTGAAAAGGATTGGAGATAATCCATCACCTTGTCTGACACCAGTTTTGATTACAAAGGGATCTGAGATCTCGCCAATGAATTTTACTTTTGACACTGTGTCGGTCAAAGTCTGTTTAATCAGATTTCGAGACGTGTCATCCGCTCCAAATTCTTCCAGAATATTCAGTAGCGACTCGCGGTCAATTGAGTCATACGCTTTCTTAAAGTCAATGAATACGACCACATAGTCATACCTGCCTATCGTCTTACACCTAATGATGTTTTTCAGGTTAAAAATCTGTTCCGGACAAGAACGTCCCTTTCTAAAACCGGCCTGGTACTCACCAATCTGATTATCAAGATGTTCTTCAATTCTGTTCAGGAGTGCTTTGGATAGGATCTTGTAGGGAACAGATACAATTGATATACCCCTGTATTGATTAACGTCCTTCTTATCCCCCTTTTTGTGGAGAGGGTGGATTAATGCAGACTCCCCCCAGGGGCTCACATCTAGTGGGGCATGGGTTGGCGACCACGGGACCCCAGCTGAGACCGGCATTGCTTCCACTTACTTGTGCCGGGATCCTCTCCGTCTTCTCTCCTGTCGACCTCCCTTGGTCAACTCTTGTTCTCTTCTGACCCCGACGGTATTAGGTTATCTGAGGCCTAGGGAGTCTTTCACTTTCCCGCCTTAATTGGCCCTTGTCTCATCTTTCCTGATACCCTCCTTCTGTGAGGGGTCAGCCTTCTTTTTCTTTTCCTTTTACCTCCTGCCTTGTGCTCAAGGCCCTTAAGGAGGCAGGGTGTATGTAGCCCCACCACTTCTGGTGCACCGAAGATAATGCTACACCCTCAGGGGCTCACGGCTGGTGAGTTCGGGATTTGGCGACCCCGAGGGATTCCTGAGCTGGGTCCGTTTTCCCCTATTGTCCCTTACCTTTGGGGCGGACCTTCTCCTCTCTCCCCTCTCCTCTCCTCCCCTCTCCTCTTTTCATTATATTTACTTTTCTCTTTAAGATTCCCGCACTGTTTTTGTTACTTGGTTCACCGTGTATCTAAATTCCCTTCTAGCGATTTTTTTAAAAGCATTTTTAATCTAAGTTGCTTTTTGTATGTTTTTTCGATCTAAATTACATCTCGCGATTGTTTTCAACCTCAATTGCATTTTGTAAAGATTGACAATCTAAATTGCTTTTTAGTAAGTCTTTCAATATGGCAGAGGGACCTTTGTGAGTATTTTGAATTTCAATTGCATTTTGTTCGTATTTTCAACCAAAACCGCATTTCGCACGAATTTTGAATCTAAATTGCATTTTGTTTGGCGGGCATTTTGCACATATTTTGATTCTCAATTGCATTTTGTGGGTATTTTGAATCTAAATTGCATTTTGTCAAGTATTTTCAATCTAAATTGCTTTTTGTAAGTATTGTCAATCCACACGAGTCCTTTGAATCTACCGTACATTTTGTAAGCATTTTCAATTTCAATTGCATTTTTTAAGTATATTTGAATTTTAATTGCACTTTGTGAATAATTTGGATTGGAACTGGGATATTTCAATCTGAATTGCATTGTGTATTTTCAATTTCAATTGCATTTTGTAAGTATTTTGAACCTCAGGCCTCCGTGGCTTAGGCGGCAGCACGCCGGCCTCTCACCGCTGGGTCCGTGGTTCAAATCCCGGGCACTCCATGTGGGATCTGTGCTGGACAAAACGGAGGCAGACAGGTTTTTCTCCGGGTACTCCGGTTTTCCCTGTCAACATTTCATTCCAGCAACACTCTCCACTATCATTTCATTTCATCTGTCATTCATTTAATCATTGCCCCAGAGGAGTGCGTCAGGCCTCGGCAGCCGGCACAGTCCTTATCCTCGCCGCTAGTTGGGGGCTTCATTCATTCCATTCCTGACCCGGTCGGAGACTGGAAGCAGGCTGTGGATTTTCATTTCAAGTATTTTGAACCTCAATTGCATTTTGTACGTATTTTCGATCTCATTTGCATTTTGTAAGTATTTTGAATTTCAGTTGCATTTTGTAAGTATTTCGACGCTGCATTGCATTTTGTACGTATTTTGAATCTAGCCTACGTTTTGTGGGTCTTTTTCAATCTATTCTTTTTGTGCATCTTTTCGTTCTAAATTCCCTTTTGTAAAACCATATTGTGAGTTGTTTCCATCTGAGTTCCTGTTTGTACGTATTTTCCGTCTCAGATAATTTTGTTCTGGTTTCCATTTCATTATCATTTTCGCTATCACCCAGATCATTAGGGGCCGATAACCTAGATGTTAGGCCCCTTAAAACAATCATCATCATCATCATCATAATGCAGACTGCCACTCTGTGGGTATCCTACCAGTTCTCCATATCTCCGCAAAGAGCTCAGCTAATATATTCAGAGTATCTTCATTTGCCAGTTTTAGAAGCTCTGCCACAATAGAATCCTCTCCCGCTGCTTTATTATTCTTTAGACCATCGATAATCATTTTAATTTCTGTCTTTGAAGGTGGATGCGAGTTGGCCATTACTTGAGTAGGACGGCCTATGAGTAGCCTATGTTTTGGTTCATCACAATTGAGTAATATCTTAAAGTACTCAGCCAAGATACGACAGTTCTCCTTGTTGTTCAGACCTAACTTTCCATTTTCATCTCTGAAACACAAGCTCGGTGCTTGATACCCTTTCAGATTAGACTTGAAAGTTTGATAGAAGTCCCTGACATTATTCTTCCGGAAATCATGATCAATCTGTTCCATCTATTGTTCTTCATATGATCGCCTTGCAATTCGGAAAACCCGGGCTGCATCTTTCCGACTGTCACAAAACGAGTTATAATCTTCTTGTCTCTTCGTTGAGTTCTATTTCTTCCAGGCATCTGTTCTTTGTACACATGCACTATCACAGGTATCGTTCCACCATCTGTGTTTACGCTTCTGTGCTGTCAAGATTGAAACATTGGCTGCTTGTTGGATTTTGGAGGCAATGTCAGTCCAATTCTTGGATTTAAATGTTAATTGCTGGTGGTATTGCTCCAATACTTCTTGATCAACCTTAAGTTTTGTCACATCATATCTGTGAAGTTTATTTCCAGCTTTTGGAGCCTTTCTAAAAGGAATGAAATTCATTTTAATCTGAATCAAATTTGGCCCCTCTCTGTACTTTAACATTCATACTCTCCTTCATTGCTGTCCTGGATATTGCCACGTGATCAATTTGTTTCTCTCCATTCAAATTGCCAGGTGAACGCCACGTCTACTGTTTACTTGGTTTGTGTTTATAGAAAGTTGACATCTGAAGACCAAACGTTCTACATAGTTCGACAAACCTTGTTCCATTTTTGTTGGTCATTCTGTGAGCAGGATATTTTCCTACTGTCGATCTATATCTTGCTTCTATTCCCAGTTGAGCGTTGAAGTCGCCCAATGAAACCTTGATGTTATTTATAGGTATTTTCTCCATCTCCTCCTCTATAAGGTCCCAAAATTGTTCAACTTTCTCGGGATTACGCCTGTTGTCTTCATTAATAGGTGCATGTGCATTGATCAGGGTATAGCCTTTGTTACCACAGCGTAGAGTTAGGAGTGATAGTCTTTCTGATGGGCTAGAGAAGTCCACAACTGCACTGATTACCTTCTTATTTACAGCAAAAGCTGTTCCAAACATTGGCATATTCTTGCCTATCTTCACTGCTCTCTGTCCTTTATAGACCCTATAGCCCTCAATGTCCATTACATCTTCGTCCTGATACTGTGTTTCCTGCAAGGCCAGGATTGAGATGTTATGTTCGTCCATCATATTTGTCAGTTCCTTGTGTTTACCAACTTTTAGTAATGAGTTGACATTTAACGTTCCAAAATAATATTTCTGTTTCGTCTTTAATTTAGTATTCTTTATGCATCTACTTGCAAGCTCCCCAGAATCCAAAGGCTTGCGTGCACTCCTAGGAGCGGTGGATTCCCTTAAACAGTTACCACCTGGGGTAGTGTCTTCCTTTTGACGACTTTCCATGATGCTTGATTGTTAAGAAATATGTGGGTCGGATTGCTCCTTCCCGTTAGTAGAACCAAGGTTGTAAGCCCCGGAGCTGGAAGATAGTTCCTCCGCTTTATCCGCCGTTGGGACGCGAGGTCCTCTTCCGCCTTCTAAACCGTTGTCTATCTTCACCTGTAACCCTGGTAGGGACCCATACAAGGTACTGCCAGCCGGGCCAGCTGGACCAAGGTTTTTTAAAGAGGTGTTACTCCTCTATTATTATTATTATTGTGTTTCATGTGTAATGCCATACTTTACATAAATAAATAAAACTGTTATCGGATAAAGCACGTGAATTATATTTGGTCCACAAATACACAAGCTTGCAATTTGCAAAACGCTTTTTGACCAGTTTATAAACTTAGAAAACTAAAATACTTAAAAAATGTTCAACAAAATGTTTATATAGTGTTCTGAGAAAACGTAATAAGAAAGTCTTTCAAACTAAAACGTATCTTAGTTTAGAGTTTAGCAAGTCTAAGAAAAACTGACGTCCTTCCAAAAATTGCTTTATGTTAGTTTGGTGATACATGTATGATGGGTTCTAAAATTCCTTATCAAAAGAAAATTTATTTCTAAGTTGTACAGTAGTGTTATTTTTTTTTAAGTTTGTAATACTAACACCTTATCTTTACCATCAACCCCAATGAAAGGTTGAAAATGTGTTTCAAAACAATTAACACGTCCAGTGCGGATCACGTGTCCAGTGCGTGATGCTAGTTTACAAGCAAGTGGGGAGAACGCACCTAGCGCATCATGGGATGAGTGTTAGAAAATGTGCATCACTGTCTTCCCGCACAGTAAGAAAGGCTCACTTCGTTATCCTGGGCATCGTGTAAGTCAGCAGGTTCATCTGTAGCCATATTTGCACATGCGTAGTCTGTTTCCCGCGTATTTACTCGCCTCAATTTTCTTCATAAGTCATCACTCTTTATTGAGATCTCTTAGCAGCAAGAGGTAAGATACAGAGCATTTTTTATTTATTATTATTTCAGGAGAATTACGAGTGATTCCGCTTTTGTAATGAAGAAATTTCAGTTGGTCGGTTCCTCAGTTTAGAGGCTGCGACAACGCGGTCATGTAGCCCCGTGTACTTTGGGTGTGTATAGAATCTGTCTGATAACCGGTGTTAATTGTGATGACTGTATTAGTGTGTGTTCTCTGTGTGTTTTTATTCAAGTAAGGACTGCAGACATTGAATTTCAAGTAGTTCCTACTTTTGCCACCAAATGTCACTGTCAATGACTACTAGTTCAGAACTTGGTTACTAGATGCCACTGCAGTCGGCTCCTGGCGACGAAGGTCGAACCTATGAGCGTTATTCAAATTTTCACTTATAATTTAGCTTCACACAGGTGTAATTGTGTAATTAGTAGAAGGTTCTTTAACATGCCATAAATCTATGACATGGGACCGCCGAATTTACCACTCCCCCGAAGGAAGGCATACTGAGGGATTTTTAATGCTCTTAAAAAATCCAACGACTTCAGCCGGGTTTGAACCCGCGATCTTGGGCATAGAAGCTCAGCATGCTACCAACTACGCCACCGAAGCCGCCTAAATTTCAGTTGATAACTTCATAAAGGACTAAACTTGTAAATAGCATTTATTATGGTGTTTGAAGCCATTTTCAGTGTTGCCTTAGTAATCCAGTTTGATGTTTTTCAGTCGATCAACACGATTGTATCCAGTTGTGATGGGTTATTCTCTAATCCTGAAAACAATTTACATGGCATTAATAATTTAATTAATGTATTAATCTTTTGTAAATTTTTTTCATTTACTCCTGCATCATATTTATGAGTAATATGAAATAACTTGTAGTAATCATTTTTGGCTGCGTCATGATTTTTATGCTATAATTTTATTTATATTGTGTGTTCAGATGACCGACAATGCAGTTCTGTCAACATCACAAAGCCCAGTATTACCTTTCGATTTCAACCACCGTGCAGGTCACACATCAGGCACGGGAGTAGAATGAACTTGGTAAAAGGCGTCTTACCGACGTTGAAGACTCCAATTGTTACAAATTTCAAAGTGTTCCCGTAATTTTCTCACTCAGTTTTGGTGGATATGTCATGCTCTACCAATATGTAGTGAACGTGTTAAGCTTGAATATTACTGAGTTGTTCTTTTTCTTTTTTCTTTTTTCTTTTTCAAATAATCACTTATTGACAGTCAATGTGGAACCAACTGGAAAGATGAAATTTTCATCTTTTATGTAAGCATAATATGGTCTTAGACAACAGCACTGCTGCCTACCAGACAGTGCCTCTCGAGCTGTTATGCTCAGCATGACTTAGCAGCATGACTGATCCACGAGACCCATCCCGAAATTAAGTTTCACAATTTAAAATAAAAAAATGAAACATAGTTACATGAAAAACTTTATTGTCACCAGATGCAGCAATGTGTGAGCTATTTTTTGACATAATCACCACCAGAATTGAGACACCGGTCATATCGTGGGGTAAACTTTTGTATACGGGCAGATGACCTCGGAGTTCCGCCCCTTAAAACAACAATAACTAACTAACTAAATAATTAAATACAAGTTTTTCGGGCTTGTAGGCCGTGGTCCAGACAGGATATCTCCTGACGTTTCACCGGAAACTGCGTCCGGCATTATCAAGGGTTCCGCTCCTTTCCTAGGTCAGCAGTGGAATGAGGAAGAGGCTTGAAATAATGGGTAGCGGTTGTAGTGGGGTATTGTTGTTTGAATATGACTGTTGGTTGGGTGGATCTTGGCGATGAACTAACGGCTGGAAAGCAGTTGGATCTTCAAATTAGCATGGTGAACCGAGCGTTCTCTTCGCATTCCGGCTGGATCGTCTGATCTCACGTACATGTTGCGAGGTGCGGTGCGTGCTCCGGCTTCGGCGACCGAGCTTGTGAGGGTCAGGTGTTCCCTGACGTGTGAGTGGTTTCTTGCCTTGGTGTTCCTAAGAGCCGGGATCCATGTATTACGCACACGTTCAATTTCTTCCTTCCGATTGAAATTGTCGGGGTGTTTGAAGATTTCTATGGCTTCCCGTTGCAGCCTGGCGTGGTAGTGTGTGGTCGTGGAGAGTATCTCCGTGTCCCCGTACTGTACATCGTGACCGGGCAAGAGAGAATGCTCAGCGACTGACGATTTCTCAGTTTGACCCAGGCGGCTGTGCCTGTTATGTTCCTTGAGTCTGGTGGTCACGCTCCTCTTCGTCGTTCCTATGTACACCTTCCCACAGGAACACGGGATTCCGTAGACACCTGCAGTGGAGTGTGGGTGGCGCTTGTCTTTAGCGGATCGCAGCAAGTCCCGGATTTTGGCGGTGGGTTTATAAACCTTCTTCACCCCATAGGTCTTCAGTAATTTGCCTATCCTGTCCGTCACCTTCTTCACGTACGGCAGGAATGCGGTGGCCACCGGAGTTTCCTCAGAATCTTTCTTCGTGCTCTGGCGCCTGGGATGAGAGGCTCGCTCAATCTCCTTATTGCTGTATCCGTTGGCGCATAGGACCCTCTTTATATTTTTCAGCTCTTGGTTGAGTTTGGATGGCTCACAGATTCTCCTAGCACGGTCTACCAGTGTTTTAATTACTCCGTGTTTCTGTCGGGGGTGGTGATTGGATGTCTTGTGTAGATACCGGTCCGTGTGTGTGGGTTTCCGGTATACGGTGTGCCCCAAGTGCAGGTCATTAGTCCTGGTGATCAGCACGTCAAGAAAGGCCAGGCAGTTGTCTTTCTCCTTCTTCATAGTAAATTTTATGCTGGTGTTGAGGCTGTTAAGGTGGTCCAGGAAACGTTCCAGCTCTTCCTCTCCGTGGCTCCAGACTACGAAGGTATCGTCAACATAACATAGCCATACTTTCGGTTTGAGGGGTGCAGTCTCGATCGCCAACTGCTCGAACTTTTCCATGTAGAAGTTCGCTTAGTGGGCCCTGTGATTGCGAGCTATGTGAAAAAATGTTTGTCGATATAATATTTATTTTTCATTCCTATTGTAGTTAACAATGGTTTATTAATGCAAAGTTTAATGTCTCACTGGGTGATAGTGCATTTTGTTATTAATTTCTTATTCAGAACAGATTCAATGGAGCCAGTTCTTTCATAATAAAATCTGTGGGGCAGATGGGGATTATAACAATAAATAACTTGATCTGTGGTAAGACAAATGTTCCTAAGTATTATGGTGATTTCAATGGGATAGTGCCGATAACTTACTCGTGATCTGTCTCTAAGCCGCCGTAACCTTTCAAACTCTTCTAGTTCCGAATCTGGCATCTTGAAATGAAAATTATCAAAGTATGGATGTCTTAATAATTGTTCACACGTCCACCTTCTGATAGGATCCTTGTCTAAGCATTTCTGTAATTAAAAGTATTCAGATTATGAATATTACAAAGTACTGTGGAAAATTGTATTTAAATTAAAAAACTCCATTCAATCCGAAATCATACCTTTAGGAAGTCCATGACTAGAGGGTTGCCTTGCCTTGGCAGCTTAGCTTCCAGGGGTTCATAGCTATCTGGCTGAGGTAATATTACACCAAAGAAGAATTCATTGGTCTTGAATATGCTCATATGCCTTGGTGTGAGGTCTCCTGGAATAAAACATAGTGAATTGTATGTGAAATGTGCTCTTTACATTAGAAAGTCATAAAAGGTTAGTATTGCATCCAGTCCTTTCTCCAAATTTTGTGACTTTTCCCTGTTGGTTGTCCTTAAAACATCATGTTATTTAGTTGTGAAACTGGTTGTGGCAGTGAAGAAAGTGATGTAGGAGATATATTTACCCCTTTTACCATTCTAGTGGTTTAAATTGAACTGTAGTGAAGTTATCATCCAAGATCTTGACAACCTTCTTGCTGAACTGGTGGTACAACCATTAATCTGAGCTACTATAAAAAAAAAAAAAAAAAAAAAAAAAAACCAACCAACCCCTGGCACTATAGAGCCCATGACGGGCTAAGGCCGACCAAGCGACCGCTGCCCAGCCATTTGGCCTGCAGATATTGGGGTGACGCGTGATCAGCGCGTCGGGTCCCCTCGGCCGTTAATTTTGGTTTTCGTGATCGGGGCGCTGTCTCGCTGTCAGACAGCTACTCAATTGTCCTCACGAGGCTGAGTGCACCCCGTTCCAACCCTCACGTTAGTTTAAAAATCCCTGACGGAGCCGGGGATCGAACCCGGGGCCTCCGGGTGAGAGGCAGGCGTGCTACCCCAACACCACGGGGCCGGCAATCTGAGCTACTGGTATTTATTATTTTTAAGAGCGTTAAAAATCCCTTAGTATGCCTTCCTTCGGAGGGGAAGTAAAGCCGGCGGTCCCATGTCATAGATTTATGGCATGTAGAACCTTCCACTAATTACACCTGTGTGAAGCTAAATTGGATAGATTACGAATGTAAACAAGTAAACAACGCTCTTAGGTTTCTACGTTCGTTGCCAGGAGCTGATTGCGGTGGTGTCTAGTAGCTAAGTTCAGAACTTGGCCTAGTAGTCGTTGACGGTGGCGCTTGGCGGCAAAAGTAGGAACTATTTGAAAAATTCTAAGTTGCAGTCTGTAAAAAAAAACAGCTAATACAGTCATCACAATTAACACCGATTATCAGACAGATTCTACTCACACCCAAAGTACACGGGGCTACATGACCGCGTTGTTGCAGCCCCTAAACTTAGGAACCAACCAACCAACAATCAATAGCCTAGTGTTGGCTAGTAATTCAGTAAAGGAAATTGAAGCTTTGTACAGTTCTTACAACAATTACTTTCGAGGTATGGTGAAACTGATTTACTATGCTATTTCTTGTACCATCAAATATCTTTGGTAATAATAATAATAATATCAATAATATCGTATGGCCTCGGTGCCGGGTTCAAGCTTTGTTATTTGACACCCAGAGGGTAGCTTGCATGTTGAATTTCGTTGTTCCTTGAAGCACTATGCAGGTCAAGGAGGTTAGATATCTAAGCTCCTTCAACACTATAGCGCTTTCTAGTAGAGATATGAGGAACTTTGTGTTGGCGGAAACTCCTGAGATCAATTTTGCCATTATGAACACGGCCTACTGAATTCAAATGGGTTCTTTGACATGCCAACATCGTATGACATGCATGTCGTAATTTTTGCCGCCTTTCAAAAATCACTTAACACGGCCACGAGCGAACCTGCAAGCTTGGGGTTGGTAGCTCGACACGATAACTACTCACCCACTATACCTTTGGTGATGGCATTGTTTGAGGATATGGTATATTCCTTTTAAATAATTATGATTCTTTAATTTATCAAATTACAAGCTGTACCCGGCATGCATTGCAATGCCAATCAAAGAAAGTGTTGGCTTTGTAATTTTGTTTGTTGAAGTGCTTTTGGATACACAATTTTTTTTTTTTTTCCGTCAACTGTCTCTAAACTATTGTAAAATGGATTTACTAATCCATAAACATTCGTGGGAGCGTGCGATCGGATTCCATCGCAATTGGATGAATAGTATGTGAACGCATACCTGACTTCGTTGAAACGATTTGCGTGCCGTCACTCATTTGTTGAATCTACTCGTGCGCCACCTATTGCAGAATAGATTTAATAATTCTTAAACCTTCGCAGGAGGGTACACAACAACACACCAAACTTCCATCGCAATCCGATGTATGGTATATGAACGAATATGCGATTTTGATGAAATGATTCGCGCGCCATCACTCATTTGTGGCGGCCCTAGCAAAATTTTCTGGTGGTGAGAGATCTCATTGCCCCCCCCCCCCCCCCCCCCCTTTACGCCTTGTAGAGACTAAACTGTACAGAGACTAAAGGTCGGTAACATACATGTTTTGCATCAGACCTCCAAAAGATTGGTATAGTAGTAGTATGGAAGAGAAACAATAACAGTAAAAGGAGACAGTATTCTTTTAATTATTTCCCATTTAGGGCTCTTGGCTGAACCCGAAGATTGGTTAGTGTAGATGCAGGCGCCTCGGAAAATACCCGCTTCGTTGCAGAGACAAGTCTCCGTAAGCTCAAAGGGCTCGGACTCCTCATCAATACTTTTTTGAAAGGTTAATTTGAACTGGTACGGCAGATAATAGACGATGTTTAACTGATTCAAATTGAAGAGGATTATAAACTAATGTCATGCGAATAACATGCCAAGAACGATACAGGAATATTATTAGCTTACTTTTCTCATTTTGCAAAAATGAGGAAAAAGTAGACTAATGAGATCAATCCGGGAAAATGTGTGTCAGTCTGTGTGTGTCCCCCCATATCAACTCCTAAACGGCCGCAGCTATCGAAACCAAATTTGGTAAGGGTAAAGATCTATACCTGAATAACTCACGGCCATATTTGAAATTGACGTCAGTGCTACTAACTGCTAAAAAATCACAATTGAAATTTGAGCTCTATGTTGGATATCTCGGAAGTTATGCATGCGAACTATTCCAAATTTGGCACACATGTAGATAGTAACATTCCAGATTAATTTTCAGAAGTCCATACATGCCAGTGTGGCCAACATGATTGTAAGCCTGCCGATAGGTCCGATTTCTAAATGCATTTAACTTCTATACTAACGATTGGATTACAACCAAATTTCGTATGTACTATGCGTACTACAACTGATATGACTGCATATTCTAAAGAGCCACCAGGGCTGCCAACTGTTAATAAATGCTCTCTCTATGTTTTAACCCTATATATCAGAAAGTATCCAAGCCAACAGCTCTAAACTTTGCACACGTATAGTACCTGACATTCCACTTTAGCTTGGTGTAACTTATATACATCAGTGCTGCCAACACGATTCTAAGCCTGCTGATAGGTCCAGTTTTTAAATGCTTATAACTTCTATACTAACGAATGGATTTCAACCAAATTTCGAATGTGCTTTGTGTACCATAACTGTTCGTAAGAACTAGCAGGGCTGCCAACTGTTAATAAATGCTCTTTCTATTTGCTTAATCCTAATAGCAATATATCAGAAAGTATGCAAGCCATCAGCTCTATACTTTGCACTCGTATAGTGCCTGACATTCTAGATTAATTTGAAGTAACTAATATACCTCAGTGCTGCCAACATGATTCTAAGCTTTCTGATAGCTTCAATTTTTAATTACACGTTTCTTCTATACTAACAAATAGATTTTATCCAAAATTGGCACTATAATAGATTGTAATATTTCAGATTAATTCTGAGCATCACATACATGACATTGTTCCCAACATGATTTTACGCGCACTGATAAATCCAATATCAAACAGCATATAACGTCCATACTATCCATTAGATTTCAACCAAATTTTGTATGTGCATTCTATACCTTAAGAGATGGAACTAAGAATATATTCAGAGTCACCAGGGCTGCCAACTGTAGTAAGTTACTCTATTAGGCTACACTGTTGCAGGTGTATTTCAAACTGCAGTACTTAGAAATGTTAGTATTACCAACTTGATTTCGTCATTATTCTAGATAGGTCTATGTAGATTGGCATGAATCTTAAATTTTAAGAAAAGTAGGCTCATTAGTTCGTCACGGAACTACTTGTTTTAATATTGAGATACTATTATATTAAAGCTAGGAAGGTGAAATTTGGTATCTAGATAGTTACTAGCACAACGAGATGCTGAAATACATAATTTTGTTGAAACGTTCCTAACAGGAGAGTAGGGAGGAGGAGGGAGATGAGATAACATTAATACTCAACTCGTTAATGTTTCTACAATCTCATGCTGTAGGTCTATGTCTATACCTTTAAAATACGCACACTCCAGCTCATTGATATATAATTAATTTTGACGGATAGGGTTCAGTAATAATAAGGTGATTGTATTCTTTTTTCGCAATCGTTGCATTTTCTGCGCCCCCTATATGACAGACCGATCGCACCGCCCCTGTGAATCTACTCGTGTGCTACCTATTATAGGCTACAATGGATTTACTAAGTCAGAAACCTTTGCAGGAGTGTAGGCTACAACAACTCCACCATAGTTTCATCGCCATCGGATGAATGGTGTATGAACGCATACGGGACTTGGTTGAAACGATTGTTGAATCTACTCGTGCACTACGCATTGTAAAATGGATTTACTAAGTCAGAAACCTTCCCTGGAGTGTACACAGCAACTCACCAAAGTTTCATCGCAATCGGATGAATGGTATATGAACGCATACGGAACTTTGTAGAAACGATTCGCGCGCCATCACTCATTTCTTGATCTATTCGTGCGCTACGTGTGTTAAAATAGATTTACTAAGTCAGAAACCTTCCCTGGAGTGTACGCAATAACTCACCAATGTTTCATCGCAATCGGTTGAATGGTATATCTCTTCTCTATATATATAAAAATGAAAGTTTGTCTGTTTTTTCTGAATTTCCACGGAAATTTGCGTTATTTGCGCGTTTCAGACTGTTTTATGACGGATGCGCGCAAAAATAAGATTTTTGTCTGTCTGTCTGTTTGTCTGTGGACAACTTCGAGTCCTTATAACTTGAGAATGGCTGGGTGGATCAACGTAAAATTTGATACAGATATCCATCAGAAGCACCACACTAATCATTGATGTAACTCTTCTCCGTACCTCTCATAAAAGGGGGGCTACCCCCTTAAAATTCATGCTGAAAGAGGCGTAGAAGGACGAGACAAAGCTCATTTTCAACTCCTCGATGTGAGAAACAAACCTCGGGGGCCCTAAAGGGTCCCCGAAAACCACATTTTAAGGCCCTAAAACCAACAGTTTTTGAGATATTCCCAGAAAAGTAATTTCATTTAATAATCTAATGAAAGAATGCAATCTGGTAACCATGGCAACAAAATCTCAGAGGACCATCTATTTCTGTAAGACGCAATGCAATTCCATTTATTACATTACTGTGAAGTTTGCAAACGGCTATAAGGTTATCAATCACGGAACCAAATTAAGCTGTAAAATTCATCAATACGTATAATGAGCCTAAGGGGGTCAAGGGGTATACTAGAATTTTGTCACGCGATTTTCACGTGCGGGTGTGGTACGGAAGGTCTTTCATATCCCTATCCCTATATTGTATTTATTATATTATCATTATTATTATTATTATTATTATATTTTGGCATACAACGACGAGACAAAGCTCATTATTAGCCCCTCGGTGGCAGAAACAAGACTCGAGGGTTCCCGAAAACTACATTTTAAGGTTCTAAAACCAACAGTTTCTGAGATATTCCAAGAAAACTAACTTAATTTAATAAACCAATGAAGGAATGCAAGCCGGCAACCATGACAACAGGTTCTCAAGAGAAGACATCCAACGTACCATCTATTTCTGTAAAAATCAATGCCACTCCACTTATTACATTTCTGTGAAAGTTTGCAAATGGCTATAAGGTTATCACGGAACCAACTTAGACTGTAAAATTCATCAATGCGCATAAGGGGGTCAAGGGGTACCCTAGATTTTTTTCACGTGATTTACACGTGTGATATGTCGTACAGAACTATATCTCCAAACAGCAACATTATTTTCAAAAAATACTCAATTGAAATAGTATTTTTTGCGGCCATTAGGAATTTGGGCCATTGGAGGCTAAAAAACCTGAATATCCATGCACCACAAGCCTTTATAATTTGTTAAAGGTGTCTTCCTGTGGATGGGACACAACGGTGAGGGTCAGTCTTTATGTGAGGTGTATTGCGTTTCGTCTACGAGGTTTTCAATTTTATTTTCACGTCAGGAAGTACACGTTAGGTGAATTTAGATTGAGCACATTCTAACATTTTTTTTCGACAAACGGGTTCATCGTAAGGATGATTTTGTTTGAAACTATGTGGTTGATATATCCATATTCGGACTTCTGGGTAATATGTTGTAGGTTGGTTGGTTGGTTCCTCAGTTTAGAAGCTGCAACAACGCGTTCACGTAGCCTCGTGTGTGTAGAATCTGTCTGATAACCGGTGTTAATTGTGATGGCTGTATTAGTGTGTGTTATCTGTATTTCAGGTAAGGACTGCAGACGATCAATTTCCAGTAGTTCCTACTTTTGCTACCAAATGCTACCGTCAACGACACCTAGCTGGACTTGGCTACTAGATGCCACCGCAACCGGCACACTTTGGAACTAATAGAGCGTTAATCAAATCTAACCTACACATTTAGCTTCACACAATAGTAGTTAGTGGAAGGTTCTATTACATGCCATAAATCTATGACATGGGACCGCCAGCTTTACTTCCCCTCCGAAGTAAGGCATACTTAGGGATTTTTGGCCTTTCTGTGTATCTTTATGTACGCCTATAACTCGTGTTCGAATGTTTGGAGCATCGTAAAATTAGGTATCCATGAGAGTCAATACACCAATTATTTATAAAACTCTTCACCGTACTTCTCATAGAAGGATTGGTATAGGAAGAAACTTTTCAAAATACATGCTAAAATAGGCGAAATATAAAAATTATCCTGGAAGGACGACCAAAGCATATGTTGCGCTTCTCAATGTGAGACACAAAATTCGGGAGTCTATAATGAGTCTCCGAAAGCCACATTTTAAGGACCTCAAATTAATAGTGTGTGTGATATTCCCAGAATACTAACTTCGCTCTGATAAACATATGAAGGAATAACAAGCCCCTAATCATTACAACAGTAGCTCAATTGGTAACGTCCGGTTATTAATACCGAAGACCGTTCGAAGAGCGGGTACTTCTGCTAGTGAACGTATAAAAGGACACACAGATTGTTTATCACGTAACATTCATTTTTAGAGATAGGCAAATTCGTGTACCTTTTTAATTTGAATAAATGCAACAAAGCTGAACTGCTTCATAAGATTGATGAGAAATTAACCCACCCACTCGTAGCCGTAGCTACTCCCATCAAACCATTCTCATGATGCCACTGACCACAGTACTGCATAATAATGCCACAGACCGCAACACTATATAACAATGCCTTAAGTAGAAGCACTTAATTGATGTCTCCACAAGACTCGACAAGGTAAGTGTCTAAGAAAGTCCCCAATTTCAAAAATCATTGGCCTACTATAAAAGATAAAATTGTGAGATTTGGATCAGGACTGGTGACTTTTGACGGTCTTTGTTTATTCACGTTTTTTCTCCCTCACTGTTGAAAGAAAGAAAAAAAAAGCTGGGATGGTAGTTTACAGTAGATGCAGCCACTACTTCTCATTATTCTGTCATTTTGTACTCACCCACTGTTCTCCTTATGAGGTAGAGCTGATCAACATCAGACTTGCCAGGCCACAAGGCTTGCCCTTGCACCATTTCAGCAAACACACAACCTGTAAGGAACATAACATTGCTATATTCAGCTGGGGCTTTAGTATGACACATTAACATTCACATAAACCCTCGGCTATATTGTGCTAGTGAAAATAATTTTGTCACGAACGTATTTAACTCCATTTCCATCCAGGGTCGTTTAGTATAAGATATAGGCACAGATTTTGGGGACAATTTGCATACGGTACTTTGTATAGTACATTTTGGCTTCGGTGGCGTAGATGGTAGCAAGCTGAGCTTCTATGCCCAAGATCGCGGGTTCAAACCCGGCCGAAGCCGTCGGATTTTTTAAGAGCGTTAAAAATTCTGAGTATGCCTTCGGAGGGGAAGTAAAGTTGGCGGGCTCATGTCATAGGTTTATGGCATGTAAAACAGGGTGTCTACCGGTAACGAAAGTAACGAAAAAGTAACGAATTTTGCAAACGGGTAACAAAAGTAACGAATTTTACATACGGGTAACGAAAATTTTCTGAAGGCGGATTGAATCATTTAAACTCGCGCCTCTAGGCTCAAAGATTGCGATGGAGCGAGTTTCATGCAAGCGGCGCCGATTGCATAAGCTATATTTCCCCGTACCCGACCTCGAGGAAATGCATACTGAGGATACCCTGAGTGGTATACATCGTTCAGCGTATATTTTCGGCATCAAGATGACTAGTTTTATGTGAAATATTTATCTGTGTTATTAGGAAACCTGACTTTTCGCGAGACGTTTATTCGCGAAAACTTCTGAAACTAATCAGAAACTTCGCATTTCTCGCATTTATTTGGAGACTATGTCAAATTGAAGTCCAGAAATAACGCGAAATAATTTAATGTCGCAATCTTACGAAAGGTTACCGTTTCGAAAAAGAATTATGATAAAGCTTCGAAATACGTAGGCTATTATAACTTATTTTAAGAATCTGTCTCGTAAATTTGCGACATCCGTATGGTTAATTCAAAATTCCGTTAACTTATATGTCGATTTTTCCGTTGAACTTCGGTTCCATCGGATATATTATAATCTAGCCGCTTATTTCAAAAACTTGTATAACTTGTATAATTCGTGATTCGCATTCGAAAGAAAACGTGTCCTCTAGTCGTATTATTCGTGCAATCCTCTCAGAATAATTCTTAATATTTGATACCTACTTCGATCATTCATACTCAAGATGGCCGGCTGACCGCAAGACTTGCCTGCGGGAATCTCGTCAAATGGACCGAGATCGACGTCAGTTGCGTAAAATCATAAAACCCGTCCCCTATCGTGAACTTGTGACCACGAGGACTGCGGGATTCCCGTCAAAGGTGATTGGGCACCAGTCTCGAAACATTCCGTAACCTACTCGCTACTTTTCCCATGACCGTATACTTAAAAGCGTACGGGGAGCGAGAAGTGCATCAACCCACTTAGAAATGACAGCCTACGTAGCGTCGCGATACTAATTCCTCCTCGTGATCCACCCTGAACTGATGAACTCGCAACCACAGCATAGGGACAGCGGGAATCACGGCGCCGGCCATACAACTTGTCCATAACTACTCGTGAATTTAAACCAAGACCAACCTTGAGCTTGCCTCCACCATTCTGTCACGACGGATAGACAATCTTTCAACGGCTGGGTGCGGCGCGGTGTGCTTAATATCGCGAGGACAACGCGAATCTCGTAAAACGGCCGAGAGCGGCAGCGATTGCGATACATCGCGATATTTCTCCGCATTCAATGACCAGTACAACTGGATTCTTGTCAAACGGACAGCATGCGGCGCCGATTGCGTAATAATGCTATATTATTTTGTGCCAGATCTCAAGGACAATGGAAATCCCGTCGAACGACTAAAAGTGATACCGGTCATCTAAATCGCGATATTTATCCGTGTTCTATCGCGAAAACAACGGGAATCTCGACAAACGGGTGAGACCAGCGCCGATCGTGTAACATCTCGAAATTTCTCCGTACTTGACTGCGAAGACAGAATTCGGTTGCAATAACGTAACGTCCTATAAATATCTTCATAATCTACCGCGGGGACAAAGGAAATCTCGCCAAACGGTCATGAGCAGAGCAACCTCTGGGCAATTATTAAAACGCCTTGTGCACAAGACGTCATATTAGCTGAAACAACTCATTTGATAATAAATATCTAGTATTTATTTATTATTTTTAAAATTTTTATAACTCCCGAAGTGAATTGTATTTACCGCTTAAAACACTGTTCATTGTTGTTTTACTTCGCCGCGTGATGAGCCCCTTTGCTTGCAGACCGCAGACGTATCTTGAAATCAAAGGTAACTAAAATTAACTAACAGGTAACTAAAATGTAGCTAAAAAGTAAGTAATGTTTACTTCATCCTTACAGTAGACACCCTTTAAAAGAACCTCCCACTAACTACAATTGTGTGAAGATAAATTTGTAGGTTAGTTTTGATTAACGCTCTATAAAGTTCCAACGTTCGCCGCCAGGTGCCGGGTGCGGTGGCATCTAGTAGTCACAGCTAGGTGTCGTTGACGGTAGCATTTGGTAGCAAAAGTAGGAACTACTTGAAATTGATCGTCTGCAGTCCTTACCCGAAACACACATTGATAAAGCCATCACAATTAACACCGGTTATCAGACAGATTCTACACACACCCAAAGTGCACGGAACAACATGAACGCGTTGTCGGAGCCCCTAAACTGATGAACCAACCATTTTGGAAGAAAAGAAGGAAATGGAGGCTTGCAAGTCGGAGTATGACGAAATAATAAAGAAAATACTAACGGACGATTCATACCAATGAAAATCGAATGAAGACTCGTAGACCGGAAGTTTGCTATGCATAAGCTTCGGCGCCATTTTGAATTGTGGAATAGTCTTGTGTAGTTCGCGAACGAACTAGTTCGGAAGAGCGGGTCCCACAGGCGAACTACCGAACTAGTTCCCAGATCCCTTGCTTGTTAGTTCGTTCGATCCTTGTAAGAGCGCGAGAACGCGGGACCGCCGTAGCTCGTCAGCTCGTCACATCACCACTCATTGCACAATCACATGCGCTTTGGTTCGTTCAGTCAGTTCGGTGCAGTTGATTGGGTGTATCTATTGGTAGTTGCAAGATTGTCAAGTTTTGGCGCGGTGTGGCGAATGTTGAATGTTGGTTTATAATACAGTAAATACAGCATAACACACTACTAGTGCTAACACGCTAACAGGTAATAACTACCTTATATTTGTAATGTAATACAGTGGCGGTTCATAAATTGAAGTTACTGATAGTTAACTGATTTAGATGTGGGGATAATTCCACGGTTTTATTTAACTTAGTCATATGGGATTATTTGAAAATATCTCCAATTATTTTGAAAATTGGCGAACTGGATTAACATTAACATTTTAATGAACTGCTTGTTTTCTATTTTTGTTGATACATGGTGACAACAACTTTTTACCTGTTTTTAACAAATGAACATTATGACGATGATTCACAAAGAAAAGCGATGGACAAAAGCTTTGAACTAAGAAATCCTATTCCTCCCATTTAGATAATGATAATAAAGATAATGTCAAAAAATCCTGTGGGCGTTCATGAATCGTATGGTGATGCGCCAATTTACGCGAAAAAAAAATAAAGAGAATAATTAGTGTATGCTTCCACAAACACATCGTCCATATTGTTTTCTTTTAGGTACAGTATTTCACTAATGATACACAAATGACGACTTTTGGCTTTAGAAACAATAGAAAGAGAAGTCGTCCCAGAAGGAAAGACATGGAACCAAATTAAAAGGATGGCCAACAACACAGTGAGATGGAAGAAGTTTGTAGCTGCCCTATGTTCCTACAAGGAATAAAAGGAAATAAGGAAAGAATAAGGAATTTCACTAATGTTTCAATACTCACATTTTTGTATTTTTTATCTTCGAATATCAAAATGTAAAACATATTACACACGCAATACGTCGCTATCTAATACACGAACTGCACGTGCAGCGAGCACAGTAACTGTTACAGTAGTCTACAAGAGATTAGTAGCCTTACCCAATACTCAATCAACAACGTTCTTGTGAGCACATTCCTGTCGCATCAAGTTAGTTGAGCAACGCGGCAGTAGATTCGCCATCGCGTCACCGTGCCGTGTCGTTTGAAGGTCGATGTTCATGTCTTATATTGGTAACATCTAATGCAGTAGAATTCTTGTTTAATAAAAAAAAATCCAAAATATGTATTACTTATTTTGTAATAGAGCAGGTGAAACGGCGATTCAAACACTTCAATGGAGAACCGCCACTGATGTAATATGACTATCAAAATATTATGTGACTTCTACAATGCGATGATGTGAAGTAGTGTAAAGTATATCAATTTGATAATAGGGTTAATATGTTTTGTTTTAGGTCATTTATTACGATGTCATCAAAAAGGAAGCATAGCTCCCTTTGGATACATTTCACGGAAGGCACAGATAAAGAGAAAGCAAAATGTAACCACTGCTCAACATTAATAAGTATTGCAGGAGGCTCAAACGGAAATTTAACCCGGCATTTGAAAACAAAACATGCTTTCATCCCATTAACAATTGAAAGACAGCCACCGACAGTATCTCATTTAAACACACTTCAATCAAATGAAACCACATCCGAGTCGGAGAATATTATTTCGGCTTCGCCAAGTGTAGCAGACTCACAACAATCAATGAACCAATACATTCGTAGACCACCGTCAGTCCGAAAGGTTGAACGAATAGACAGACAAGTTGTCAAGATGGTTGCTAAAGGGCATCACGCTTTACGAATAGTGGAAGAAAGAGAATTTCGACAACTTATTGAATTAGTTTCTTATTGCCCAGGTTACAAACTTCCGTCAAGGAAAACGTTATCAGAAAATTTAATGTCAAGCGTTTACAATGACGTAAAGGACGAAGTGCAAAAGAAAGTGCAAGCTGTATCTGAGTTGTCTCTCAGTACTGATGGTTGGACTTCTAGGAATAATGAAAGCTATATAGCCATTGTAGCCCATTTTATAGATGAAGAGACTAAACTTCAGTCGGCATTACTTGGTTGTATAAATTATAATGAGCGGCATACCAGCCAAAACTTATGCAACTTCATGAAAGATGTTATGGAAGAGTGGCATATTTCCCACAAAGTTGCTGCCATCATTAGCGATTATGCTGCAAACATCTTATCTGCTGTCAGACTTGGTGGGTGGCGGTCAATCTCATGTTTTGCTCACTCTCTAAATCTTGTCGTACAAGAAGCTACGAAAGAAATATCTGACGTTTTAGTGCAAGTTATAAATACTGTCGAGTTTTTCAATCGTAGCACACAAGGAAAAAAGAAATTGATTGCTACACAACAGCAAATTAATTTGCCTGTTCTCAAGCTCAAACAGGACGTCAAGACCCGCTGGAATTCTACGTTTGATATGTTTCAGAGAATTGTGCAGATAAAGGATGCTGTGATTGCTACGGTTGCACTTCTACGCTCTGACCTAACTATAAAGGAAAGGGACTGGGAGATAATAGAAGAAGTTTTGCCCTTACTGAGTCCATTCTATGAAATAACAGTAGAAATAAGTGCCGAAAAATCTGTGACTTTATCAAAAGTTATTGTGTTTTGTAACTTGCTAAAAAGTTTCCTGCAAAAACATGCTGCTAACAATGAAAAAATTGTTGCTCTGCAATCAGTGTTAAAGAAAGGCATGGAAGACCGTTTCAAAGATATAGAGAATAATATTCTCTACGCTGAATGTACCATTCTGGACCCCCGATTTAGACAGAGAGGATTCAAAAACCAAAGAGCTTGTGAAGTTGCAATACAAGGCCTCAGAAATAAAATCGGCAGAGTGCAATTACTTCAAAGGGAGAATCAAGATATTTCAGTGGCTGCTCCTACTCCTAGCACCTCATCCGTGTCTAGTTCTAGTATCAGCAGTATATGGGCTGAGTTTGACAAATAAATTACAAAAAATAATAGACCAGATAATCAACTTGCTGCTGGTATTCGCGAATTCGATAAATACCTCAAGGAAGAGTATTTAGATCGAAATAAAGATCCCCTTCAATGGTTGCACGAGCGTCGCCAGTTATATCCTCATGTTTACACCTATGTGTTAAAGAGATTTTGCATAGTAGCGACATCAGTACTCTGCGAACGCGTTTTATCGGCGACGGGACAAATCCTCAATGATCGAAGAACTCTATTATCGACGAACAAAGTGTCCAAATTAACTTTTTTGCATAACAATATGTAAGTTAATTATATTAACGAATGATAGGTAAAGAACAAACAAGATGCTTTAGCATACGATCTCACTCAAGAGTCATTGTTATTTTCACTGTGCATAATTGTTAGGTAACAAATTAGAAGTGTGTGTTAGTATTACTTTTCTTAACACTTTATAGGGCAAACCTATTTTGTTTTACTTTTATGTGTTTTTTACATTTTAATTTATATTAATTATTATAATTATTATTAATAATGTTATTTTTTGTTTCTCTAATTTTAATGTTTATGTATTTGTTTTTAATTTTCAATTTATGTTCTTATAAGATAGATTTAATTTTGATATTTATATTGAATTATTTAATTAACTGAAGCCTCCGTGGCTTAGGCGGCAGCACGCCGGCCTCTCACCGCTGGGTCCGTGGTTCAAATCCCGGTCACTCCATGTGAGATCTGTGCTGGACAAAACGGAGGCAAGACAGGTTTTTCTCCGGGTACTCCGGTTTTCCCTGTCAAAATTTCATTCCAGCAACACTCTCCACTATCATTTCATTTCATCAGTCATTCATTTAATCATTGCCCCAGAGGAGTGCGTCAGGCCTCGGCAGTCGGCACAGTTCATATCCTCGCCGCTAGATAGGGGCTTCATTCATTCCATTCCTGACCCGGTCGGAGACTGGAAGCAGGCTGTGGATTTTCATTTTCAATTAACTAATTTCAAATTGATTTTTACAATTATTTTTATAATTTTTTATAGTTAAGTTTCTTATTTAAATTTATATATTTCTTTTATTATTGCAATTTCATTTTTATAATTTTTATAATTTTTATTTCTACATTCATATTATATTTCATTTTTACACTTGACTTGTTAATGATTTTACTTTTCAATCGTTCGAAATTTTATCCAATACCGTACATTACGTCAAATACAGTGTTCGCATTATATCTCTGCCGGTGAGGACAGTTATATTTCTGAGAATTCGAGCCGTCAACTCCTCTTCTCCTTTTCATAAGTCATTACCTCACAGTGTGGGGCTCGGCATAATGCACTCGGCACACTCATTAGTGCTTGCCACACAATTGTTGATGTGCCAATTTGAGAAATGTCTTTGGTGATGCTTTTACAGTCGGTGTACAGTATACCTTTCCTGGAAGTAATAACGTAGCTCACCGGCAGGGATATAACGTGGGCACAGTAGATACGTACGGAATTTATTTAATATTTCACTTCGGCAGGAAAATTCTCAGAAATTTGGCTGAAAGATTCAACTATCAGCATCTTTGAAAGCATAAACTGTCCTTATGACAGGTGGTTAATAAAGAGACCACTATCCCATAAAGGGTTATTAATATTGGTAATATTGCTTGTGCGGCATAGCCTACTTAACCTGTACCCAATAGTAGAAGTATTTTTGTTACCATGGCATATATAATGGTATTTTTATTTACTAAAATAAACGTATTGTTACGTGCCACCCCCTAGTGGAGGACAAAGGGATGGTCCAGAATATTCGTGACCCAGCCAGCGATGGAAGCCTCGAGAAGCCGTAAGCCCTGGATGGGCCTAGAAGCATTAATTGAGTCACCGGCCTGCAATATAAGAGCGACCTGTCAAGCAGTGAGTGAGTTGTGTTTTACGAGCTAGTGCGAGCGTTTATCCTGAGCGACAGAAGTGTGGTGACTTGCGAAACCCTTAGTGAAGCCGTTTCTCTTGACAGCGAGGAAGTGAGAAGCATACAGGGGCCTGCCTGTGTTTTGAGTGAGAAGCATACAGGGGACTGCCTGTGTTTTGAGTGAGTGTGATTTCACTGAGCGTCAGAGATATTGTGGTGAGTGCCGCGCGAGTTCCGAAACCCAGTGACATTGTTTCCCAGCTCGTGAACAGCGAAGCAGCGTGTAGCAGGTTTTCGTAAGTAACTGTAATTTGTGTACATAGGGGAGAGTTGCATGTAGTTCTGTCAAGGCCACCAGACTCATTAGCGAGAAGATTAACTGTTGACAAGTGAAAGAGGGCAAGAGCTCTCCATAAGCAAGAGACTTGAGGAAACTGGAGTAAGGTTCCAATTGCTTGTATTTGCTGATGAGTAGTGTATCTTTCTGGCCGCAATAAAATTAATTATTTCTTTAAAGGAACATCCTGTGTTGTGCTTTCTTCCCACCGTAATCCAGTTAACAAAAGTGCCACTAGGGGGTGGCACGTAACAACTGGTGTCAGAAGTGGGATTCGAACCCACGCCCACAGTAGTGGACTGCGAGGAGAGAGTAGTGGCCTACTTCAGCAAGGCCTTGTCAAAGCCAGAAAGGAACTACTGCGTCACCAGGAAGGAGCTGCTCGCCATCGTGAAGACCATTGAACACTTCCACAAGTACATGTACGGGCAAGCATTTCTCATCAGGACCGACCATGCATCCCTGCGATGGCTCCTGAACTTCAAGCAGCCCGAAGGTCAACTCGCGCGGTGGTTAGAGAGGCTTCAACAGTACAACTTTGAGATTCAGCACAGGAAAGGCCAACTGCATTCTAACGCCGACGCCCTGTCACGAAGACCGTGCTCCGAAGACTGCACCTTCTGTGCCCGAAGGGAGGAGAACACCGGGATACAGTGCCGAAGGACTACCGTGGAACTTCAAGGGAGCTGGAGCCGCGAATCTTTCACGCGGGCACAAGCAGAAGATGATGACCTGGGACTGATAGCCGAATGGAAGAGGGCCTGTGTCCCCAGACCCGGGTGGAACATTGTGAGTGACTGCAGCCTAAAGTTTAAGTCCTACTGGGCGCAGTGGGACTCGCTGATTGTAAGGGATGGCCTCATCTGCCGTACCTGGGAGAGCACCGACGGGAAGACATCTCGGGAACAAGTCGTCGTTCCAAAGGCTATGACGGGGGAAGTCCTGAAGGAAGTTCATGGAGGATCATCTGGTGGACACCTACAGGTGTTCCAGAAACTATGCCAGCTGCTGGAAATCCGGAAGACAAGGACTACGCCGCTACACCCTCATTCCGACGGGATGGTAGAGCGATTCAATCGCACCATCGAGAACCATCTCCGAATAGTCGTCAGCGAGCACCAGAGGGATTGGGACAAACATCTTCCACTATTTCTCCTGGCCTACCGCGCCGCCGTGCATGAAGCCACCGGGTGCATACCAGCCCGGGCCATGTTTGGGAGGGAGCTCCGTCTACCTGTCGATCTTGCCTTCGGCCGACCTGAGAATGGTCCGGTCCCGGTAAGCCAGTATTGTCAAGAACTGGCCGACCAACTGGAAGACGTGCACGCGTTCGCGAGGAGGAAACTGCGGATCGAGACTGACCGAATGAAGACCCGATACGACCAACAGACGGATGCCGGCGGATTCCACGAGGACGACCTGGTCTGGCTCTTCAACCCATTACGGAAGAAAGGCCTGTCACCCAAACTGCAGAAGTCCTGGGAGGGCCCGTACTGAGTCGTGAAACGGATCAACGATGTCGTCTACAGCATCCAGCGGAGCCCGAGGGCGAAGATGAAGATCGTGCATCGAGATCGCCTGGCAGCCTACGAAGGGACACAGACGGACCAATGCTTGATCGGGACGATCAGCCTTTTAGGAAGGGGGTGGTGTTACGGCTCTGAGTTTGTGTCATCGCTCGCCGCATGAGTCACAACTGCCCCAGGGCTGGGCTGCTCTGCCTCAGTGTATTGCGTGCGCCTTATGCAACAGGTCTACCAGGACAAAGGGATGGTCCAGAATATTCGTGACCCAGCCAGCGATGGAAGCCTCGAGAAGCCGTGAGCCCTGGATGGGTCTAGAAGCATTTATTGAGTCACCGGCCTGCTATATAAGAGCGACCTGTCAAGCAGTGAGTGAGTTGTGTTTTACGAGCTAGTGCGAGCGCTTATCCTGAGCGACAGAAGTGTGGTGACTTACGAAACCCCTAGTGAAGCCGTTTCTGCGAGAGGATGTGGTAACGGTGGACAAAAACAGAAATGAGGTACACAACAAAGAGACACTCAAGACAGTGTGGAAAGAGTACTTTGAGGATTTGCTGAATCCAAATGGTCATAGGGAGGAAGACAACGTATTGGAAGATGGAGAAGACAACACAGGAATGGAAAAGGACCTGACTTGGAGAGAACTGGAAATGTCTATAGACAAGATGAAAGGAGGAAGGGCACTAGGTGTGGACGAAGTGAGTGTTGAAATCGTAAAGGCAGCAGGGGAGGTTGGGAAACAGTGGCTGTACCGTGTGATGAGGGTGGTATGGAAGGAGAAAAAGACCCCAGGAGATTGGAAGAAAGGATTAATTGTCCCAATATTTAAGAAAGGAGTGCTGAAATTACAGGGGAGTCGCACTCATACCACACTGTGCCAAGATATATGAAAATATATTAGAAAGTAGAATACGAGCCAAAGTGGAGAGAGAATTGAGAGAGGAGCAGTATGGATTCAGACCTTGGAGATCAACAGTGGATCTCATATTTTCAGTGAGACAGCTCCAGGAACACCACTACGAATTTGGAGAGGATCTGTTGATGGCCTTCCTGGACATCGGAAAGGCCTATGATAGTGTGGGTAGGGAGAAGGTTTGGAAAGCAATGGAAAACATGGGAGTGGAAAAAGAGACTGTAGACAGAGTGAAGGAGATGTATTGTGGAAGTGTGAGTTGTGTGAAAGTTGGACGGGAAAGAACAGACTGGTTCAGACAAATGAGTGGCCGGAAACAGGGTAGTGCACTGTCGCCCCTTCTCTTTATTGTGGTTATGGACGATGTAATGACACGGGTAGCAGGAAAGATAGGAGAAGATAAGATGAAAGCAATGGTGTTTGCAGATGATCTCATGGTCTGGGGAAACAAGGAGGAGGAAATTCAGGAGCAACTGAAGGCTTGGGAAGAAACAGTGGGAGAGTACGGATGGAAGTTCAACATCAGTAAATGTGAGATCCTGTTAACGACCAGGAAAAGGGACAGACCAATGAGTGGGATAACACTTGGAGGTGGACAGCTGAAGAAGGTGGAAAGTCTCAAGTACTTGGGAAGTATAGTGGAGGAAAATGGGAGAAATGACAAAGAGATTACGGAACGTGGCAGACAGGCAGAAGCATTTCTGAGAAGCATTAGGAGCTTAGTGTGGAATAAAGATGTCCCACAAAAATGCAAGGAGTGTTATACAGAAGCTACTATATCCCGATACTGACCTATGCATCAGAAACGTGGATAATGAAGAAAAGAGACATAAGCAGAATACAGGCAAGTGAAGTAGGATCGGAGTAACAAGAAGAGACAGGGTGAGGCATGAAAAGGTCAGGGAAATGGTGAAAGAGGAGCCCCTGCAGGGTAGGATTGAGACGTCAAGACTGAGGTGGTATGGACACTTAAAGAGAATGGAAGAGAAGAAGATTCCCAAGAGGATACATGAGATGCAGATGCAGAAGAAACGACCAAGGGGAAGACCAAGAGATAAATGGCTGAAAGGAGTGGAGGAATGTGTCAAGAAGAGAGGCGAGGACTGGACTAGAGTGACAGCGGAGAGGTGGTAGGAAGAAAGGACTAAGTGGCGAGGCTTATGTTCCAAACAGACCCAGCCTGGGGCTGGAAACTGTACAAGACGATGATGATGATGATGGTGGTAAATATCAAAGCCGATAGTCAACAAGCTAATTCAGGTATGAGCACTGTGGAAGGTATTGTACGAGTATATGCACATACTTACAGGTACTCACCGTTAACGAACGTATTCAAACATGTCCTCTCTAGGGAAGACATATGTTCGTTTAGGAATGAACTACCACCACAGTTTCCCTGCAGTCTGACCGCCCAATAATGCAAAGTTTCAGCTTGATCATGGAGATTGTAGTGATAGAAGCCATTTTTCAGTGTTGCCTAATTCTAACAAAGAAAGCTTTTCAGTGTCAACACGAATTGTGCCCAATTACATTAGGCGGGAAACAAGTATTTACATACCTTACAAGCTAACGCACTCCTTATGTACAAATACCTACCTAATTGGATGACATGTTTCGAACGTCACACGTTCATCCTCAGATCCTGTTCACTTAGGTTTAACTAGTGTATGATGTTTATGAATCACAATTAAACACAAATACATATATACACTATTTATATTACATAAGTTTGTAAAAACTTGTCACATGTCAACTATTTACAAACAGTGTATTACACTTCTATGGTTGTTGCGTTATTATTATTATTATTGTGGATTAAGTATGTTTCCTGTTGTCTGTTGAATTGTTATTATGAATAATCTCAGTATTGAAATTATCTGCCTATTTCGTTATTATTGTTATAAATCAACCGTTCCTATTTAAACTATTGACCTAATTGTATTGCAATGCCCCCCCAGGGGCTCACATCTAGTGGGACGTGAGTTGGCGACCACGGGGCCCCAGCTGAGTCCGGCATTGCTTCCACTTACTTGTGCCGGGCTCCTCTCAGTCTTCTTTCATGTCGACCTTACTTGGCCAACACTTATTCTCTTCCGACCCCGACGGTATTAGGGTATCCGAGGCCTAGGGAGTCTCTTCCTTTCTCGCCTTAATTGGCCCTTGTCTCATCTTTTCTGATACCCTCCGTTTGCGAGGGGTCAGCCTTCTTTTTCTTTTCATGTTATCTCCTGCCTTCTGCTCAAGGCCCTCAAGGAGGAAGGGTGTATGTAGCCCCACCACTTCTGGTGCACCCTGGATATTGCTACACCCTCAGGGGCTCACGGCTGGTGAGTTCGGGAGTTGGTGACCCCTAGGGATTCCTGAGCTGGGTCCTGTTTTCCCCCTTTTATCCCTTACCTCTGGGGCGGACCCTCTCCTCTATCACTTTCCTATCTGCCTTTCATGGCTCTCCTTCCTTCCAAGTCCCTCAATCCCCATTCGTCGAGGGTTGAGGCCATTTCTTTTCCTCCTGTCCTTTATTTGCCTTATTCTCCTTTTGTTTTCCACTTCTTCTTCTAGTATATAAGTTAGTAGTTAATTTTAGTTACAGTTTACATTTCATTATCATCTTCACGATCACCCAAACCATTAGGGGCCGATAACCTAGATTTTAGGCCCCTTAAAACAACAATTATCGTCATCATGTATTGCAATGTCATCCAATTAAGTGGTCATTTGTTCATAAAGAGTGTGTTAGCTTGTAAGGTATGTAAATACTTGTTCCCCGCCTGATGTAATTGGGCACAATTTGTGTCGACCGACTGAATAGCTTTCTTTATTTTGATCAGAGAGTTCTCCTGGGTTCAAACCCGGCCAAAGCCGTCGGATTTATTTTTAAGAGCGTTAAAATCCCTCAGTATGCCTTCCTTCGGAGGGGAAGTAAAGCCGGCGGTCCCATGTTGTCATAGATTTATGGCATGTTAAAGAACCTTCCACTAATTGCCCCTGTGTGAAGCTAAATTGGATAGGTTAAGAATGTAAACAACGCTCTTAGGTTTCTATGTTCGTTGCCAAGAGCCGACTGCGGTGGTGTCTAGTAGCTAAGTTCTGAACTTGGCCTAGTAATCGTCGACGGTGGCGCAGGCGGCAAAAGTAGGAACTATTTGAAAAATTCTAAGTTGCAGTACTTAAATTAAAAAAAACACAGATAACACACACTAATACAGTCATCACAATTAACAGCGGTTATCAGACAGATTCTACACACACCCAAAGTACACGGGGCTACATGACAGCGTTGTCGCAGCTCCTAAACTTATGAACCAACCCAACCAACCAACCAACCAACCAGAGTTCTCCTGACAGTGAATAGTAACTTGGTTTTATTCTCGCCAACAGAACTCCACAAGTTTCAAGATTATATTAATGCGTAGCATTAGCATTGTTATGTCATGAATTCCGAACTTTGAAAAGTTACGGTGAAATACATTTCAAAATGAATGCAAAAACCGAAGTAACTGGTCAATCACAATGTTTCAGTGAGTGATACTTCACATCTGGACAATCCTCCGGTTCTTGAAAACAAAACATTTTCTATATGTTTCACAACAGTTTATATTATTATTACTACAAGACACGAAGGTCTACTATTAAATAAACATAACTTTCAATTTGAACGCACAGTGGTAACAAAAGGAGGAATTATTGTGGCCAAAGGGAAGGTAGGCTATGATCAAAATGGCATTTGAAAGCACTAGTCGCTGGTCTAAGAATAATCTTATGGTACTAATAGTTCATAGAAAAAATAAAATAACCCCTGGCACTACAGCCCGTGAAGGGCCTAGGCCTACCAAGCGACCGCTGCCCAGCCATTTGGCCTGCAGATATTGGGTTGACGCGTGACCAGCACATCGGGTCCCCTCGGCCGTTAATCTTGTTTTTTGTGATCTGGGCGCAGCCTCACTGTCAGACAGCTACTCAATTGTCCTCACGAGGCTGAGTGCACCCTGTTCCAGCCCTCACGTCAGTTTCTAAAATCCCTGACGGAGCCGGGAATCGAACCCGGGGCCTCCGGGTGAGAGGCAGGCGTGCTACCCCAACACCACGGGGTAAAATAGTACGTGCTCACTGAACAATGTTACAGATTAGTAACAAACTATTCATGTTCTAATCAGCTTTATTACAAACAGCACACTGCACTGAGGAATATTGCTAAAGCAGTGTAAATTATGCCAGATCTAGAAACACTGAGTGATATGTAATTCTTTTTCTTGCTTATGTTGTGTTAGATGAAGACAATGACTCACCAATAGCCCAGATGTCCACTGGAGGTCCATACATGGTGTCTCCTACCAACAGCTCGGGTGCACGGTACCAGCGAGTTGCTACGTAATCTGTATAATTTTCTCCAGGACCTGGAACAGTTCAGTTTTCATTTGACCCAGTCTTTCTGAGTATTGTACCCTTTGAGGGTTGCAAGGGTACAGTATATTTCTCGAACAGATGAAACATAGAATGAGTGAGTGAATTAATGCAGAGTGTGATCCGCGGACCCTTGCCTAAATGAATCAAAATATAAAAAAGAATGGCCCTAAATAAAATACACACTTTGCGAATGATTGACAAACCATGTACGGGGTAAAATCCAGGTGAATGCTTTTCTAGTTAGAAGATAAGATTCCTAAATTATAAAATTGAGTTATGTGCCAAACATATGAGTGGTATCTATGATTGTAGAATAGGAATACAGTAGAGGTGGGGATCTTTTTGTGTGTGTGTGGCGAAGTCGGTACATGTTTAGTGTTCTCCTATCCAACAATTTTCCGTCAGTATGTATTTACATAATCATTCATCCAGAGGCACGTGATGAGTTCAAAAGATACTAAAATTCATTAGACTATCATCTTATTTCTTTAGACCACTTCGTGGTATAGCGGCTAGCATACTTGGCTGTCACCCTGGAGATCCGGGTTCGATTCCCGGCTCTGCCAAGTTGGTGTGAGGGATGGAACGCGGTACACACAGTCTTGTGAGGCAAAACTGAGAAGAGGTGGTTCGATTCCCACCTCAGACATTCTGTTAGTGGTTTTCTGTGGTTTCCATCTTCTACTCCAGGCAAATGTCGGGATGGTTTCTAACCTAAGGTCACGGCCACCTTATTTTCAATCCTCACCTGAAATACAAACACTGCTACAGGCACCATAATAACATGGGGTATCAGACAAATTCTACACACACCTAAGTACACTGGGCTAAATGGCCATCGTCACATCCGGCATGCTTGTGGTGGAAGAAGGAAATTAGAGCTGGGCAAATTTGCTCTAGTTCCGATCGGTACCGTAAGTTGCCGCATGTCCAGTATCGTCCCCCACCAAGCGCACTCAAGGCCAGGTCTCTCCACTGAATGAAAATCGTAAGTCTCGATAATACCGGTACTGAGTGGGAACCTTCAGTCTCGATAATACCGGAACTCCTTTTTTCTCGGCATTATCGACCGTATCTGTTTAAAGGAAAAAGCAGACTCACTCAAGCCGCTGCACGTGTGAAGTCAAAGCCCTCTGTAGCTCTGGAATGTGAACCATTCGTCATTCTTAACATTTGACAAATTTAAAGCAGTATGAAGTGATCCTCTTACGAGGAAGACCATATTATATTGAGTTCGTTATATTTTTACCATGACTTCCCTCACTAAAGGTATGGTAAGAGAGAAATTAGCAGATGGAAGTCTGAAGTTATTAGAAAAATCAGTTGCTGATCGAATGAGCGCCTGCTGGACGAAATTTCATGTAGGGTTATTATTAAGGCTGGGATTTTTAGGTGCTAAAAATGGGGAACATATTTTTTTAATGTATTAAAAATACCTGAAATATGTTACAAAAAGTAAAAATATTTTATTATAATTTAGTTTATTAATGTGAATATAAACAATATGCAGTACTCACGAATGCAATTTATGCTATGCCTCACTGACTGCTGAAGAATTACAATACACAACGAGATACATCGTCTGGTTGTCCATCACAAATGACCGACGATTATCGTGAAACTGCGGCAATTTGTTTCTTGCCCTAGAGGTGTTGTGTAACTTGAGATCGCTGTCCAGCCTTGATTGCTTTCCCACATGGTTGGCAGAACAGAACGCCCCCATCAGAAGTAAAATTATCTTTAAATTCAGCAACAGACGATAACTCTTAGTTATTTTTACTTTAGGCATCGTAGAACTGCCTTACACTTCACAGTGCCAGAAATGAACTGCATGTGAGTGACAGGTTCCAGGTAGCTGGGGGAGGGGGAGGTCTAGCACGTAATGCATTATGGCTATGGACAAGGAAATCCCCGGCTTCCACAGTGAGTGGCACGGGGCGACAAGTTAAGAATAACATAGTTGCAAGCTGACATACGCTCTGCATGAAGATTAGATAACTCACAGGATCTTCCCCATTGAAGTAACACAGAACAAAAATGCAATAAACTGAAAGATCTAGCATACTGATTTTAAAAATGTAAATAATATGTCTTTTTATGTGCTAATAAGTGAAAAGCAGGAATGTATTTATTTATAGAAAAATGCTTAACATATGTATTTACATAAAAATATATTTATTTACCTAAAAATCCGAGCCCTAGTTATTATTATACAGTATAAACAAAATAAAATGGAATTAATTTTCAAATCGTAATCAACTACTCCAGACCAATATAAACAGACTAAGTTCTTGGCCATATTCACACGGTGAAGTAGGATGGACGATTACATGAGGGAAGAGTTTTCTGCTCAAATTAAGGGTGTATTATTATTATTTATTTCCTCACGTGTGCACCATCAGTTAAATGCTTTGTTTATAACATGTAAATAGCTTGTGTTGTCACTGTGGCTGTTGTACCCAACCCCTTCAATTATAAATAGGCTAAACGATGAAATAAAAATGAAAATTAATTTAGGAATTCAGAAACTTTAGGCAAAATACTAATCATTTTTCATCACATCGTTTACAACCAATTTCACCCTTCAAATACTTTTCTTTCACCCTTTTTATTATTATTATTATTATTATTATTATTATTATTATTATTATTATTATTTTATACAGTACATATAACACATTTCTGGTACATTACAACGTAACTATACGGGCTTCAGTGAACCAAAGTATAGTTACTGAAACAGCAACTTCTAAGCTGGGGCCCCCAGGGGCTCACATCTAGTGGGACGTGGGTTGGCGACCACGGGACCCCAGCTGAGTCCGTCATTGCTTCCACTTACTTGTGCCGGGCTCCTCTCTGTCTTCTTTCCTGTCGACCTCCCTTGGTCAACTCTTGTTCTTTTCCGACCCCGACGGTATTAGGGTATCCCAGGCCTAGGGAGTCTCTTCCTTTCCCGCCTTCGTTGGCCCTTGTCTCATCTTTCCTGATCCCTTCCTTCTGGGAGGGGTCAGCCTTCTTTTTCTTTTCCTGTTATCTCCTGCCTTCTGCTCAAGGCCCTCAAGGAGGTAGGGTGTATGTAGCCCCACCACTTATGGTGCACCCTAGAAAGTGCTACACCCTCAGGGACTCACGGCTGGTGAGTTCGGGAGTTGGCGACCCCGAGGGATTCCTGAGCTGGGTCCGGTTTCCCCCTTTTGTCCCTTACCTGTGGGACGGACCCTCTCCTCTTTCACTTTCCTGTTGTTTTTCTTTTCATTATATTTCCTTTTCCCTTTAAGATTCCCGCACTGTTATTTTTGCATCTCCACTCCCTTTTGTGGGTGTTTTCAATCTCCGTTGCATTTTGTACGTCTTTTCGATCTACGTTGCATTTTGTGAGTGTTTTTCAACCTCGATTGCATTTTATAAGGATTGACAATCTAAATTGCTTTTTAGTAAGTCTTTCAATATCGCGGGGGTCCTTTTGTGAGTATTTTGAATTTCAATTGCATTTTGTATTTTCAACCTACCCCGCTTTGTTCAAGTAGTTAAGTCTCAATTGCATTTTTGTGGGTATTTTGAATCTAAATTACATTTTGTAAGTATTTTCAATCTAAATTGCATTTTGTAAGTATTGTCCATCCAAATGAGAAGTTTGAATCTACCATACATTTTGTAAGCAATTTCAATTGCATTTTGTACTTTCAACCTACCCCGCTTTGTTCAAGTAGTTAATTCTCAATTGCATTTTGTGGGTATTTTCTATCTACATTTCATTTTGTGCGTATTTTCAATCTCATTTGCATTTTGTAAGTATTTTGATTTCCCTTGTTTTTTGTAAGTATTTCGACTCTACGTTGCATATTGTGCGTATTTTGAACTTCACCTACATTTTGTGCGTCTTTTTTGCTCTATTCCTTTTGTGAGTATTTTCGTTCGAAATTTTCTTATGTAAGTATTACCGTTCTCCATTTTGTGAGTAGTTTCAATCTGAGTTCCTTTTTGTAAGTATTTTCCTGCTCACTTACTTTTCGTTCTGGTTTCCACTTCATTGACATTTTCGCTATCACACAGACCATTAGGGGCTGATAACCTGGATGTTAGGCCCCTTAAAACAACAATTATCATCATCATCATCATCATCTAAGCTGGAATTTCGCTACCCATGAACTTCCGAACAATTCTGGTTGTTGATAGAACTACTGCCTTCTGCATTAGTTTGTACAGCCGAGTATCCAAATCCAGTTCTTTAAGGCCTTGGAGCAAGGTACTTGGGATCACACCCGTACTTGAGACAGTGATAGGTATGGTCTTTACCCGCTCTACATGCCATTGTCTTTTGATAGGGTCGACCAACTCGCTGTATTTGCTGATCTTTTCTATGTGATTTGACTGGAGATTCTTGTTGTTAGGAATCGCAACACCAATCAAGGTAGTTTGCTTGGTTTTCTTGTTGACAACCACCAGATCCGGCCTGTTGTGTGATACCGATTGATCAGTCAAAGTAGTTCGGTCCCAATACAGCTTGTATTCATTGTTTTCAAGAACACACTCTGGCTGATAATGGTGGTACGGAACTTTCTTTCCTTTTAGAAGCTGAAACTTATCAGCCAACTCCTGATGCAAGATTTTAGCAACTGC
The DNA here is from genome assembly GCA_946902985.2 of Meconema thalassinum. Lineage (NCBI taxonomy): Eukaryota > Metazoa > Arthropoda > Insecta > Orthoptera > Tettigoniidae > Meconema > Meconema thalassinum. The sequence goes on from OX336388.2 coordinate 1,636,251,194, forward strand.
ATCATGCCTTTGTTTGTGCTCCGTCGCTAGGAAATATCTACATGCAGATGTAATATGCTGTATAGTTTCTGACGGTTGACAGCCGTAGCGGCATTTATCATCTGGTACATCTGATCTTTTACAATGAACTTGAGGTAGTTCCTAGTAGGGATGACATGGTTTTGAATTGCAAGCATAAAACCTTCAGTTTCTGGAATGATCTGTCCTGAATTGAGCCAGTAGTTTGACGCAGTTATATCAACATTTGCTTGACTCACCTCATTTGGATGTCTTCCGTGCAAAGGATTTGCTTTCCATGCTTCCATCTTCTGAAGGTCAGTATGTAGGTGGTGTTGAATCTCTTGTTGACACAAGACCAGTGGCGTTGATCTGTCCGCCTCACTGATGGCTCTGTGAAGTACAGATGACCTCGCTTCTGCGTAGAAGTACTCCCCAAGGCTGTCTATCTGTCGTTTCATCTGGTTATCAATGTCAACGAATCCACGTCCACATAGGCTTCTGGGTAGAATCAATCGCTCTATTGAAGATCGTGGATGGTGTTTCCTTCCTCTTGTGAGCATCGTTCTCATTTTTCGCTCAAGACCTTCGATGCCCGTTTTACACCATTTGATTATGCCAAAGGAGTAGCTCAGCACAGATACAGCATACGTGTTAACAGCTTTCACTAGGATTTTGTTGTTCAAGTGCGTTTTTATGATTTGTTTTAATCTTTTGAAAAATTCACAGGACAGATCTTTCTTTATTGACACATGGTCAATATGTTTAGCTTGGTTTACTCCTAAGTATTTGTAGGTGTCTTCTGCCAACATAGCCTTACTATGCTGTCCATCTTCCAGCTCATACCCGGACTTCTGTACTTTTCCTCTCACCACCTTTAGTGTCCCACACTTATCCAAACCAAACTCCATTTGTATGTATCATGAGAATGCTTCAATTATTCTCAGCAAGTTTTCCAGATGCGACTCTATTTCGGCATAGAGTTTAAGGTCGTCCATGTATAGCAGATGATTTAGCCGAGTACCAACTCTCTTCCCAATCTTGATAGAAAAGCCGAAGTGAGTCGAGTTAAGCTGGGTAGATAAAGGATTCATTGCCAGGACAAACCATAAGGGGCTAAGGGAGTCTCCTTGAAAGATGCCTCTCCGAATTGATATCTCATCTGTTCGTATATCTCCACGTGGCGTACTGAGACACAGTCTAGTTTGCCATGTTGACATAACCCTTTCCAAGAAACTGACACATACCTCATTGATCCTATACAATCGCAACACTGTTACTAGCCAATCATGGGGCACAGAATCAAAGGCCTTCTTATAATCGATGTACGCCATATGAAGGTTTTGGTGATTTAAGTGTGCCTGGCCACATACAACTGAGTCAATTATTAGTTGTTCTTTGCATCCTTTTGAACCCATTTTACAACCTTTCTCTTGCACGGCAATTATGTTGTTTCTTTCACAGTGTGCATATATCCTGTTAGCCAGGCATGATGTAATGATCTTATACAACGTGGGCAGACATGTGATGGGATGATATTTTGTAGGATCCCATGTATTTTGAAGATCTTTCGGAAGCAAATATGTGATGCCACGTGTGATGAATTCGGGCAAGCTATCAGGATGAAGGATGGCATCATTAATGAACTCACCTAGTCGAGCGTGGATGCTCCAGTCCGGTCAGGATACTCAAACCCGTGCGCTTTGGGGGGGGGGGGGGCTTTTTATGATTGAAATTTATTCTTGACATCTTAACGACGAAATTTAGAGAGGAAGTCATTTTTGTAATTTTGGCGTTTGGCCGCCATTTTGAAAAATGGCGATATTAAAAAATACAAAAATCTCCCAAACTACTTAGACAATTTTCATGTTTAGCCTTATAACTGGTATGCATTCAGATGGTCCACCACGTTGCGTAGTGGATAGCATTCTTGGCTGTCACCGCAGAGGGCCGCGTTCGATTCCCAGCTCTGTTAAGAAATTTAGCAGTTAACGATGGAACAGCGTTAGCTATACCAATGCCTGAAGTCAAAAGAGCTCTATCCTATCCTGTAGTCCCCAAAACGTTTAGCCACAATGATGCACGCAATAATTCACAGCCAAAGAGTTTGGAATCCAGCGAAGAAGCACCTGTAGTGCATCGATTAATTGCTCACTCACTTGTGCGCGTGATTCAACTGGGAGAAAATGTATCGTCATATACTGGTTATCATTTTAACCTTCAAAGCCATATTGAAAAGTGGGAAACATATAATGTCAAATCTTACTCACAGCCACCAAGCAAAGAGGTTGTCAAAGATGTGTTGGATTGGTGTCAAAGAGTTAGGGAACACAAGAAAATGCCAGTAATTCAACTTGTTGGTGATCAAGCAGTTTATAAATATATTGAAGGATATCTGTGTGAGGAAGATAATAGGTGGCCTCTCGTAAAGGGCTATTAGGTGGATTCCAAGCAGAGATGTCATACCTTAATGCTCTAGGAAAAAGATTCGCAGGAAGAGGTATCGACGTCCGAAACGGGGGAGGAGCTTACGGTCAGCTGTTTGCAATATGGCGGCGATATAGTGACGTGAAGTAATTGGGTGTGCGTTTGTTATGGCTTCTAATTTATGATGGCAAAATACTACATATTTCCTTTCATTGATAGAAATATTTTTATAATCAATTTAAATGCAGTACCTAATTACTACAAGTTAAAAATATTACCCACATGTAGATAGTTAATTTACTGTCTGCTGTTACATATATGAAGCCTGTACTTGGGAGCCTAGCGGTATCGATGTTTTTATTAATTTCACAATATATATATACATACCGTATATATATATATCACATAACACAAAGGATGACTCCCTGATAATAAATTGAATCAAGCAACCCTGAATTTGCATGAATGTTTTGGGTTCAAAGAAGCGTACTTGGGATGCTCAAATCATACTTAAATATTGCAAATATTGGCCTACATACTTGCTGTTCAAAGGCAAAAATGTTAATTTATTAATCTCTTGCCACAGGCAAGTTAAAATGGAGACATCCTCTTTATCAATATATTTAATTAAATATTTAAAATACAGATATTTAACAAAGCTGGAGTCTCCATTTGAAATTGTCATAAGCAAACGGAACAGATCAAAAACTACACTAAAAGCCAAACCAAATTCACTCCTCAGCTCGACATAAACCATAATACCAATTAAAACCTATACAAAACATACTCTCCTTACTGTTGTACAACTTTCAAACCAACTATTCGCACTCAAAACTGTAAAACCCTGAAATGAGAACTAATTAAAGTTAGAATAGCCTAGGCCGATCCGGTCTCCTGCTACATTACCGCATATGTATACTTAACATCACTATAACTTCAAAATTACTGCTAAGTGACCTATCTGCCTGAGTAGTATAGGTGTTGCCGGCCTGCCTGGGATGATGGGTCACCAAACCGATACCGTACTTAAAACTAAGATTTTACATTTTAATTAACATATTCAACAGTAGGGAAATCATAGCGAAAAACACAATTTAAGCCAAATCATACTTCAATGACCTACATACTTGCTGTTCAAAGGCAAGAATATAAATTCTCTGGCAAATTAAGGCTAGGAACAGCATTTTTATTAAGTTTTCTAACCATTCGGCTATTGTCAATCGGAAGAACCCCTAAAATAAGTTTACGAAGAGCGGATTACATTCTTTGTACGGCACAGAAGTAATAGGCTATAAGTTTATCAGTATTTTTGATGTAGCTAAATCCATGTGAATACAAATTAGAGCCAATAACTATCAATAATCAACAGTACCGGTGGAAAGAAGTCGTCTTCACAAAAATGCAGGCTGCACACTGTCATGTAACATGTTACACGTTTTCCAATTGACAGCGACGAAGCCCATCTTTCTCTCTGAACTTTTTGTACAGGAAAGTAGTGAAGATATTTCGTAGCCGTTTTATAGTATTTGCAACCGTATACAGAGCAGTACCTCCTCGAATTTGACAAATTTCTTTCTGTTTCCATCACGACGTCAATGCTTCACCATCTAAATAAATCTCACCAGTCACAATGTTACAGCTTCAACATTCTGCCGCGTGGCTGCGCCATCCAACTTTTCTGACGTCAATTGAGGAACTAGCTGTTGCTACAGGTGTTGTTGCTGCAGGCAGTGTAAAGCAAGCATTATCTGGAAAACACTACAACAGGGCAATGCGTCTGCACAAATTGTTAGCAAAAGCTTTATTACGCATGCTGATTCAAAGATGTGTTGAGAATCACCCAGATCTACTTAACGGTTTGGAATATGTAGTGGATATCACAACAGAACAAGAAAGTGAAAACTTCGTTGCATCAGATTCATTTAACAAATTTGCTCATAGGATGTTTCGAGATATCTTCGAGTCCGACTCAGATATGGCAACATTTTGGCTCTCTTACATCATCGACGTGGAAGTCCTGTTTCAGCACTACCATTATCTGAGGAGTGGAGGAAGTTCTGATGAATACTTAGATGGTTGTCGCAGAATGCTTCCTCTTCTAGCAGCATATGGTAACAAATTATCTGCGCTATCTATCTCTCTACTACTGGCAAATGTCCACTTTGACAAAGGAAGAAAGGATACATGTGTCCTCAATATACTCATTCTCGTTGACAGGCAATAGTTTCAGCAAATTGTATCCCGATCAGGTTATTGAAATGACCATGAACGAACAGTCTAAGAATCGAAGAAGTGTGGCTGGGTTAGATTCTCCAAGAATTTCCCCATGATTGCTGTTAACATACTAAGCAGACCTGCTGTGTTGTACTTAAGGGAGCAATTACAACAAATCATAAATTTAAAGAAGCCACCCAGAAGTGGGTCCATCAAGGATTAAGAAAGACTTCCAAGTAATTCATGAAGTACAACTTGTCCTGGAGGAGTGGGATACGGACCCATGGAACATAAGCCAACCAAATCTTCGCTCACTGTGCACTGGACAGCCAGCGACGGAGGAAGTAGTCAAAAGCCTGCACACAGCCCATGGTATTCCCCTCAGAATACCATGGCAGTAGCAATATTGGACAGACTTTCTTCTGGAACTAGATCTCTGCACGATCCTATCAGCAAAAGATAAAGCAAAACATTTGCCACACAGACAGTGTGTATTGCAAAGAGCAAGCAAGATGTAAGGATATTGGTAGACCACACTGCAACGAAGCAAGTTATCGATCTCTTAACGAGCGGAGAAACACCTACCATGACTCTACTGGATATCATGCAATACAGAATAACAACAGTGAGCCTATCTCCTTTTACAGCTGACTGTATGTTCCATAAACCAGTCAAGTCAAAATTCGGGACATTGTTGACTCTTCAACCAGTGATGCCGCCACCACATTACCATGCCATCATAGATGTCGGAATGGCATGGAACAAGGTACCAGCGTGCAAGACTTGGAGTGATTATGCCTTCAACCTCTACAAATACATACTAAATCACCATTCTCAAGCAGTAGCTTTTCACCTAATCAATGATATTTACAATGAAGAAACAATGATTGAAAGTACGAAATATCATGAGCCAAAACGTCGTATGCAGTCGTATGGGTTCGTCCCAAACGTTTACCCAGTTGCTGACCAGCAAATGCGTACAGGGAATGCCTGACATTCACTTCTGTCGAAGCCTGCAAACAAACAGAGGCTGCAACATTTCCTTCTGAATGTGTGGCAATCCTACGAGCATAATGCTGACTGGTATTACACCATGGATATTTCCTGCTATGATCTCACATCTGGCGAATGCAACCCTCGATTCGAAGCACCATATTCATCTGAAGCCGATACCAGGGCGTTTTTCCAAGCTGCACAATTAGGCGGTTCTGATTCAATTGTTTTTTATTTCGAGGATACAGATGTATGGGTTATTGCTTCATACATCAGTCACCTAGCTGAACAGGATATGTACAGTATATGTACAAGAAGAAATCCGGAAATGGTACAGAATTCTACAACTGTCACTCACTGTTCTCAGAACAAGACAAAGCCTGTGCTGCTCTTGGAGTCCACACATTCACCGGTTGTGACACAGTAGAAGGTTCCTTCGGCTTGGGGAAGGAAAAAACAATGAAGCGCATTCTTCAGGCAAATAATATGACGAACTATCCGATGAGCTGTTCCTTCAACTGCAGTTGTTCACAATTAGGATCATCTACAATGACCCAGTGAGCAAAACATTGTGCGAACCCCGAGCACGTAAATGTCGGCAGTTGCGATGTTACGATTCTGCCAGCTTGCCTCCCGACGAAGACTCATTTAGACAACACTGTCTTCGAAGTCACTTGCAAGCTTATGAATATAAGAATTCAAGGCTTGCAAAACGGCTGCTCCCGACTAACTTTGGATAGGAACAGCTCCAAGATGGATTGCGACCCATCACGCACACAATACCCTCACTTCCAAGTGGAGTCCAATTTCCTCAAACCAAACAAACCTTTGCAGAGGAATTTGTCGAAGAAATATAAGAAGAAGTCAATTCACCTGTTCATGATTCATCCATAGAATACAGCGACACAGAGGAGGAGTTAAGTGATTGACAGAAGGATATGTGTTGTGGCTTTCACATGTTCAACGGACATAAAATTAATGATGCACATAGATTTCAAAACATTCCAATTGATACTACTACAGATACGTCTATCCTATGAAGACATTATACTAATGACATTATCGGTATTTGATAATCATTAATATTACACCAAAAGTATACATCCATAAATAAAAACATAACAAAAATGCATCTTTGTTTCCTTTTCCCTTTCAGATTGGAACCAGTCACATTGTAAAACATATAGAACGATTAAATACCTATCCAGAGGTATCTTAACCATAAAAATTGTCCAAGTAGTTTGGGAGACTTTTCTATTTTCTCATTTCACGAAGACTGGTCGCCATTTTCCAACATGGCGGCCAAACGCCAAAATTACAAAAATGACTCCCAAGCTAAATTTCATCCTTAGCATGTCAGAAACGAATTGCAATCATAAAAAGGTTCCCCCAAAAAGTGCACGGGTTTGAGTATCCTGACCGGACTATTATACCAAAAATTCTGAATCTGGTCAGGGCCAGGGGCTTTCCAATTCACTAAGTTGTTGATAACTTCCTTAATATCATTTGTGGTGAATTTCTCGTGCTGCATTTGCTCAAATTTTCGGGAAGCTTTCTGTTCTTCTCTTACCCAACTTGATTGTCATGATGAGATGGTGTAGACAGTTGTTTGTCCCAAAATTCTTGAATTTCTTCTTTAGTCGGATAGTTTTTGTCCGCAGAAAGCTTTATCTTACCCAGAGTCTGATAGAATCTTCTCTCTGAGTTGGCGGAAAGGAAGTTATCTTTCTTCCTCTTCATACTCTCCCTATACTTTGCAAGTCTGGTGGCTAAAACAGACAGCCTTTGTTTCAAGGTGTCCAAGCACTCTTCAGGTGTTGAATTCGGCTCATCTCGCTGTGTGTGGTCTGTGTTTTGTCTCATTATATGAACAGCTTTCCTCAGTACTTTTCTTGTTCTTGTACCACGAACATATTGTTTCATTCTTGCAATATCTGCCCTGAGCTGTTCAATCCTCCCAACAAGTCTTTCCCAGTTTGGCATCGATGGCATTTGCTTTTTCCGTTCATGTTTTCCAATACCTATAGTTCTCACAACAGTTACTGCACCACAGTAAATAATAGTATGAAGGGAGTCCAGATTTACAGATGCTTCAACATGTTCCGGCAAAACATTCCGATTCATGATACTCAGTATCTTTGACAGCTTTCTTGAACCATTGACTTTCGGTATTTTCGGCCTTATTCATTCTTCAACTTTCCAATTTGGTGATGATCGATATTTTGCATGGAAACTGGATCTACTTCTTGAAGGTACTGGCTATCAGCTTGTGCCGACTCCGGTTCTACAGGAAAACTGTTCTGAGTATCTCCATTCACACCTTCCTTCTCACGCTGAATTCTGCCCGAAGTCAGTAACCCTAAAATAAGTGCGTATTATGGTTTCATTCATGACATTTGTCCATTTAATACGCTGTAGTGGCAGTCCTGCCTGGGTGAGCACAGGTTGAGTTACCTGTGCAGCACCTTCAGCAGGTGAAGTACTAGATAATGATTTCTTCGCTGCTCAGGCTCATCTTGCAAACGCTTGTCGGCTGTAGTGATTATTATTATTATCTTTATTATTATTATTATTATGGGCATGGGCACTTCTGTTCTTATGTTAAGAAGATGGGGAAGGTGGATTCACCAGATTGTATCTACTGTGTTAATGAGCTAGATAATGCTAATCACACCTTCTTTTGTGGACGGTGTGTCCAAAGTTGACAGACTCTTCAAGAGCACATTGAGGTGGAGATATCTCCTGACAATATTGTTGCGGTAATGCTACAAAATGGAGAAAATTTGAAGCTGGTAACAAGGTTTGTTGAAGATATCCTCCGAACAAAGAAGACACATCTGGATCGCCATTGAAGATAATTCACTACGGAAGATTGCCCTACGGGCAAAGATAAACTGACTCTAGCCTGAAGTAATGTGATAAACTGTTCCAGGCTAGTATTCAGAAGTAATGGGGGGGCTTTAGTCGGTAGGTTATTATTCAACTAAGGAGCGTGATTGAAATGAAAATGAATGAAAAATCAGAGATGAATTTCAATTAGCTTTCTTCTCTTCACATAACCTCTTCATTATCTCACTAGAGTTTTCTTCCTTTCTGCTGTCCATGCAGTGGTGGGTCTCAATCGGAGATTTGCAGCAAAATGGTGTTCTAAATTTCTGTGGTTATAATGGCTGCGTTGATAGCATCTTGGTCTGCGAATCATGAGGTCTCAGGTTCGAACCCCAGTCCCGGCAAATATTTTTGCTACCGGATTATCGATTTAAACGATATCTATCATAACATTATGCGTCATTTTAACAGAATATACATGAAATTACGATTTATCTAATTTTAATTACAATAGTTTGCACCAAGCAGGAGTTGGGAAATTTGATTGTATTGAACATTATTTCTAGTAGTCTATAGATAGGCTAGATACTATGGTTTCATTCCTCCTCTTAATTTACAGTATACTATGTGATGTTTGTTCAAACAAATGTGACAGTAGCATATCTCCAATTCAATCTATAAATTCAACATAGTACCAGTATGAAAACGGAGCGTAAATTAACATTTTAAGAATAACCAAGCTGTGTAGTATACGAGTAGGATAACATGTCAGATGACTTCACATACATTTCATCTCAATTTCATAGTAGGATAACATGTCAGATGTTACACATCATATGCGACTGCTGTAAGGCTCGTATCTTTTTTTTTTATTGCACGATGTTTTTAAAAAAATAGGCCAATTCAGTTCCGGTAACAAACTAAACAAGGTCTAGGCTGAGGTTTGAGATGAACACGCTAAAATATGCAAATAATGGCATATCAATCTTCTAACACCCACGAGCAATAAATCTAGAGCTCAAGCTACGTTAAAAATAGATTGGGGGTAATTAGATTACAGTAAACCCGTTCATTAATTGACAAGCAGAATCTACTTCCAGTAAGAAACTAAGGAAATATCCGTAATAATTCCTGGCAATCGAAACAATTACATTGGTGGACACATATGCCACTATTTGCACATTTAACGAATGATACTAGAGCAGTACCGTAAGGTGGCTGCTCTAAGGATGAAAACTTAACACAATAAATGGCAAATAAAGTGCATTTACTTGTGAAATGACATTACTTTGGCAGGTGGGAGTGCTGTTTGTGCAAATATATACCCCACAGGTCGACATTTCGACCCAAACGCGAAATATCACCACTTTTAAGTACGTAAGTCACACCATTACATGCTATTCTTATGGGACTACCGCAATGTTTTGAGCATATGTGAAGGAGTAACTTCTGGCTTCACTTCCTTGCCGCTAGGGCCTCTCCTTATTACTCCTTGATTGAAATGGCTGTGGCTCAAGCACATTTCAAAGTTATCATAACTAAAGAAAAAATCAACCTTATTCTTTAATGTGAACATTACTTTTTGTACGCCAAACGACTAGAGAATATAATTCGAACTGGTAAAAGCATTTTATATAAAGAGAGTCAAGTATCCAACGCTAAAGTTCTCACTCTGTATGTTTGTGACATTTTCTCTTCGAGTATAAGAGTCTCGGTGGCTGAATTGGTTACGCGTTGGACTCGTTAAGGAAAGGACTGGGGTTCGATACTTGGTAGGGGAAGTAATTTAAATTTTGTTTTCATTATGTTTTATTGTTTTTGTCGACCGCTTTACCAGTATCTTACTACAAAAATGATACGACAGAACACAGTTGCATCACAGGGGCATTAGTAATATAGCGAGTGCATGAATTTTCAAGTTCGATTATGAGAAAGTTACATAGTGCTTGAATGTGGCATTATACGAAAAAATCTTGATATGTACACGTCAAAGAGAATTTTCTTTTGCTGAAATTTAATGACCAAATAATACCGACTGGCGATCAAAATCTCCTTCGATATGGTATTAGGATGATATGCTCAATATAGCCTAGTCTGTTAATATTATACCGTTGAAGTTGAGTGGATTCTTCCAATTCTCAAACTCCAGTCAACGGAATGAACAAGTTCCATTGAATCCTTACACAATAATCCTCAGTGCCTTCAGGCAGCGCCATATTGCCCAAGCCGGAACGAGCGAGAATGTCAAGAATTATCGTTATCAAGCCCACATTATCGGCAATACCAGTTTCAGAACCAGCATTTCCGTTCTTCATCCTCGTCCAACGAGACAGATTGGAACTCAAGAGCATTTTACCCGGCTCAAGAAGGAATGAATGTCTAGACCCTTTTAGATTTCTTCTAGTGCCGGAGTAGTTCCGTATCAGCCACAAATACTCCAGGTAGAGACTGTTTGTGATTTCCATCAATGTTTATTTCACTGAAACAATCTATTTGTGTATGTGTGTGTGAGGGGATTCTGAAACTTTAGGGAGGGGAGGGTGGGAGGGAGGGAAGGAGAGAACAATAACTGCTATAGGCCTACGTAAGGCTCCCAATCGCCCATCTACTAGTCCACAATTTTCGTCCTTTTTCCCCTCATTTGTTCATAATTAAAATCATTGTTTTGGTGGAAATATTATTGAAAATAATGCTGTGAATAGATAAAAAACATCAGCTTGCTTAGAGAGTGAATTACTTTCAGGCTGCGATTTACTTTGGAACTCTAGGTTCCAATTCTAGCGTTGAAAATGTTTCTTTGGATCAACAAACAGCGAACTGATGAAAGTACTGGTCTGCTGATGAGGTATACTTGTTGTAAGGTACAATTTAAGGCACTGTAATTTGTCTGAAGGAGGGGGTGTCACCCATCCTGAATGCAACCCTGGTGGCCACTATCATCATAACTTACTTAACATCCTGGCGAATCCGAAGTCACAGAGCTTGACGACGCCCTGTGCCGTGAGCAGGATGTTCTCGGGTTTGATATCGCGATGAATACAGTTGTGTTGGTGGCAGTATGACACGCCCTGCAGGATCTGCCATGTAGCCTGGCGCACTAGCAGCTCCGGGCAGCCGTGAGGGTACTTCTCCAGCTCAGCCAGCAACGTGTGGTCACAGAACTCAAACACCAGGTGCAGCTTCCGTTTCCTCCTGAACACTTCGAGCAGGTTCACTAAGTTGGGATGCTTCAGATTCTGCAAGTAACAGAGAAGGTAATTCATTTGACAGTCGATCATAATTCGTTAGATGTTTGACAAAATTGCAGATTGACAGTGTTCATGACTGGTACCTCTCGAATGGGTTAGCGTAATTAGCAATATTAGTAAAAATGTTATTAAAAATATTGTTAGCATTTGACGGCGTTCTTTTGAACTTTTAATAAGGACCTGTCCTTAAATTGAGCCAACTATTTATTCTTTTAATTTTATTATCAGGTTTCTTTTGAACAAAAATCTACCAGGAATTTTTCCTGTTTCTTCACAGATGACGTGATATGAGTTTCTATTTGATGAAAGGTTTAACGGACGGATGTTATTATTGGTAGGTTAAGCCTGAGCTCAGACACTACCTGAGGGACGATGATTTGAAAAGAAAAGGTGAAGGGTTAAGGAGTGGAAACGATCTTAGGCAGAGATGAAGAGAATCCAGGTCAAAATAAAGTGATAAGGTAGTGAGAAAAATTAGATATACTGCGATAAACCTGCGGAAGTGACTTGAATATGTGGGAGCCTGAGTACGGATAACGGAGAGGGTAGCGTGAGCTGAGGTTACCGGCAGGCTGACGCTAAGTGCTCTTTCCCTCCCAAGCGTAAATCTTACTACTATGGGGAAGGGTGGTGCGCTGGCGAGCCAGATGAAAATTATTTATGTACTTTCCCTTCAAAAGTGTGAGATTTTCTGGAGCAATCTGAAATGCTAGAAATATTTAAATTTGCCGGAATATTTTTATTAACCGACACTGTTGGATCCCCAACAGAAAAGTAGAATGCCCCCAGAGTGGGCAGAGATAAAGCACCTTTTGGGCTTTTAATAAATTTTTTATTATTATTAGTAGAAATCGTTAGAGAGAACCAATTGTTGCGTTTAAAGAAGGATAAACTCGTACCCAGCCGGGTGCCGACTAAAAGTTTATAAAGGATGAAATACTCGAACCTAACTTGAACAAAACCAAAATTCTAAACAGTAAATTACAAGACAGAGCGAAAGTCTCTTCAAGCAAGAAGCTGGCTGAGCGAGCTATACATGCCTTAATAATTTACTAGAATTAGCTATGATAGCTAAGAGAAACTTTTTAAATGATGTTAATTGAAGTTTTGCTCTAAACGCAACAAGTGATTGAGTTTGTAGTAAACGTATCATTCGGTGATTTTGTTCATTTCTTTTAATGTTGAATTAATTCAAGAGAAACAAGAAGTTCCGTGAAGAACTATACAGCCTACTTTTCATGCCAATGATTATTCTACAGTATATGAACCTATCTATAATGACGAAATTAAGTTGGTAATATCGAAATATCTAATTAGTTCAAAATATACCTGGTAATGAAGCCTAATAGAGCACTACAGTTGGCAGCCCTGGTGACTGAATATATTCTTAGTTCCACCTCTTAAGGTACAGAATACAAAATTTGGTTGAAGTCCAATGGACGTTACATGCAGTTAGACACTGGATCTATCAGCACGTGTAAAAGCATGTTGCCAACAATACCATGCATGTGCTGGTCAGAAATAATCTGAATTATTATATCTTGTTGTGCCAATTTTGGATGAAATCCATTTTTTAGTATAGAAGTTACATGTATTTTAAAATTGGACATATCAGCAGGCATAGAATCATGTTGGCAGCACCGCCTTGTATTAATTACTCCAAATTAATCTAGAATGTCAGGTGCTATACGTGTGGAAAGTATAGAGCTGTTGGCTTGCATTCTTTCTGATATATTGATATTAGGGTAAAAAGAATATAGACAGCATTTATTAACAGTTGGCAGCCCTGATTGCTCTTAACAATACTTATAGTCATATCTGTTATGGTACACATAGGACATACGAAATTTGGTTGAAATCCAACTGATAGTATAGAAGTTAAATGTATTTAAAAATTGGTACTAGCAGCAGGCTTATAATCATGTTGGTAGAACTGACGTATATAAGTTACTCCAAATTAATCTAAAATGTCAGAATATACGTGTGCATAGTTTAAAGCTGTTGGCTTGCACACTTTCTGATATATTGGTATTTGGATTTAAAAAAAATAGAGAGAGAGCAATTATTAACAGTTGGCAGCCCTGGTGGCTCTTAAGAATACGCTCAGTCATATCTGTTTATGTACAGATATTACATACAAAATTTGGTCGAAATCCAGTTGATAGTGTAGAAGTTATATGCATTTAAACATTGGACCTATCAGAAGGCTTAAAATTATTTTGGCAACACTGTCATGGTTGGCCTCCTGGAAATTAAACTGAAATAGTATTATCTACATGTGTGCCAATTTTGGAATAGCTCCCATGCATACCTTGCAAGATATCCAACATGGAGCTCAAATTTCTAGTGCGTTTTTTCAGCAGTTGGTAGCACTGACATCATTTTCAAATATGGACGTGAGCTATTCCGGTGCACATCTTTACTCATACTAAATTTGGTTTTGATTGCTGCAGCCGTTTAGGAGTTGATAGGGGGGGGACACACACACAGCCAGACAGACAGACAGAAGGACAGACAGACAGACAGACAGACACACATTTTCCCGGATCGATCTCATAAGACTACTTTTTTCTCATTTTTGCAAAATGTGAAAAGTAGGCTAAAAATAGGGAAGGAAAGGTCCTACCTAACAGCTCTTCTAACAATAGAAGTAGAAAACAAATAATACAGAATTTTATTTAACAAAGTGATTAAGTTGAACAGTAATAACAATTTAGATCTCAGATCTATTTGGAGCTGAAGAACAGATTTTTGTTTTAGAACAATTAGAGGTCTCAGACCTATTGCAAGCACTAAAAACTTCACAAGGGTTTTCGAACTGTGCATAAAATTAAAAAGTTTAAAGCCTACAATGATAATAATAAAGGACTTACAATTTGGTTTAATATTTCGTTAGATTGGTTAGGTAGAATACCAATATTGCAAAAATTGCTTTTAGAATGCCTTAGTAGTAAGCGAAAAGACTATAAATTCCTGGGCACAGCAGGATAAGAAAAAAGAGATTAATAAGTGGATTATAACAACTGGTAATTATGCGGACATTAAGAGATGCTAAATTCTAATAGGACAGGTGAAGCCTGGATTACACAAATTATATAGGCCTAAGTGTTTAACAATTAGAAAACTCTTAACTTCCTGGAAGTAACAGGAAAAATGCGTATTAAAATGTGGGTTTATAACCACATATATTTTTACAGAATGAATAAATGTTAAGTTTAGCGAAAATGGGAGGGCGCATAATTATAGGCGAGACCTCATTGAATTGAACAAAAAACTAGTTTAAACATACCCTAAATTGTTGGTAAAGGGAATTAGCAACATGGGAAATATGGGATTAGAGTCCTGGCCAATTTTATTGCTCTCAAAGATTTCGCGGAGCGGAAGATCGTTAAACGGGCACTGTTTGTAGCACTTAAGTTCGTTGAATGATTGTAAATTGTCACTATTGCAGCCTGTAGAGATGCACTGAGTTGAACTTGAATATGTTTCCGGCGTTATAGAGTTTTAGGTTGCAATTAATAGCTCCATTTAACTTAAAGTTGACAGTAATTTTGACGGTGTTGAGTATATTTCTTCACGGTTTAGAGTCTATTGCGAATGGAAAATTCCAGAGCTGTAGTGACAGTTTAAAGGAGTAAGCAGAGATCCCTCGAAGGCAGATAAGTTAAGTTTTATACAGTTATGAATTTGACATAAATCCCTTGTTGCAGGAAGGTATTCCCTTATTTAGTACAAGAAATGGTAGATTTCATGACTTTAGAAGCGAGCCTAGTTGGCTAAGAATGACAGTTCCCACGGGGGGCAGTTATTGAGCAATATTGCAACAATCAAAATACTGCCTATAAAATCCATTAAAGCTTTCTTGATTCAGATTAAAACCCGTTAAAAATGGTTAAAATCAATGTAGGTAGTTACTTATCTTGCCATGATGAATTGAAGGTTGGCGTATCCATGCAGCCGTTAGACACAAAAATCAGACATGGCGTCGATTTGAATCACCTCATGTGTTAAGGAGATGAGCCTCCTTGAGAGGACTAAACTTTTCACTCAAACGTCCAGACGAGAAGTGATCGGGAAAATTTGAACACACAGAGAGCATGAGCAAGCGGAGAGGGAGGGGAAACAAGGAGAATAAAACCAGAATGAGTAACATTTGAAAAATAAACACTATGTACACAAAACATTTAAACACTTCACTTCTCTTCACTCAACAATGGGCCAAGTCTTGACACTGCTCTTTTCGAAAGAGCTCTGCTGGGTGTTTTAATGGTAACAACCCTCGTAACTCCATCGGTTCCTGGATGCACTGCTGCGACACGGCCCAATTTCCAATGAAGTGGAGGCACGCCCTCTTCCTTCAGAACAACCAGAGTGTCGATTTGTGGGGATTGTCCAGGCGACCGCCATTTAGTACGCTGTTGGAGTTGTCCGAGATATTCCTTGGACCATCGGCGCCAAAATTGCTGGAACATAGCCTGAAGCAGTTGCCAGTGCTTCAGTCTATTCAAGGGAGTCTGAGACACATCTTCTTCCACAGGAAGATGAAATGAGCCACCAATCAGGAAGTGGGATGGGGTTAATACTTCCGGATCATTGGAATCAGAGGATAGTGGGCAGAGGGGGCGCGAATTCAAAACTGCCTCTATCTGTACAAGCACTGTTGTCATTTCTTCAAACGACAATACAGCGTTTCCTACTATTCTCTTAAGGTGATACTTAGCTGATTTAACTGCAGCCTCCCACAACCCTCCGAAGTGAGGTGAGCCAGGAGGACTAAAATGCCACTGAATCCCCTTATCTGTAGCAAAGCTTATGAGTAACTGCTTGGTATTCCTTTCATTAAAGCATTTCTTTAGCTCACGTGATGCACCTACGAAATTAGTTGCGTTGTCAGTGAATATGTGGGTGCAAGTTCCTCGTCTAGCCATGAATCTTTTCAGTGATGCTAAAAAGGCAGCTGTAGACAGATCGCTTACAAGTTCAATATGTACAGCCTTTGTGGCAAAACAAACAAACATAGCTATATATGCCTTAATCCGAGCGCCCTTCCTGGACGAAGGCCGTAAATATACTGGGCCACAGAAATCTATTCCTGAAGATGCAAATGGTCGACTGGGAACTACTCTCCTTTCAGGTAGCGATCCCATTAACGGTTGATACGGCCGAGACGAGAATTGAAAGCACGTCTTACAACAATACACTGCTTTTCGAGCACCGTTCCTCCCACATAGAGGCCTTTATTGCTGTCGCATCATTGTCAATAAAGTCTGAGCTCCAGCATGAAGAAAAACAAAATGAAAATGATCAAATAACAATATTGTAATGCGATGATTGCCAGGTAATAAAATAGGATATCTTCTGTTGACCGATAGTTTAGTATTTTGCAGACGGCCTCCTACCCGTAACAGTCCCTGCTCATCCAAATACGGTGCTAATCCATGTAATTTGCTTCCCTTGGGCAGTGGCAAATTTTGTTTGAGAGCCTTTATGTCTTGTGAAAATTCAGAACCTTGTGCAATTTTACACCATAAACACTTAGCCTGCTCTAGTTCTACAGGATTAAGAGCACCTGTTTGTCTGTCTGTTTTAGTTTAAAGATTTTTGATAAATCTGAGCACGAGAGCTGTTATTCTAATGAACTTGCTCCAGGAAGAGTATCTGTTAATCAGATTCGATCCAAGGGATTCTGTAGATGACACTGGAACAATTTTAGTTTTCCTAACTTCAGGTAATTCTTGAGAGCTATGCCTCTGCTGTGAAGGCCATTCGTCTTTATTATCTGAAAGCCAAGATGGTCCCGATAACCAAAATGATGTATTTAACAGCTTCTCCGCGGCAACTCCTCTCGAGATCATATCTGCTGGGTTATGATGAGTAGAGACGTGCCGCCAACAATCAATATTTGTCAACTGTTGAATCTGCGACACTCGATTAGCGACGTATGTTTTCCACTGGTGTGGATGGCCCGAAATCCATGCTAATGCTATTGTGGAGTCAGTCCAACAAAAACACTTGTCTTTAGTTACGTTTATGGATCTCACGACTCTTTCGACCAACTGAGCAAGTAATACAGCACTGCATAGTTCTAATCTCGGTAAAGTTACTGAGCCTAATGACGCAACGCGAGACTTGGAACACAATAAGTGAACTGTTATTTTACCATCTCCTGTCTGAGATCTCACATAAACACATGCGCCGTAAGCAATCTGAGACGCGTCACAAAATCCATGAATCTCATACTCCACAAATTCTACTGCTCTAACATGACGAGGCACTTTGAATTCCTTCAATTTAGCAATGTCCTGCATATAGCGAATCCATTAAATTTGAAGTTCTATTGTGAGAACGTCGTCCCAATTTAAGTTCATTTGCCACAGTTGCTGGACGAAAATCTTACCCTTAATTAATACTGGGGTCAGAAGCCCTAAGGGGTCAAATATTTTAGCCAGGTCTGATAGAATTATTCTTTTGTTTATCTGTGTCGAACTGAAATCACTTCTCAACTCAAACTGAAAAGTGTCCGTGATGGGTTTCCAAGATAGCCCCAACAACTTCAAGTCTTCACCTTCATCTATCTTAATAATGTACTTGGGATCTGTTTCGTGGTTAGAAATGCTCGACAGCACATTGGGCTCATTCGAACACCATTTTCTTAAGGTAAATCCCGCACTGGATAAAATATCTGAAACACACTTGTGAGTGGTTCTTAAGCCGTCAGTTGATTCACAACCCGTCATTAAATCGTCAACATAAAATTCCCGCCGTATTACATCCGAAGCTTCAGGAAATTCCTCCTTAGTGTCATTTGCCAATTGAGAGAGGCATCTTGTGACCAGGAAGGGTGCACATGACGTGCCATATGTGACTGTTTTGAGACGATAATGCTTAAGCTCGTCCTTAGGGGATTCCCTCCACACGATGCGCTGAAGATCAGTATGTGCAGGTTCTATGAGGACCTGCCGATACATTTTTTCTATGCCAGTGGTCAATACATAGCGATGCATGCGAAATCTAGTCAATATTGAAAATAAATCATCTTGAACGATCGGTCCTACTAATAACAAATCATTGAGGGATAATACAGAATCGCCCTTCGAGCTGCTATCAAATAACACGCGAGTGCGCGTTGTCAATGAATTACCCTTAAATACACAATGATGCGGAAGGTGGTACTGTAGTGGTTTGTTTATCTCACTACTGGGAATTTCCTCCATATGATCCAGGTCAATGTACTCTCTCATAAACTGTACGTATTCCGACTTGACTTGGGGCTGCCTTTCAAAACGCTTCTCTAGGCTGTGAAACCGTCTGATTGCCTCATTAACATTGCTACCTAGCTGACTTGGGTCATCTTTAAAGAGTAGTGGGACTATGAACCTACCCTGTGGATTCCTTCTGTGACCGTCAGTAAATAGCCTCTCACTAATCTCTTGCTCGGAATGTCCTTGGCCAAGCAGTGCTTTCCCCGGCTCATTGAATATCTTACCTGACACAAAGAGGCAGGAAGAACTGTTATCTGCGTGCCTTTCAGACAAACCAACACTACCTGCTGCTACCCAGCCAAGAGCCGTGTGGCGGAACAACGGTAGTTTGTTTGAGAAACTGTCGAGCTGAAATTGTTCTGCGCCGATAAGATCGTAAAAGAATTTTGCTCCAATGAGAATGTCTATGGATGATGACACATTAAATTGAGGATCCGCAAGGTTTTCTAATTTATTTAGCGTTTGGCTGTGCATATCAACATTAGTCAAAAATAGATGTGTATTTACATTATTTACAGTTTCACTTTCAAGTTGTTAATAAAGTCTATCACAGCTGGGCCTGCTTCCACAAAGTCACTGAAGTTGCCACTGTAGGAATGCGTCGGGCAGTCATTCACTATATGCCGTATGGTCTGCCTGGGATCACCACAACTGCATTCTGGTGAAGATATATATCCCCATTTGTAGAGAAGATCTGCACATCTACCATGGTTTGTTCTTATCCTGTTTAGCGTTGACCATGTTTTCCGGGGTAGATGGAAGCCACTTGGTGGTGTTGTGGAGTTTGTGATATCTTGCAGCTGACTTGGAATGTTTTCCACCAATTCTTCTTTCCAGTTTTGCAGCAGGTTGAAGTTTTGGTTCACCAGGTGTCTCGCTGTCCGGATGGAGGGGTTTCGAGAGCGTAGACGTCTCACTTCAGCAGCAGTGATGTCCTGGTGTATTGGTAGCTGGTCGTTGGCATTTATCTTCTTATACTCCCGGAGTAAGGCATGTTTGCGTCTGAGTTCCGCTGGTGGAATATGACTCAGTGCTGGTAACCAAAATGTTGGTGTTGATTTTACTGTGCCAGATATCATTCTCATTGCCTGATTCAATTGGGCATCGACAAGTTTGGTATAACTGCTATTTAGCCACACTGGAGAACAATACTCAGCTGTTGAGAAGACCAGACTGAGGGTGGTGGTGCGTAAAGTGTCGGCTGAAGAACCCCATGTAGTGCCACATGGTTTTTGAAGTATGTTGTTTCTAGACTTCAGTTTTTCTGCCGTTTTTTTCAGGTGTTTCTTGAAGGAGAGAGTTCTGTCTAAGATGACCCCCAGGTAATTGGATTCATTGGTGTGGGTCAAGCGATTTTTACCTAGGTACACTTCTAGTTCACGATTAGCTAGCTTATTGCATAAGTGGAAACATGTCACTGTAGTTTTGCTTGGGTTCGGCTTCAGCCTCCATTTTCGGAAGTATTCATCAAGAATGTGTAGATCAATAGTTAGGGTATGTTCTGTATTTTCGATTTGTCTCTCCTGGGTAGCAATTGCCCAATCATCGGCGTATCCAAACTTTCTTGAACTGGTTGCAGGCATATCGGAGATGTAGAGGCTGAAGAGAAGTGGGGCCAAGACGGAGCCTTGAGGCAATCCATTGTCAAGTTTCTTCTCCTTACTGATGGTGTTTCCCAAAATTACTTGAAATCAGCGATTCATTAACATGTTATCCACAAGTCTGGCTATTCTTCCGCAAGGTATTGTGCGTAGGAGTTTGTAGATCATGCCATGTCTCCACACAGTGTCATAAGCAGATGTCAGATCAATGAATGCAACTGATGTCTTAAGCCCTTTCTGGAATCCGGCTTCTATGTGGGTGGTCAGTGATAGTACTTGATCGACACAACTGCGATTTGGTCGAAATCCAGCTTGTTCCATAGGCACTTGTTCAAGGATTAAAGAGCTTATCCTGTTGTAAAGAAATCTTTCTAGTAGCTTGTACACTGCGCTGAGTAGTGCAATTGGCCTGTAGCTTTGAGGTAAATCATTTGGTTTGCCTGGTTTCAATATGGCGATAACATTTGTTCTTTTAAGTGCAGGAGGTATGTTCCCAGTTTGCAGGATATCAGAGAAGAAGCGTGCAAGCCATACTTTTGCATATTTTCCACAATGGAGCAGGAATTCTGGGTGGATACCATCAAAGCCTGGAGCTTTACCTGGTTTGACATCTTTTAGTGCCTTTGAAATGTCCTCTGATGTGAATGGACAAGATAATTCATTATCTTCTAAACCCTTTGCTTTTAAGACTTTAAGCTCTCGTTTAATCTTGTTGGTGTGATCTCTTTGCTTGGGTGCTTTTGATGTTGACACCATGTGTGAGGCTATAGTATCTGGACTGATGGTGCTGTTATCACGTACTATTTTGTTTCCTCCTGCCAGTTTTCGAAGAAGGGACCAAGCTTCCCTGCTTGAGTGTTTGAAGTCGATGTTCTCGACGGTTTCAGTCCATTTCTGTCTTCTTGAGGCATCAAGGCTGTGCAGTAGTTCATTTGATATTTCATGGTCACCAGTTGTGAGGAACTCTTCATACAACTTTTCGCTAACTTCATTCCATCCAGGAATATACTCCTTCCTGCACCCTCTAGGAATAAACTTATTTGCTATACTGATCACTGCGCCCGCAAATCTCTCGTAACTTTCACTTACAGGTGGAATCCAAACCAGACATTTGTCAAGGTTCTCAGAAAATGCAGGCCAGTTTGCATTTGGAAATTCCATCGTGGTCGTGGAGTAGAAGTGATGATAGGCACTATCAAACTTGTTTCAATGATGACTGGTCTGTGTTGACTGCGAGGGAAGGCACGTATGACTTTGCGTGATGTTGGTAGAGGCAAACAATTATCATCCGTAGATACAAAGCATAAATCAGGGTTGTAGTCACGTTTCCAAGAAGCTGATCTGAAAGTAGCCAAATCTTTCGCGTCAAAAATAAGGTGCATGTGATGTGCGTCGGCCCAGGTGGCCAGAGCCTCACCATTGTCGTCATTAACACTATATTTCCATTCAGTATGATGACTGTTGAAATCACCAAGATAGACAGATGGATGTGGGTAATTTGGAACCACAGAAGGAGGCCACTGAACGGCAGGTGGCTTGTAGACGTTTATGACTTTTGTCCCACTTACTTCTATGACAGCGGTGTGGATGTCATTGCTGGTGTTAGTAGAAATCAGAGAGGCATTTTCTATAGTATTGTGAACATATGTAGCTATACCATACACCTTATGATATGTTGCCCCTATGAGATCATATCCTGGAACTTTGCCGCGAGAGTTTAGTTGGCCTATATCTTCTGTATGTGTTTCTTGAATAGCAATAACGTCAATGTTGTTTTCTAGAGCGATTTTGGACAAGTACTCTCCCTTTGCTCTGCTTATGCCTTCTACGTTGATCTGTAACATGCGGATAGCAGGTCCTATTCTTCTGAAGTGCGAGTCCTTATAAGGACTATTTGAGTTAGATTTCGTCATGGTATTGATATTGATATGTAAATTGGCCAGGAGATCACTAGGATTGTTTGGCCGCCAGAAGTCTGTTGCTCGCTTAGCACCACCCAGGGGACACGTGTAGGGTATCTTAGGGTTAATCCTACGGACGTGAGCAACACTAATATAAACTCAGGAATACTCCAATCTGTGATGTTGATATTTTTAGTGGGTAAGCACTGACCAGTAATTTAAGGTATTACGTGAAATGTCATGATTCGTTCAAAGGAACCGAACCGCGAAGAAATCTTTGTTCTTACCACCGACCCCACCTTAATGGTAGTGTCATGCAACCCATGTATCGGAATATTAGTCTTTGTCTTTAACAATCGTAATTGATGAGCTAATTCCCTAGTTATAAAGTTGAGTTGCGAGCCGCTGTCTAACACAACACGAGCATGACGGGTTTTTCCCTCTGACTTGTTGACATTCACTACTGCTGTCGACAACAATACTTGAGAGGAAACATCATTGTTGTGATTGTGCAATGAAACAGCATTACTACTATGTTGCTCATTAAGGGTGGACAATGAAGTATTATTGGACACAATACTCTTGTTCGAAGTCTGACTATTAATGGGTTTCGGTGACCCTTGGTCCCTGTGAAGCAAGGTGTTGTGTTTATCCTTGCACAGCTTACAACATGAACGAGTGCACTCGTTAGCGAAGTGATTTCCAGACAGGCAATTAATACAGAGCTTATGCTTCTTGATCTCCCGCCATCTGTCATAAACACACATAGAAGTGAATGTTTTGCATCTAAATATGGGATGTTCTTCCGTGCAAAGCCGGCATTTCTGATTTTTTCTGTGAAAGGAAACAATTTTTCCCTGGGTTCGTGAATGGCCTCGGTTTGAAACCAGACGCATTCGGTGTAGATGAAACGCCTACCTGCTTCAACTGTTTTGGGCGATCACAGTTCTTAGTCTCAATCGATTCCAATGCATTACATGTTTCGAGTAGAAATTTGTCCAGTGTCTGATACGATGGTAGATCAAAAGTTGGTAGCGAGGTCTCCCATTTTTTTAAACGTTTCAGCGTCAAATCTGCTCGTTATTAAATGTATCAAAATTGCATCTAATTGTTCTTCACAAGACAGACCAAGCGCTGATTGCGACTGTATGTGCTTTCTGAAGCCGTCATACAAGTCTCTTAATGCCTTGGAAGATTCTACTTCTATTTTGTTTATCTGAAGGACCGAATTAATGTGGGAGGAAACAATTGCTCGCCGGTTATTGAACCTTTCATTTAACAGGTTTCACGCTATGTCGTAATTCGCTGCAGATATTTCTAGAGACTGTAACACGTCTGCCGCCCTGCCTGATAGCACTGATTTTAGGTAATGAAATTTCTGTATTTTTGACAAATTTGCATCTTTATGAATGAGATTCTTAAAGGTATCGGCAAAATTGGGCCATTCTAAATAATCACCTGCGAATGTAGGTAAACTTATTTGAGGCAGTTTAACTGAACGTGTTTGCGAACTGGAAGTTGATTCACCAATAGAATCACTTAGCAAAGTTACTGACTTGGAAATTGCACCATTTATGGATCTTATAAGACCAGATGTTTTGAAGTATTGCTCCTCAAAGTCGGAGCGATACGATTCTTGTTCTGCTTGAAATGATTCATCCTCTTTCAAATCCTGTATTTGTGATTGAACTGTTTCATATTCTTCCCAGATTTTTGATAAGTGAGCCCGTCTATCTTCCAACTGATCTACGTCCTTAGATTGAGAATCTAATTTCTCTACGAAGCCTTGTATGCGAGATAAGCTAGCCTTTAACCTACCCCTATTGCTACACAGTGATTTTATCTTTTGTTCCATTTTTCACTAGCAATTTCCAATAAACTACTGAATGATATAAAATCACAATAGACCAAATGCATATACGTAAAAGAATGACAAAACGAAAAGACAAATACCTAACATATTTACATAATACAAAGATGAACTCCTGGTTTTGTTTCAAAGAGTTGCGGGAAAACTGCGTACAAATAACATACAGTTTTACGGGCGAAATCATGTGTGATCACTAGCAATACCAATACATTGCAAGGACAAACGAACAGTTTTGAATGGAGAAACAAAGGAATGCATATGAGTCACAAGGAATAATTAAGGATGATCGGTGACTTACCAAGACGATGAATTCTGTTGTCCAGTAGTCGCCATGCTGGTAACCACCCACGCCATTTGTGAGAAGTCATGCTGTCTTTGGATCACACGAGTTCAATTTTCACTGTTTTCCTTGCCATATAATCCGGCCCGGAGGACCAAAACTTATGTCGAATACATAGAATAAGATGTGGTGGACTGTATAAAGAAATATATATTTTACATTGTATGTACATGATTAAACACTGAACAAGTACAGTAGATATTACATGCGTGTGATGACACCATGTCCGGTAGCCACTGCTACCTGCTTGCTAGTGTGTCCTGCTTGACGCAGGTAAGAAAACGAACCTTCCTCTTAATGGGTCAACAACCCTCCAGCAGGGGGCCCAACTGTCATTAGAGTATGTACAGTGCCAGAGTTGCCAACAAATATTTTGCTATTTTTCGATAATGTTCCTGCGTGGAATTGAGTTTCAAATTAGTTATGAATACGCCTACTTGACAGTAAAGGGAATTCCTATGAAAGGCTGGCCCAGTTCCCGTATAAAAATCTATATGTATATTATATTGATCACTGCTTTACCGCAATGAGGGTTAATATCTCGATAGCCATTGTGCAGAAACATAATACTGGCTTTACCGACTAGTTACAATGATTCATTATTAAAGCATATCATCATTTAAATACTGATACGAAGATTTTGAGCATGTGGTTTGCGTTTCAATCAGCTTACACCAGAGTTCGCATGAGCGTTTGCCGTTCAGTATGAAAGTGTTGATCAAAGTTACTCGGGGAGTAACCATCACTTTTATCCAGAGATTGGAAAAGAGACTCTTAATAAATCATAATTGTTTTCAGCAAATATGATATAATGAATATTTTTACACCAAAGAACGACAACTTGAAGATGATTTACTGTAGGAATATTCTTAATGGCGTCTCTAAACCTTGAAGTAATCCATATGCAATATACATTCCACATGGCCGGCAGTGCGTCATGGTACCAATCTCCAACACCGCGGGCTCATTGTTTCCTTTTACCACTACCAGCAGCCAGGAGGGATGCGATCCAGCTAGCAGTGCCTCTTACACACTTCCGTCCGATCCACTTCCATTCCATTTTTCAAAATCACTCCCACAAAAATATCCAGCAACCGAGTGGAAAGATGTTACACATCAAAATTCTACTTGAAATACTACATACTGCACACTTTCATGGCACTGTGATACTATAGTCTGAATTACCAATAAAGCTCGCTGACAGCTGTCAAAGTTAGCACGTGGGGAAATGCTGCGTTGCCACTGAGGCAGATCATGACTCATACCATTCCAAGGGGCTTGCAGGAAGACACAAATACTGTGGAAGTTAGCCCCCCTGCCCGGCGCTCTAATGACCGTGACGAGTGAAGACACACTGAGTCAAACCATGTGCTTATTGCTGTGTCGGCATAAATTGTAACATTGCTCACTGTTGCCATGGAGACCGTTACCCCTCTCGTCTCCACTCCTCACCTCACCCATCAAGCGTATGACAGATTTCACCGAGCATCTTTTGTAAATCAGACTATAGTGTAGTAGCGACACACTAATAAGTCACGTACAAACAGAGAAAGACATTACTTCACTTACGACAGCTGTATAGGTTTACAATAGATAACTGTCTAGGCTACTCTGAAGACCGACAAGCACATACAAACTAAATACAGAGGTCCCTCCACACCCCACACCCTAACAATGACAGTTCGGCGTGGAGAATATCGCCTTACTTGCAGTTCGAAACCACGGAAGGACGCGCGCGCGTCACTACAGTTGGCTCACGAGCAGACACTGGAAGTGTGGCGAAATCCTTTCAGTATTACTGGTGCAGGGTGTAGGGCAAGCAACTTTCAACGTTTGTAGATGCAGGACAGAGAGGAGGGCAACAGACCAGTCCAGAATTCTTGTGTCTCTTAAGGAAAGTAGATGGATTAAAAATATAATCTGGGAGTAAAGGATTTGAAAAAAAAAAAAAAAAAAAAAAACTTTTCTGACGCTGTTGCACTGGTACTGCGACGCGAAACTAGCCATACCGGAGATTTCATCACTGGGCATAAACTGATATAGGCTTCGTGATAAATGATTCGAGTTGCTGTTGTTTTCATTTTAGGGGATTTGAGTATTGTGATAGCGGGGGAATAACTATACCCATGATGGCCGCTCCCAGTATCGTGATTAGAACCTCTGGTATCTGAACAGCAACTACATACTCCAGTCGTAGAGAGTGTCTTAGACTATTTGGTTACGCTGGTGAGTGATCCCAAACTTTACCTGCAGTAAGATAATGTTGTTGATGTTTGAAAGTTAGGGACACCTTACTCATCAGTGATTTCCATTAGAGTATGTAGATTCGTATTCTAACTAGTGTTATTGTGGTGAGAACTTCTTGTAACTCTATAATAATAATAATAATAATAATAATAATAATAATAATAATAACAATTTTTAGCCAATTTTCAATATTGAAAAAATAGGCTTATGAGATCACCTTTTGTCCGTGTGTGTGTGCGCGCGCGCGCGCGTGCGTGTGTGTGTGTGTGAGAGAGAGAGAGAGAGAGAGAGAGGGGTGTGTGTGTGTCCCCCTAATAAAATCTAAACGGCTGGAGCGATTTCAATGAAACTCGGTAAGTTCATAGCACTATTCCCGGCGACCTCGACCGTGCCCTTCAAATTTTGTTACGTCTCTCCAATCCAACATGGCGGCTGTGCGAAATATTTCACTAGCATTCAATATCTCCGAAACTATTACCGATATCGCCCTGAAATTATGTACGACGATAAAGGGCTCTACTAAAAGTTCACCTATGAGACTTTCAAAAACTTGGTGACTACAAAACCAACATGGCGGTCAAGCGAATTTGAGACTTTTAAGTAGACATTTCTCGCGATTTAACTATCCAAACATAATTAAACTTGGTACATCAAATGTTTATACACATTACAATGCACTGGAGTCTAATTTAGTTCAATTGTTTATATAACCTCAGAATGGCGGCTGTGCGAAATATTTCACTGACATTCTATATCTCCGAAACTATTACATATATCATCATGCAATTTTGTACGGTGATAAAGGGTACTGATACAAGTTTACCTATGTATATTTCATAAACCTGTAAAGTACAAAACGAACATGGCGACCAAGCGAATTTGAAATATTTTAATAGACTTTTCTCGTGTTTTAACTCTCTGAGCGCAGTGAAATGTGGTACAGTAAATGATTTTGCAGATTGTAATGCACTGCCATCTAATTTAATTCAATTGTTTACATAACCTCAAGATGGTGGCTGTGCGAGATTTTAAAATTAAGTTTTTATTCTTGTGTAGTAATCATGCGATCGAAGTGAAAGTTCGAATAATGGAGCTAGGCAATAATTGTCCTTGAATGGTACATAACTCTATGTCCTATACATATAACAATCCTAAATGGCGAGCTTCCGAAATATTTAGACGGTTCTCAATATCTATGAATCTTTTACAGCAACCAAACTGATTTTTTTTATGTTCATAGAGACTATGAACATATGTTCACCTATAGGACTTTCAGTAACCTGGTGAGCACAAATCCAACATGGCGGCGACGCGAAGTATAAATATTTAAATGGACGTTTCTCGTGAATTAACTATCCGAGTGCCGTGAAACGTTGCACGTTAAATGCTTATACAAATGTTGATCCACTGGCATGTAATTTATTTCAATTGTTTGCATAATCACAAGATAGCTGGTGTGCGTACTTTTAAAATCTCGTTTTTACTTCTTGTGTTCTAATCATGCGATTGAAGTTTGAATACCACACGTACACAATAATCTTAATGTAATAGTACAAAAATAAAAATCCATCCTGGCGACCATATGAAATCTTTAGACGGTTCTCAATATCTACGAATCTGTTACAGCAATTAAACTGAAATTTTGTATGTTGGTAGAGACAATTAACATGAGCAGGATATATGAAAATAGGCTGTATAGTTCTTCAAGGAACTACTTGTTATATAATAACAACACCTGAGAAGAGGTTCGCTCAATATTTACCTCAAACATCC
The DNA here is from genome assembly GCA_946902985.2 of Meconema thalassinum. Classification (NCBI taxonomy): domain Eukaryota; kingdom Metazoa; phylum Arthropoda; class Insecta; order Orthoptera; family Tettigoniidae; genus Meconema; species Meconema thalassinum. The sequence continues at coordinate 1,636,279,896 of OX336388.2, forward strand.
TAGAGATGGATTTCCGTGGTTTTCTCACTTGTACTCCATGAAAATGCTCGGATAATTCCTACCTTTAGGTCACGACTGCCTCCTTCCTAATTCTAATCTCAATTATAAACATACACACTACTACCGAAAACTAAAATAACACAGGTTATCAGAGAAGTTCACCCAACTACACAGGATGGATGACCAAGATCTCACTAGTCCCTAAAAGAAAATTAACAACCAGGATTTATTAAATGAGGAGCATTGTGAGCGATAAAATACGTGAAGTTGTTTATAAACCTCTAGTTGGGAGTCGTGAAGGTGGTGTCGATAATACATAAACTATTAATCTTTTGGTCGGAAATGTTGTTTGAACTGTATTGTGAAATGCGGAAATGTCTGGAGCTTCATTATTGATTTAGTGGTGGTGTGCTGTTTGAAATGTGGCAAGGAAATTATGACGTTCATAAATGACTCACCTGTTTTGTCTGAGAGGCCATTGTTCGCTGTAATTATGGAACATTGCAGATTCATGTTCTGAGGTTAATCACCTTGAGGTGAGTACTATTAGCTCTGAACTTCCAAGAAAAAATAGGCATTTTTTAAATCTTTATGTGGGAGACGGAAGAACATTTTAGTGAAGTTAGATGGCAGCGGGGAAGAAAAGGATGAAACATTAGATGGTACTGAAACATTCAGAACGTAATAATTGATACGTTGATATTTCATTTTTGAGGCTATTGGCATCATACTCATCATATGCATCCTCCTAATAGGCTGATTCGAACTAATTATTGTTTTAAATTGCCTTGTATCTGTGGTACTTTTTCTCATATCAGACTGCTTCTCAATTGTCCTCGTAAGGCTGGTTAAAACCCATTACAGTCCACCTGCCAATCTTCAAAAAAAAAACTATAGGTACGGGAAGCTGGAAGTCTACCCTTACATCACGGTGGCGAACATAAAATAAAACAATAAGATCAGCAAATAACATGCAGTCTACTTTCGCTTACATAGGTATAGTTGCAAGTCTTTGTCATTATCAAGCAGTATAATTGAATGCTCTTGTGGTGAACGTTAAAGACTCCCCTTTTTGCTTCCAGAGGATATGATTCTGTTGTTGTTGTTGTTGTTGTTGTTTGTTTTTAGGGGCTTTGCGACATCGTGGTCATGTATCCCCGTGCACTTGGCTGTGTGTAGACGACAGAGAAATTGATTGGAACATTGGAAAAGTACGTGCATTGTATGGAATCATTTACCTTGTGCCTTCTGCAGAGAAAACGATTATGTGAGATTGCACATTTACTGCTTTTCGTCATTGTAATTGTAACGCACAGTGGATTGTCGAGATTAATGTCTTATATGCATTATACCTATATTCGGCTGCACGCTATATGATAGCCGTATAATAACTAATGCAAGCGAGGTATCATCTGTTTCTCCCCTTACACAGTTTCGTCTTAATTGCGTAATAGGATCCTGAGTTACTGATTTTGAGTAGCCTACGACCAGCCACCATCTTGAATATAAGGAATACAAAGCCCATGTACGCTTCTACATTAATGCTAATTTGAGATATTGTATCTCTAAAATATATGGAATTATTTGTTTGCATATTTTAAAACTTCAAGATGGCCGATGTGCGCTATATTCCGTGTGATAATATTATGAATAATGGCAGCGAAGGCTGTCATATTGCACTATTCTATCACTAAAGTTTGCGTTTATTGTGCTATTGTATCGTGAGTTAATGATAAAATACGCCGAGCTGCAATCGTGAACGTATAGAGTCACTGTTCTTTTGACTTGGTCTTGAGAAGCCACATACATTGTTCTACATTACTGATAATTTATCTTTCTGTATCTTAATAATACTGTACATTGAGTTATTCATTATCAAATTCTCTATTTTCACGATGGCGTCGCGAGTTGTATTCAGTGTGTTATTATTATGGCTTATTTCAGCAATGTCCCTTATATGGCACTTCTTACAAAACTAAGTTTCGTTTTAATTGCACAATTACATTCTGAATGATTTACAATTACGTTTTAATATTACGCCCAGATGCCATCTTGAAAATACAAAGTCGCTGTTGTTTTGATTTAGGCAGACTATACCCTATATAAATTTCTACCTTTTCGTTATTGTAGTCACGAAACATAGAAAGTTATTTATGAAATGGCCGCTGTGCGCTATATGATAAATTGATGACTAACGCTAATGCCGCCTCTTATATAATACTATCAAGTGTTGCCTTAACATCCTGAATTACTAATTTGTATACTTTAATAGTATGCCTAGCCACCATATTGAATCTATTGAGTTGCTGTTCTCTTCCTTTGGGCATACGAAGCTATTTACAAAGGTTCTATTTTATCACTACTTTTCGTTATTATAGCTCTAGGTCACCGAAAGTTAATAATTTAATTTGAAATTGTCGCTATGCTCTATATTCAGTGTGATAATATGTTGATTAACGCAAGTGAGAGCTCTTAAATGATACTCACCACGTGGCAAGATTCGTCTTAATTATCAAATTTCCTTCTGAGTTGTCAATTTACAGTTCTAATAATTCGCGCAGCCGCCATCTTATATGTATGGATAGTCTGTTCTATTGCGTTGGCCATACAAGGCCACTTAAACGGCCTTACCTTGTGACGAAGTTTTGTTACTGTCGCTCCTAAGTGTTGAGAGTTATTTAATTTTATATTTTATAATTTCACGGTCATATAGTCATAACGTTGGTAAAATTATCTGAATGCCCAGTACTGTGAACATTATGGTTGGTTCCTCAGTTTAGGGGCTGCGACAACGTGGTCATGTAGCCCTGTGTACTTTGGGTGTGTGTAGAATTTGTCTGATAACCGGTGTTAATTGTAATTCAGGTAGGGACTGTAGACGATCAATTTATCTAGTAGTTCCTACTTTTGCAACCAAATGTTACCATCCACGACACCTAGCTTCGGACTTGGCTACTAGATGCCATCGCAGTCAGCACCTGGCGGTGAACGTTGGAACCAATATAGCCTTATCAAATAATTTTACCTACAAATTTTGGCTTCTCACAAGTGTAGTTAGTGGAAGGTTCTTTTTCATGCCATAAATCTATGACAAGGGACCGCCGGTTCTACTTCCCCTCCGAAGGAAGGCTTACTGAGGGATTTTTAACGCTTTTAAAAAATCCGACGACATCGGGTTTGAACCCGCGACCTTGGGCATAGAAGCTCAACATGCACTGTGAACATTATGGCTACGGATAAGTTATGGATTATAATGATTTCATGATTCTCAAGGCTGATCCTTTTTTGAAAATGGTCTCAAGAAGCTTACCACATAAAGGTATGTTTTTCCAAAATTTGGTAGAGATCCAATGATTAGTTTAGTCGTAATTTTTATGTAAGCTTTGAGCATTTGGGTGGGCGACATTTTGTTTTCGTTAAGATGGTGGCTATATAAATTATGACACAGAGGTGCCCTTTGCTACTGCTACCTCTGTGCCAAATTTGGTTCAATTCGTGTTTGAATTGACAACACGAGGGGGCAGACACACACACGTACACATGTCGGACATTTCGCCCGTGTAGATCTACTGTAATAGGCTATTTTCATTTTTACAGTAATTGATAGTAGGCTGTAAAAATAAAACAAAATAAAAAATGAAGACATCCGCTGTTGTAGATATAATCATTATTAATCATGTAAGTGTATTATTGGTTGCTCTAATTTTCTTTTTAGTAGGATATGGTATGGATAAGATCACCAGCCCTGTGCATTTAGATGATGTTATCTGACCTAATATCACGCATATGGCACTCTCTTTGTTCCAGGCACTATTCGTAAACTCACAAAGTTAAAAATGAAAAATGGAAGCAAACATCTCTTTCTGTTTCCTCTTATTTAGTTTGGCCTTATTCCTCCAAATGAATATACACCTATGCAGGCGAGCGGGCTAAGCCTCACTTCACGTCAGAAATGGTGAAATGCACATTGGTAGATCCGAGGGGCATCCCTGCATTCATTGCTGTTATATGCTGAAATGGTGCTTTAGTTCAAATTCAGGGTCAACGGTCCCATTCTTATTTCGATTATTCAGTTCTCACCCCAATAACACTGGCTATCATACGAATTCCAAACTCTAGTACACTTGACTGATGATCAAGGTGTCTCTAACTCTCCAAAGAATAGCAGCAACAACAACATTATTCTATTGTAGACAAGGTTTGCGAATCACTCATCAGCGTAGCCGAGCGGTATATAACTGGAGAAGGCACGGTGCTTGGTGTTAGGAGAGTTGAGGTTCCATTTACGATACTGCAAGTTGCCATCCTGAGTATGGTCCTTCCCCGACTATCACTATGTTCAAAACCTATAATTCTTTACGCCGTGATGTAAATCGTTCCTGCAACCAGCACAACAAAGTCGTACCGCGGGTACGTATAATTTGATTTAGACAGCGGTCAAAGGGCGAAGTGTATTGACGTCAGAAAATTTGGATGGCGCAGCCACGCGGCAGAATGTTGAAGCTGTAACATTGTGACTGGTGGGATTTATTTAGATGGTGAAGCATTGACGTCGTGATGGAAACAGAAATAAATTTGTCAAATTCGAGGAGGTACTGCTCTGTATATGGTTGCAAATCGTATAAAACGGCTACGAAATATCTTCACTACTTTCCTGTACAAAAAGTTCAGAGAGAAAGATGGGCTTCGGCGCTGTTAATTGGAAAACGTGTTACATGTTACATGACAGTGTGCAGTCTGCATTTTTGTGAAGACGACTTCTTTCCACCGGTACTGTTGATTATTGTTAGTTATTGTCTCTAATTTGTATTCACATGGATTTACCTACATCAAAAATACTGATAAACTTATAGCCTATTACTTCTGTGCCGTACAATGAATGTAATCCGCTCTTCGTAAACTTATTTTAGGGGTTCTTCCGATTTACAATAGCCGAATGGTTAGAAAACTTAAGAAAAATGCTGTTCCTAGCCTTAATTTGCCAGAGAATTTATATTCTTGCCTTTGAACAGCAAGTATGTAGGTCATTGAAGTATGATTTGGCTTAAATTGTGTTTTTGGCTATGATCTCCCTACTGTTGAATTTAGTTGATTAATGAGTAAAATCTTAGTTTTAAGTACCGGTTTGGTGACCCATCATCCCAGGCAGGCCGGCAACACCTATACTACTCAGGCAGATAGGTCACTTAGCCGTAATTTTGAAGTTATAGTGATGTTAAGTATACATATGCGGTAATGTAGCAGGAGACCGGATCGGCCTAGGCTATTCTAACTTTAATTAGTTCCCATTTCAGGGTTTTACAGTTTTGAGTGCGAATAGTTGGTTTGAAAGTTGTACAACAGTAAGGAGAGTATGTTTTGTATAGGTTTTAATTGGTATTATGGTTTATGTCGAGCTGAGGAGTGAATTTGGTTTGGCTTAAAGTGTAGTTTTTGATCTGTTCCGTTTGCTTATGACAAGTTCAAATGGAGACTCCAGCTATGTTAAATGTCTGTATTATAAATATTTAATTAAATATATTGATAAAAAGGATGTCTCCATTTTAACTTGCCTGTGGCAAGTGATTAATAAATTAACATTCTTGCCTTTGAACAGCAAGTATATAGGTCAATATTTGCAATATTGAAGTATGATTTGAGCATCCCAAGTAACGCTTCTTTGAACCCAAAACATTCATGCAAATTCAGGGTTGCTTGATTCAATTTATTATCAGGGAGTCGTCCTTTGTGTTATGTGAGATATATATATTGTGAAATTAATAAAAACATCGATACCGCTAGGCTCCCAAGTACAGGCTTCATATAGGCCTATGTAACAGTAGACAGTAAATTAACTATCTACATCTGGATAATATTTTTAACTGGTAGTAATTAGGCACTGCATTTAAATTGATTATAAAAATATTTCTATCAATGAAAGGAAATATGTAGTATTTTGCCATCATAAATTTGAAGCCATAACAAACGCACACCCAATTACTTAACGTCACTATATCGCCGCCATATTGCAAACAGCTGACCGTAAGCTCCTCCCCCGTTTCGGACGTCAATAGCTTAATCTCAACGCGGCTATCCTAGGTCAACGACAAAAAATACAGTATATTGCATCCCTACCTCCCACTATGCCTTCTTCTTCTGGTTAATTAATTTGAGAGTCTTGCGACATCTTGGTCATCAGCCCCGTCTAGTCGGGTGTGTGTTGTACTTGTCTGATAACTTGTATTCCTGTGACGATTGTGGTAGTGTGAGTAACTGTATTAGGGAAAGGGTTGGGGTAGGTGGTCCAGTACTTGACCCATATTCCTGTTCGGATTCCTGTACACTAGACCACTCAACGCACACACAATGCACTCAAATGGAACACGTTGAGATCACCGGGTGGTGTAGTGGCTAGCATTCTTGGCTGACGCCCCAGAGGTTCGGGTTCGATTCTCGGCTCTGCCAAGAAATTTAATTCTGATCTGAGGTCTGGAACGGAGTACACTCAGCCTCTTTAGGCAAAACTGAGAAGAGGTGGGCTCGATTTCCACCTCAGCCAACCTGTGAAGTGGTTTCCCACATCTACTCCGGGCAAATGCCGGAATGGTTCCTAACTTAAGGCTACGGCCACCCCTTTCCCAATGCTCACTTGAATCACAAATACACACAATAATACAACTTCCACAATAACATACGTTGCCAGACAAAATTCTACACACCCCAAAGCCTCTCAAATGAAAAACAACAGCAACAACCATCCCATTTGCATTTGATGATGGGACACTTAACGATAAAAATTGTACGATGCACAATAAACGCTCAAAGTCGATCTTAGAAATGAAGTTTATGTTAACAAATTATTTTTATAAGCCATTTTCCACTCACACTAGATATAGGAGCAAGTTTGTAGTTAGCTTTATATTTAAATTTACAGCTCCCACCTCTGGAATACGAATATGAATTTGGAATTAAAAAATAGTACACATTTTAACCAGATTTCGAAATCGGTTACAATAGTAAGATATTAATCATTCTAATGAAATGCCTTTTTAGAGAACAAATTTATACTGTCCGATAGGAGACAGCCATTGGTATTGCACCTAATTAAGCATCTGTAGATATATCCTGTGTCCACTCCGTTACCTCATGTTCCCGGTAATGGTAGCGTGACCCCAGGTCATTGCCCTCCGGCTCCTGACTTACTTCCACTGTTCATTCACCTTTAATGAGTGCCCTCAATACGACGGGAGAGGAATACATTAGCATATCTTACGCTACAACCAATCCAGCCCTGTCTTATCGCGTACTGCTGTCTCCCCCTTCCAGAGAATGGTGAAAGGGGGGGGGGGGGTAACTTGTGAAATGATATGGCACAGTGCCTTATTATGGTAAACGTACCTTATATTTGATGGATGGATTCTTTACCATAACATTTTCCTCGCCCATCTTTTTTCTCAGCACAAGATGTGACATCGAGGAAGTTTCTTTTGTGAGAAATGTATTTATATCCCTTATTATTCCCATTTTTTCACGCATTGGGGATCATCTGCAATAAGCTTTCTTTATGAATGTAGACTTTGACGGCCGGATGTCCTTCCTGACGCCAACCCCGTGAAGAATGAAATTAATGAAAATTTATGAAACTGGGTAAGAAGTTGGAATGAATTGGTCGTGGCTTATCATAAGGTACCGTCCCGACAATTGCCGGGATACAAAAATGAGAAACCACGGAAATCCATTTCAAGCGTGACCCATTCGTCTTCCGAGTTCGATGAAAGTTTGGTTGCATGGCTTTGTGCCTTAGCGCACGTAGCTAGGTAGTGACAATCTAGGGTTAGGTTTTATATTTTCTGTAGTTCAATTGCCAACGACATTGATTTTTAGCCTACTTTGCTCAATTTGCAAAAGTGATGAAAAAGTGCACTTATGAGATCAATATGGGCAAATGTGTGTGTGTTAAAAGGAAGGAAAATAAACAAAATATAATAATTTTGGAGTAATTATTTATTACTGTACAAGGGCATTTTATCTGTCCTTGTGCCTGTGTATGTCTCCCTATCAACTCCTAAACGACTACAGCTATCGGAACAAAATTTGGTATACATACAGATCTATACCTGGACATCTCACGGCCATATATGGAAATTACATCAGTACTACCATCTGCTGAAAAATCACATTTTAAATTTGAGTTCTATGTTGGATATCTCAGAAGGTATGTATGGGAACTGTTACAAAATTGGCAGATTCATTTTAGGAGTCCATTTGTTGCCAACATGATTCTACGCATGCTGATAGATTCACTCTTTAAATGCATGTACTCGTAACTTCCATACTATCAATTGGAATTCAAACAAATTTCGTATTTGCTTTGAATATAGTAACAGATATGACTATGTCTATTCCGTAGAGTTACCACAGCCATACGCACCCGCAAGGGGGTAAGGGGGTCTTTAGTGTTGCTCACGTAATACGTATTTATATTAAAAATAATAATCCTAATGATGTAATGCACTAGGTCTCCAATAGAAAACATAGCACCAATTTTCAATATGGTTATGCCTGGTGTCAAATACCGTATGTTTCCCCAACACTATCACGAGTGGCGTCTACTTTTTCCACCCCACTTCGGCAGTGACCATTTGAAAGCACGTTCTGGAGATATCAAAACACCGCTACTGAACTTCGATCCCTTAACCAATGTTGTATTTGTTGAGTAGTAAAACACCTGTCCCGTAAGGTTATGCTTACAATTGGATTATTTATCATATTATACTACAACCTAAATTTACGCCGTTTGCCTTACCCCGATCGTTATTCGTGCTGCGAAATGCGGTACATTGAAAATAAAAATGTGCAATAGTACGGTGGCTCATAAAGGGTTTATTGCTACGAATGAACAGCAATCTACCATTGTTGTTGTAGATTCTGAACATGTAGTGGTACATACAATGATACAGTATTTCATGCGTCAATGAACCAATAATAACTGAATTCTCCAGCTGTTCATAAATAATAAATGACCTACATTAGACTTTCCCTAAAGTGCACTTCTGTGCCTCGTTATAGAAAGATACAATGTCCAAGGGAATGATCATAATTAACAGAATATTCTTGTGGGTAATTTTGCTAGTCTGGTGATATTGATGATTGATGTTTAATGGGCAAAACATCAGTTAATATGCCCAATTTTCAAAAGTTTTATGGTTGTAACATTCCATCGTATTACCAATGGCCAGGCTGATGACTTCGATGTGCCACTCCTTAAAACAACAATCTATATCTTCCTTATGGTCATAGAGGAAGAGTAGGGAAACAGCATGAACTTGTATCGCAGCAAACGGGATTTGTTAACCACAACTAAGAGTTGGTTTGGAATTGGAAATGTTAGGAATGGACCGCTTTACAAAAATGGAAGTAGATAGCAAAATATTTTTCATAGGCTATGTATTTAACTTGTTAGCTGGATGCTCTCAACACACTCACACGAATACAAGGATTCAAACCTATGCAAGGTGTGATGATATCATGATGCGAGCATGTTGATGTCTTCCCTCAGGATCCTCTGTTTTGAGCGTGGTTGCTCGTATTCGCGAATGTAATTAGTATTTTCATATATTTTCCGCTTGGGTGTGAATACCTTTTCGACTGTCAAATCCGCCCCTCATGTTTTTGTAAGCCACTGAGGCGAAATAGTTTTCATTTATACATTTATAAATCCACTCGCCCTTTTAATGTTTTATGTAAAACTAACAGAAATACCCGTTCTTCGAACGGTCTTCGGTGTCAATACCAGACGTTATCAATTGAGCTACTGTAGCAATGGTTAGCGGTTTGTCATTCCTTCATAAGTTTATCAGAGCGAAGTTAGTTTTCTGGGAATATCACACACGCTGTTAATTTAAGTGACTTAAAATGTGGTTTTTGGAGACCCTTTATGGACTCCCAAATTTTGAGTCACACATTGGTCGTCCTTCTAGGATAATTTTTATATTTCGCCTATTTCAGCATGTACTATATCCACCCTTCTACTGTATGAAAAGTACAGTGAAGAGTTTTATAAATGATTGGCGTATTGACTCTCATGGATACCATACCTAATTTTACGATGCACCAAGCATCCGAACACGAGTTATAGGCGTACATAAAGATACACAGTAAGACAGACAACATATCACCCAGATATCCAAATATGTGTATATCTACCACACAGTATCAAAGAAAATCATCCTTAACATGAAAACGTATGTCGACAAAAAACAAAAACAAAAAAACAAAAAACAAAAACAAAAAGATGAGTTAAAATGTGCTCTCAAACTAAATTCACCCAACGTGTACTTCCTGACGTGACATAGAATTGAAAGCCTTGTAGACGAAACGCAATACACGTCACATAAAAACTGACCCTCTACGTTGTGTTAGGTGCCCATACACAGGAAGAACCCTTTCATAAATTATAAAGGCTTGTGGTGCATGAAAATTCAGGTTCTTTAGCCTCAAATGGCCCAAATTCCTAAAAGTCGCAAAAATGCTGATTCAATTCAGGAATTTTTGAAAATAATGTTGCTGTTTGGAGATATAATAGACCTTCTGTACTATATGTCACACGCGAAAAATGCGTGAAAAAAATCTAGGTTACCCCTTGACCCCCTTAATTACATTGATGAATTATGCAGTCTAAGTTGGTTCCGTGATAACTTTATAGCCATTTGCAAACTTTCACAGAAATTTAATAAATGGAGTGACATTGCTTCTTACAGAAATAGATGGAAAGTTGGATGTCACCCCTTGAGATACAGTTGTTATGGTTACCGACTTGCATTCCTTCATTAGCTTATTAAATTAAATTGGTTTTCTGGGAATATCTCAGAAACTGTTGGTTTTAGAGCCTTATAATGTAATTTTCGAGGACACTTCAGGGCCCCCGAGTTTTGTTTCTGGCACCGAGGGGCTTTGCCTCGTCGTTGTACGCCATAATATAATACTACTACTAATAGGCCTAATAATAATATCATATAGGGATAGGAATATAATATACCTGCTGTACCACACCCGCAGGTGTAAATCGCGTGAATAAATTCTAGAGTACGCCTTGACCCCCTTAAGCGCATTATACGTATTGATGAATTTTACAGCTTAATTTGGTTCCGTGATAACCTTCTAGCCGTGTGTAAACTTTCACACTAATGTAATTAATGGAATTGCATTGCGTCTTACAGCAATAGATGGTCCTCTGAGATTCTGTTGCCAAGGTTACTGGCTTGCATTCGTTCATTAGTTTATTAAATGAAATTAGTTTTCTGGGAATATCTCAAAAACGGTTGGATTTAGGGCCTTAAAATGTGGTTTTCGGGGACTCTTTAGGGCCCTCAAGTTTTGTCTCTCACATTGAGGGGCTGAAAATGAGCTTTGTCTCGTCCTTCTACGCCTCTTTCAGCATGTATTTTAAGGGGGTAGGCCCCCTTTTATGAGAGGTACGGAGAAGAGTTACATCAATGATTAGTGTCGTGCCTCTGATGGATATCTGTACCAAATTTTACGTTGATACACCCAGCCGTTCTCGAGTTATAAGGGAACAAAGTTGTCTACAGACAAACAAACAAACAGAAATACAAATTTTTTCGCGCGCATCCATCATAAAACAGTCTGAAACGCGCAAATAACTCAAATCCGTAGAAATTCAGGAAAAACAGACAAACTTTCATTTTTATATACTAAGAGATATGCTGCACAGCTCGGCGTTGACCGTGTTTTATAGCACAAATTTAGGCTTTACTCGCTAACCGTTGTGATACACGAAAAGTGATAAGGACCTTTCGGATAGAAAATTAAATTCTAAATCTCGCATATGCCATCAAAAGTTTGCTATGTCTTAGCGTTCTCTTTTTATTTGAAATGGAAATATGAAATTTCGAAACCAAAGGGTGTAGTGACGTCACTAAAATGGTCACCATTTTTAAATAGTGCAAAATATCGAAATCAAAAGTAGCCTATATGTAAACCTGGTAAATCAGCTACATCCATGCCAAATTTCATTTAATTCGGACAAATGGTTCTTGCGTGATTGAGTAACAGACAGACAGACAGACACACGCAATCTCATTTTTTATATATTAGTATGATAATAAATCAGTCATAACTTACGTGCTGCTGTATTGGCCTACTCTAAAGCGTCTTGTAGAGCTGTTACAGTGTCCCACCCCATGCCTCACGCGCGTTTTGAACAAACATGTTCCAAAATGGCTGCTTTGCTCTCTACCGTCATCAACCTGTCAGGCGACAGTTCCTTATTAGCCGCCTGAATATTGCTGCCAATTATGCCAGTCCTGTGGATCCGCCTCATCTCGAACGTTACACCACACTATATAATGTCAGGCTTCTTCATGCTTGGTGTCTTCTTCCATTTTGATCTCGCCAGAGGGTTCTTCAAGCCGACGCTAAGCGACCGTCACTTCGGCGTCTTTCTATGTTTCGCCTAACCTTTACCAACCTGACTGCAACATTGGATCCGGACGCTGACTACAGGCGTGCTACCACTTCATCAACACAGACCGGAAGGATCATGCGAACACCGGACGTGCCCTTGAGCATCGCCTTGCTTCTTCACGACCTGAGGGGTCCATTCGCCGTCACTAGGCGCTGCACATCTACTCCAGCGAGGCTACTGCCAAAACCCATCACTGACAACGTGGTCACTGCATCACCAGCCAACCAAGGATGGTTCAACAGCTGGTATGTATAGCCTGTTCCGATTCAACACGGAACTGTAAAATGGGTTGCCTACCCACCCGCAATCGGCTTGAAAGCTGCTCGCAGCGCGCTAGCGACGGGACTGAGTTCGATTTCACTGATTGCCGCCTTCTTATGCAGCATTGCAAAGTATTTTGCTCTTTCAAAATATATTTACACAGGCTTCACAATAAGTTTGAACGATTTCTGTTTCAGCTTATTATTTTACGCTTCTTTTAATGGCTTATGCAGAGCATTTCTATGAAATAGAATTTTATTTCGCAACATAGTTTATTACAAAACAATGCATTTTTGAGTTGTATTTTATTTACAACAAAATTTATTGCTTTCTAACCCAATACCACAAAACTAGATACAATTTGGAAATGATTTGTTACAAAAGTGTAATCAGTCTTCGATGCGACTGAAAAAGTTAATTTATCACAGACGTTACATCTACTACAAATGGACATTTACATAAGGTGTTCGAAGTGGCGTCCATCATTTTCCAAGCAGAGAGCCACTTGTCGCATGAAGTTCTCTCTTGCGTTCGACAACATCTGAGGAGTAATTTCCGTAAAGGCTCGGTAATGACGTGCACCATTTCTTTGGATGTTTGTGGTGATCTTAAAAATACTCTCGACCTAACGTAGCCCCAAATGATGAAATCCAGGACGGTCAGATCAGGTGAACGTGAGGGAATTCTATAAAGCCGCCAATTCCTATCCACCGGCCAGGAAACAAACGGTTTAAAACTTCTCTCGCCAGTCTGGAGGAGTGCGCTGGATGACCATATTGTTAAAAAAGCATGTTGTTCAACTCCGCCAATTTAAAATAATCCAAGATGTCTTGGAGTATGAAGTAAGACTGAACTTCCTTTGTTCGTCGTTCTATCATTTTACATTGTTACAGGTGAATTGTTCTGAAATAGAAATCGTTGAAATGTATTCTTAATTAAACTCAATTTTGTAACAAATCATTTCGAAAATGTATCCCGTTTTGTGGTATTGGGTTAAAAAGCAATAAATTGTGTTGTAAATAAAATACAACACAAAAATACATTGTATTGCAATAAACTATGTTGTAAAATAAAATTTTTATTTCATAAAAATGCTCTGCTAAAGCCATTAACAGAAGCGCAAAATAACAAGTTCTGAAACAGAAATCATTCAAACTTATTGTGAAGCCTGTGTAAATATATTTTGAAAGAGCAAAATACGTTGCAAGCTGCATAAGAAGGCGGCAATCAGTGAAATCGAACTCAGCCCCGTCGCTAGCGCGTTGCGACCAGATTTCAAGCCGATTGCTGGTGGGTAGGCAACCCATTTCACAGTTCCGTGCTGAATCGGAACAGTCTGTACATGTTATCCTAAGTGCATTGCTACAATGTTCAGACGAGCTGTGCTCGCAGTTCGTCATCTCTGGTTCATTTGCAACTAGAACTTCAAGTTTCAATGTCACCAATATATCAAAAAGGTAGGGGACTCTTCCTATGTATATTTGCCGTATTTATAAGGCAAGTCATTCCATTCGTAACGAACTTAAATTCAAGATATTTTATCCGAACCTTTCAAAAGTATTGCTCATCAGTGTAACGTCATACTACTTTGATTGCATCTTCATTAATGCTCATTTTATTTGTTTCATTTGCGTTTCTACAATGACATACCCTAACAAACTTTCAATTGTAACACTATTCAACTTCTGCTTATCTGCTTAGGCAATTCTTTAATATTGAGTGCTTCTGCGCTTCTTTCAGGTCGCATGTTACCATTTAAAATGAAGCTTTTATTCTGACAGGTAGCGCCTGTAAGTTAAATTTAATCATTATAATCTTCATTGTCTCTTTATTGGATTTATTATATAGGCCTATATCCTTTTTAGGATAGTTGTTGTGTATAGGTTTACAAAACCAAACTCTTTACAGTTATCATCTTAGCTTATATAAACTTGTATTTGATAAACGTGAATCTTTCATTGTTTACAGGTCACAACCTTGAGTGTAATTTCTTTCTAATCTCAGATATCCCAGTTCTCCCAATTATTCATCTCATTCAACCTTCTATTGTTTACTTCTTACTACTATACTGTACACCAATGGTGAATTGTTTCTTGGACCTCAATCTCCTTGTTGAAGTTATTACTAAACAAATGGCCGCAGAGAACAATTACACACCTACCACACTAGACTGAATACAGACTAACAAAATAGCAAATGAAAGAAAGAGGATAAATCACCTCCACAGAAGTAAAATAACTATTTGCGGTTTAACTTCGTGAACAAAAACACATACAAAATAACAAATATTTTCAAGAAACAAGGACTCAATATATCATTCAGAACAAACACCTCGCTCGGTAAGCACATACATAATGGAAACCTAACAAAGAGAAACCCACATGCGAAGTCAGGTGTTTATTTATTCTCATACCAAGAAGGAGGATGTTAGGTCAACTACAGTATGTTGGACAGAGCGGAAGAAGGTTCGAAACAACTTACAAAGAACACATGAATTTAATCAAACACAAGCTACATGCGAGCACATGTATGCCAATAACCAACGCTTTACTGATATAGAAACAGACCTTAAGATTCTACACCATGAGGCAAAGGGAACAACTCTCGACATTAGCGACCATAGAAATACAGTATAGCTAGTCAAAAAAATAATCTGGAGAACTTGAACAAACACATGTTTCTAGAAGGATTCCCACTAATTGTATTATTAAACGAAGTAAGACCACAATCATAAGGATTAGATGATGCAATGAATGCATATGGGAAGGAATAATTGTGGAAACATGTTATTTGAGGAGGATGCACTGTGCCTATTCTCATCAAACCAAGGCCTCAGGTAGACAATATTGTAGGGTCCTATACCACGTTTAAAACTGGTTGCAAGTATATACGGTATTTTCTATACTCTGTGGCCAGTTACTTAAATGCCCTACGGTACTAATGAGAACGTTCTAGAATCGATAACATAAACCAGTTTCCTAAGTAATTCCAGCCTCAAAATATCGTCAACATTATCATATAATTTAGGAGTAGTTACAACTTTCGTCAATAGAGACCAGATATCGATTTCAGTTGAGGACAAATTCAAATTAGTCAAGTGTGAACAACTGTGAGACGATTGTGACTGAATAGGATACTCTAAGGTTTAATTACTGAACCCGAGGGGGTCATGCTGACTGATATCGAACGTGGATCTCGGAGATAAGTTGAGCTCACAAGGAAGGTTCCACCAGGGAACGAACCCGAGATCTGGTGAGGGAGTTTCGTTGTAAAAACCCCTAGAGGAAAGTATATGTTTAATCACTGGTGTGATATCAGTTGATACTGGCATTATTTAGTGAAATAATGCAGGGAAAATGAGCGGAATACAGCATTATTGGACTACATGGAGTAGGCTATGCTGGACTTGAAACACAGAAGTGCAGAGTTTGACAGTTTACTAATAGCCCCAGAATTGTGGGAGGAGACCCGTGGAGCCATGTCAATCTCGCTGACCTAGTTAAATCGTCTGGATGAGGTCGGGGGGTTGAATAATGACCCAGTTCTTCCCCGTTTGAGAATAAAACCGAGAAGAGAGGGGAGAGATCCCAAGGAAAATCATTGATTACTCGTGATTGGAGCAACGCAATGACATGAGAGTTGCACACAGGTGAATCTTTAGCCAGGAGGCTAATTTTAGAGCCATTAAACTGAGAAATCAAGGCATATTTAATGGAGTGCGTAAGGACACAGGACGAGGGGTGTTCGCGGCAGGGTTTGACTTGGTCACCGGGGATTTCCACTGTAAACCGCGTCCCCACGCTATGGAAAAAGCAATTAATATTAATTAATTGGCCGATCGATACTTCAACACGAAGATAGTTCTGGGATCAGTGAAGAAAAAGGAACCCGATGAGCATTGTTTCGAGACCAGAATCATGCTGGGAGAGGAGATGATATAGCGCGGGAATTCTAGGTCTACTTTTTGTGTGAAACGGATATAAGGGAGTAGACCCTTGGCAGAAGACAGTTGTCGTCAGTTTTGGAAGAGACTCGAGCGCGGAACGTACGTCGCTCTGGCTCAGGAAAGGACGCTCAAACAAAGACTTGAACACTTTAGTGTTAATAATTATATTCGCCGTGCAGTGTAATGCACCAAGTGATAAGATAATAATGCATAGTCAGGAAATAATAAAAAGTACGGTAATCAACGAACGTTATTGTGTGAAATGCGTATTACCGAAGTCAAGGAAGGAGGCCCGGACTTCAACTTGGGAAGCCGTGCAGCAAAACTTTTAGAAGGCTTTTATTAAGGACAGTCGTGCTGCATGTGTAGTCAGCAGTACGAGCAATAGTTTATGTTCACATAGGAAGTATCGTGTGATATATTGTTGCAGAACTATTGAATGTATTAATCTGTGTAAAGACTATGTACAATGTTAAGCGCAGTGTATAATATACTGATTGGTTATACATGTCTTATTACACCGGACTGCGCTGGGAGAAACTATATGAAGCATTTGGTGAAATGTCTTAAGAATACCAAATGGTAACGCTCAGGACGAAAGTAAGCATATTTATGCAAAGCAGGAAGGTTATCGTAGGATAATTGATAGACTGTTGGTGAACCCATAGGCAGATGAACCAGACTTTCAATCAGGAGTTGGTAGGAGCATGGAGGATGCCGTCAAATACCGCAATTCTGATATTTTGCCAGGGAATTTCAACCAATGAAAAGTGTAAAAAGTGACGTGTGTTATGTATAAATCATATGTGAAATATCTTTTAAATTAATGGTATAATAAGTGTCATAAAGTGTCATGTGTTTTGGAAGCAATAGCTTCGTCATAGAAATGGAAAGTGCCGTGTGCTTGGTGAAAGAAATGTATTATAAAATGTGTATATTCAATATGCAAATGTCGCGCTAACTCTACAAATGGCAGGCGACATTGGAGTATATGAGTGGTTGGAGCCACCAGGATAAGCCTAAGATGTGAGTACCCCACAAATTATGATTATGTAGAAGGATAGCCCACTGCATGTAATGTGATTTCAGAATTATAAAACTAATGCCAGTAAGAATCAGTATTAGGAGATAGACCCTCCAGGTTTAATTGTTGTTGTGTTGATTTTAGTAGAGTTGAGATGTTGTTATACATCAGTGAGTGGATTAATCGTTACCACTATTAATAAAATGGCAAATCAGTTATGTAAACTTAACGTAACGAACACGGATGTTCGATTTTTAAGATGGTTATGTTGTGTCGGATTATGGTAATTTATGTCAGTGAGAATAATAATAATAATAATAATAATAATAATAATAAAAAAATAATAATAAAAGGTATGAATGAATACATCAGGTAAAATGTTGTAAGCAAGAAATATTTACGCTAATTGGAAGACTTATCGATCTAAGCAGTAAGATTACATGAAGGGATGAAAAAAGAGTTTAATATCAGAGTATATTGTGTTAATGGGAATATAACTATGCAAGAAAATGGAAGAGCTTTCTAGTGAATTGAATTTGAAGCTTGTGTAAAAGCTTATAGAGTAATTGATAGATTTCTCTTAATAATTAAAGGACGAAGATCATAGCATCAGGTCAGGAAGCCAGGTAATCTATTCGACGTATGAAATCTCGTATAGCCGTGGGCATACTGAGATATGTACTTTGTGCCAGAGTGTATTTAGTGATTGGACCCTAAATCTGATGATGGATATGGAATGTTCCGGGTTCGAATCCTGTGATAGGTGAGAGGAGAACATTGGACACCTCTGCACCCTATCTGATCGCCCGAGAACTTATTATTGAGTGATTTGGCTCTTGAAGCGAATCTTATGGACGGCAGCGTGTGGCTGGCCGCAGCATTTATTAAGATACCGGTTATCCAGATCGACCAATGTTTTTATGAATCTCGTGCCTTCATGTTGAAATGGACCTATTGGTGCCAGTCGTTATTAATATCCTAAGGTTAGGAATAAATATTTAAGCTCGTCCAGAATCTATTGCATAATATTCAGTTTAAATCCATTGGGATATGTGCGTCATTGTGACCACGGTATTGCCTTTTAGAATCTTATACTGCTTGGGGAGATAAAGCCAAGAGACAGGAAGGCGGGGGACGGTTTACTGCGGTAACCTCACTCCACTCCATTGTATACAAGCCGCTCGGAAAGGGGGCTGAGCTGTCAAGCGAACCGTGAAGGTTAAGGTTTTAGAAAAGGGCGGATTTTAGACCCTGTTAGTTACATGAAAGGAAACATTGTTATATTGAGTAATGAAGTCATGTGGTTTAAGAACACATTGGTAATTATAGATCACCCTGATGGTTCATGATTTTAGGAATCTAACGAATGGTTGGAAGTTGCATTTATACTGTCACTGACGCCTATTTCAGAAGTTGGTTACTTGACGCCACAGGCTACGCTCGCAAGGGTAGCTTAATAATACAATCCGACACAGCAATAACGGAAGTTTTGAAGATGAAATCACAACGGCATGCAGTGGAACTATAAATAGAGAGAAGTGTAGGGGTAGCTTTACATAATTATGGAGTTGCAAGTAGATTGTTGTGCAACACCCGAATAGGCTAATGCATGTAAAGCATTTGGTGGGAAGAGAGAGATCAAACACACACGGTAAACATAATTGTCAAAGTAAGACAAGGTTTAAGAGACAAGTAATTTTGTGAAATTAAAGAAGTCACATTAGTTGACAGAAGTGTAAAAGTACAGTTTGGTTTATGGAAGTTGTATGTGCATCAGCGCACTAGAGTGAAGTGTGAAGTCAATATAAGGGTAAAGGTTTGAGGTGTGATATGCGTTTATTATGATGATATTATGTTAATATTAGTGGATTGTGGAAGTAATTTTTGTTTGATTTTGCTTTATGTTTGATGGGATTGTTTTTATATGTTTGAAGCCATGATTTTAGTACTGAATTAAAATCTTTAGAATAGATTTGTGCCTTATCATTGTAGAGTTGATACCTTTTAGTCTCAAATCCAAAATATGCAACTGCTCAATGGGGGAACGGTACACGCCTGAGACCTGACGCTAGCTGGAGGCGGAAGCATATTTTCCATCGAGATTACTCACATGGGTACAGTACTCATAAGATTAAGTAGAAATCAGTGCGCATGCTCTAATTTTATTATATTGATGTGTAGCTTAACTATTCACACGCGCATAATATTCATACGTAGATTGCATACATATAATACATCATAGAATAGACTAACTTTTTCAAATAACGAGATTCACTGCGAATCATAAATACTGACAAGCTATACAAAGTATAGCAAAAACATATATGTATAATTTTAAACTTCAACCCTAGCGATCAGGATCTGATGATGACCACGTGACGGTTGAAATGCGTAATCTTAAAATTCCCTCTTTATCAGTGAATAATAGTAATACTGTAAATGTATTTTTTCAGGAATGTGTGTTGTATATAGCCTATACGAGTATATCTAGTTACCCGGCCTATTCTAATTGGGCAAAGGCGTATTGACCGACTGAAAATTATAAATTGATAGTTTGTACAGGCAACACTGAAACAATGGCTACGAAACTTGACATAAAATTAATTAAATTTATTTAAGTCATAGGTCACCCAATAAATTGCCAGCTAAGCTACCACGTGGCAGTGCTAAATGGAACGTCGAAATTGGGCAGTAGATCGCCAAAATCTCTTCTACTCAATAGATCTACATTAGATAGCGGAGGCCACAGGTTATTATTATTTACTATTATTATTATCTCTTATTATTATTATTATTATTATTATTATTATTATTACCACCGGCCACAAGACCAAGAGCGCTAACGCACTACCTCGTGCCTCGCTGGCATTGGGTGAGTGTTTGTTCGAATCCCTCCTTAGCCGCCCAGAAAATGTTTTTTGGTGGTTTCCTATTTTCACCACCAGGCAGGCAAATGCCGGGACCAGTGGCGTAACTAGAGGGGGCGGGGGGTGCGGTCCACCCCGGGCCTCCGCTGTGTAGGGGGCCTCCAAATTGGCATAAAAATTACAAAATGAAAATTAAGAAATAACGTAGAAACAAAATTAAAATATATAAAGCTATAATCCGGTATAACATAAATTTTATTGTTTAATTTATATTATATTTTCTTTTATAAACAATTAGTAGCTATCGTAATATACGCTGCAGCTAGATAAAAAGCTAGGGCTCTCGTAAGGGGTAGGGAATTTTTAGTTCGTTAGAAAGTAGCATGTGGCTACACTGCGATTTTGCAGTTGCCACCCTGCAGGCGGGTGTTCTCAGCTGTAATTGACAGTGTCAGGGACTGTCAGTGACTCAATATTGTGCGGTATGAGTTGCCAGTTTGCCACCATCTCTGTCAGTGCGTTTGGAATTCAATATAATAAATGGTGATACATTTCGTTGAAGTAAGTTACAGTAATAGTTTTTATTTTCTTATTTGTTATGTTACACGGGTCCTTTGCTAACTAGCCCGACAAGCCTAGCGCCTAGGCTACTCCAATTATCCCAATCCCGCAACTATTTTTAAAATTTTACTGTTTTATGATATGCGAATGTTATGGGAATGTTATTGGAATGTTATGTTTTGTGTTTTCTAAGCTTTGTAATTTCTAAGATCGACAATATCACGAACCTATCAACCATATGACAATTTATTATGAGAAAACCAAACAATGCGCAACAACGTATAGACGGCTCTGGTGAGATCGAGTAATCGATAACTGAGTCTCTGGTGGTGTCTATGTGTTGCCAACTGTTGAGGGTGAAATTTCTCTGGAACCCACATTTCTGTGTGTTCGAATACACAACATTATGGAAAAGTTATGGGAATGTTATTGGAGTGTTGCGGTAATGTTACGGAAATTATATTCGAAAAAAAAACAACGTTGCGATACGAACTTGCATTGGACGAGTAGGCCCCTTTGTCAAAAACCTCACTTGGTAACAGAACCCCTTTACGGGTTTTAGACGAACTAATACTTTGTATTCATCGCTTCTTTTGTATCTGGTCTCCTTATGCCAGATAAAACCAATTTGTGAAAATTTATCACTATTCAGTACTTTCTTTTCAGGAACTAACCAATCGTCATGAAGCGTCATCATCCAAGTGGCGCACAGAAGCGTAAAGCTGAAGAATTAAGAAGAAAAGAAAGAAAGCGGATGGCTGGAGCCATGTTAAAATTTATACAACCTGCAACCTCTGTAGATGGCAAGGATGAAGAGGTTCTTAGTCTTGAAGTATTATATAACATAGACCCAACCCCAAAGGAAGTAGTGCCGTCAACATCCACAGAGAGACAGCTTGATGTGTACACTGATGGTTCAGACAAGAATGAGTTAGATGGTGTTTTAACAGAGAGTTCCATTGTATTATCTCAAATTGATGACCAAGGAGTTCAGGAATCACCAAAAACGTCAGGATCAGACGAAACCTTTGGAAACAATGATGATCATGAACTACTAAACAAAACCATTTCATTTTTGGAAAATAACACTGATGTTTTAAAGACAACTAATGAACATAATATGTATACTGACGTGGGATACTGGCCAGCTCCTGTGCCAGACAGCTTAATAATTAATATAATAAAAAAATGGAAGTGAGTGCGTGCAACATAAGGACGGCCCATTTTACACAGTTGAAAGATCAGGTGATAAATCAAAAGGCGTGACTCGACAGTTAAGCACAAACTGTTTTTTTTAAGGTGCTTCCTGATAAAGGAAAAGTTTTACGTAAATGGATGGTTTATTCTCCATCGAAGGAAAGCTTGTTCTGTTTATGCTGTAAACTTTTTACAGAGGATGCAAATAAAACAGGGCTCTCTAAGTTTGTCTCAGGATTCCAGGCCTGGTGGAAATGAAATCCAAAGGTGTTCCAACATGAAAACTCTGAGAAACACCTGGCAAACCTAGAAAAATGGAAAACACTTGCCTTACATTTTAAACTGAATAAAACGATTGATGCTAGCAATCAAAAAAATGATTAAAGAGGAAATGAAAACATGGAACAATCTTTTACATCGTCTTTTAGGCATAACTCTGTTCCTAGCTAAGCAAAACCTATCTTTCCGAGGTCACAGGGAAGGCGTGACCCCGGAAAATAGAGGCAAATTCCTTGAACTTGTTCACCTAATTTCAAATTATAATCCTGTTCTGAAAGAACATGTTTTGCGGAAACAGTCTGCTTCAAACACCTCAACTTACCTGTCTCCAATGATACAAAATGAATTTATCGATTTGCTGGGCAAGAGTGTCAAACAGAAAATCATTACCGAGATCAAAAACGCAAAATATTTTGGGATTCATTTTGACAGCACTCCTCATGTTTCCCATTTAGACCAAATGAGTGAGGTTGTGAGATACGTGCATGTTACCGAGAATGGTAAAATTGAAGTAAGAGAATCTTTTTTTGTTTTTTTTATTCTTACTGGGAAAAAAGCAGAAGACATAACGAATGATTTTATGAATGCACTAGAAAATGGTGGATTGGATCTACAATTGTGTCGGAGTCAAGGCTATGATAATGAAATCACTATGTCAGGCATCCATACGGGTGTCCAAGCAAGGATCAAGAAAAAAGTAGCAAAATCATATTTCTACCTTGTGCAAACCATTCTCTCAATTTGTGTGGAGTTCATGCATTTGCAATCAACCCTAGCTGTATAATGCTTTTGCAACTTTAGAAAGTATATATAATTTCTTCTCGTCCTCTCCACATAGATGGGGGATTATAATGGAAGTTATAGGTGTGTCTGTGAAAAAGCTATCTGACGAAGCTGTCAAACCCATTTTGAAACATTTTGACAAATTAGTTCAAGCTACAGAAAAAATGTGCGATGCCAAGGAAAATATTAACACAACTCTGCTGAAATTTTACTCTCGAACATTTGTAAATTCAAATTTTTTGGGTTCCTTCACTTATGGGTGTACATTTTGCAAGAAATAAACAGTACCCAGAAGTATTTACAGACGGAGGGCTTAAGCATTGAAAATGTCTTAATAAAACTCCGAAGTTTGAAAATCTTTTTGGAAGACAGTCTATATGACTTGGTCACGAAGGCTCTCCAGTTTGCTTCGGAGAAATGTGATGAAATGGGAATCTCTCTTGAAAAAAAAAAAGTAGGATACGTTTAAAAAAGATGATGCCTGGAGAAAAAGCCGAAGATGCCGGACTATCACTCGAAGATGAAACTGAAAGATGTATGCTTGAGTGTTTTGACAAGCTACACCAAGAGCTACTAAAAACTAGAATGCAAAGAATGGAAACTGTATTCGAAAAATTCAAAATCGTTCAGGTCGAGCATTTACTCAGTGATTGTGACACAGAACTTTGTGTTTCGGCAGAGAAATTTTGTGAATATTACGAGGAATTCGATAAGAAAGAAATTGTTAGTGAAATAAAAAGACTTCGCCACCATATAAAAGCTGCAAGAATAAATGAAGAGGACAGAAAGTGGACCACATTGAAGATGGCACTGTTTATTCTTGATATGGACCTGATGGAATCGGTTCCAAATATCTTTGTTGCCGTAAAACTGTTTTTAACAGTATGTGTCTTCATTGCTTCTAATGAGAGGAATTTCTCAAAAATGAAACTCATAAAAAGCTATCTACGATCCACCATGAGCCAGACCCGGCTAAATGGTTTGGCAATGCTCTCCATTGAACGTGAAGTAGCGAATACCATCAACTTCGACACTGTTATCAAGCAATTTTCAGAAATAAAATTAAGAAAAAAATCAAGTTAAAACTCTGAATTAAATTAAAGTTTGTGCTGTGTATAGAAAAAATTATCTGTGTTATCAATGTTAAAACCTTACTTTTTAAATAATAAACCAGTAATTGATAATAATGTTTGGATAATGAATAAAGTCAAAGAAGGTTAATTCGATTAAAAGTAATTTGTACCATAGCATAGGTATAAAATATAAATTCGCCGCTATATTTTGATTATAATATTTTATCTTTACGTTTTAAACATGTAGATTTTAGGTAGTTCCTATATGGATGTAAGCCTTGGCCTTTTTTCTTATATTGGGAGGCCTCTTGGGTAACTTTCGCCCCGGGCCTCCTGATTTGTAGTTACGCCACTGGCCGGGACGGTTTCTTTCAACAAGTCCACGGCCGACTTCCTTCCGAAGTCCCTTCCCTGACCCTTCCTTAATTAGACCCAAGACGATCGGCCTGTTACCATCCCCAGTTGTATCTGCTGAACAGTGTGTCCAGCTCCCAGACACTGTCCTTGTGGAGATAGAGGAATGATCCTCTGCAGAGTTCGTGGGGGAAGCCGGACTAGGAGGATAGCGATAAAAGAATATTATTATCAAGTTTAATGTACTCAGAAACAAGCTATCTATATTGCTCCTTTGTTAACTTGTCAGTGGTTGCTTTATGAAAAAAAAAAAATATATCATGGTTGTTGAAAATTAGCCCGCGTTTTAAACAGCGTGTGGTTTTAACGTTGAGCTTCGGTGTACCTTTCCACAGCGGCTTTGAGGGGAGGATGGATGTATTGACATGCGCTTCTATGACCTTGTGAAGATACAGTGAGGGAGAAATTAGGACCTTCTCTCAGCAGTAAGCATTTTGCTTCACCCACGGCCAGCCACGTTGGCACTAATGTCTGTGCGTTATAGTTTCGCTATACACGGTATTACTATCCTATGTTGCTTCATGGTTGTAACAGTGTCTTAGGAACTTATTATAGCAAAATTTGGTGCAATTATTGTGAGTTTGGTTTGGTGAATCTTCACGTCGTTAGATCGAGGGTGAAAATAGTGACACTGACTTTGAAAGTGAAGACAATGATCATTATATACTGCATATAAGAGTTATAGTGTTACCATAGACAAGTTCAAAATTGTTCTCGGATAGCAATAACAATGAGATAGTTTTAACTGTATTTGATCAGAAGAAAATAAACAAGAACATCTTGCCGCTCACAAAACCTCGAGAATCCTTAGTTCCAAGTGTTTAAATTTTGTGAGGAGCTTTCTTACTGTTTCATAAATATTCATTTAATCTGAAATCAGTTGCTATGTACACAAGTCATGTCATAGTGTGAGCATTTTGCTTAACTTGCGACCACTCGCGTAACTTTCGTTCTAACGACCAATGGTGGTTTAACAAAAGAGGTATGGAGTGTTTTGCCAACATAGACATATAAGAAAACAATAGAACGGATCACAGAACAACGGTAAGCCTAAAGGAATGTGAACTCAGTAATAACAGACTGGTATTTTCTTATCAAAATAGAGCACTATAACTGGGCGATTTTAAACAACGTTCCTTTCGTTGGTTGGTTGGTTCCTTAGTTTAGGGGCTGCGACAACGCGGTCATGTAGCCCCGTGTACTTTGGGTGTGTGTAGAATCTGTCTGATTACCGGTGTTAATTGTGATGACTGTATGCTATTAGTGTGTGTTATCAGTTTTTAATTCAAGTAAGGACTGCAGGCAATAATTTCAAGTAGTTCCTACTTTCGCTACCATGCCATAAATCTATTACATGGAACCGCTGGCTTTACTTCCCTTCCAAAGGAAGGCACAACAAATCAGACGACTTCGGCCGGGTTTGAACCCGCGATCTTGGGCATAGGGGCTCAGCATGCTACCAACTACGCCACCGAAGCCGCCTGTTCTGTACGTTATTGGTCCAAATGGTGAGAGTGCCATATGGGGGTACAGTGTTTAATTCCAAGGAAATTACAGATACAACTATAATTTATAATCTCTTATATATAATCCAAAAATGACTCATCACCGCAGGGCTCAAACCACTAGACCTAGGAAGCTGAAATTTTGCATGTTGGTTGATCCGAGTATGTAGAGGCTCACTAAGAAGCGGTTTTTGAAAATTCAATTTGTAAGTGACTTTTTTCGGCCCTTTGGCATTGACAATCCAAAATTGACTCATCGACGCAGGGCTCAAACCACTAGACCTAGAAAGCTGAAATTTTGCATGTTGGTTGATCCGAGTATGTAGAGGCCCAATAAGAAACGGTTTTTGAAAATTCAATTTGTAAGTGACTTTTTTCGGCCCTTTGGCACTGAGCAAGGACAGTTGGTAAAATGTTCGGATTTAGCTCATTTTAAGCCGCCACATACGAGAAACAATACTCGGAGGTCCTGTAGGGACCCCGAAACCCACTTTTTAAGTTCCTAAAATGAACGGTTTCGGAGATATTCCCAAATAACTGTGTTCCCTCTGAGAAACAGATCAACGTTACTATGGCAACCGCTGAAATTTCGCAGACCGGGGATAGTTTTCTGGCAATATCTCGAAAACCGTTCGTTTTAGGGCCTTAAAACGCTGGGTTCGGTTCCCACTTCTTCGAAGTGGAAACCACGAACATTGCTCCTCACATTGATACGCGCAAAAAGAGCTATAATCCATATTTCTACGATCAAATCGACTCGGAAAGTCTCATCTCTTATATATAATCCAAAACTGACTCATCACCGCAGGGCTCAAACCACTAGACCAAGGAAGCTGAAATTTTGCATGTTGGTTGATCCGAGTATGTAGAGGCTCACTAAGAAACGGTTTTTGAAAATTCAATTTGTAAGTGACTTTTTTCGGCCCTTTGCCATTGACAATCCAAAATTGACTCATCGACGCAGGGCTCAAACCACTAGACCTAGAAAGCTGAAATTTTGCATGTTGGTTGATCCGAGTATGTAGAGGCCCAATAAGAAACGGTTTTTGAAAATTCAATTTGTAAGTGACTTTTTTCGGCCCTTTGGCACTGAGCAAGGACAGTCGGTAAAATGTTCGGATTTAGCTCATTTTAAGCCGCCACATACGAGAAACAATACTCGGAGGTCCTGTAGGGACCCCGAAACCCACTTTTTAAGTTCCTAAAATGAACGGTTTCGGAGATATTCCCAAATAACTGTGTTCCCTCTGAGAAACAGATCAACGTTACTATGGCAACCGCTGAAATTTCGCAGACCGGGGATAGTTTTCTGGCAATATCTCGAAAACCGTTCGTTTTAGGGCCTTAAAACGCTGGGTTCGGTTCCCACCTCTAACCACGAACGTTCCTCCTCGCATTGATACGCGTAAAATGAGATATATTTTATATATAAAGGTTGCTTTTGGGGCTCGGATACGATCGTGATTTTTGAGTCTAATTTTATACTCTTTCGGCTGGTTGTTGTAAGTGAGCTTTCAGAAGTTTACTCGAATTTACATTGTTAAGATATTTTCTATTTTGCACGGTATGCTTTCATTTTCTTTATAAATTTGTTTTTTCTTAACTGAATATTTTTGTTTGCCAATTTTGATCTGCTCTTTTTCGTTTTTAACCATGATCTGCAACGTTGATTCACATTCGAATGTGTCGTATTCTACCGGCTGTCACGTTAATTAGTATTGTTTCTTAATTACTCTTACTGAGGAATTGGGCAAACTTATTTCAATAAAGTTGGTATTTTGTCTTTCACGGCCATTGAATCCCCGCACAAGGCACGGCTTAAACCTAGAAAAGTTGCTGAGTTGTACTAATGGACTAATGGTGCAGCAGAAAAGAGGAGAATTGAAGCTTTTGAAATGTGGTGATAAGGGAGAATGATGATCAGATGGGTAGTTAGGGTAACAAATGAAGAGGTATTAAGACGAGTGGGAGAGGAGAGATGTTTCTGGCGACTGCTAATGAAGAGAAGAGATAGGAGGGTAGAACACATATTATGACACCCAGGAATAGCAAGCTTACTGTCGACCAAAATATTATGTGCACTCGAGTTTGAAGGTTGTTTGTGAAGTAGCCAATAGACCTTCATAAAATCCAATGACATCATCATTTTCGACGTTCGATTTTACGTTAGTTCATGTAGGTTTGGAATTTTTAATTTATATTTTAATATTTTTTTTATCGCAGTTGAAACACAAAAAGTGCCCCTTTTTAAGCGTGTTTCAACCATGCGTCACATGTAAGAATTATTATCTCACAAACCCGTAATCAGATCGAATCCGAATTTTAACACAATATACATTGGAATGTTGTATAACTGGTTTATTAATTTCAAAATTTTGTGTGTTCAAGAACGAATGTTGTTATTATTTTTGTAAGGTAACTCTTTCTCGGCTCGGGGTCGTTGGAAAATGTAGTTCTTGGTTGCGTTGTAATCCTTATACATCAAAAAGTTATGCTGTATGACTGTGAAATAGGTAAATTAATTCACTTATTTTATATCGGTTTGTATTTGTACGGAGAATTAAGACATGGTTCACCAGCTAGCCGCTCCGGGATATGCTATACAGCGTTGCTGATATGGAGCCCATCACTTCCGAGCGAGACGTGCCATGACGCGTGATGTAGCCCATCTTGGCAATGATGTACTGCTTTCACCGGAGCGGCTAACTAGTGAACCATTTCTTAATTCTCCGTACAAATACAAACCGATATACAATAAGTGAATTAATTTACGTATTTCACAATCATACAGCATACCGTTTTGATGTATAAGGATTACAACGCGACCAAGAACTACATTTTCAAACCATCCCGAGCCGAGGAAAAGTTACCTTACAAAAATAATAACAACTTTGTTTCTTGGACACAAAAAATTAAAAATTAATAAACCTGTTATACAACATTCCAGTGTATGTTGTGTTAAAATTTGGATTCGATCTGATGACGGGTTTGTGAGATAATAATTCTTAAATGTGACGCATGGTTGAAAAACGCTTAAAAACAGGCACTTCTTGTGTTCCAACTGTGATAAAAAATATTAAAATATAAATTAAAAATTCCAAACCTACATGATCTAACGTAAAATAGAACGACAAAAATGATGATGTTATTGGATTTTATATATGTCTATCGGTTACTTCACAAACAAACTTCAAACTCGAGTACACATAATAGTTTGGTCGACAGTAGTTATGGATGGGAGGGTCGCAGACTAGAACTGTAGTGGTAAACCAGGGTTAAACAGATTGCCTCGGATGTAGGGTGTGGTAGCTATGTAGAAATGAAACGATTAGCTCAGGAGAGGGATACATGGAAGGCTGCATCAAACCAGTTAAAAAACTGAAGACTCAAACAACAACAATCAGGAATTTTAATTACTTAGAGAGGCATGTGGGGCAAAAGGGTCGTTGGAGAA
Source organism: Meconema thalassinum (assembly GCA_946902985.2). Lineage (NCBI taxonomy): Eukaryota > Metazoa > Arthropoda > Insecta > Orthoptera > Tettigoniidae > Meconema > Meconema thalassinum. The sequence continues at coordinate 1,636,309,726 of OX336388.2, forward strand.
TTTCAATCCCTGGGATGTAACACTGGAAGAGACTGCATAATGTACATCAGCGGCCAAGGTGAGCGATATTTAACTATAGGTCTATTAATAGGGATATGTTTACGTTCAAATAATCAATTAGTATGGCCAAATTACATCCAGAATAGCTTAAGTAAGAATACATTTAATTGCCCATATTCCGATAGATTTGCCATTCCAGTGTGCAAGAGTGCAGTTCCCTCTTCAAACAATATTCGCAATTTCTTTAACAAAGCGCAATGACACACACTTAACAGTAGCACGTGTACATTTAGACAAAACAATTTTTTCCCATGGCCAACTGTATGTGGCGTGCTCGCGAGCATCCGGACAACAAAATCGTTATGTCTCAGCAGAAGATGGCAAAACCATAAACGTAATTTTAAAATGTGTTAACATAATGTAACAACGAACCCTGCAGACGTTCACAACTCGATAAAATTCCCACTTTGCTGATCTTATCAATATACTGTATGTATCAGAATATTCAGAATTAGAATGGACACACCTATAGCCGCGATTGCTGTAATAGAATAGACCTATTATCAGCAATAATGCATCGTCCCCATTGTCTTGATCGCGGGCGAAGCCGCGGGTACCTGCTAGTTCTTTATAATTAAAGAGAATAACACAAGCCCTATCATGCAATGGCATGGCTTTCGATTGCTCAACGCTAACGTTATTATGGGCGCTGTAAAAGGAACACAGGCAACTAAACCTGTAGAAGAAAGGCGCATTCTGACTGAAGAGTGCTATAAAACCGCGCCTGTGTGGCCTTTGCTGTATTACATATTATTACTTCACTGGACTAGGTCAAAGTCGCTATCGATCACTACTTCCTTGAACTTGGATTGCCGAATATATTGCATTCATTATTCACCAGATTCAAGTGAACGATAAACGATTACTTGTGGGGCCATGATTTAACGAAAGTCGTGCTGTATACATGGCAGAGTTTTTCGTGTTGTAACAACATTGGGGTTTGCTCCATTTATATACAAGGCCTATCTTATTATTTTCAATAATGACCGATGCCAATGGACTATAAGTTTTATCCAACTATGGTATACCTGGTGATTGATGATTGATTATTGTTGATTTAAGGGGCGGAACTACGAGGTCATCTGCCCATGGTACACCGGGCAACTCACTTACAGGCCAGTGTGTTGGATTGCCTATTGTATTGGGCGGTAGAGAACTCCACGTCTGTGAGTAACGATCTGAAGCGAGATAACTTACATGTCTCATCTAAGAATGTGTTGATCAATTTATTACAGAAATCCAAAATAATAATAATAATAATTTTTTTTCTTTTTTCCGAGGGAATCTGTGGGGAAATCTTCAAAAGACAGATTGCAAGCTTCCGGACTGACAACTGTGCAGGATTCTTACCTACTAAAATCCCACAAACTCTATACTTGGCTTAAGTCCTTACTTCAGGGTGGAGCCACTGTTACGGCCAGAGGTCTCAGTCAATTTCATTTAACGTGATGATAATGAAATTACTCATTGTCATCTTCACTGTCTTCAGCAACCAATCTTCTCGGTTCCTCCTCTTTTGTTTTGTTTTCAGCAGCTCAGAGATGTAGACAGCACTCTGTGCCCAACTTTCTCTGCTGCTGAGCATTTTATCAACCACATTGTCTGGTGTAATGACTCCAACTTTTGTCTCCAGAAGCATTCGAAGATTTTTCCACCTCAAGAATTCAAAGAACGTGTGCTGAACGTCATCCCATTGATCATCACAATAACGACACCGTGAACTTGGTGAAATTCCCATTCGATGGAGGTATGCTTCATAATAACCATGGCCAGAGAGAAACATGGAAATGTAATAATTAACCTCACCATGTTCCCTCGACAACCATGGCTTCAGTTGCTTGATGAGCCTAGCGGTCCACCTGTCACGATGTTCACGTTCCCATTCTTCCTGCCATTGCAGAAGAGATCTGTCTCTTTCCTCCCTCTTCGCGCGTATCTTAGAATGCTCTTCTTTGCGCAAGTATATACGGCGCCTTTCCTTGGCCAGATTGTACATGGGTATCGCCCCAGCTATTACTAGCACCGCTGGTCCCAGACACTGTACGATAGGCAGAAGTTATTCTGAGGGCAGCTCTTCTGTGAATAGAGGTTATCAGCTTCCTATACATCTCAGAGCCAAGAGCTACTGACCAAATCGCTCAGTCATATCTGTTTATTTACACAAAGTACATACGCAATTTAGTTGAAATCCAATTGATAGTGTAGAAGTTATATGCATTTGAAATTGGACCTATCGGCAGGCTTAGAATCATTTTGGCAACACTACCATGCATGGCCTCCTGGAAATTAAACTGAAATATTATCTATATGTGTGCCAATTTTGGAATAGCTCCCATGCATACCTTCCAAGATATCCAACATGGAGCTCAAATTTCAATTGCGGTTTTTCAGCAGTTGGTAGCACTGACATAATTTTCAAATATGGACTTGACATATTCAGGTATAGATCTTTACTCATACCAAATTTGGATTAGATTGCTGCAGCCATTTAGGAGTTGATCGGGGGGGGGGGGGGGGGGGACGACGACGACGACGACGACGACGACGACACACACACACAGTCAGACAGACATTTGCCCGGATCGATCTCATTAGTCTACTTTTTCCTCTTTTTTTGCAAAATGTGAAAAGGAGGCTAATAATAATGTAGAAGTGTAAGTAACCAATTATATAATTTTTCCATCTTTTATTTGTTTATTCTCACAGTATTTTATATAGATATGTTTTTTTGTGTTAATTTCTTCAATAGAACTGTATAGGTGTTATACAATTCCTCCTGAAATTCTATATAAAAGCATGAATAAGAATAAGTGAAAATGAAAATCCACAGCCTGCATAAGAGTAAGTATAGGGGGAAAATGATAAAAAATAATACATTCATTATTCCAATATATTCCAAGAACTAGACTACTAGCCATTTAATTTAATTAATTAATTATAGGTGTAAAAATTTAGATCGGTATTTCTGGAGTTTTGAATTGATAGGTTATAGTAAATAATGATAATAATAACAATATTAATACTAATAAGAATTTTATTAATAATAATAATACATTTATGATAATGGTGTCGATGATTATTATTAGTTGTTCCGTTCTACCTTGTGTAATACAGATGTTCCAAATAACGGCGAGTTGCCCTTGATTCCGAGTGTTTGCTTAACACAAGTAGACTCGTAAGAACATCTGCCTGATTGCAACATTTTGGAACAAACTTGTTTTGAGTGATTGATTTGACGAATAGCGCACTTTCCTGATTTTCTGGTCGAACTGGGGGAGAAAATAGTATGCATATGTTTCAGACAACCTGAAATGGTTTTGTTGCATTTAGTGGGTTGTACGCCATTGTCATTGACATGTACAGTACTTCTCCACCGCCCCAACATATTAGGCAACCCAACATACTGACCTGTATTTAAGTGATTCACCCTGTACAGTAAATACGACTGGGGCGCCTCCTGTTGTGAATTTTGTTATTGTTGACATAAAACTCCCCGTGTTATGATGCCTACAGCGAATGTTACTGCCAGTGATACCATAACTGACTATGCTACGTCATGGTAGTATACGTTAGGATTGGGGAGGAGCCAACTGTGGTGATACGTTGGACACAACCGTGGTTCTTGCCATGCTAGCTGATCTAGGAATCAAACCAGTCACTTCTCAGTTTGCCTCACGAGGTTCAGTGTACCCCGTTCCAGCCCTCAGACCAGAATTAAATTTCTTGACTGAGTCGGGAATGAAACCTGAACGTCAGGGATAACAGCTTGCTCCTGCGAAAATGTTGAGGTGCTAGATGGCTCGACTGATTTCAACTAAACAAGGTATGATTTAAATACAGCATTTTGGCATTTTATTCTCTTAAATGATACAGGTATTCGTTAGGTTATGAAGGCAGGTCTCTGAAACTTCATGGCGCACACGTATTGAAGGTTCCACCTCGTGGTGTAGAGGCATTCTTGGCCGTCGCCTCGGAGGTCCGGGTTAGATTCTCGGCTCTGCCAACACATTTAATAATAATTAACCGTTTAATGCTGTTCAGTCAGTCAACACGATTGTACCCAAATGAGATCCTGAAAATGAAAGTAAAAAAAAACTTTTTTTCAGGTTTAGGGCATAACCGATCTTATTTGGGTACAATCGTGTTGACCGACTGAAAAGCATAGAACTTTTGTTTACTAAGGCAACACTGAAAAATGGCTTCAAACACCATAATGTCTAACAATAATGTTATTGGTTTTACGTCCGTTTTAACTACTGAGGCGTTGAGAGACGCCGAAGTGCCGGAATGTTTCCCCAAAGGGGGATCTTTAACGTTCCAGTAAATCTACTGACATGGCTCCCTCACATTTGCGCACCCTCAAATACCATCTGACTGCGCCAGGATTCAATCCTGCTATCTTGAGCTCAACAGGCGAGAACGTTACCGCTGAGCCACGCACCCAGTCAAATTTAATTCTGGTCTGAGGGCTGGAATGGGGTACATTCAGCTTCGTGAGGCAAACCTGAGAAGTGGTGGGTTCGAGTCCCATCTCAGCCATCCTGGAAGTGACTTTCTGTAGTTTCCCCACTTCTACTCCAGGAAAATGCTGGGATAGTTCCTAACACAAGGCCATGGCCACCTTCTTCCCATTCCTCACTTGAAATACAAATACCCACACTACACTACACTAACACGGGGCTAAATGACTACAGAGTCACAAAGCTCCTAAATGAATAAACAACAACAACAACGACTTATTGAAGGATAACAGTGAAAGTTCTTAAAAGTATCCCATATCTATGAAGTTGGGGATGAGATGCGGTGAATTTCTATCTGGGAGGTAGTTTTTACGGTTGGACGTTATTGCTGATATGAACCTGAACACACATGAAAATTAACCTCATGAGAGATGACGCGAATGACGACGAACTAAACCGGGTGAGGAATTGGGAGGAAGAAAGGTCTATTAGAAGTTATCGTCTCAGCATTTATCTGGAATTGACAATGAGAAATCATACGGAAATCCATTTCAAGGACCGCCGACGATGGGGTTCGAACTTACTCGTCTACCGAATTCGAGATAGCCTGAGCGTAACTGTCAAGTGAGAGTTACTATTTATCGATGCTACGAGGTTGCTTTGTTTGTTATAGTTGGAAGATCGGGATAAACCACAGCTGTGTTGTTCTGAGCTGGGCTACTTGGTTTCGTCAGCACCGAGCTACACAAGAGGGGTATTTTCATAGCCCTCCACATTATGCATGCATGAATTTTCTTTTGCATTTCTTTTATGGGCCTCTATTGCCGTATTATTGTGAATAAGTACCACATTAGAATGTATCGTGGAGCGATAGAATCGTAAAGTGGTTCTCCGTGTTACGTTATTCCGTGCGTATACACGCGTGTGGCAGAGCGCATGGGATTATCTGTCGCGTGAGGGCGTTCACCTTTAAACTCCAACTGCTCTGTTGTGTAATAATAATAATAATAATAATAATAAATATAATAATAATAATATAATATCGTATGGCTACGGATGCCGGGTGCAAGCTTTGTAATTTGACACCCAAAGGGTAGCTTGCATGTCGAATTTCGTTGTTCCTTGAATCACTATGAAAGTCAAGGAGGTTAGATATCTAAGCTCCTTGACACTATAGCGCTTTCTAGTAGAGAAATGAGGAACTTTGTGTTGGCGGAAACTCCCGAGATTAATTTTTGCCATTATGAACACGGCCTACTGAATTCAAATGGGTTCTTTGACATGCCAACATCGTATGACATGCGTGTCGTATTTTTGCCGCCTTTCAAAAATCACTTACCACGGCCAGGAGCGAACCTGGAATCTTGAGGTTGGTAGACCGACACGCTATCCACTCACCCACCGTGGCAAGCTATAATAATAATATGGAGAACGAAATAGAGTCGAGGTGTAGAAAAGCCAACAGTGAGTTCTCAGTTGCGATCTACAGTATTCCTCAAGAAGGAAGTTAGTGTAGCGACGAAACTCTCGCTACATCGCTCAGTATTTAGACCGACCTTGCTGTATGGAAGTGAGAGCTGGGTACATTCAGGGTATCTGATACATAGCTAGAGATAACTGATATGAGGGTAGCACGAATAATTGTTGGGGCAAATGGATGGGAGCAATGGCAGGAAGGTGCTCGCAATTAAGGGATAAAGGTTAAGCAATAAATGAACACGCTAGATGAAGCTGTTCGTATGAGCCGACTCAGATGGTCGGGTCATGTGAATAGAATAGGGAGGGGGAGAGATTATTGAGGTTATTGAGTTTGGCTGTAGAGGGTAAGAGAGGTAGAGACCTAGGAGGTGATGGTTAGAATCAGTGTTTAACGATTTCAAAGTGAGAGGTGTAGAAGGAGAGGAGGCCGCAGTGCTAACTGCTAATAGGGCATCATGGAGGTGACTTGTTCGCAAACAGAGGCTTGCAGACTAGACTGGATGCTGAGTGGCAAAACCGTCTCAAATGAAAATGAATGTATGTATTGAGCCCGTAAGGCTGTATGTATGTATAGCAATAATATTGCTCTGTTAAGTAAGACCTAAAATTGAGACGCAGTTGATTTGCTGTTGTTGTTGTTGATTCTTTAAGGGCTTTGTGACACCGTATCTCCGTGTACTTGGGTGTGTGTAGAACTTGCCTGATAAACTGTGCCACTGTGATGTCTGTACTAGTGTGTGTATTTGTAATTGAAGTAGGATTTGGTAGGAAGTTGCCGTAGCCTTAGGTTAGGTACCATCCCAGCATTTGCCTGGAGGAGAAGTGGGAAACCACGGAAATCCACTTCTAGGATGGCTGAGGTAGGCATCAAACCCGCCTCTTCTCAGTTTTGCCTCACAAGGCAGAGTATGCCCCGTTTCAGCCCTCAGATCAGAATTAAATTTCATGGCAGGGCTGGGAATCGAACCCGGACCTCATGGGTGACAGACCACAAAGCTAGCCGCTACACCACGAAGTGGTCTTATGCATCTATTGTGAGTAGTCTGTGCGAGCCCTTTTACACGGTGTTTATTTGAACCTTTGAGATGGTGTTGGTGATTATTATTTTAAGAGGCCACCCTCCCGAGCTTTTAGGGTGTAAGGTTTGGACATGTGTTCTAAGTACAGATAGCTATTAGAGTTTGTGGTTTATGTAATCAAGTTTGAATTGTACATTGAGATTTTAGTAGCATTTAAGCTTCTCAGATATATCCTTTCAGATTTTGTAGAATCGTCTGGAAATGTGGATTAACTGCTATTTTAAATTTATTAATTGGGAATGAAGTATTCATCTTGATTGTCATATAAGTTTAAAAATTAGTGCTATTGAAAATAAATAGAGAATAAAGTAGGGGGTTTCCGACGTCGTGGCCATCAACCCCGTGTACTTGGATGTGCGAAGAGAAGAAAGTAGCTAACTCGCCAGGGAAAGACTGCGCGATGTACTGAAACATACCCAGTTAAAAGTTTGAGAGTTTGGTATTTGATTGAAAAAGCCAAGTACAGTTAATTCAGATCGATAAGAATTTTACAGATTTTTTCATTCATTCATTTTACTTTATTTGCAAATGGAGGCACTTCCCCGGTGGAAAATTGTACACTTACCGAAAATTACCATCAATAATATCAGACACACTTAATGTGGACAAGTCGTGATTAGGAAATTATAGTAATTACATCGGAGTATTTACACAAAATTCCAGTCACATCGATATGTTTGGGGAAGGGCTCTAAGACTGTTGCAGGCAATGATTTCCAATTATCAACACCACGATTAATGAAAGAATAGTTCCTATAATTTGTACGCTGCGGTTGGTCCTTAAATTAGCATAGTTCTCCAGATGCTGGCCGATTAGTGTAACTGTTAAACATAGCATAGAGTCTGGATTTCGTCCATTTTCCAAACATTTCTCTTATATTAATGAGACATTTTGACACTGTTTTAAAGAAAAGTATGTAGTTCTTCAGAAGGCATTCGTTTAAAAGTTTATCACCAAATTACCTGTATCACCAAATAACCTTACTTCACCCTATGGCAGAAACCTAGTAAATTCACGTTTTATAACTAATTCGAAATATACAAAATTAACAAGGAGTGCTAGTAAAGCATAAAGATACATCAGCTGGCGAGTTTTGGATAAATTTTGCCTCTATCGCTAATGATAGAAACGGTAAATCTTACAAGATTACCGTTCGGTGTGCTTGGGAGGGCCCACTGACACACAAAGTTGTCACGTGTAAAATATTGTGTTTGGACAGACTTTGTCGAATTTTTCTTCCTACTGAGTCTGTGATTACCTGATGTTGAAGTCAAATACTGTACTAATATTCTCTTAGTTCCAGAAATAAATTATTTACAGGCCCATCAGGCCTCCAATTGCGACCTACATTGTGAGTGTGATGATTAATTTGATAATACACTCATTATTCATCTGTAGTCTTTCATACCTGGTGCACGGACGAGTTAGAAGAATGCTCACATTTCCTAGGAATTTTTGAAACAGCTTTAAGCTACCAAAGAGTTTAAAATTAGTAATGAAGGCCAGCACATGAATATATCATATAGCGGAAAGCCTGCTGACAGACATACAGAATTTTACATAACAAGATGTGATGTAAGCATCCCAATGTCAAGGTATCGCGTGTTCTTAACCTTCGACTATCAAAGAGAATAAAAATACAGCACCCTCGGGACTTACTAAGTACTCGAGGCAGCCATAATGAGTGTCTTGAATTTTGTATCATAAGCACGTGACATTCATACAGCTCACCACTGCACTGCCACGGAATAAACGAAATGATTAAGTAAATTACCAAACATTAATATTTGATGAATCCTTGAAAGGAATCAGAGATTAGAAATAATGTTCAATGATTGGTCTATTGGCTCAGTATCAACGGAATATTCTCTTTACGATACAGTATATTGGTGTTGTTGCAAACATAGACAACCCGGGAACACTGAGGATATCTCTGTTTCCAGTGATTTGGTGTAACACATTACTACAGAGGGATAATGAGTGTATTATCAAATTAAGTCATCGCACTCACAATGTAGGTCGCAATTGGAGGCCTGATGGGCGTGTAATGAATTTGTTTCTGGCACTAAGAGAATATTAATACAGTATTTGACTTCAACATGAGGCTCAGTAGGAAGAAAAAGTCGACAAAGTCTGTCCAAACAAAATTTCTTTTGACAGCGATTGCTTTTTCAGTGAATATGCTTCAACTGTTATACTGTATTTTAATGGGATCATTTTTGCATGTACTGTAATATACTGCAAGATATCGTTACTTTCATGGTCGTCTTCTGTGGTCTGTAGTGAGACTTTGACCCCTAAGGTCTTCCCATCTCAGCCATCCTAGATTTCTCACTTCTAATCCAGGTGAATACTAGTGTCGGTGGTAAATTACACAATTCCGCACACTACTGCAAATACCGCAATAATAATACCAATAATAACAGCAATAATAATAATAATAATAATAATGATAATAATAATAATAATAATGTCGCCTCCGTAGCGTAGCGGTCAGCATGGTTAGCTGCCGCCCCGAAGGTCCTGGGTTCGATTCCCGGCTCTGCCACGAAATTTGAAAAGTGGTACGAGGACTGGAACGGGGTCTACTCAGCCTCGGGTGGCCCAAATGAGTAGAGGGGGTTCGATTCCCCCTCAGCCATCCTTGAAGTGGTTTTCCGTGGTTACCCACTTCGTCTTCGGACAAATGCAGGGATGGTACCTTTTTCAAGGCCACGGCCGCCTCCTTCCCTCTTCCTTGTCTATCCATCCTAACCATCCCTTACCTTCCCTCATGAGGCCCCTGTTCGCTTTGCAGGTGAGGCCGCCTGGGCGAGGTGCCAATCCCACCTCACCAGTTGTATCCCTTCCGATTCGATGTTCCCAGCTCTAGGACACTGCCCGTAGAGGCGGTAGTGGCGAGTTCCCTCGCTGAGTCCGTGGGTTCCACCAACCCGTGATTGGTCCCAGAAGATCAGGCGAATCCCAAGACGACTACCGTCCGGCTCAGAGCTTACGGGGAGGAAGAGGATGTGTGGCCAATCCAACGAGTCCTCAGTCTCATTACTTTGTTGTTAGGCTATGGGTGGTACTTATGATATCAAGTAGCTACTTAATTGTCCTCACGAGACTGAGTTCACCAAACTCCAGCCCACACGTCAGATTTAAAATCTTTGGAGTAGTTAGGAATGGAATCCGGAGCCTCCTAGGTAAGACGCAAGCATGCTACCCCTACACAACGGGGTCGGCCCTCTCTAAGTTGGGGGCGTGGGGGCTCAGCGGTCTAGCTGAATGCCTCTCACCAAGGCAATCCGGGGTCGATTCCCGGTCAATGCATGTGAGATTTTCGAAGTGAAATGCCATGTCATGTGGTTCGGATTCCACGTGAATAGGAGGTCCCGTGTCTCATGATCTCGAGATTAACGGTCACGTTAAACTACAAGCTTCCTTTTCCTCTCTAAGTTACAGTTTTGATTGTATGAAGCGTCTTTTATTTAATTTTATTGCGGTATTGGGAACACTCCTACTGTATTGATACCAAGATCTACCTGTAATTATAATTTTAGTGATTAATCTATAAAACATTAGCTTTTTTACTTTGTTGCAATTCCCTTGAAGTAATGTGACGGGTTGCATTATTTCCCTCCCCCCACGAAAACAGTTCTGATGCCCACGTTACTAAACACTGAATTTATTGCTATGTACACAAATGATTCCTGGATGCAACTGAACAATATCACACTTCACTTCTCTCCTCTACAGTTTATAAAGTCTCCACTGCTTTGTCATGTCATGGATTCTAAGTTCGTCCGGGTCCTGTTGTCTATCCCGCGCCGAATCCACTTTCTCCGGCGTCTCTAAGCCACTAAACTCTTCATCTCCAGTTTGATCTTGGTCACCTCACTGACAGATGTTCTCTCAGAAATTCACGACACACTATACTGACTCACTGGTTCTCTTCAATGACTCAATCACAACTCACATATGACTCAAACAGCTGAACGTCTCAACTCTGGGGTTGACTGCCTCACTCTGTTTCCAAAGATGTTTTCCTCGTGAGGGGAAAATATTTGTTTATTCACTTAGACATAGACCACCGACCGAATGTGTCTCCGGTCTGAGTTCAAGTGTTTCGTAAAACAACTTAGATACGATGTGTGTTGAACAATAATGCCTCACTCTACGAAATTAACTTGATGGAAAAGTCCTGGTCGCGATCCCATTCGTCCACCTGTTCTCTTCAGTTTGAACGAGGTGTTGATGGTAGAGTTGCATGGTGAATGAGGGGGATGAATGATGAAGGAGGGCTGATAGGAACGAGGCTTTAAGGAAAGGGGGTGTAGAGCGAGGTATTTATACAACAAGGGTTATTGCGAATTGGATTTATCTACTAAACCGCAGTTCCTTATATACAAGGGTCGGGTAGTCTCGAGCTTTCCAGGCAGGGTCGAACATCTGGATTTTATGAGGCACAGAATAATCTCGAAGGATTTGCGCAAGAGTCACGAAGCTTCTCGCCGCTTGTAGACTTACTATAATCGGAAACAGATGACCTCGCTCTTCCTCCCCTTAAAACAACAACAACTAACTATTCCTATAAACGCCGCTCAGTCGTAGGCTTTGTCGGTAGGAGAAACCACTCAGACTAGAGGTTTACGGAAAGACAAAATGTGGATCTCATCGCAATAATTTTATACAATTTATTATCCTAGCCATTCGTATCGGCATTGACTGTTACAAGTTAACGACTGGAAAAAAACTTCATAAGCTTTCGGTTTTCAATGCAAGCAGCATTTGTTTGGCAAATGGAAGTTGAACCTTATCAGATCGTGTATTGTACAGGAAGTACATGCTGTGTAGATGTTTGACCTCTGGCTTTGTACGCCGTTACTCTGTCCACTGAAGTAATGGAGCACACATCTTCATTTTCCTTGCTTGAAGTACTGTATGTGAAGCAGCATTATGTCAGTCAGAGTCACATTATATTAGATGCCACAGTGGCCTTTGGATTCCTATTGACAGCTTCAAACGTTTGACCTTACAAGAATGTGAAACAATAACTAGGAAAATGTATAAATTAACTATGTATTGATTGATGTCTTCAGTCAGTCAACACGTTAGCGAGAGAATATATCAAAGACATCCTAATGTACCTAACAACGTTATTTGTTTTACGCCCTTTATAACTAATGCGGCTTTTAGAGACGCTGGGGTGCCGGAATTTTGCCCCAGTGGGGATCTTTAACGTGCCAGTAAATCTACTGATACAGCTCCCTCGCATTTGCGCACCCTCAAATGCCAACTAACTGTGCCAGGATTTGATCCTGTAACCTTGGGAACAGCAGGCGAGAACGTTACCGCTGAGCCACGCAGCCAAGGACACCCTGAAAGGTGACTTATAATTTTATAAAGAACTGATTAAAGAAATAACAAATAAGGGCGAAGGAATGCATCAATTTTATTATTGAATAAATCTTATATATAAAAGTGAAAGTCTGTATGTGGGTATGTGGGTGGGTCTGTTCCGTATACAAATCTACACCGTTCCACCAATCTCAACCGAATTTTGCATACACATAGTTTAGGACCCAGAAGAAACCGCTGGCTACATGAATTTTCGATAGTCTTTCTCATTCTTCTGATTTCGACCCTTTTGCACTCCAGCACATGCTAATCAAATCATAAAATATACTCATGAAGGAATTGCAAGGCGGATAGTTTCCATGGCAACATAGCTCAAGTCGAGACACGGCCGACTGGATGCCATTTGCGCTCTGCACTACCGGTATAGAAAATGAGGATCTTTACTTGAAATCACGTTAGTTACTCAACTTCTCACACAGCACTGTCAACCGAGTTTAGCATAACAAAGACTTGACACTATCTTCTACTATATATTTGTCAAATACCACTCACTCACTCATTCATTCATCACGAAATCTCAGAAACCATCAAACGGATTGGAATGAAATTTGGTATGCAGCTTCCCCAAGGGCCGCAAATGCCCACTAAGAGAGGATTTTTGGATATTCAGGTTCTAAAGGGGTGTTAAGGGGGTAGACCTGCATTTCATTGAACAGCAATATCTCCCGATTGGTTTCATTGGGGGATGTGATACTCGGCACATAAACTCATCATTAAAAATAAGAAGACACGAGTCGGAGGGTTTTTCGATGTGGTGTATATTATGAGGTGAAAGGGGTGAAAAGTGGGGATTGAAAGATTCCTAACGGAGCGTGTATCTCTTAAAAGACATAGGCGAGGAGTTTGAAACTCAGCGGGAAAAAATCAGCATAAAAATAAGTAAATATGTGTTTGACCGTTTTTTCATAAATCCAATTTAAGAGGCCCATGGGGAGGGGTGAAATTCTGTGGGGGGGACTGGAAATAAAATGTCCTAACTGATGGACTGACTGACTCACTCATCAAACTCAGGGGGAAAAACTGCTTTAAAGTAAGTAAATAGCTGATCGACAGTTTTTTATCAATCAAATTGAAGGGGTTCATCGGGAGGGGTGAAATTCTGAAGAAAAAAAAATGAAAGAAAATGTCCTGACTCATTCACTCACTCATCATAGCCCAGCCAAAAATATTGAAGTTGGAAAAATGGCATTTTGGGGATATGTTCGTTGTATGTCAAAACCGTACACTAAGGGAGGATTTTTGGATATTCAGGCTCTAAAGGGGTCTTAAGGGGGTTAAACCTGAATTTCATTGACTAACAATATATCACGAGTGGTTTCATTTGTGGATGTGATACTCGGCATATAAACTAATCATTAAAAATAAGCAGACATGTGTCTAAGGGTTTTTCGATGTGGTGTATTATTATGAGGTGAAAGGGGTGAAAAGTGGGGGTTGAAGGATTCCTAACGGAGCGTGTAGGCCTATCTCTTAAACGACATAGGCGAGAAATTTGAAACGCAGCGAAAAAACATCAGCTAAAAAGATAAGTAAATCGGTGTTCGACCGTTTTTTCATAAATTAATTTAAGGGGCCAATGGAGTGGGGTGAAATTCTGGGGGGAAAAAGGAAAGCGTCCTAACTGACTAACTCACTCACTCACCAAACTCAGGGGAAAAAGACAGCATTAAAAATAAGTTAATAGGTGTTCAAGCGTTTTTTCATCAATCCAATTTAAGGGGCACATGGGGAGGGGTGAAATTCTGGTAAAAATAATTGAAAGAAAATGTCCTGTCTGACTCACTCACTCATCACGCTCAGCGAAAACTATTAAAGTTGGAAAAATGAAATTTTGGGAATATGTTCGCTGTATGTCGAAAACGTCAACTAAGGAATGATTTTTGTTTATTCGGGTTTTAAAAAGATGTTAAGGGGGTAAACGCGCATGTCATTGAATAACGATATGTCATGAGTTGTTTCTTAGGGGATGTGATAGTCGGTATATAAACTAATCATTAAAAATAATCAGACATATGTCTAAGGGTTTATCGATGTGGTGTATATTATGAGGTGAATGGGGTGAAAATTGGGAGTTGAGGGATTCTTGACGGAGCGTGTATCTCTGAAACGACATAGGCGTGAAGTTTGAAATTCGGTGGGAAAAAACAGCTTAAAATACAGGTAAATAGGTGTTCGACTGTTTTTTTTCATAAATCCAATTTAAGGGGCCCTTGGAGAGAGGTGAAATTCCGGGGGAAAAAAAACAGGAAAGAAAGTGTCCTAAGTGATTGACTCACTTACTCACTCATCAAACTCAGGGGGGAAACAGCTTTAAATAAGTAAATAGGTGTTCGACCATTTGTTTCATAAATCCAATTTAAGGGGTTCATGGGGAGGGGTGAAATTATCAAAAATAAATGAAAGGAAATGTCCTGACTGACTCACTCACTCATCATAGCCCAGCCAAAATTATTAAAGTTAGAAACATGAAATTTTGGGGATATGTTCGTTGTATGTCGAAAACGTCCACTAAGGAAAGAGTTTTGAATATTCAGGTTCTAAATAGGTGTTAAGGGGGGTAAACGTGCATTCCATTGAATAACAATATCTCACGAGTGGTTTAATTTGGGGATGTGATACTTGGCATATATACTAATCATTAAAAATAAGCTGACACATGTCTAATCGTTTTTCGATGTAGTGTATATTATGAGGTGAAAGGGATGAAAAGTGGGGGTTGAAAGATTCCTAACGGACCGTGTATCTCTTAAACGACATAGGCGAGGAGTTTGAAACTCGGAGGAAATCAATCAGCTTAAAAATAAATAATAAATAAATAAATAAAATAAATATGTGTTCGACCGTTTTTTCATAAATCCAATTTAAGGGGCCTATG
Organism: Meconema thalassinum; assembly: GCA_946902985.2. Lineage (NCBI taxonomy): Eukaryota > Metazoa > Arthropoda > Insecta > Orthoptera > Tettigoniidae > Meconema > Meconema thalassinum. Next base: position 1,636,325,082 of record OX336388.2, read on the forward strand.
GGGAGGGGTGAAATTCTGGAAGAAAAACGTCCCCTAAGGAAGGAATTTTGGATGTTCACTCTCATCGACCAACCCAAACGATTAAAGTTAGAAGAATGATATTTTGGGGATATGTTTGTTGTGTGTCGAAAACGTCTACCAAGGAGGGATTTTTGGATATTCAGGTTCTAAAGGGGTGTTAATGGGGTTAAACCTGCATTTCATTGAATAACAATATGACAGGACTATGACGCGGGCGAAGCGAGGCTAAAAATGAGATGATGTGCGTCTTTGTATTACTCAATCACGCAAGTACCACTGGTCCGATTTACATGAATTTTACATGGAAGTAGCTGATTTACCTGGTTAACATATAGGTTACTTTTGATTTCAATACTTTGTACTATTTAAAGATGGCGACCATTTTAGTGACTTCACTACACCCTTTGGTTTAAAACTTTCATATTTCCATTTCAAATACAAAGAGAACGCTAAGAAATAGCAAACTTTTGATGGTTTATTATTTATTTATCGTATGGCTTTTAGTGCTGGGAGTGTCCGAGGACATGTTCGGCTCGCCTGAATCTGTAGCTGCTTCCAGCGGATACCCTAAAGGGTGAGCTACAAGTTCCGTTTAACTTCAAGTAGTTCCAACTTTCGCCACCAGATATCAATGATACCTAGTGGTGAACGTTGGAACTTTGATAGAGCGTATATACGAGGTTAAAAATTACATTTTCTATCCGAAAGGTATCTCCAACCGTTAGCGAGTAAAACCTAAATTTGTGCTATAAAACACGGTCAACGCCGAGCGGAGTAGTTGGACAAAATGTTCCATCCTTAATCTCCCTCTGCGCAGCACCTCGCCTATCCCCTGTTTTAACTGTCACCTTCATATTTTAATTTATTTATGTCGCGTAGCGAAGCACGGGTACTTCAGCTAGTGTTGAATAAATGAAAGAATTTAATAATTGGATGAACAATAAATGAATAACTGAGTGAATGAATGGTCAGTAATTATTGCTTGTCAGCACGCTGTATACGAATTTTCCTGATTCGATATAATTGCACTGGGTATAATGTAACGTTTAATGACTGAGTTGATTTGGGTTAATTAAAATAGTCGATATCAAAGTGGTGAACTCCTGGCCAGTTAAATCACGTTTAACCTTCAGTTGAAGGAAGTGAAAATGAGATCGAAAGAAAAGTGGGGGAAAAGGAAGACGTTTGCAAAGTGGACTATGATACTTTCGATGAGCCAATGCTCTTCAGTCTGACAAGACGTTCATGGGTTGTTGTGGTTGTTGATTCTTTTATGGGCTTTGCGACATCGTAGTCATGTAGCCCCGTGTACTTGGGTATGTGTAGAAGATGTCTGATAACCTGTGTCACTGTGATGTCTATACTAGTGCGTGTATTTGTAATTCAGGTGAGGGTTAAGAAGGAGGCGGCTGTGGCCTTAAGTTAGGAACCAACTCGGCATTTGCCTGGAATAGAAGTGGGAAACCACGAAAAACAACTGCCAAGATGGCTGAGATGGGAATCAAACTCTTCTATTCTCAATTTTGCCTCACGAGGCTGAGTTACTCCGTTCCAGCCATCAGACCAGAATTAAAATTTCTTGCAAGAACCTGGAATCAAACCTGGACCTCCAGGGTGACAGCCAAGAAGGACTTTCATGGGTGGTCAACACAAATATTGGATCAACACTAAATAAGAACTGAAAACATAAATCCACAGCCGTAGTATAGCTGAAGGGAAAAACCCATTTCAACGTAAATTCAAATATTTACTACATGGAAACAAGGGGATTGCCACCTTTCGTCCATCAAGCGGACATCATCAAATACAAAATTAGTTTTTCTTCTCTTCACTTATACCCGTTATTAAATCCGTTTTTATGACGTCGGGGATGAAGTGATGGATGGATGGCTTTTACGATCAGATGCCTCTCCTAACGCCAGCCTCATCAGAGGAGTTAATAAGAGAGTAGATGAATGAAGATAAATGAAATTGGGCAAGGAATAGGAAGAAGGTAGCCGTTCCTGGAGTTGAGAATAAGAAACGAAATAAATATTTCAAGGACGGCTGATGGTATGGGTTGAACCCACTCGTCTTTAGAGTTCAGAGATATCCTGGTGCTATAGCGCATGCAGCTAACTCAGTCGGTAACGCAATTTATGATTACTAGCAAGGAACACTCATCTGTCTGATTTAAACATGCATGTAGTGTTCCTATTCACATTAATTTTTAACGGTGATACGAAGGTTTAGAAATGCAGTGGTTAAATATTGCTGCATCTTTAAACCTAGGGAGTTCATGTTCTGGGATTTAGAAGAAAATACGCATTGTTTCAGAGATTCTACGACGAGTGAAAAGGGGAAAATGTGGATACGGACCACTCCTCCCCACTCATTATTGCTACGCTTACTTCACTCGGGGAGAGCTGATAGCAGTTGGAGATTACATAATCATATATGGAAGCAATCGAAGTTGTCCAAAGGGCACGAAGATGCTGGCACTGGCTGACTCAACGTAGAGCTGTGTGACAAAGTGCTCGAATAGGGCTCTTTGACGAAGCCTGTTCTATGAGGTAATTATTCATTGTAAAAATGACCGTTGCTGTCGTCCCATATAATAATAATAATAATGTTATTGCTTTTACGTCCCTTTTTAACTACTGCGGCTTTTAGAGACGCCGGGGTGTCGAAATTCTGCCCCGAAGGAGATCTTTAATGAGCCAGTAAATCTACTGACACGGTTCCCTCTCATTTGCGAACCCTCAAATGGCAGATGACTGCGCCAGGATTCGATTCCGCAACTCTGGGCACAGCGGCGAGAACGTTACCTCTGAGTCACGCAGCCAGTCTCCCATATAATTATATTCAGGCCTCTATGTACTTGAACTTTCTTCATTATAAGCTCTGTTGGTAAATTCATCTGGGAATATCCTCAATGAATCTGCTCACAGTGCATGCTGTATCCTTACCTTAAGCAGGCGGATCTCCCGAAGCGCGATCTTGCGGATGAGTGGATCGTCCTCGGACTCAACGAACTTCTTGATGGCCACGATCTGCCCCGTGTCCTTGTTGCGACATTTGAACACCATGCCATAGCTGCCTTCCCCGAGCTTGCTGAGCTTCTCGTAGCGCTCCATGAGGCGCGAAGGCGCCCTGGACCTGTACAACAGACAAACAGACTCACATAACACTGAACATTTTATTTATTAATGCAGTCAATGACCATTTATTTTATTTTCAGTATGGGTCAGGGAAGGAAATTGGCTGTGGACCTGTTGAAAGAAACCATCCCGGAATTTGCCTGGTGGTTAAAATGTGACACCACGAAAACAATTCGAACCCACGCTTTCCCAATGCCAGCTATGCATGAGTTAGTGGTTTAGTGCTCTCAGCCACCGTGGCCGGTAATACAATAACATAGGTTATCAACCCCGAGAGAGGAAATGAAAAATCTTCCGACTCCTGGAACAATAAGGATAAAAGTATATGAAGGACAACGGCAAAAATTGTGAGCCGGTCGAAAGTGTACTAACATCAATATTACAATATTATTATGTATTGTTATATGGAGAAGGAATGTATCCAATATAACACTCAGAAGTAATGCAATTATTGGCAAAAGGCCTTACTAAGGTAAAGAGGCCGAGAAACTGGCTCATTCAGATTATGAAATGACGTCAATACGGAGTGCTACATGCCAATGAAACTGGCCACCAAAGGTTTTGTGGCAACTGACCAGCACTTGGACTGAGTACGGTAGATAATTAGACGTTTCTTCAATATGCCAGTAAATCTGCTGAAATGGGTTTATGTTTCGATCCTGAAATCTTGGTCACAGAGGCGAGCACCTCAACCAACGGTAACACACTTCCAGCTACAAGAGAAGACTAAAGGAGATCGTCCTAGAACAATTATATCATAGAGAAGCCTAGCAGAAGTAATTGATCGACTCAGTTCGGAACCTCGGGGATGCACACATTAGTTGTGGGCCTCAGGGGTACTGTAATTAGGAATTAGGATTAGGAGCCCCGGAACTTGAAACAAGTTCAGCATTTTCCTGGATTGAGTTTAGAAACGCCACACTTAGGATAACCGTAATCCAGGATCGGAATTTCTCATGTCGCATCGTTGACTTGGCCATGTAGATGGACCTAAACAAGTGTGTGCTCTGAGGATAATATGGGAAACAAACAAACACTAATACAACACTGATTAGTCACTAGGCGAGGAGCACTCTTGGCTGTCACCGCGGAGGCCCGGGTTCCATTCTCGGCTCTGCAAAAAAAATAATTCTGGTCTGGGGGCTGGAACGGGGTTGGAACGGGGTACACTCAGCCTCGTGAGGAAAACTGAGACGAGGCGAGCTAGATTCCCACTTCAGTCATCCTGGGAGTGGGTTTCCACTTCTACTCCAGGCAAACTCCGGGATGGTTCCTTTATTAAGGCTTCCTATAATACGGCAACGGCTGCCTCCTTCCGAAAGCTCTTCTGACTTACAACCACACACACCAATACAACCATCACAATAACACAGGTTATCAGGCAAATTCCACATACACCCAAGTACATGGGGCTACATGACCACGATGCCGCAAATCCCCTAAATAAATCAACATCTAGACGAGGGAGACGAGACCAGTGTACAGTATTCATTGAACACAAGTTGCTTGTGTGTCATTATCAGCTAGAAATAGAACAGTCAACGTATCATGAACATCTGACACCCCAGACAGTGCAAAATCAGTATACTGTATATTGAATGTTTGTGCCAAGTTTCGTGGCGTAACCTATAGGCCAAACCATATGTCTAGGTGGAATACTAGAAAGAAATTTAGAGTCATGCAGTAGCAAGCCATGCCCTATTCGAGATGAACATTATATGAAGTGTGTATGAATGCCGTTGTCTGAGAAAATGAATTACATTTGTTCTTGAGTGGTATTTCTAAGGTTGCTCGTACTATGCTTGGTGCTCGCGGTCAGTTTCCATGATTGAATTCCAATACAGTATACAACTGATTAGTGGCCGGATTGTTCTTTGGCGTTTGAGGATCTCAGAAGGAGGGATAGACAACCTTCACAGAGCTCCGATGTGAGGGGAACTGCTTACCTCCCTTATATTCACAACACCACTGACCGCGTTGCTAAGATTCTCCACAAGCACAAGATAAAAACAGTTTTTGGCACTGTGACAAAAATTGGGCAACGTTTAGGATTAAACAAAGATAAATTGTTCCCCATACTACAGTCTGGGGTGTCTGAAGTTCTTTGTACTTGCGGAAAAGTCTACATTGGACAAACAAAACGGTCCATTGCAACTCGCATCACGGAGCGTCAAAGGAACATCCGTCTAAACCAACCTGACAAATCAGTTATAGCTGAACATGGCCTGTCTTCTGGGCACGATGTATGTTTCAAGGATGCTCATGCTCTTGCCTTTGTTAAGCACAACTGGTCTAGAATTATAAGGGAGGCAGTTGATATTCGTAAAATCCCCAATAACGTTAACAGAGACACTGGCTATCAGCTAAGTGACACTTGGCTGCTAGTTATTAAAGATCTGGGAAGATAGTTCCCCTCTCAGTTTCTCTACTGTATTTCTTCACCTATTTCAAATTGTACGGTTTCCTTTCTGGCTACAAGACCATGATTTGATCTCTTTTGTTCGTCACTGGAGGAGTTTCCACCGGTTTTTTCGCTGAGGCCTATATGACGTTGGGTACCGTATACATACACTTCCATCTTGTTTCTGTTTCCCTATATCTATCCCCCCCTCCCACCATTTCCCCTTATTTATACATCCTCATTCTTCGAGGAGTCTCAATATGTCCCCGCCCTCTTTACCTTCTCCTTCCTTACTACTCTTTCCGCCGCTCTAATTAATATGGCGCGTTTTTTCTACCAAGGTCCATACAGTAGCTTCTGGCTGCTATCTGGTGACGAACAAAGGAATTTCTCTAATGTTTGTAAGCTCATAGACACTCTTTCTTTGGCCACCTTGTTTTAATTCTATTCAAAAAGGAGGAAAGGTTCCTCTAGAAACGTCTAGAATTTTAATTTTTATATTCACACAGAAATATCCCAAAAGCATGAATAATTTTAATGCACAGATTATTGTTCACACGTTTATAAAAAAAAAAATTTTCATGGACTCTTCCTAGGATATTTTTAAAATAAGCAATGTATGTGTAGGTCTATAAGTTTATATATGTAAATTGACTTAAATTGACGAAACTATTATAACCTATTTTCATGCATTCTACTGGTCCTTTCCATCTCTAAACTATCCTTTCTATAAATTAGCTTTTCCAGGTGAAGGACTAAATAGCTTTCTAATGTTGCAAGTTGTAGTTGGTAACAGCCTAACCATTAATGAACTCGCAAACAACTGACTTATTTTAATCCAAGTTTGCCTGAACGGAGTACATACCACCTATAGACAATTTATAAAATGTCATTCCAATCCTGGGTTGCAAACCATAAGTAGAAGGTGGTAGCTATATGACAGTTACGGTAGAATGGCTCGCAAACCACCGATCCTATTTTGACCAAACTTTGGATGAACAGAGTAAGCACCACGAATTGAACAATTTCAAAAGTTTCAGGTCGGTTCATTATTGCCAATAATTAGATATGGGTTGTAACAATCATACAGTTGCGGTACTTTTTATGAACTCGTAAACGGCTTAGCAAATTTGGCCCAAATTTCTATGAACAAAGAACGTACCACTGAACACAATCATTAAAAAAGGTCATTCCCATCCAGTTTTGCCAACAAAATCAAGATTTTTGTTGTTGTCGTGTGGCCTCATGAGAGGCCGAGTGCAGGTCTTTCTAGTCGACGCCCGTGGGTGATCTTTCCGCCGGGAAGAGAGATGAAATGGATGAAGATGAATGAAAATGGGCAAGGGTGTGGAAGGAAGCGGCCGTGGCCTGTCAGAAGGTATCGTCCCAGCATTTTCCAGGGAAAACCAAAGAAAACCATTTCAAGGACAGCCGACGGTGGGGCTCGAACTCACTCGTCTACAGAGTCAGCAGAGGCTTGGTCCCATGCCTAAAGCTGCAATTTAGCGGGCGTAGCCACCGCTATCGGTAAGATTTAGTGTAATGTATGTGGTTTCAATGTGGCGAATAGTTAATACCAACTTTACAGTTACCCTTGATGAGCTCGCAAATGGCTGACCTTATTTCATCCAAACTTAGCACGAACACTGTAAGCACCTCAATAGACAATTTAGAAAGTTTCATTTCATCTCAAATTTGCGAACCGTCAGCAATTGGTGGTGCCAACCCTAAAGTCACTCTAAAAAACTTGAAAATGCTGGTCCAATTTTTAACAAAATTAGTACGAACTAAGAACGAACCACTGAAACATAATGTACAGTATAATGATTTGTGTGGTTCCAGTGTTGCCAACGTTAGTAGGAAGTAAGAACATAATAAGCAACATCCATAGATTATAAGTTTTAATGTGTTCCAGTGGTACCAAAAAATAGTTTATCTTTCAAACCTCTACTACTGTCGACCAAAGTATTATGTGCACTCGAGTTTGAAGGTTGTTTGTGAAGTAACCAATAGACCTACATAAAATCCAATAACATCATCATTTTCGTCGTTCTATTTTACGTTAGTTCGTGTAGGTTTGGAGTTTTTAATTTATATTTTAATATTTTTTATCGCAGTTGGAACACAAAATGTGCCCGTTTTTAAGCGTGTTTCAACCATGCGTCACATTTAAGAATTATTATCTCAAAACCCCGTCATCAGATCGAATGCAAATTTTAACACAATAGAAATTGGAATGTTGTATAACTGGTTTATTAATTTCAAAATTTTGTGTGTCCAAGAAACAAAGTTGTTATCATTTTTGTAAGGTAACTTTTTCTCGGCTCGGGGTGGTTGGAAAATATAGCTCTTGGTCGCGTTGTACTCCATATACATCAAGAAGTTATGCTGTATGACTGTGAAATACGTAAATTAATTCACTTATTTTATATCGGTTTGTATTTGTTCGTGGAAATAGGCATGATTCACTAGCCAGCCGCTCCGTGGTAAGCTGTACAGCGTTGCTGAGATGGAGCCCATCACTGCCGAGCGAGGCGAGGTCGTATTTCCCCGTTCAAATATAAACCGATATAAAATAAGTGAATTAATTTACGTATTTTAAAGTCATACAGCATAACTTTTTGATGTATAAGAATTACAACGCGACCAAGAACTTCATATTCCAACCACCCCAAGCCGAGAAAACGTTACCTTACACAAATGATAACAACTTTGTTTCTTGGACACGCAAAATTTTGAAATTAATAAACCAGTTATACAACATTCTAATGTATATTGTGTTAAAATTTGGATTCGATCTGATGACGGGTTTGTGAGATAATAATTCTTAAATGTGACGCATGGTTGAAACACGCTTAAAAACGGGCACTTTTTGTGTTCCAACTGCGATAAAAATTAATAAAATATAAACTAAAAATTCCAAACCTACTTGAGCTCACGTAAAATAGAACGAAGAAAATGATGATGTTATTTGATTTTATGTATGTCTATTGGTTACGTCACAAACAACCATCAAACTCGAGTACACATAATACTTTGGTCGACAGTAGGCATGCAATTTGAACCGCCTTAAGTGTGTACTCAAGAGTTATAAAGTTTCAGGTGGCTCCATTATCATCAGTAGTAAGCAGCAGGAGGTACCAACTCAACGACTACGTATGCAAGGTTTAAAATAGACTTATCCAATGCTGATGAAAAGTTGAAAGAACTATTGATCGTGTTTTAGACGTATCAGTGCAGCCACCCGTAAGTATTCATTCATTCATTTACTTTATTTGCAATAATTCCCCGGTGGCAAATTGTACACTTACAGAACACTGCCAACAATAATATCAGACACTCTTAATGTGCACAAGTTGCGATTTGGGAACTTACACCCTCTGTCTGAAAAGTTCGGTGAATGGACTATATTACGAATGGATTGTTGGCTTACCTGAAACAGCCGTTACTCTCCTTCGAAGTAATCCCCGTGGATGGTTATGCACTTCTGAGAACTACTGAACAAGTCCTGGGAACTCCTGGCATAGTCTTCTTTAGGAATAGCCTTCAGTGTGGGTCGTCAAAACTCTAAATTGAAAGCAAGAGAGAAACGTGAATTTATGCAACCTGCCTTGCACACCTGATAGACGGGCGGCAGTGAGAACGGTGAATTTATGCATCCTAACGTGCACACCTGTTCGACGGGTGGCAGTGAGAAGGGTGAATGTTCCGTGGAATGGAATGGTCCTGAAAACCATCGTCACGGGTGACGTGACCTGATGCACGAGATACGACCTCGAAGGCAAGCGTCAAAGTATGGAGTATCTTGGTCCAGGGTCGCCGAAAAGCCCTGAAGGGCCAGAGGATTTCGGACATCTAACGTAATGTGACGACCCAACTGAAAGCTATCCCTCAGGAAGACCATGCCATGACTAGTACAGCCGTTCTAAGAAGAGCATAACCATCCACGGGGATTAGTTCGAAGGATAGTAACGGCTGTTTCAGGTAAGCAAACAATCCGTTCGTAATATAGACCCATTCACCGAACTTTTCAGACAGAGGGTGTACATCGGAGTATTTACACCAAATTACACACATCAATATGTTTGGGGAAAGGCTCCAAGACTGTGGCAGATAATGAGTTCCGATTAGCAATACCACGTTTAATGAAAGAATATTTCCCATACTTGCACACTGCGGTCGGGCCTTAACTATAGGCGAATGATCTGCCCTGCTCAAGTAGGTTTGTTTAGCCCTTCTCATGTTGCCCGATTAGTGAAGTGTTGAACATAGCGTATAGTCTGGATTTCATCCTTCTATCATCCTGAGTAATAGATAGTTAGTGGTGAACTGACTGGGTTGACGATAATATGCTAGTTTCACAATGAATCTTTCATCTGTTTTGGTTATTCGAGAGTAGGTGTTGTAAAGTTTTGATTAGAACTAATTTTAAGTTTTATTTTATTAAATTTCTGTTAAACTTATGGTTTAGTAAACCACTTGTTATAACAGGAGGCTAATTTTTGTTCGGAAAATTGAATCAACAATCCTGAAGTGGCATTGTCTCCAGTTTGTAACCAATGAAGGCAGGACTGGAATTCCTCTCACAGTTATTAATCAAATTACCTAGTATATTAGTCTGGATTCCATACGCCTCTTTTATGGTCATTATTATTATCATCATCATCATCATCATCATCATCATCATCATCATCATCATCATCATATCATTATTATTATTATTTTCGCTAATTTCCCGTTAAGAAGAGCGTGAAAACACAATCAATTTTCATGGTTTCTTTTGTGTCCCCTTCTTCCCAAAAATCCTCTCATATATTCACTGTCCTTCCTCTTTCTCTCTTCTGTCCACTTATTTCGTGTTTTTTCCTCTTTGGGCATTTTCTCAATTATTATTATTATTATTGTTATTATTATGCTTAAGATGATCTTCTTCATCTGATAATGATGACGAAGGAGTTGATATTCCAACTTTTCAGTCGGTCAACACAATATAATTCCAATTACTGGGACATGTGAAAAATAACCTGAAAACAATTACATGTCATTAAAATATATCTCTCTCTATATATTTGTTTCTCCCTCTTCTGTAGTCCCAGTAATTGGGATCAATAAGGAAACACAGAAGAATGGTCAAAGCTATCTTTGATAAAGGAATTGTAAAGAGAAGGAGACTGTTTGGTACCTAATATGACAAAGATTGAACCATAACTCGTGTGCCACCGGAAATATCGACCGTGTTCCCGAGACACTCTTGGGCATTGCCATATCGCGTGTCTTTGGCGAGTTTGAGTTAATATGATAGTTTAATAGACATCGGCGACAAAGGTTTATACATCAGCCATGCGCTACTGAAGCTTTGCAACCAGTGTTGGACGTATTGAGGTCGTGGTCGCCATTCAGGATATGGGCACTAGAACCCATGTTTCCTCCCTTATAATGCCAGCGAAAGTGCATTACATAGATTGATGCTTATATTACAGGGCTTTAGAATCTAGCCCACCATATCCAAGACAGAACAAGATTATTGTTGTTGTTGCTGTTGTTTATTCATCTTAGGAGCTTTCCGACATCGTGCTCATCTAGCCCCGTATTGTGTGATAACCTGCGTCATTGTACTACTATGTGTATTTGTAATTGGGGATAGGATTTGGGTAGGAGGTGGCCGTGGCCTTAAGTTAGGTTCTATCTGGGCATTCGCCTGAAGTGGGAAACCACGGAAACGACTTCCATGATGGCTGAGGTTGAAATCCAACCCAGCTCTTATGAGTTCTGCATCACGAGGCTGAGTATACCCCGTTCCAGTCTGAAAACCTTAAGTAAATTTCTTGGTAGAGCCGGGAATCCATTCAGGCCCTCAAGGGTGACAGCCATGAGGCGGACACAGAATATGGAAGAATGAGGATGTCAGGGTATGTATGAAAGGTAAAAATACAATTTATATTACCAAGGGGTCACGTATAACACTTCTACAATTATCTGAGATTCCCAAATGCTAATTAGAATCACAAGGACGAGGCTAAACAGCCACTCCCACCCCGATCTCACCCCCAGCCCCCACCCACACCACCTTCTCTACATTTGGAGCATCTTATAGATGTATTGGCTGCTGACCAACCTCAAGTGCTTACAGAAAAATTATATTTAACTTATATATAAAGATGCTATATTGGCTTTTACGGCCAGTGAAAAAAAAACTCAGCAATTTTTTTTAGCTTTATGCAATGTCTTGTGTGGGGTTCCGCCTAGGAACACCAAGCTGGCTCATCAGCGGGCTCCTGGTGTCCATGCCCGGACCCCCACAGGAGTAGCGAACTGCGTGCTACCTCCCTTTTTATGAAGCGCACCTGCGCCTCTTTACTGCCAGCTTGGTGTTCCTAGGCGAAACCCCACACAAGACACGGCATGAACCTAAAAAAATTGCTGATATTTCTATACTGTATAGTTCATCACTCATAGGTTTAGCAGCGCTAGGCCATGGGCCCAGGCTATCTTCAGACTCGATAGATGAGTGGCTTTGCATCTTACTGTCAGCCATCCTTGACAAATGTTTCCCGTAGTTCTCTATTTTCATCTCCATGCAAATGCCTGGATTGGCCAAGACGCTTCCTCCCAACCCCTGGCCCAGTGTCACTCATATCTCATTAACTCCTTACATAAGGTTGACGTGAGTAACGGCATCCGGCCGTAAAAAAATCACCGCATCTCATCCACGATCCGTTGATACGAGTATAATGAGGTGTACACGAATAGATTTATCTGACAAAATCGGTTTATCAAATTCTACAAAAGTAGCAATCCATTTCCCTCATGTGTCAACTAGATCTTTTGGAGAAGTCTTTATCCGCATTGCTCAAGATGGCAACACTGATAAACGTGTTGGCTTGCTAGATACTATGAAAATAGTTGCAACGAACCAAATCATTATGTTTCTTATGTGTTCAATTAAAATAATCGAATGCCTTATCAGGCGAACTGTCTCACATTTTTGAATTCGATTTAGGTACAGAACTTATGTGCTTTTCGGAGCTGATGATTATGATACTAGCATCGGAATTTTCCCCTTCTTTTTAGATGGCCTCGTTCCGTGTTCGTAGTCTGTTGATATTTCTTTTGTCCATCAGTATTCAGTTTACTCTTCGTGTAATGGCAATGTTTGGAACCTGGCTAAAACATTATCCAGCTGTTTACGATATTATTTTATTCATCATCGTTCATCACGAGATGGGTCACTTCGCTGAGTTTGTGCGAGGTTTCCAAATTTTTACGTCTTTGCAAGTTATCTCTCTATATATAAAAATGAAAGTTTGTCTGTTTTTTTTTCTTCTGAATTTCCACGGAAGTTTGAGTTATTAACGCGTTTCAGACTGGTTTATGACGGTTGCGCGCAAAAACAAAATTTTTGTCGGTCTGTCTGTCTATCTATCTGTCTGTCTGTCTGTCTGTGTACAACTTTGCACGCGCATCACTTGAGAACGGCTGATCAACGTAAAATTTGGTACAGAAGTCCATCAGAGGCACAAAAGTAATCATTGATGTTACTCTTCTCCATACCTATCATAAAAGAGGGCCTACCACCTTAAAATGCATGCTGAAATGGGCGTAGAAAAACGAGACAAAGCTCATTTTCAGTGTCTCAATGTGAGAAACAAAACTCGGGAGCCCTACGGGCCACGAAAACCACATTTTAAGGTCCTAAAACCAACAGTTTTTGAGATATAGCCAAAAAACTAATTTCATTTATTAAGCTATTGAAGGAATGCAAACCGGTTACCATGGCAACACAATCTCAGAAGTCCATCTATATATTTCTGTAAGACGCAATGCCATTCCATTTAATGCATTACTGTAAACGTTCGCAAACGGCTTTAAGGTTATCACGGAACCAACTTGAGCTGTAAAATTCATCAATACGTATATAATGCGCTTAAGGGGGTCAAGGGGTACTCTTGAAATTTTTCACTTGATTTACACGGACGGGTGTGGTACTAAAGGTCTATTATACCCCTATCCCTATATTATTAAACTAGCAGGTACCCGCGGCTTCGCCCGCGATCAAGACAATGGGGACGATGCATTATTGCTGATAATTGGTCTATTCTATTACAGCAATCGCGGCTATAGGTGTGTCCATTCTAATTCTGAATTATCTGATACATACAGTATATTGATATGATCAGCAAAGTGGGAATGTTATAGAGTTGTGAAGGTCTGCAGTGTTCGATGTTACAATATGTTAACACATTTTAAAATTACGTTTTTGGTTTTGACATCTTCTGCTGAGACATAACGATTTTGTTGTCCGGATGCTCGCGAGCACGCCACATACAGTTGGCCATGGGAAAAAATGGTTTTGTCTAAATGTACACGTGCTACTGTTAAGTGTGTGTCATTGCGCTTTGTTAAAGAAATTGCGAATATTGTTTGAAGAGGGAACTGCACTCTTGCACACTGGAATGGCAAATCTATCGGAATATGGGGAATTAAAAGTAATCTTTTCTTAAGCTATTCTGGATGTAATTTGGCCATACTAATTGATGATTTGAACGTAAACATATCCCTATTAATAGACCTATAGTTAAATATCGCTCACCTTGGCCGCTGATGTACACTATGCAGTCTCTTCCAGTGTTCCATCCCAGGGATTGAAATTCTCTAACGACCCTTTTGCCCCACATGCCTCTCTAAGTAATTAAAATTCCTGATTGTTGTTGTTTGAGTCTTCAGGTTTTTTAACTGGTTTGATGCAGCCCTCCATGTCTCCCTCTCCTGAGCTAATCGTTTCATTTCTACATAGCTACCACACCCTACATCCGAGGCAATCTGTTTAACCCTGGTTTACCCCTACAGTTCTAGTCCGCGACCCTCCCATCCATAACTACTGTCGACCAAATTATGTACTCGAGTTTGAAGTTTGTTTGTGAAGTAACCGATAGACCTATATAAAATCCAATAACATCCTCATTTTCGTCGTTCTATTTTACGTTAGATCATGTAGGTTTGGAATTTTTAATTTATATTTTAATATTTTTTATCACAGTTGGAACACAAGAAGTGCCCGTTCTTAAGCGATTTTCAACAATGCGTCACATTTAAGAATTATTATCTCACAAACCCGTCATCAGATCGAATCCAAAATTTAACACAATATACATTGGAATGTTGTATAACAGGTTTATTAATTTTAAAATTTTGTGTGTCCAAGAAACAAAGTTGTTATCATTTTTGTAAGGTAACTTTTCCTCGGCTCGGGATGGTTTGAAAATGTAGTTCTTGATCGCGTTGTAATCCTTATACATCAAAACGGTATGCTGTATGATTGTGAAATACGTAAATTAATTCACTTATTTTATATCGGTTTGTATTTGTACGGAGAATTAAGACATGGTTCACCAGTTAGCCGCCCCGGTGAAAGCAGTACATCATTGCCAAGATGGGCTACATCACGCGTCATGGCGCGTCTCGCTCGGAAGTGATGGGCTCCATATCAGCAACGCTGTACAGCATTTCCCGGAGCAGCTAGCTGGTGAACCATGTCTTAATTCTCCGTACAAATACAAACCGATATAAAATAAGTGAATTAATTTACCTATTTTACAGTCATACAGCATAACTTTTTGATGTATAAGGATTACAACGCAACCAAGAACTACATTTCCCAACGACCCCGAGCCGAGAAAGAGTTACCTTACAAAAATGATAACAACATTCGTTCTTGAACAAACAAAATTTTGAAATTAATAAACCCGTTATACAACATTCCAATGTATATTGTGTTAAAATTTGGATTCGATCTGATGACGGGTTTGTGAGATAATAATTCTTAAATGTGACGCATGGTTGAAACACGCTTAAAAACGGGCACTTTTTGTGTTTCAACTGCGATAAAAAATATTAAAATATAAATTAAAAATTCCAAACCTACATGAACTAACGTAAAATCCAACGACGAAAATGATGATGTCATTGGATTTTATGAAGGTCTATTGGTTACTTCATAAACAACCTTCAAACTCGAGTGCACATAATATTTGGGTCGACAGTAAGCTTGCTATTCCTGGGTGTCATAATATGTGACCTACCCTCCTATCTCTTCTCTTCATTAGCAGTCGCCAGAAAAATCTCTCCTCTCCCACTCGTCTCAATACCTCTTCATTTGTTACCCTATCTACCAATCTGATCATCATTCTCCTGTATCACCACATTTCAAAAGCTTCAATTATCCTCTTTTCCGCTGCACCATTAGTCCATTAGTACAACTCAGCAACTTTTCTATGTTTAAGCCGTGCCTTGTGCGGGGATTCAATGGCCGTGAAAGACAAAATACCAACTTTATTGAAATAAGATTGTCCAATTCCTCAGTAAGATAATTTAAGAAACAATAATAATTAGCGTGACAGCCGGTAGAATACGACACATTCGACTGTGAATATACGTTGCAGATCATGGTTAAAAATGAAAAAGAGCAGATCAAAATTGGCAAACAAAAATATTCAGTTAACAAAAAACAAATTTATAAAGAAAATGAAATCATACCGTGCAAAATAGAAAGTATCTTAACATTGTAAATTCGAGTAAACTTCTGAAAGCTCGCTTACAACAACCAGCCGTATGAGTATAAAATTAGACTCAAAATCACGATAGTATCCGAGCCCCAAAAGCAACCTCTATAAATAAAATATATCTCATTTTACGCGTATCAATGCGAGGACAACGTTCGTGGTTAAAAGTGGGAACCAAACCCAGCGTTTTAAGGCCCTAAACCGAACGGTTTTCGAGATATTGCCAGAAAGCTATCCCCGGTCTGCGATATTTCAGCGGTTGCCATAGTAACGTTCATCTGTTTCTCAGAGGGAACACAGTTATTTGGGAATATCTCCGAAACCGTTCATTTTAGGAACTTAAAAAGTGTGTTTTGGGGTCCCTACAGGACCTCCGAGTATTGTTTCTCGTATCTGGTGGCATAAAATGAGCTAAATCCGAACTTTGTACCGACTGTCCTTGCTCAGTGCCAAAGGGCCGAAAAAAGTCACTTACAAATTGAATTTTCAAAAACCGTTTCTTAGTGGGCCTCTACATACTCGGATCAACCAACATGCAAAATTTCAGCTTTCTAGGTCTAGTGGTTTGAGTCCTGCGTCGATGACTAAATTTTGGATTGTCAATGCCAAAGGGCCGAAAAAAGTCACTTACAAATTGAATTTTCAAAAACCGTTTCTTTGTGAGGCTTTACATACTCGGATCAACCAACATGCAATATTTCAGCTTTCTAGGTCTAGTGGTTTGAGCCCTGCGGTGATGAGTCAGTTTTGGATTATATATAAGAGATGAGACTTTCCAAGTCGATTTGCTCGTAGAAATATGGATTATAGCTCTTTTTGCGCGTATCAATGTGAGGAGAAATGTTCGTGGTTTCCACTTCGAAAAGTGGGAACCGAACCCAGTGTTTTAAGGCCCTAAAACGAACGGTTTTCTAGATATTGCCAGAAAACTACCCCGGTCTGCGTTATTTCAGCGGTTGCCATAGTAACGTTGATCTGTTTCTCAGAGGGAACACAGTTATTGGAGAATATCTCCGAAACCGTTCATTTTAGGAACTTAAAAAGTGTGTTTCGGGGTCCCTACAGGACCTCCGAGTATTGTTTCTCGTATCTGGTGGCTTAAAATGAGCTAAATCCGAACTTTGTACCGACTGTCCTTGCTCAGTGCCAAAGGGCCGAAAAAAGTCACTTACAAATTGAATTTTCAAAAACCGTTTCTTAGTGGGCCTCTACATACTCGGATCAACCAACATGCAAAATTTAAGCTTTCTAGGTCTTGTGGTTTGAGCCCTGCGTCGATGACTAAATTTTGGATTGTCAATGCCAAAGGGCCGAAAAAAGTCACTTACAAATTGAATTTTCAAAAACCGTTTCTTAGTGAGGCTTTACATACTCGGATCAACCAACATGCAAAATTTCAGCTTTCTAGGTCTAGTGGTTTGAGCCCTGCGGTGATGAGTCAGTTTTGGATTATATATAAGAGATGAGACTTTCCAAGTCGATTTGCTCGTAGAAATATGGATTATAGCTCTTTTTGCGCGTATCAATGTGAGGAGAAATGTTCGTGGTTTCCACTTCGAAGAAGTGGGAACCGAACCCAGCGTTTTAAGGCCCTAAAACGAACGGTTTTCGAGATATTGCCAGAACACTATCCCCGGTCTGCGATATTTCAGCGGTTGCCATAGTAACGTTGATCTGTTTCTCAGAGGGAACACAGTTATTTGAGAATATCTCCAAAACCGTTCATTTTTGGAACTTAAAAAGTGTGTTTCGGGGTCCCTACAGGACCTCCGAGTATTGTTTCTCGTATCTGGTGGCTTAAAATGAGCTAAATCCGAACTTTGTACCGACTGTCCTTGCTCAGTGCCAAAGGGCCTAAAAAAGTAACTTACAAATTGAATTTTCAAAAACCGTTTCTTAGTGGGCCTCTACATACTCGGATCAACGAACGTGCAAAATTTCAGCTTTCTAGGTCTAGTGGTTTGAGCCCTGCATCGATGACTAAATTTTGGATTGTCAATGCCAAAGGGCCGAAAAAAGTCACTTACAAATTGAATTTTCAAAAACCGTTTCTTAGTGAGGCTTTACATACTCGGATCAACCAACATGCAAAATTTCAGCTTTCTAGGTCTAGTGGTTTGAGCCCTGCGGTGATGAGTCAGTTTTGGATTATATATAAGAGATTAGTATTATGATTATTATTATATTATGGCGTACAAGGACGAGGACAACTCATTTTCAGCCCCTCAGTGGCTCGGAGGCTACTACGTTTTAAGGCTCTGAAACCACGTTTCTGAGATATTCCCAGAAAACTAATTTAATTTAATAAACTAATAAAGACCACCTCGTGGCGCAGTGGCTAGCATTGTTGGCTGTCACCCCCGAGGTACCGGGTTCGATCCCCGGCTCTGCCAAGAATTTAAAAGTCTTGGTATGGTCTGGTACGGGGCCTTCCAGCCTCGTGATGCAAAATGGGAACCTGCCGGATGCTATAGTAAAAGGAAGGAAGGAAGCTTGTAGTTTAACGTGACCGTTAATCTTGAGATCATGAGAAATGCTATAGTAGGAGGAGGAGTGGAAAGGAACTGGCCACCCTACCACACGCTAACTCCGGCTTGGGATACCTGGTTAGTGATCCCTTGACTTTGTCAAGGGCACTTATTCAGATCGCCTACGTCCCTGGAGGGGATATGGCACTCTCTTATTTTATAAACTAATAAATAGATGACGAGTACAGAAGAAGACCAAATCAGGAGCTATGTAGATATACTGAGAAAATCACAGATGTGGCCAGGAAGAGACGTCTGGCTTTATATGGACATGTCTCATGGATGGACCCAACAAGACTAACCAATCGGCTTCTCAACTACTGGGGGAAGAGAAAGAGCGTGACACCGTCGCTAACAGTAGTTAACAAGGATATCCAAGAACTGAAGATAATGAAAAGTGATATTAGAAGCCGATCGCATCTCAGAAAGATACTTAAACAGAAGTGTTTTCCGGACAGACCACCCTGTAAGAAAACCGGCATCATCTGGACAAAAGAGAGGAAGGAGAAACATAGCCAGAAAATGCGCGAATATTGGGCAAACATCAAGTCCCTCGCCAAGCTGAAACGTTGAACGTCGTGGTCCTTAGCTGGCCCATCCGAAAGAAGAAGAAGAAGAAGAAGAAACTAATGAAGTAATGCAAGCCGGTAACCTTGACAACAGTGTCACAAGAGGTGACATCCAACTTTCCATCTATTTCTGTAAGAAGCAATGCCACTCAATTGATTAAATTTATGTTAGTTTGCAAATGGCTATAAGGTTATCGTGGAATCAAGCATAGACTGTAAAATTCAACAATGCGATTAACGGGGTCAAGGGGTACCCTAGAATTTTTACACGTGACTTACACGTGCGATATGCGATATGTTGTACAGAAGGTCTATTATATCTCCAAACAGAAACATTATTTTCAAAAAATTCCTTATTTGGAATAGTGTTTTTTGCAGTTTTTCGGAATTTGGGCCATTGGAGACTAAAAATCCCGAATTTGCATGCACCACAAGCCTTTATAAATTATTAAAGGGGTCTTCCTGGGGATGAGGACTTTCCACAACCGTGAGGATCAGTTTTAATTTGACATATATTGCGTTTCGTCTACGAGATTTTCAATATTATTTTCACGTCAGGAAGTACACGTTAGGTGGATTTAGTTTGAGAGCACATTTTAACTAATCATATTTTTGTCGACAAACGGGTTCATCGTAAAGATGATTTTGTTTGATACTGTATGGTTGATATATCTTTATGTTTATGTAGGCCTATAATTCATGTTCAGGTGCTTGGAGCATCGTAAAATTAGGTATTGTAACCAATCATTTAGAAAATGCTTCAACGTACTTCTAATAGAAGGGTGGGTATAAGGAACAACTTTTCAAAATACATGCTGAAATAGGTGAAAAATAAAAATTATCCTAGAAGGACGACCAAAGCATATGTTGCGCTTCTCAATGTGTGACACAAAACTAGGGAGTCTATAAAGGGTCTCCGAAAACCACATTTTACGGCCCTTAAATTAACAGTGTCTGCGATATACCCAGAAAACTAACTTCGTTCTGATAAACGTATGGAGGAATGACAAGCCCCTAACCATTGGAACAGTATCTCAATTGATAACGTCTGGTTATTAACACCGAAGACCGTTCGAATAGCGGGTACTTCTGCTAGTCAACGTATATATATATATAATATATTGAATGGGCGCCTGGGTGGATTTTCTTTTCTGACTGCAAATGCCTGGATTTTCTACAAATCTTTAACGAAATAATTTAAAACGTTGATAATATTTATAGCCCGTCACAAAAATCCGACACTACAAAGCAACAGTAAGGAATGCTGTCTTGTACGCTGCAGAAACTATGACAGGTATGGAGCCGAAAAACTGGAGAAGGAGGAGAGAAAAATACTGGGACCGAAAAGGGGAGATGAAAGATGGGTACGAAGATCAAGAAATGAACTATACAAAAATATGGGGACTATCCCCGAAGAAATAAGACTGAAAAGAGCACGATTTGATGGGCATGTGATTAGTATGGATATGGGGAGATTGACTAGAAGGATATGGGGGGCAACAGGGAGGACAAGAGGAAGAACAGGAACCAAATGGGTGGTTGAACTAAGGAAGAACTGGACTGAGAAGGGGATCAAGGTGGAAGGGACAGAGAACTGGAGAAATAAATATTCACTAACTGATATAGCGGAACTGACTGACAGAGAAGGATAGCATAAAAGGATTGAGAATCATCAATAGGGAAGACAAGAAAAGAGGACACTAAAAGATTTCCTAGGAAGAACGGGAAGAAGACAGCGGATGAAGAGGTTCTGGGAGGAGAAAAGGAAGCAGAACCAAACCATGGCAAAGCTGCCCGTAGTCCCATAGCGGCCATAGCGAAACAAGAAGAAGCGCGTCACAAATTCTTACTAGCTATGATAGTTGGTCGGTTCCTCAGTGGAGGGGCTGCGACAACGTGGTCATGTAGCCCCATGTACTTTGGGTGTGTGTAGAATCTGTCTGATAACCGGTGTTAATTGTGATGGCTGTATTAAGTGAGTTATCTGTGATTCAGGTAAGGACTGCAGGCTATCAATTTATCAAGTAGTTCCTACTTTTGCTACCAAATGTTACCGTCCACGACACCTAGCTTCGGACTTGGCCACTAGATGCCATTGCAGTCAGCACCTGGCGGCGAACGTTGGAACCAATATAGCATTATCAAATAATTTTACCTACAAATTTTGGCTTCATACAAGTGCAGTTAGTGGAAGGTTCTTTTTCATGCCATAAATCTATGACATGGGACCGACGGCGTTACTTCCCCTCCGAAGGAAGGCATACTGAGGGATTTTTAACGCTCTTAAAAATCCGACGACTTCGACTGGGTCTTAACCCGTGACCTTGGGCATACGCTCAGCAACTATGCCACCGAAGCCGCCTTGCTAGATATGAGCATGTAACTCTACATCGAGTGAGAATATAATTTCAAAAATTGATACCGGAACTCAAACACCTACATCAGATCCAACACAAACCATATCGATCTCACCCGTCGTCTCATCTCGTACGCGTATGTAAATAAATTTGGAAGTGGTTTTGTGCTCAGGTCAAGTTGATATAGCATGATTTGTCATTGAGCTATCATAGTTACATTAGCTAAGAGAAATACCGAAACGAAATTGGACTTAATACAAGTAGAGGGCATGTTGGTGCAGTGTTCAAGCTGCTTTCTTCTCACAAAGGCCAATGCAAGTGAGATTTTTGAAATGAAACATCACGTCCTGTGATTCAGATTCCTCGTCAAGTGACGCATGATCGCGATATTAACGGTCACGTAAAACTAACAAGCAGAGGAGACTTGGTTAAAATCCCCAATATTCTGGCGTTGATGGTAAATGTGATAAATTAAGAGAAAGGGTTTCAACAATTAATATAGAATTTAAATGGGTACATATTCAATTCTTAAAATCAATATTTCAACTGACCTGGGCTGTCTAAAAGGTCTGATACAAAATGTGGCGCTACGGCTGTACTCGCAATATGATGTCTGATAATAAGATTCATTACTAACATTAGTGAATTACCGAACCACGTGAAAAATGTTAATTACAAGTATTTCCGTGACCTACTTATCTTAAAATTTAGGATTCAATGTTTATTCCTCTAATTAGACCTGTTTAGAATGCTGGTAGCACTGACATTATACGGTTTAGTCAAGATTTGCATTATAAGATTTACCTAATCAGCATGTTCGAAATTGCTTCCTTACATGGATTTTGAGATATTGAGAGTAATAATACTGTAATAATGTTATTGGTTTTATGACCCTTTTAACTATCGTGGCTTTTAGAGATGCTGGGGTGCTGGAATTTGGCTCCGAAGGCGATCTTTAACGTGCTAGTAAATCTACTGACACGACTCACTCGCATTTGCGCACCCTGAAATGCCAACTGGCTGCGCCAGGATTTGATCCTGCAACCCTGGGAACAGTAGGCGAGAACGTTACCGCGATGTTGAGAGTCCATAGTTCAATGCCCAGGGAGAGTTATTGTGTTGTTGGTAGGACTGAGAATGTGCACAAGTTTATCTTATGGCATACATGTGTATACAAAATCCGGTAGAAATCCACTAAATGTTATGGAAGTTACATCCAGTTCAACACGGAACACATGAACGTACATAGCATTATTTTGGTAACACTGATACATACGTGATGCTCAAAATTCGACTGCAATATTATGGCATTACAGTACTTATATATAGAGTTTCAAACTGTTTGTATTACCAGCTTCTACGATATTTTGTCTAAGGCTCAAATGTTCTCAGAATGTTACTAGGCAGTTGGTAGCCCTGTGGACTTTTTAAATAGGCATGCTTATGTTTATGTCTGCTATGACATACCGTGAACATGCAAATCTAGGTATAAATCCATAAATGAGTATGGCATGTGCATTCAGTTGAACATCATACGCTTGCTTAGAATTATGTTGGTAGCACTAACGTTGACTCTAAATATGCCTAAAACATCATGGACTCACACTGAGCTAAGTTTGAAGTTCATTCCATACAGCTATTCCGTGACATTGACTCTACGATTCATGCAGTTGGTAGCAATGGTGAATCGCATAATAAGCACAGTTATAAGTTCTAAATCTTACATTGCACATACAAGAACATTTGGATGATAGCCATTCAGATATGTTTGATCCATTATTTCATTTTTCTAACAAATATCGTTTAGGTGTTGAAAATGTACACATCTCTTTTAATTGGGTTGTATCTAATTATGTATAACGTTTTCATCATATTTCAGGTATTAACTAATTATTCCCTCGAATGGAAAGTTAAATGAGTTCCCGTGAGCTCACGTTGCCATGATAACGGCTGACCATTTCTAGATGTTTCCCCGAGCAGGAATCTGGTTTTCTAAATTTTTGAAAACTGTTGATACTAACGCCTTAAAACGTGTTTTGTGGAGTCGCTTTGGGACTTCCCGAGTTTTGTTTCTTGCATCGTGAGACTTAATATATGAGCATTCTCTGGCACGTCTTCGACAAATTCAACATTGCACCTATAGTAGCATATAATGCTAATGTGCCAAAAGGTCCAAACCTTGGGAATGGAGAAGGCTGTGCAAATATCAGGAAGAAAGTGTTATTCGCAGGGTTCTTGAGGATAACTATGCAAAGTTTAGTTCATTATGGTGAAACTATATATATGTAAAAGGAACAGACAGGCATACTTTATGCTTTATATAAACAGATGACGGTTATATTAGATTATTGATAAGGAGAGGTTCCATATAGTCATACAGTACTTCACTGGATTCATATCGGTAATATTTGGGGGCCAGTAATCAATATGCTGCAGCTAAACGGCTGGCTAACAGGTTGTTGCATAGTATACTTGAAACGCTGCTGATATTAGACTGTTACGGTTAACAGTAACATTTACTCAATAATCTACTAATAGACGCGTTTTGTAGCAAGTTTTCATTCGCATATTCTAAGTTGTTTGAATTTGTTTTATTTAGCCAACTGAGTTTTGATGTCTCATATCAGATCTGGACACTTGTTTTACTGTTCATAATCTACTACATTAACAGTTGCTGCACACGTGATGAATAAATTTCTAAATGAATGCATACATGTCGCCTGTTTACGACTTATTTATTAATGTTGAACATTTTTCCTTGGATTCTTATTTGTCTTCTTGTAGAGACGACGCTATTTGAGAACGGAACAGCGAGGCGTGCACGGAGAAGTGACAGACATTCATATCAAGTGCCTGTGAGATGTTATGTGACACTGATATACAATAATGTGGAACACTTATTTCTGCAGTGATGTAGTGAACAAGATAGCTCCATAGTGGGCGAGGAGCAGTGAGACATAGTGACAGTGAAGACAATATACTGCATTTGATACAGAGGACCATTCCTCTCACAGACAGTAAATACTCGCGTACTTTGGTCCGTGGATGAAGAACATCGTGATCGCCCAGCCTCCGTGGTCATTTACTGCAATCAGGGAAACAGCCAGTAAATATACTCTTTCTTAAATCCATTCAAGTGTTGTGATCAGTAAGAAAAGGAAGGTGTGCTAAGATCTCGGTGATAACAGGTATGGTGCTGTTATAAAAATAGAGCTCTATTATTGGTTAATTTTAATCAAACTCCCACACGTTATTTAACCAAATTTAAAGAGTGACGTTTTAGTGGAATGGTCATTATAGTTGCTCAGTCTGTCTCATAGGAATGTCACACTAAAGAGCCTAGGTGTGAATTAGGTAGTGGTGAGGGTTGTTTTAAGCGGTGGAATATCGAGGTTATCTACCTCTAATAGATGTTGCTTAGATATTTTTTACCCCGAGGTAGAAACCTCAGGTGCTGTGTTTCTAGCAGGACAATGATATATCTGGTGTTGCGTACTCACTTCACCTACGTACGAATTGCGGTTAGATCTTAGATCAGACGAAAACAGCTAAATCAATAAGCAGCAATTAATGGTAATATCGGGGTGGATAGGGAAAAGAAATCAAAATATATTACAAACAATTCCACTGAGGCAGTGACACTAACATAGCTTTGAGCGGGCCCCTTCCCTGAAGTGCATACAATAACATCATCATCACACTGTAGGGATATTGTGATATTAAAAAACGCTCTACCAGCGACTTGGTATAATACGAGTATGCACCCACGTCCACTATTAAGAAAATTAAAGCTAATGCACTCCAAGTCAAATCATTGTCCTCGGAAAGTGCGGTATCTTATTACATCACACTCACTGAGATACCAGGCATTTATAAACAATTATATTACTGGTGACCCTTTGGGGGAACCACGACAGTTGGAATGAAGTTCACCGTTATTTGGTGTCCTCGATATTGACTTCGAAACCTTAGATTTTCAGGAAGAGAGGAACAGCAAACACAAAGAGTTCAATGATTGTTCCAAATACTGTAAAACCTGCATTTAACGGAATCGAACGGGACCAGAAAATATCTCCGTAGGTAGGTCCATGCTAAAATAATCAAACCATGGTCATGCATATTAATGACAAACGGAGAAATAATAAAATGGTGTACATCGCTTAGTCAGTGTAGTATTTACATATTTCTGCTGCGAATTAATACAGTACTGTATCACTTTTACTCTCGTGTTGAGATCAAGCTCAACTCTTGTTGCTTTAGAAGCCATAATGACTACTGCCGAACTATGTCAGTAATGTAAGTTGTGTTGCCTCAGTAAAAAGCTGAATTCTAAACTGGTTGGCAAGAGCCAAGATAAGGACAGGCATTTGTTGATTGACAGCTCAATAAAGCGAGCATTGGGAATGGCTTGGGGGAGAAGGACACAGGCAATTAGCCGTGCAGATTGATGTGTGAGTTGGAGAACAAAAGAAGTAAGACCTATTTGCACAATCCTTGTTAGATACAGAATCAACTGTTACAGCAGACAAGGTAGACTTGCACAGTGTACCTGGAAATTTTCTAAACACTGCATTCGGGAACTTGGCATTTTCCGTTAAAATGCGTATTTTAATTTCCGTTGTAACACAGTTTCCGTCTTCTTCTTCTTTTCTTCTTCTTCTCCTCCTCTAGTGGTCAATCCGAGGATTGGTTTGCAGCAAATCTCCACTCCGCGTTTTTCCGCGTTCCTTTTCATTTCTCCCACATCTTCCTAAATTTATACCTCAAGCGTGGTCTTCCTCTAGATCTCTTTTCCATCAACGTACTCCTCTATGATTGTCTTCAGGATTCCTTCATGTCTCAATAGATGGCCTTGAAGGTGTATTCTCCTTTTAACAATTGATTTCCACAAACTTCTCTTCTCACGCACTCTTTTCAAGGCCTCTTCATTTGTAAACTTGTCAATCCATTTTATTTTTGCTTCCGTATAATGCAGGGAATATAACACGCTTCTCACCCCTACATTCACGGGACCGTCAAATATTTCCGTTTAATAAAGGGTCCATTGAAGGCAGGTTTAACCGTAGCTTTCGACTTCCATTTTAAAAGAACGACAGTGTTGCCCAAAGAAAATGAAATGAGCTTACAAGTCAACATTGAAATTTTATAGCCAGTTGGTAACATCAGGAGTTGCATCGTGAATGTATTTAGGGCTTCCAGGGTAGGAATGCAGAGGCGAACATGCTCTCTATGATATATGCAATACAGAGATGAAGATGAAGTATCATTTGCCATGACCAGCTCTCTGTTGATACACCAGCACTATCCTTCAGATTTCTCGTTGGACAAGCGCCGGTGATTTAGATGTTTGTTTTGACTACTCTTTCTTCTGGGATTGGTTATGTCAAAGAGGTCAACCATGAGTGTGTCAGCAGTAACACAGGCTGGTCTCCGACATCTAAGCCGGTGATGTGGTGTGTGATGCGGGTGTTTAGCTTTTCTCAGTAGGGGTTTGTGGCTGAGCACAGGTGACCTATAAATCTACTTGCCTGTGCCACTAATACAGCACATGGTTTGGATTGATTTAGCATGTACTTTTTTACATATGCTCGCTCTAGTCATTTGTCGGGAGGGTACGTGTCAGCCTCGGGATTAGAGTCTGCGATCTACAAAATTTCAGCTACCCATTACACTCATTGAGTGACTTAACGTACCGGGCTACGCTATTGATATTTTCTGGTGCAATTCACATTCAGTTCTAATGTGGTGACAGGATTAAAGCAGGGAGACAGCATCTCCCCCAGCTTGTTTAATCTGGTATTGGAAAAGGCACTAAAGAGGGTGTCATCGATGGGAAGAGGTGTGAGCATTTGCCGACGATATTGTTGTCATAGCAGAGAATGAAGAGGAACTAAAAAGGACAGCTAAAGTGTTAATAGAGGAGGCACAAAAAAGTGGGTATGAGGATAAATCAAGAGAAAACGGAGTATATGGTAGTTACAAGGGAGAATAAAGCTGAAGCGATGGGGACACTAGAGATAGGAAGCTTGCTGTTTAAGAAGACTGGATCCCTCAAAAATCTAGGAAGCATCGTAAATTGGAATAACAACATGGAGGAAGAGATAATGAACCGTAATAAATCTGCAGAGAGGTGCATGTTTGCAATGAATAAACTATTCAACAGTAAACTGTTATCAAGGACATCAAAAGTGCGTGTTTATAAGACAATTGTATGACCAGTATTAACATATGGGGTAGAGACATGGACACTAAGCAAGAAGATGGAGAGGAGAATATTGACCAATGAAAACAAAGTGTTAAGAAAAATCTTCGGGTTGGTGTTAGAGCAGGGAAACTTCAGAAGAAGAAAAAACACAGAAATTCACGCACTGTATAACGAACCGGATGTGATAGCAGTAATAAGGAGCAGAAGAATAGAATGGCTGGGACATGCACTGAGAAGGGAAGAAGTGATGGTAAATAGAGTGCTAAAAGGAAAACCACCCATCGGTAGACCAAAGTTGAGATGGCAAGATGGAGTCAGGCAAGTCTGGAGGCCCTGGGAGCCAACGAGAATATGGCAGAAAGCAATGGAAGAGGCTAAAGAGTGAGGCACTTCGGTTCGTGTGGCCAACTAAGTAAGTAAGTAATTCACATTTTGGAACGAACCTTGTGCGCCCAACTAGAACTAGGGCTAATATTATTTATCATCATAATCAATGTTGGCCAACTAAGGACCACGTAAATAACTCTTCATGATTTCGGTTCCTTTGGCGCCAGTATTCCTTCATTCTCTTGCTCACAGCTTCTTTCTTGTCTCCTGTCCAATGCTGTTTCTTCTTAGTCGCTGTTTCGGGCTCTAGGAACCCCTCAAATTCGTGTATCTTATTTCTGAAAGTGGTTCTGTTGTGGGTGTCTTGATCAGTGATGTTCATTTCTTGTAGAGCCTTCTTGGTGTTAGCAAGCCATTTTTCATAAGAGTTGTCTTTTCTATTGGGCTTATTGAAGTGGTTACAAATTTTCTTAGTGAATGTGTCGTCAGATTCTGCTGCATGTTTTATATACTTCTTTGTTACTACGTAATCTGTAATGTCAGCACATTCTTTTGGTCCGAGAATTTTTCTTAAAATTTTTCGTTTCATTTTTCATTTTCTTCAATGTCTCTTTTTGTTATTAGTCCTAGGCATTCCGAAGCATACAGGCACTCTGGTTGAATTACTGTTTGATAGTGTCGGAGTGTAGTCCTAATAGAAATCGCTTCCTTGTTGTATGTGTTTTTCGTAAGATGGAAAGCAAGCTCAATTTGGTGACTCTCTCTTCTTTGTCGAGTCCGTTAGGTTGGATTATCTCACCAATGTACAACTTTATATTTAACAAAATGTTATTATTTTAAGCCAATAGTGTTGCCTCGACGTACGTTTTCTTAATTTGAAGAAAGGTTCCTGGCGGAGGAGTCGCGTGTCCGCTGTGGTCATGCGAGGGTGCACTGACCTAGATCTGAACTCAGATACGCCAGACCTCACGTGCCAAACACTTTCCCAAGACACTACAGCTAATGCGAGCAGGCCGCGTGGGTCTGATTCCAATCTTTTTAAAATGGCTTCCTCCATGCCTTTTGACAATGTAGGTCAGGTGAATTTCATTATGAAATCGTGTCTGCGCTTGGAATATCCTACTGATGTGGAGACATTAGCAGCGCTGGTACTTTGATGGCTTAGGTTAGTGGTGACACTCTCGCACTGTAGGTGCACAACTTGACCGAGAGTGTTGGGATATGGTGATATTTTTCGTTTGTTTGTGACCATATGGAATTCTACAAAAGCATCGTTGCACTCATGTAATATTTTTTTACGTCGTAATGTTACTTGTGCGAACATAGGATTGTGAGCAGAAAATAGTATTTTATGTAATTATTATTAACAGAAAAGCGCACGAATGTGCATTACGTAGATTTACACTAGTTTAGTTCTTGCTATAATCGCACAGTGATTTCTGTTTTTTTCTCTTCACATTTTGTGATGTGTTACATGTCACAGAACACACGCAAAGTTCATTAGGGGGTGTTAGGACATGTCCTTACGTATTTTATAGTGGTACCCGTTCACTGCTAGTTTTATCACCACATGCCTTAGTCTCTGATTGGCGTTGGTCCAGTTCCGGTCGATCATGGCATCCGTGCTGTAGAATTCTAGAGGAATGTCATCTCTCTACTAGACGTGCTTCAGCCTTTTATAGCCTATTTTCATTAAAAAAATAGGGTTATGAGATCACATTTTGTCCGTGTGTTTATAGGCCTATATTTGTGTGTGTGTGCGTATGTGCGTGTGTGTCCCTAATGAAATCTAAACGGCTGGAGCGATCTCAATGAAACTTGGTAAGGTCATAGTACTATTTGATCCCAAACGTGCCCCTTAAATTTTATTACGTCTCACCAATCCAACATGGCGGCTGTGTGAAGTATTTAGCCTGCATTCTATATCTCCGAAAATGTTACTGATATCACCCTGAAATTTTGTACGGTGATGAAGGGCACTACTAGAAGTTCACATATTTAACTTTTAAAAACCTGTTAATTACAGAACGAACATGGTGGCCATGCAAATTTTAAACAATTAAATTGACTTTTCTTGCGATTTAATCATCCGAGCGCAGTGAAACATTGTACGCAATAATCGTCATCTAATTGTACATAACTCCATGGCCTACTTATATAAAAATCCAACATGGCAACCATCCAAAATATTTAGACGGTTCTCAACATCTATTAATCTATGACAGCAATCAAACTGAAATATTTTATGTTGATAAAGGCTATGAACATAAGCTCATCTATGGGACTTTCAATAACCTAGTAAGCACAAATATAACATGGTGGCGACGCGAAATTTAAATATTTACACGGACGTTTCTCGCGATTTAACCATTCGAGCGTAGTGACACTTAGTATGGTACATGCTTATACACATTTTAATCCACTGAAATCCAATTTATTTCAATTGTTTTATAACCTCTAGATGACAGCTGTGCGGAAATTTTAAAATCTTGTTTTTATTTTTTATTTCGTGTGTCCAAATAATGCGATTGAAGTTTGAATTATACACCTACGTAATAATTTCCATGTATTAGGCCATAACTCTATGGCCTACATATATAAAAATCCAACATGCCGACCATACGAAATATTTAGACGGTTATCACTATCTACGAATCTATTACAGCAATCAAACTGAAATTTTGTATGTTGATAGAGGCAATTAACATAAGTAGGATATATGAAAGTAGGCTATTTAGTTTTTCTCGGAACTATTTGTTATATAATTATACAACTGCATAAAATATTTAATTGAATATAATATAATACTTGAAGACTCGTACTGCTTCTCAGCATTCATTTCAACAATCCTATACCATTTCTTCCGCACGACATTTTGCTGTTCGCATACCTTTATGCTAATGTACGCCTCGTAGTGTGGTTGTTTCAGCTGTGTTTTTCTACCCCGGAGATCTGTCTTCGATTCCCAGCTCTGTCATAAAGTTTCATTCTGGTTTCAGGTACTGGAACGGTATCGATGACACGCAAGTTATGCAAGTGGTGTCAGTTTCGAAAACATGCTCCTGGGTGATGCGGTCTGATGAGTCCTCCTCGTCATCATCATCACTGTAAATTATTCTATCTCAACGAATAAGAAGAAACCCTCCGACAGAGGATTAAAAAGTACGCAGTGGCGTCGCTAGTGAGGTGGAGGAGGCTGACCTGCCTAGGCGATCCAAGCACAGTTCATCCACGTACTTTGGTATGGACATCACGACACAAGGGAAATTATAACATTAAATTGGATGCATAATGTTATTATTGTTTTTATGTGCCACTTAGTGGAAGTCTGGGTTTGGTTAAATAGTTTGGTTGCTAGTGATTAAAATGTTTTATTTGGTGCTGGTTTCTGCTTCCTGAACATTACAAGAAGTGTGACGTTCGGTTGTGAACAATCTGACTGAAGTATTTTTGTCATTATTAAGTTTTGCATTCCAGAATTCCTTTTTGAATTTATAGGACCGTTTATTTGACATGGACAAAAGCGACGACATCGACAGTCTGCACTACACACATCGGTGTCATTATGGGAAGGGTAGACTACAGCATTGAAAGTCTGGGCGATAGACGCTCTAAGCTCAGTCGTGTGACAGGATGAAGATCATAGTCACCAGTGATCGGGTTTGACAAGTGCGACTTAAGAGTTATTCTACCGAAAGTGTGAAGAAGTGATTGGAAGGGGCAAATTGTTTTGATATCTTTTATAGAGTATTGAATTGGAGGTATGGCAATCATTCTATATGTTTCCTGTATCATTCATACAAAAGCTGCTGCAAGGATTTCTGTGATATTTACGCGGTGCAGCCTACATACTGTTTTCTAGGAAACTCATTTTGCTACATGTCATTTCGATATTTCAACCATTCCGAACCCTTATCACAAGATATAAGAAGGAACCGAGAGTTAAAAATCGTGTCTTATGAGAGAGAAAACAGATATTGCCACCGTGCAATACGAGCCAATGTTATAGCTGGAAAGCTACATACGTTCATGAAGCATAAGATGCCAAACAAATAGTCTGTTGTGTTCTTTCCGAAGGCGTTTTGTGGATCATTAATGTGGCGATAAAATGTAAATGACAAAATGATTAATACTGATATGTGGAATTTGTTGTATGGTTTATATATCTCTTTCTTTTCTGAGTTTCTCATTTCTATATTAATTATATATTAATTTTCTTTTTAGATCTCTCCTACTTCAAGCTGGTTTCGAATCAAGACTTATATCTTTCTTATTTAATATATTTTTGTAACAGATCTGTTTTCTTTTAATTTTTATGTGTTGTTTTTAACTTTTAGACGATTAATATTTTTAGAATTATTTTTGATAACAATTTCTGTTGTGGTAAATTTGTTAAATGTAAGTTCTTTCACCTTTTATTATTAAACTATGTTAAAGAAACCGGTACAACATTAAAAGTACATCATATATTGACTAAGGTTTTAATCTTCTTATTAGCCTAAATTAAAATTTGCCAACAAGAAACAGGGCGTTTTCATGTCCTTTCATACTGAATTTTATTCCCTGCACTTCAATGGTTTTACAACCGGGTGAGTTAGCCGTGGTCGTTACGGCGTGGCTGCAGGCAGTCGCTCACATCCGGGAGGCGAGGAGGTTCGAATCCCCCCGCCGGCAACCTTGGAGATGGTTTTTTGTGGTTTCCCATCTTCCTTCCTGGCAAATGCCTAACTATAGGCCACAGCCGCTACCTTCCAACTCCTCGTCCTTACACTCAAACTTTCCTCCCCAGACAACACTCCACACGCGACGGTACTTGTAGCTCACCCCATGGTGTCCGCATAGAAGCAGCAACAAACTGGCGAGCGGAACATGTCCTCGAACACTCCCGGCACTCAAAACCATATGCTAAAAAAAATGGTTTTACACAATGGGCCATACATCTCCATTAAATAATAATGACAATATTTATATTTGACTGCTACTACCAATGGGCTTCTGCTTAACAGCCGCTGCGTTTTATCCTATGAAGGGATAAATAAGGAGTATTCACGAACTCAATATAACTTGATAATTACTGGGGCAGTAGTTTCTGTCTTGCCATGACATTGAACTGGGGGAACGCACTGCTCACACGCGATAACCTCACTTCTAGAAATAGCAAGTTATTTCATGTACAATACAGTAATTGTTGAGTTCCCAGAATACAGACGGATTATATTAATAGTAGATGATAATTATGAGGGGTAATCTTCTATATTCAAGACAGGGTTGTGCAAAGTGGAGACACGCCCTGTCAACTGAATTAAATGATCAATTCTTTTTGCTTCCTTTGAAGTATTTTGATATATAGACTTACAGTAAATGCCGTTAAGAATTCTTCTATGAAGACATAATACACTGAAATATATTTTAAAATCCTAACAAGTTAGTTCCGTGAAGAACTAAATAGCCTATTTTACATATACTCGTATTCTACTTATGTTAATTGCCTCTATCAACATACAAAATTTTAGTTTGATTGCTGTAAGAGATTCGTAGATATTGAGAACCATCTAAATATTTCGGATGGTCACCATGTTGGACTTTTATATATGTAGGTCATAGAGTTTCGTATTATTAGATGACGATTATTGCGTGGATTCATTATACAAACGTTGACTTCGATCGCATGATTAGTACACAAGAAATAAAATCTTAATTTTAAAATTTCGTATAGCCGTCATCTTGAAGTTATGTAAACAGTTGAACTAAATTAGATGTTAGTGCACTACAGTGTGTTTAAACATTTGCTGTACCAAGTTTGACATCACTCGTATGGTTAAATCACGAGAAACGTCTATTTAAACGTTTCAACTTCACTTGGCCACCAAGGTTTCTGAAAAATACATAGGTGAACTTCTTGTAGTGCCCTTTGTCGCCGTACAACATTTCAGTGTGATATCAGTAATAGTTTTGGAGATTTAGAATACTGGTGAAATATTTCGCACAGCCACCATGTTGTATTGTTGTGACGTAATAAAATTTGAAGGGCACGGTCGGGTCGGACAAAGCAGTAATATGACCTTACCGAGTTTCATTGAAATCCCTTCAGCCGTTTAGGTTTTATTTGGTGGACACACACACACATACACACGCACACACGGACAAAAAGTGATCTCCTAAGCCTATTTTTTCATGAACGTAAATAGGCTAAAATATGCAGTACACTACACAGATATTCTAATCACTAATAATCACTAATAATAATCAACTGAATAGCGTAGTGCATCTACAGGGGAAACCACTATATCTTTACAATGGAGCGCTTAATAATACTGGAGCGCTGCAGGATGGCGATAAGGGTGTGCCCTTTCTCACAGACCATATGCTGAAGCACACGCCACAATTTGTAGTCCAGAGGTCAGGACCACTAGATAACCAATCAGCAGAAGGAAGTTTCATTCCGAGTCTCTGCTGTATTGTTGGAGTCTCATGAATAGGCTCAAAAACCTGATGAAATTTCCAACCCTGATCATAAAAAATTGTTATTGAGATTGACCACGGTCTCCAGGACTGGTTCTTCGTACTCGGCTTGAAGTTTTAACCTATTTCTGTAATAAATGGGCTCAATATAGTGCCATTGTAATTAATCTCCACAGCTCTGTCGACACGCCATGGATTAAGTTGGCTTCCGACGCTTTCTACCCTCGTGACATAGTTGTTTGAGTTGTTGAAGTTTCCGTGAACTTCTAACATACAGCCGGTCCATTTGAGAGCTGTAAGCCTCCTCAAGAGTGGTGGTTTCACCTGGAAATACACAGCGTTTATCAGTTGATGTGACAATATTCCCGATCCACTTTCTGACGGCATTTCCAGTTCAGAAATAAAGAAGAACTAAATAGCCTACTTTCATATATTCTACTTATGTTAATTGCCTCTATCAACATACACAATTTTAGTTTGATTGCTGTAAGAGATTCGTAGATATTAAGAGCCGTCTAAATATTTCGGCCACTGACAATGATGATGAACTTACGGCGAGTGTTGCTTGATCAAAAATAATTTGTGAGTCAATCAGAAAAAATAATAAGATCCCATTGCGATACTGTAAGATTCACTGGTAAGGAGGGACTAGAGGATGCAAAAACTATGGTCCTCTTTTACTGTTGAAATCTTCATAGCATGTGTAGAGTTGAATTCGATCGCGTAGGTTCATCCTGAATCAAGCGATGTTGTGGTAGAGAAAGATGCTTCTGTGTGCCCTTCATAATCTTGGTGGATTTTGAGAAGTGTTTGAAACTCCCATTAGTTTCCTGCATGACGAAATGAGACTCTGAATATTTTTGAAGTGAAAAGTTGGAATGTATGAGCTTGATACGACAGGTGGGAAAAGTGTCCTAACGTCATAGCATTTACGACATTGCGACCCTTATCATCAATCACGGCCATTAATTTATTAAATAAACCCCAAGCTTCTGAAGGTCTCTTTAAAAGAATTGCAATATTTTCACCAGTATGGCTCACTTCTTGAAATGGTATCACTTCAATGTAAATGTGTTTAAGACTATAGTCCAGATCTACAAATGAATGCATGCTGTTGATATCCACATATTCGTCGAACAGCTGCGCTATTCGCATTGTAGTTCATTTGTTGCTCTTCTTTCTACTTCTTCGTACAGTTCTGGAATGATTTGATTAGATATGTGCTTACGAGAAGGCATAGTATAGCTATAGCAAATCCATCGTTACTTCCGACTTGACGTTTCAGTGCTATTTAAACATTAATTCACACACCATCCGTTAATGCAATGAACGTATAAAGTTATATCGCTAACATCATTATGTATCAACATTATCAGTTGGTGTCGAAACAGTGTAGCCTACTCCCACAGCAAAGTAGGTGTTGTAACGTGTTTTTCGAGGGTTTTTTATGCCACTGGCATAAGTCAGTAGGAAGCCATTCTATATTTATTTACGCGGCAAATTGTTCAGCCAAGAGAATTTTTCATGTTAATTTATTATTATTATTAATTTATTATAATTATTATTAAAATATTTTCGGAGCATTTTATAAAAATTATAAGCATACAGATAGGTTTTCTATGTCTTAGAAAACGCTATCAAGCAAATTATTACGAACGACAATATCATAGAAAATTATGTGATTGCGGAATTTTACGGAGTTTTCGTCAGTTAGGATATTTTGAGAAACATGAGTCACTGGAAATTCATATACAGGATTTATCTTGTCGGGAAGCATGACGCAAACTTGGGTCGCAGCGTCAAGATAAGGCGAATAGTTGGAACGGAAATCGACTTCATCATTCGCGCGCCGTGTGTAATGAACCAGAGGAGGGGAAGTAGCGGCGTGCTCAGCCAATCAGTGGAGACCACGTAAGCTGGAAGACGGTACCGTGGTGGGGGAGCCAACGTGTGCATATATCGTTCGGCGCGGCGTGGAACGAGGACATTCTGTGAAAGACTTGACGAGTTCGGTTGCAAGCGGGAGTCGCTCCGATGTTCCGTGGAGTGGAGGACTAACTTTTGTAAAACTTAACCAGTGTGGTTGTACGAGTGTTTGGGTCCGATGTACGGACCATAGAATTATCTAATCTACCAGAATATCATCAAATATCGACCGAGATGACGACGTCCAGGAGACTGTGGGAAGCTCACAGCATCATCCAGTACGAGGGAAATGCTTTGGCAATTTCCAGTGGTAAGCGCAAATGACGCAGAAATACGCAATCTCTCATTTCTCTTTGTTTTATATTTCATATTTCAGTAACTTCATAGCTTGGAAATAAGAGTAAAATCAATTTATCAGACTCCGTTTTCACGTAATTTTCTATCGGTAATATTTAAATCGCAACGCTCCAATTTAAATTCAAACTTATTATTATTATTAATTTTGCTATACTTGTTTTATATAATAAATTCAATTCTTTTACAATGCAATCTTTGCTTTCAGTAGGTAGCATTAGATATAGACCAATTCCTTCTCCTAATACAATTGTTTGTTGGGTTAATGATCAAATCATACCATGATCTGAGTGAATAGATTCTTGAAGGTGTTCTACCAGAGCTAGACGTTGTTAAATACAAATTCAGATTTCAGCATTGCGTTGAAGTCTTGGCGCCCATTAAAACAACATAGCTTAGGCATAGGTAAACAGTTACATTTATCACCCAACAGTTAGGGGCAGCCAAACCGCTACACTGTAACCTCACACAACTCCAGAGATTTAACTAAGTCAAAATAAATTACATGGATTGTAGAGATTTATGTACTTTCTGGGAGAGAGCAGGCACGAAGGCGGACCCATGATGAAGGCTATTGCTACGACACTCACAGACATACAACATGCCTCTATACTGAAATCGTAGATAATAAATTAGACACCAGCCACAAATGTCGGCGTTCTAAATTGCAAAGATTTAAATTAAATAAACAAATTTTGTTTTACGATTATTCTTTAGGATTAACCACATCCACACAAGGCTCTCTTTGCACGAGAGAGGAATAATCCCAGCATATCGGATCCTGAGGATGGTAGACAGTGAGTCTGAAATAGCAGTACATCAATGACCTCGATGTTCCATCCCTTAAAACAGCAATCATCATTATCACCAATCTTGTCAATACAATTCTAGTATTCACATCTTGTATTTTATTATAACGCTTAAAGTCTATTACTCGAAGCTACAAGTGAAATTATTCTTCGATATATTATTCCACATCCTATTCCAGAGTAGGGAACTGAGCAGTTGTTGAAATATTATTCTAAGGCACTGATGTCAGTAATGTGGAATGACAGGAGACAGCACACACGTCAGGCACGGCTCACAATCGATCAAGTTTCCAGGATTGTATGGCAATGGGTGTTACGCAACAGCTGAATTAATATGCTATAAGGTCGAAGGTAAGTTTAAACTTCGTACTTTCTGGAGGAGGAATATCGTATGGTACACGTCAACTCGGGCCAAGGTTAGACCCTCAAGGGCAAAGCGTTTATCATCAGGGTAGCAAGGCTCCCACGCCCAGTAATATTTGATGCTTCATGTGGGAAACTACGACTAGAGAACCTCCCAGCAGTCATTCATTATGAACGTAGTCAGCATTGATTACGAGCAATGTTTCTTGACATGCACAGTTGTACGGAATAAGTCCTTGTGTAACAGGTAAAGAGCCCATTTTGCCCACAATTTCACGTAGGTACAGGTGCACTAAACACGAAGGTTAATCGACAAGGCGCTTCATTTACGGATGTAGAGTGCATATCGGAAAGGAGAGGAGTTATCAATAAACAGCACATCCATGAGAGATGTGCTGACAATTACTGAAGAATGATAGACGCTCAGTAGCCTCAATATGTCTAATGGTAAAGTACAGCGGTTCTAAACTTGAATTGGGTTAGGTATCAGAGTTTTTATGGAAGATAGGATATTGCATTGGAGTGACGTCATTTGTGGAGTCCCTCAAGGGTTTATTCTGAGTCCATTCATCAACGATATTTCTCAGTTGCTAATACAGTACGGTATATTCTAATAGGTCTATATCACATCAACGCTGATCAATATATAAGTGTACAGGAGCCCTGAGCAGGTAACTCTTCGCAAACCATACTTGCTCTGCACAAAATAGACTTAAATTCAATCCGGAAAAGACTCAGATAACTACACGAAGGACAGAGATCTTCTTTAAATGAAAGATATGTTCCATAGTTCCATCCGATGCACAGAGTGGATTTCCTGCCTAAAGCAACAAAATTAACTTATTCCAACTAGGTAATAACTCCCTTGTTCGATTATTGTGAAGTTGTGCAATACTCGCCAGTTGGCAGCAGAAATCACACAATTCTTGCAATTGTTTCATTTTCTGCGTGAAACGACCCCAACATGTCTCACCATACCTTCATGACTAAAGTTGCTAGCGGGAAGATAGCTCCATAGCCATTGCTTAGTGCATAATATGTTAAAATATTCGTCACCTCAGTATCTAGCATCCAGGTATACCAAGCTATCAGCTAACGTCTACTCACATCCCTCTAATAGCCTAGTACAGTGATTGGCTCTTCATCACCCAACTACGTAAATCATGCATATGACTCTCGCTTTAACTTCACAGTGTCAGGACGTGATTATTTTTGATGAAGGAACTTAATGCACCAAATTAATTAACTTACATTGTCAGTAATATAAAACCAAAGTACAGATTTCCCATTGCAAGCAGTTTATGAAAATTCAAACTGAAGACAATTATCTCACCTTTGCAAATGAAGAATACTTAATGTTTGTAACGCAACATTCAGCCTACTTCAACTATCTTCTTGTGATATTTAACACGATAAATAGCAATCAATGTGAGGTTCATATCTGCATGTTTTCAGGAGATTACATTACACTTTCTCTGGAAAGCAAAGATTTCAGTTTTATATAAATTACTTACGATTACTTATTAATGTAGGTAAAGCATAAGAGTAGAAAATTACCACCGAAGGCACCTCAAATACCCTGCTTTCCGAGTAGCTGTAGGAACCAATTACACCATGTACAGTCCACGTCTGAAAGTAGCTCATTTGCCAACTTTTGATGTAATGATTGAAATACTGAAGCGTCATACGTTTACCGACAAAAGCTCCTCGCCATATTTCCTTTGTCTCTTCGCTGCACGTTCGCTATCTCGAGGATGGAATCGTTAAATGAGTTAGCGTCACCTGTGTTACACGATAAAGTTAACTTATACCATTTGGTAATATGTGCGATATTTGACGAACCTACATCATTGGACTCCAATAAAGAGTTTAAAGTAACTCAAAACTATAATGATCTTCAGCAAATCTGAAATGTCAAAATCCAATCATATACACTTTCGTTCCGGTTGAGTACATGGAATACCACTACTAGCCTACATAGTAAAAATGTGATGTGTCTTACGTCCCTCTCAACTTATCCGGATTTTAGAGACGCCAGGGTGCCGGGATCCCAAAGGGTATCTTGAACGTGCCAATGCATCTACTGACACGGCTCTCTCGCAAGTGTCAAGTGAATGAGCCAGATTTCAATCATGCAACCTTGGGCACTGCGCTTCCTCTTTGAACTGAACATTGTGTAGCGTGATATCCATTGTTACCAACTAACGATGGAAGTACCCTATATATAGTCGGGGACAGCTTAAATGAGTTACTAGATCAAGACAGGGTAGGCAACATTAACAGCCGTCCCCTATGCCTACGTAAATGTTGGTTTGTGGTTGCATTTCTTGAAGGTAAGTTGTTTTCAGGTGCGAGCACATTGTCGCCAACCCTGCTTAAAATCCCGCCATCTCCAAAGACCATAATACCAGTAAAATTCCGTACGTCACAGTTGCCGACATGTTTCTGGCAATAACTCCCAGAATGCATTTTTCACAAAGTCAGCCAACATAATAATTACGACTGTAACTAATGACTTATTATTTAAATAATTTCACAATTTTCTTTGGAAATTCAAGTCTAATGAAGTTGTAACAAGTTGTACAAGGTAAGTACTAGTAATATACATCGATTAAAACAGTTTATACAGTTATTATAGACTCTTGATATGTGTTTGTCAAATCCACTTGTCTGAGATGTTTCGAAGCTTTTATTTAATTAATTTTTGGATAAATTCTTATTTAGATTTCATCATGACGCCTAAAAAATACGAGAACAAGATTGGAGATGGATTGGAGTAACTCTACAAAGATCACTACAATGGTTTTAGGCCTAAGCATTGGATCAACCATCTTCTTGCATCTCAATAGGGATTTGCCAACAGGCTTTCAACAGCTTGTCTCAATTCTGCCTTCATATATGTACCAAGTAGGGTACATTTGTCACGTGGTGACTGTTTGTATATGGTTTCTTGTATTCGTAAGCAGATCGAGGTAATTTCTTCGTGTCTTTATACATAAGTAATAAGTTTTACTCATTGATGGAGTGTAAAATGAGTAAAGGCAACGTATATTGCTCAGTTTACGGTTGTAAGTCGATGCATAAAAGAGGGCTGCGGATATAAGTTTTCATCACTTTCCAAAAGATGTAAATAGCAATAGTCAAAAGGTGACGATACCAAATAAATACGGGCGACAGGAGCGGGTTGGACCACTCACCACTACACTCACTGACGACAGGACGGGTTGTTCACTGTTTGCGCCGAGCCAAGCCGTACCAAGACAGCTAGGCCTACACCAGCCGACTGCAGCCAAGCTTCATCAGTCAGGTATCCTTCCCCCTCCCTAGTTCATTTCCAATTACCCTACCAACCGCCATCACCTCGCTCTGCGATATCCGAGCCATTCCACTACGAGTCATATAGGCCTAATTTGACTTCGCAGGGTAAATATCTACTCTGCGAGAACCTGCTACCAGTCCGATATTCTACACCAAACCCATCAGCTAACCATCTAAATCAAGCAATTCCTGTGTCCCCCGAGCTTTAATACAAGTTAAACTCATCCCTTCGCCCTACCAAGCAGCAAATAATTTCTACAGTCTATGGTACAGTGAGCAAACTCAAATATAGCTTTTAAAGTAACAGCGCCATGACTCGAACTGCTCAAAAACAGATACCAGCAGACAACCGATGCTTGATAATATGCAATTGACACATAAAATCCAGTGGAACACACAAATTAGAACACGTGTATCGCACAGTTATACATATATACAATTGAAAATAACACTGTCATTATTTTAGGGACCACATTTACTGATTATAACCGAAAAATAAAAAGTGTTCCATATCAAACGCGTGTTATTGAGTATTTTTACCCTACTTATCCGGACCGACCGCAGCGCCCCAAGTGTTAGTTTGAGTTGCCAATACATGCAAGAAATGAGTACGGTACTTATCAAAAATAAAGAAATAATAAGCTAATATGTACCCTACTATTATATTTCTCTCCTACTCCTAAATCCTTCTCTGAACACTCATTTTAAAACAGAATGGTCTGCATTTTTGGACTAATTATAAAAATATAGCCTATAAGAAGAAATGAACATGCTCATCTTTAGCTCCCTGGAGAAAATATTTGAGTAAGTATTAATGTTTCTGTTCTTATGCATTTTATGTGATGCTTTAAAAATCAATCTAGAAGAGATAATTTAAGTTAACTTCACTACCATAATACTGCATAAGAGTTACTGTCGAGGACTGATGACCAAGATGTCCCTAACTTGAGCAAGGACTGCTTCACAACTTCATGTGAAACGTATTTTCGTAAAAGAGCCTTTACTTAGTTTGGATCATTTGCGATTACGTGTTACATGGATGTGTGTGCTGACTTTTTGGTGTTAAATGATGTAAGTTGGCAACACCAAATGTGGCGGCCATGTTGGTTTTCTAGTAACTTATTTAAGGTGTCCTGGACTATAGAAAGTCTGAAATTGACAATAATCATGTTATAACACAGTGATGTGTTTGTTGCAACTCCACTTAAACTCTGTGTGTATCCGCGAGTGTCAGCATACTGACATTTCTGCTCATGTGATGTACTGGCAGTACAAGCTGCATCTATACTGTGTGCACATGATAAAGCGAAACATTAGTAAGTGGAAGTCAATTCATCCTGTGGACGTTGTTAAGCTGCTGAAGGATGAGTTGTGTCGAGCGTACACACCTAAATGTAAAATATATTGGTGTGGTGGATGACCAGTTTGCATGTATGTTAAGTGACCTCATAATGCTCAAATACAATGGAGACTTAACATAACGGGGACACCAAATAAGGGATAGTGGATTGACGGTAAAGTGAAAACTGCACGTTGTATGAGATCATCTCGCCAACAAAAGAAGGACATATAAGAAGCAATGTGCTACGGTGTATTGGCGTAATAATAGAAAATATTTATGAAGATCATTATACCCACCACTATGCTCTATAGAATACTCATGAACCACTAGAGGTGCATTGTTTCTTCTCATTTTTTAATGCATAGAGTTGTTTGATAAAGCGCTTAAAACAGTGGAAACAAAATAATTGTGGATCTGATGAATCTTGTGATTAAGAATGATGCGGGCCATTTCGGCGATTCTTCTCCGTTACTCTGTAGCGTTTTCTCAGCTACGTCAGGTTCTCTACAGAGGCGGTCATCCAAGCACCACCAAATAAGTAAACGTGAAAGTTTGAAGGGATTTCTAATATACACAGTGCCGTATCCTAACAAGATATTGGTCGGTTTTACCCGTTCAAGTTGGTCTACTTCCCTTACAAGA
Organism: Meconema thalassinum; assembly: GCA_946902985.2. Lineage (NCBI taxonomy): Eukaryota > Metazoa > Arthropoda > Insecta > Orthoptera > Tettigoniidae > Meconema > Meconema thalassinum. The sequence goes on from OX336388.2 coordinate 1,636,368,405, forward strand.
CAAGAATATGTGACCATGTTCTTAACTTATGGAGAATATTTTCTGAGATAGGTTAGTTCCTCAGTTTAGGAGCTGAGACAACGCGGTCATGTAGCCCCGTGTACTTTGGGTGTGTGTAGGATCTGTCTGATAACCAGTGTTAATTGTGATGGCTGTATTAGTGTGTGGTATCTGTTTTTAATTCAAGTAAGGACTGCAGACATTCAATTTTCTAGTAGTTCCTACTTTTGCAACCAAACGCCACCGTCAACCGACAACTAGTTCTGAACTTGGTTACTAGAAGCCACAGCAGTCGGCTCCTGGTGACGAACGTTGGGACCTAAGAGCGTTAGTCAAATATAACCTATAATGTAGCTTCACATAAGTGTAATTAGTGGAAGGTTCTTTTACATGCCATACATCTATGACATGGACCGCCGGATTTACTTCCCCTTCGAAGGAAGGCATACTGAGGGATTTTAACGCTCTTAAAGAATCCGACGACTTCGGCTGGGTTTGAACTCGCGATCTTGGGCACAGAAGCTCAGCATGCTACCAACTACGCCATGCTACCGACTACGCCATGATACCGACTACGCCATGCTACCGACTACGCCACCGAAGCCGCCTTTCCGAGATTAAATACGCGTATAAGAAATCACTCGAAATGTGCATTATTTCAGGCTGAAAGGGAAACACTAACATGTAACGTTGTTTACAAAGTTTCACTAAATAAGTGCTCAATATCAGGATAAGAAATACATTTAATACAAAAAAATAAATAAAGAAAGCATGGCAATTTGAACCCTTGACATCCTTTTGAAGGAGTTGATATCGCCAGGGCCCTGCCATTCCTATGCCTCCACACAAGATTCTATTTGACACGAATTGTTATCCTGCTATTTATTTGATAGGGCTAGTTTTCACAATGAAACAATAGACAAACTGATATAAGCAGCATGTTTTCAGTAGAACACACAACATATCGTTAGATTTGTCCCTTAATAAATAATCTTCAAAGTCTCTACAAAATTCATTAGTCTTTTTCCTTATACATTGTCGTAAAATAACTCTAGAATCGTCTAGAATTAGAGACTTGTCACTAAGGTTGGTAATACAGACAATATGACAGTGGGTCGTAGCTCACAATACAACACAGCACGTGACTTGTATCGACCAACCCTGCGTGAGGTCACTATTCCCGTTACCGCACGAATGATTTTAGAATTCCCGTGGCTTTCTCCCTGAATTCCAAGACGAACAAAGTGTGTTGGAATCTACCGGAATTGTATCCTCAAATAATGATGTTTTATGTAGGGACTTGAGACATCGTAGTCATCAGCTCCGTATACTGGGTGTGTGTGGAATGAGCTTGATAACCTATGTTATTGTATGTACTGGCGTGTGTATTTGTAATTGGGTCTAGGATGGGGAAGGTACCATCCCACCATTTGCCAGGAGCAGGAGTGCGATACTACGGAAAACCACTTGTAGTATGGCTAAAATAGGAATCAAACCAATCTCTCGCCACTTGTCTTCTCCAAGCTGAGTGAATCCTATTCCTGCCCTCAGACCAGAATTACGTTTCTTCCCGGAGTCGAGAATCGGACTCTGTGCTTTTAGGACAGGAGATTTAGCCTCTCAAACTCAAGATCAGATTAGTTGTCTTCGACACCTCATGGAGAGTATAAACAACAGAGGGAAGGAAGCATATCTGGCATTCCTTGACATAACAGCTGAGTTTGAGTCGGTATATAAAGAGGAAATATGGAAAGTACTGGAAATTTTACCGATAGGAAGAAAGTTGATGAGAGTAATTCAAAGTGTGTATAAGGTGGTCAAGGGATTAGTGAGATTGTATGGACAATTCAGGATGGGCAGAGGAGTGAATCAAGGAGACACCCTGAGTCCACTCCTCTTCATTGTATTCATGAATCAAGTGATCAGTCAATGCAGAGATAGGACAAGGCGATTGAAAATTGGAAACTGGTGAGACCAATATATCTTCAGTCACTAGTGTATGCGGACGACATAGTAGGCCTACTTATTAATCATAGTTCAGAAGACCTGCAGCAAGCTGTCACAGAGTGGGCAACTTTCCTACAAGACAGAGGACTCAACATTAATATAAATAAGAGTAAGGTGATGAAGATAGGAGGATATAGGGAAGATATGTTGATTGTGTGGCAAGGAAGGACTATGGATCGAGTCCACAGCTTTACATATCTGGGAACGATGCTGACTGAGGATGGAAGAATCGACGGAGAGGTTAATACTCGAGTAAAGAAGGCAAATAACGTATATTATCAGTTGAGCCAGTGTATTGTGGGAAAGAAGGAAGTCTTAGAGAAAAACAAGATTCAAATCTATCAAAGAGTTTTTTTTTAACCTACACTCACCTATGGTGCTGAGACATGGACTATGCTGGACAAACATGAAAGTAGAGTGACTGCCTCAGAGATGAAATACCTCCGGAAGATAGTGAATACAACTAGAAGAGATAGGGTACGAAATATAGCGATCAGAGAAGAATTAAAGGTGGAATCGGAAGTACATACTATTTCTTTTGATAGTGTGCCCGTCAGAGGAGCTATCAGGGTTGCCAACAACCGAAATGACATCCCAAACACCTCACCTGCCGGACCCATGTGCCATGAGGATCAGTTGAATTTCTTATAAACCATAGCGGCACGAGATTCCATGAACCAAGGGATCCGTGGTAACATGGTTGCTAAAAAGGTCGAAGACAGCCTAAGAAAATACACCTCCTAAAGCTAGACTGAGAAATAAACTTCCAGGCTTAAGTAAAACTTGTAGGAATATTTATTCAAAATATGCAGGCACCTAGCCTAGTTCGGAGGGTCTCTATCGGCTAATCCGCAAGCTAATACATAATCAAAAATAAAGACCAGGACCCTACCAGTAAACTACGATAAACCCTCGAGAAAGATCTATTTTACAAAGTTAAGCAACAACAGCAACGCTAGGAAAATGGTACGGCAATAAACCCTAAGTCAAGTTACAAAAATAAGCTAATAACGGAATTTACATTTAACAGGGTAGCAATAACAAATCTAAGTTAGGATGATACCGTTTCCTTATTTACATTTAGTATTAAATAATCTAGCTAATTCCTAACAATTAATACAAAATTTACGGCGATGACGTCCATAAAGCAAAACAATTAACACAAATCTACATGACAAGCCGTCGAAAGAAAACATTAAATGCCCTCTTACAATCTAAGTAAGGTAAACATGGGGATTATGTACAGTACAATAAATAACAACAAGACCACAATCAATATTATTCCTGCCATCGCCCTTGGTTACTCTTTGTAAACCAGTGTCATCTAAGTGCATGTCATTTACAGTGGCGAATGCGTAGTGAAAACTACGTCTAACGTCGCATGAGGCTCGAGCTCCACCAGCTACTAACTATATGTTAAGCAAGCACTCCGTCGATAAAAATTAGTGTCATCTGTCCTAGATTACTTCCATAAAGAAGCGTGCACAAAAGCAGGTGTCGGCCAGCAGGTCCAAAATTGCAAGTAAATCAAGGTTAAATGCAATAAACAATTAGTTTATAATAATTATGTGCTTGATTATTAGAATGCCGGTTTAGATTATCATTGGTTTATGGCGAATAGGCTGACAATCCTGAATACCTCGGGGTCAGCAGTGGCAGTCTCGTGCGAGATCAATCTTTGCTATAAAATACCATCATCTCCACGCTCGGACATAACAATAACACAGGTTATTAGTGGCTCTCGGCTCACTTAATTTACCATTGGGTGGACCTGGAATGCACCTCAGTCACCTCCCTTAAAATACCTAGTCCACAGAAACAAAGTCTGGACATATATAAATAGCCTCTAACACAGGCGCCTCTTATAGCCTCTTAATATCAACAAATAAATCTTGACATAAAGTGTAATCACTCTCAAATAGAGTTGAAAGATAGTCGCTTCAATTGCGATGCAAGCATATGGCATTTGCCAATCAGATCAATGTAGCAAAACATATGATTTCTACAAAATGGTGGCCTAACGGTAAATAATGCTATAAGCATTGTCAAAGAGTCTGAAAATTGTATGTCTCACTGAATGAGTGGTGCTCTCGTTTGTTGCATGCTGGGAACTGTTACCAACTGTCCATGACTTGAGTTAGGCTCGCTACTCACAATCATCTACTTGGACGGTTTGAAATAAAACAACACTGGATGCAGGCAGCTTTCTCGTAAAAAGTCTATCAGAAAACTGGCCTTGTTATCTGGTCCGAAATATAATACACAAATAGAATAAGCATAAGCTTAAAATCACGCCTCAAAACTATACACAAAGACGTGGCATGTTCATTAAGTCAAAGAAAAGTAAAATGCAGAAATACCAATTATTCTGAACTTCTTTGAAATCTGCAGATATGTCACTTCATAACTGCTTTGTCTTACAATAACCACATAATATCTGTGTGTCGAAACACCTGACACAAAATAAACATTATAAAGGCGCAAATCTTACAATTGCTAAGTTTGCCAATGATACGCTAGTAATTACAGGGTTCGATGCTAGATTGCATACAAATATAACTCCCTGAATGTGTTTCGTTCTTGAACAGGATGGCTTCATAGCACATCGAAATGAAATATGACATTATTTTACAAAACTGGTAGTTTCAGTTGACTACCTAACGATACGAACTGTTCTAACTAAATCAGTGGCGTGACAAACATTTACTTAAAAAGGGGTGTTATGAAATAACACTGGCCATGACGTCTAGTCGTCATGCCAAAACAACTATTCACAAAATCACCCACCTAGGGTTGAACAAAATGTAGTAACAAAGACTACAGTCACGCTTAGCAGGGGTAGAACTAACATCTTAGCGATGTCCATCAGAATGCACCGTGATCGAAAGGATTCAATCACAAAGGTGACCAACTAATCACTGAAAGTGAACTACAAAGATTAGTTCTAACATTATAAACCCCTACCTATGGCTTGTCAAGAAGTTCGGTTGCTTCTACAATTAACTACTATTAACTACAATAAACTACACCACAAAAGAACCTCACAAGGAATAGATTAATCGGACTCACAAGAAAGGATGTCTACATCTCAGTCGTTCCAACGACTTGAGGGATATAATTAGGCTTTGGTCTCTGGACAAGGGTTGTCCAATCTGGGCCTCCACATAGGCTCTATCCTTCACCATGGCCTTAACTCGTCCTCGGCATTGTCGTCGTGATATGACCAGATTCCTCTCCATTGTGTTGGTCGTCATGTTCCTTGGCTTAGCTGGTGCTATAATTTGGTTCTTCCGTCATTTGCTGAAGTTTCTCCGGACCTCTCCCTAACATCATGTGATTTATCTGCTCATCTCCACAGATGATGTGTAATGGAAATCGTCGTACACGTGGTTACAAAAGTGTGACATGTTTGAGTAGAAAATAACCACTGGAAATTTCAGAAAATGGGCGTAGCACAGTTTCACTGAAGCTAGCTTTAATATGGTAGCAATCTCACTGAGTCTACACGGCGCAGATGATTGAAAAATTGGCCATGCACTTTATCTGCTTCACAATCACAGATTCTAATGGTCCACAAATCACGTGGCATCGAAGTTGTACGTTACAGAAATTAATCGCTCTTGCGATTACAACAATATTCGTAGCAGTGAGTGTTAAAATAATTCACTTGGTTGATTATAGAATCACAGTAATTAACATATTTTATCGTCACTTGACGAAGTTGAATTTCCCACAACACGTGGTTGAAAATGTGGTGTTCCACGATGCACAATTTTAATCACTTCTCAATAAATTCGCTAATATCGTAGCACAAGCCTTCTCCGGCTTTAATATTTACTTGAATAATATACTGTTCGTTGCAAAATAGTGTGCGATGCACAAAGATTACGTTCCTCGCCTTCCAGGCGGACTATTTCCTCGTCTTTAAGACGGACTTCAAATACACATCCAATTTGGATGGACAACCATACACATGTGCGATGAGCTCAGTCCTGCGCTGCTAGAGCTTACAAATACACTAGTCGTGCAGCGACTGATTGGTTCCGGTTCGCGTGCCTGCGATGTTAATACCTTACCAAAAGTAGAAATAACATTCTGAAGAATGTTTCGATGATACAGAATTACAACATGGAAATATCTGAGCTTCGTAGAAAGTAGAAGTGTTATAATAAAGACTCATATTATATTATAATGGTTTTCTCCATAGTCAAAAGATCAACCATTTATAACTCCAAAGAATGTTAGCATGTGGCGACAGCATGGCTGGTCGGTGAGTGCGTTCTAAGATGATACATCAAAAATATGTTACAATGAAAAATATCACATGAACCTGTGCTTAGCGGGTTCAATAGTAAGACATCATTGTTTTCATATTTGATGTCTTGGAATAAACCAACGTGTAGTAATAGGTCTCCCATCAACCAAGAAGTTTTGAATCAAGTTTATTAGTTATTTCTCTTCGAGCAGAGCGCATATCGGTTACTACGGAGTCCAACAATTTTCAATTGACTTATTATTATAAGTTGTGAAGATTAAAAAGCTTTGTACTTTTTACTGTACCGGGCCTTCTTCAGCGCAAATAATAATATGAATAGATTTTTTAACCACAAACAAAGGTTGTTCTCAAAACTAATTCTAAAAAATTAGTATCATGGTTACCCCAAGCAATCTGTATATTGCCCTATCTACAGCTTGGAATATTTAATTTCAACGATTACATTCCACAGTTTCTTCACAATTTTGCATGTTCTTTCCCATACTGACAACTTCAATCCTAACCTAAAATGTTTATGTCTATATAAATATATATTTGAATGGTATGGACTCCGTCTTACGGAAAGAATTCATGATGAAAATAAATAAATGTAAAACAAAAATACTGGAATGCAGCCGAAATAAATCGGAAACCTCTATGGAGATCAAATTGGCAGGTGAAAAGCTGAAGGAAGTAGGAGACTTCTGTTACTTAGGAAGTAGAATAACCAGTGATGGACGAAGCAAAGAGGATATTAAAAGTAGGTTGGCTCAGGCAAAGAAAGCATTTCTACAAAAAAGGAATCTGCTGACATCGAATATAGATTTAGGTATTAGGAAGTCATTTTTGAAAGCCTTTGTCTGGAGCGTGGCGCTCTATGGAAGTGAAACTTGGACTATTGGTGCAGCAGAAAAGAGGAGAATTGAAGCATTTGAAATGTGGTGTTACAGGAGAATGATGAAAATCAGATGGGTATATAGGGTTACAAACAAAGAGGTATTAAGACGAGTGGGAGAGGAGAGATGTTTCTGGCGACTGCTAATGAAGAGAAGAGATAGGTTGGTAGGACACATACTAAGACACCCAGGAATAGCAAGCCTAGTTATGGAAGGAAGGGTCGAGGACAAAAACTGTAGGGGTAGACCAAGGTTAGAATATGTTAAACAGATTGCCTCCGATGTAGGGTGTCGGAGCTATGTAGAGATGAAACGATTAGCTCAGGACAGGGAGGCATGGGGAGCTGCATCAAACCAGTCAAAAGACTGAATACTCAAACAACAACATATAACATCCACACCACTGTTCCTACTTCAAGCTGGTTTTATAACAAGATTTATAACTTTCGTATTTAACATACTTTTGTAACAGATCTGTTTTTTTAATTTATTTTAATGTGTGATTTTAGCTTTTAGACGATTATTTTTTAAAAATAGTTTTGAGAACAACCTTTGTTTTGGTAATCTTTTAATGTAAGTCTTGCGTTTCTATTTATATTATTATTTGCGCTGAGGAAGGCCCGGTACAATAACAAGTACACATTAATATTGACTTAACGTTTGTTATCTTCAGAACTTATTTTACTTCGTCGATGAGGAACAGGGCTAACATGGTCATATTCATGTCATATTATATTCATGACGTATTATTATTATTAACAATAATAATAATATTCATTCTAGGAGTTTGGGACTTCTTGCTCATCAGCCCCATGTAGTTGGGTGTGTGTTGAACCTGTAAGATAACCTGTATTTACGTTGTTGTTGATTCATTAGGGGCTTCACGACATCGTAGTCATGTAGCTCCGTGTACTTGGGTGTGTATAGAATTTGTCTGATAACCTTTGTCACTGCATTATTGTGTGTATTTGTAATTGAGGTAGGAAGCGGCCTTATGTTTGGAACTATCTCGGCATTTGCCTGAAGTAGAAGTGAAAGACCACGGAAAATCACTTCCAGAATTTCTGAGGTGGGAATCGAACCCACCTCTTCTTAGTTTTGCCTCGCGAGACTGAGTGTACCCCGTTCCAGCCCTTAAACCAGAATTACATTTCTTGGTACAGCCGGGAATCAAACCCGGGCCTCTGCGGTGATACACAAGAAAGCTAGCCACTATGCAAAGAGGTGGACTGTATTTATGTGACGACTGTAGTAGTGTGTGTAACTGTATTAGGGACAGGGATGAGGTAGGTACCTCGGGTCTTTTCGTAAGGTACTATCCCAGCATATTTCTGGAGGGAGTTGGAAAAAACGGGGAAAAACCACACTCAGGATAGCCGCTGTCAGCGCTGAGATTTGAACCAGTGATCTCTGGAGTTGCTGAAGTTACTGTGGTGCACCAGCGTGACCTTATTATCTATGTCCTGGTCGAGCCTCGAGGCCATCAGTCTACGGTCAGAGCCCCAGGAGGCCCTCCTCTACCAGCTATCTCGGGATCTACATGTTTTATGGCTTTCAAGAGAATAATTAATGCTTTGCGAGCTTTGAGGAGTGGGGTAAGGGTTGGTGTTTCACGTGAAGGTTATGTGCTGCTTGGGAAGAGGAAGGTTAGTTTTGCAGTGTCCTTGTTGAAGGGAGGGATGGTACAGCGCAATTTCGCAGAATTAATAATGTATTATTGTGATTTATGTTTGAATTTGGGAGATGCGTAGCCCAGTCAGTAGAGGCACTGAGATTTAACTGAAAGAGAGTGGGTTCGATTCACACCCAGGTAGTGAAATTCAGAAACAAAACTACCACTTTCAGAAAAGAAAATGGTCCTGGAGTTCACTCAGTCTACAACAGATATGAGTACCAAGGAGCTGACAACTCTATCCCATCTAGTGCCGAGGCCTTTACCTTCCACTGCTTCAAGGGGCTCCTAGGACTGTACGGAGTTGACAAAAATGTTTGAAAGAAACGCCATACATTCCTTAACGCTGAGTGGACATGGAACTCTCCTGTAGCCCTAGAAAGCTAACTTTTCTTCTTCTTATCTTACAAGTATCGTCTCAATTAAGAAAGGTTTGCCACAATATTGGAGAAGCTAGCTCGATATTCTGTCGTTCTAAATATTGTGTGAAATTCAACCCTGACAAAACACGCAGGTTCTTCGACTTCTTCGGTCATCAATGTTGTCTTGTAATACTGTGTGAGTTTCAATGGGTTGTAGTTCACTATTACACATGATATGTCGTAGGTAGGCTGTCCAGAAAGCTAACGTTGGCAAGTGAATATACTACTGAAATATTAGAAGCCATTCACAATGTTGCCTAGTGATCTATTAGTAGAATGATTGCTACTCCTCGCCCAATCTGATTGGGTGCACTCGTGTTGACCACCTGCAAAGTGAATGTATAATCTCTTTCCCACCTTTTATCACCAGTTAGTCCCCTTGCAACTTTTAGTACCATCACCTCTTCGTATTATCCTCCTCATTATTTTTATTATTATTATAAGCCAACTTCTACGACATCGGTGCACGTGTTCAGAATCTGGTCACAAAAATCCTGGGTTCGATTCCCAGCCATAACAAGAAATTTAATTCTGGTTTGAGGTTTTTTAGGGATACACTCAGTCTCCTCTGGCACAACTGTGGAGAGATGGGTTTGATTTTCACCTCAGCCATCACAGGAATCCTTTCCAGTGGTTTCTCACTCCTACTCCTAGGGGCGTGGTGGCTCAGCGGTCTAGCTGTATGCCTCTCACCAAGGCGGTCCGGGTTCGATTCCCGGTCAATGCATGTGAGATTTTCGAAGTGAAATGCCATGTCCTGTGGTTCGGATTCCACGTAAAAAGGAGGTCCCGTGGCTCATGATCTCAAGATTAACGGTCACGTTAAACTACAAGCTTCCTTTTTTTTTCACTCCTACTCCAGAAAAGAGACGAGGCGACGACTTCCCCATTCCAATCTAGCCCCAAATACAAGTACACACACTTCTAGACTATAGACACCACAGTAACACGCAAGTTCACGGGACAGGTGTCCACAATTATAAATCCCTAAATGAAATAACAGTATATTGTTATTATTATTATTATTATTATTATTATTATTACGGTATTATTATTATTACAATGGAATGACTTACACAGCAATTTTTGATGGAAAATCATTGACCTAGAAACTATCATAAATCATGATTTTCTTTCAAATGGTCATACATGGAATGTTCACGCTAATGAGACTCTCTCTGCGCTCCATAATACCGCTAGAGGTAGTGACGGTCACGGTCGATATCACAGTTATTCAACAATTACCTTTGCCCTTTCTTCACGTACTGTACATATGTTTATCTTTTGCCCACGCTTCCTTACAATTATTCTCTCTCTGCTATTTGGAGGCAACTATACGTCCCTGGCCTATTGCTACGAGGTCGCAGGTTCGATCTACGAAACAAACAGCTCAGGGTTGGTCACTGTTTGGTACTCTGTTGGTGAGCTCTATTTTAGGTGTAATTATGTGTGCATGTGAATATACGAAATGTCAACCTATGTTATTGTTGTGTCGTTAGAAATGATTGCCAATCGAAATTGAATTTCATCGGTACTGTTAATAGACTACTGCCACGTCATCTGCGTAGGCCCGAAAAGTGATATTTTCACCATTATATTGAACCCTTAATAAGCTACGCATATTAATGATTCTAATTATTCATTTCATTATATTCTGATTTTACTGCCAGAATCATACAGGAAGGCCAGACTGGATTGCGAAATGTCAAGCTTATGTGGAGACAGTACGTTTGAACGTGCCCAGTCCTGAAACAAAGGAGTGACGAGATTGGAATGTTTGACAGACACTTTATCAGACAAAGGTGTGTTGGGGTCCTGACTCATTTCAGACCGTAATTTCTTTGTCACCCTAGCGTTACGAGTAAGATAGTTGCTGGATGAGAGAGACGAGAGGAACTTTCAACCAATCATAGGACAGAGGCTTCTGTTCTAAACTGCGATATTGACGTCATGAACTACCAATCAGAGAGGGTCACCAATTTTAGCGCCAAGGGAGCGTCTGACGCCGGCTTGAAGTTGAAAGCGGGAAAGATTGGATTAACGAAATCTATGATCGATTCCAGAGCACGATAGCCCCATTGTGACCTGTATAATTTTTCAAACTGTTTGATACCTGTTACATGCCAATAGTCGCATTATTATAGAAGTTAGTGATAGATTTCCCTCTCCCTCCGTCCTTTTGCTAAATTCACATAAATACTGTCGTCTGAGTGACGAGGTTGTTGATTCTTGGTGACACCGTGAGGTGATCACTTATTCTTTTCCATACCGTGAAGATATACTGTGTTAAATTTATCAGAGATAGGGTCATTATTGAAAATATTATAATAAAGTTGTGTGCGCACAGCTGAGTGTGAAATTTGTGTATCGGTAAGATTTTAGTAGTCTCCCACGACTACAACTATTAGGGAAAGTCTACATTTAATTTTGCACTAGACAAATGGTGAATAAAGTAACTATTGGCAAAATTTAGATAGAAAATTACGTGTGACTATAAATAACATTTTATTTTTGTTATTTTTATTCAACGTCAAGATGGAACTCCAGACCCAGAGGAAGACATCGAACCAACGTTTCTACGGCTCCATGTGGTCTGAGATGAGCTAAACACTTTGGAGAGAGAATGTCAGGCGATGTTCGATGAGACGACGCAGAAAGAGGAATAAGTACTAAATAATTTAATTATTTGACAAACTGGTTATGGTTTTGTGGGAACATATTATTTTGTGTAAATATTTTATTTTATTTTTGTCTTCGTGTTTTATTGTAGTTGGTTTGTGGTACTGACACACTTTAGTTTAGTTCATGAGCAACGTGGCATGTATTCTATCTGTATGAAGATTATTTTTTTGTTGATGTCAAGTACACGGGGCAAGCGTACTCGAGTGCGCTTCGCTACCGTAAAATGCGCGGCTAAGCGACACAAATTGGGAACCGATATCATAACAGAAGCGAAACTGAATTAACTAGAGTAGATAATAGAATTGGTGGGAAATCTTTTTATTGTATAGATTTTTATTGTTACACAGGCTTGTGTGTTAATTGCCGTTTGTTGCATTTTTGTTAAGTGAGGGGTCATATGCCCAATGACTTTATCTGTTGATGAAGTTTCCCTTTTAGTGTCTTGGTACACAAAATCTATGATATTTGATTGGAGTGTCGGCCCGTGGTAGATTTGTGTTGTGTTCTGCCCTATATGCTTTGTTGAGTCTGCAAATATATGTTTTATGGGATAGGAGTTTTCGGGAACCCTGGTTTCTGTGTGAAGCTTTGGCTAGGTTAAGCATTTAATCCTTGCGAGGAAAATGTTGGAATCCCCTTCTACGATGTCTTGCAATTCTTTGGAATTGACAAGAAGTGTGTGAATTTATGTGTCGCGATTAACAGGTGGCGGAACGGGACTGTCTAGTCTCTTGTTATAAATAGCATGACTCAAAGCTTCGACAAGGAGGGCTGGTTTTGAACACTGACGCTAATGAGTGGTAAGTGAAGGTATTTCTACCCGGCGCACTCCATCAGATAAGGAGCAAGCTGTGCTCATTAGTATTCACGGCCCAGGTCTCCGTTCTTCGTAAATGTTTATCTTATATTAAAATAAAGCCTGTTTAATGATAAAAGAATTGTAATCGGTAAATGGGTGCTGTTCGCGTTTTGATTGATCGAGTCCCAGCGTGTTAGCTTATTCATGCTTTTATTTCATGTAAATATCATCGGATTTTAGGCATCTTATTTCTTGTTTAATTATTGTCATGTTCTTTGACCTCGGGTGGTCTCGATGTTCGGCCACGTTGTTGTCATGTATATGTTGAGCAATTGAGCCATTGGGCAAGCTTCTGTTTTGCTGGGAGTTTCCTGACTCACTGCGATCTCGGTGGAGATCAATTAGTTTATAAATTTTAAATGGTTGCGTGTGTCAGTAAAATTTTAATTGTTGGTAAGTTATTCTACGAGTGTGTCCCATAAAGCCATAATAATGGTTTGCAGTATGGGGGTTTGCAAGCATATTGGCTGTTCCATCTGTGAGCGAATCTCCATCAAAAGTACTTATTTCTTCTCTAGCGTAGTTATACGCGTGCATACATATTAATCAGACAAGTGGAATTTGATCCACAATTTTATTTCTTTGGAGTGGACCTTTCTAGGCCACTCAGATCTGTGTAAATTATTGTACTGTGGGAGTAAAGTTCAGGGTGGACTTTGTTTATATTATTTTTTATGTTTTGTTGTTTTTATTCAGTTATTAAATGGTGGTAATTTTATTTGTTTTTCACTCATTTCTTAGTTTATAGTTTTGCATATGGTCCTTGTATTTGTAAGCAGCCGTCTGGTATTTGAGCTCTTGTGAAAGCATATCCGGACTGAACGCTCCCCGAAGTTTGATTCTCGTATATACGACGCTGTTATATACAAGGGCACATAGGCAACGCTGGCATTACCCAACGTGGGGCATTTCACTGTTCTAGGCTTTTCTAGCGCATTTTTTTGATAAACTGACACGCCACAAGTGGAGGCAGAATGTGACAGTATTTGAATCACCGAATGTGATAATTTTAAGTAACGTAGTTATGGCGAAGGTATTACCGCCAAGTGAGTGAATTATACAGTAAAATCAGGAGTTGCAATGTAAAATACAGTACACGTTTTTATTTCTTGCATTAATTGTAAAGATAATATCGTGAAACTGGGCGCCCATATTAATGATAAAAATTAGCTTTGCTTAGAAAGACAACTCCATGTATGTAATAGGAAGGCGTGTAGCTTTTCCAAGGCAATTAATACTTGATTAATTAGTCTGTTCTTGTAGCGTTTTGTAAGGCTATCATTTAATAACTGAATGTGTGGGTTAAGTTTTAAATTATGTAAAATGAAGGATACTCAGGGATGCTATTGGATTAATGGGATTGTGTTTATAAATTTAAACGAACTGAGTATGTGTAAATTGATATAAATGTGTGTTAATATGTATGCACGTATCGGAGAACATCGCCAATTGGCATTTTCTCTATTTTCTCAAGTGTATTGTGGTGATGGCTTCTTTAGACGAAATAAGACAGGTTGTAGAGAGCGCTGCGGCACGCACTCAGCAGCAAATGGTGTTGTTACGGCAGGAGATGACGGCTGAATTTAAGGCACAAATGGACAGTAGCAGGGCTGAACAATCAGCGGAATTAATAGCACAGAGTGAAACATTTAAGGCACAAATAGACAGTAGCAGGGCTGAACAATCAGCGGAATTAATAGCACAGAGTGAAACATTTAAGGCACAAATAGACAGTAGTAGGGTTGAACAGTCAGCGGTGATCAAAGCCCAAATTAATGAATCTATTAATACACAATTAGCGCTTCAAAATGATAGTATTAATACACAATTAGCTCTACAGAATGATAATATTAGTTCTCAATTGACACAACAAAGTGAATCAATAAACTCTCAACTAGACGCGCAAAACAGTCGTAACACTGAGCAACTCGATAATGTAGTGGTTGAAATGAAAGAACATACAAGGAAACAGCTTATACTACTCGCCTTAGATGTAAGTAAGAACAATGAGAAGCAGGTTAAACAGATAAAACAACTTGAGGACCAGTTTAACGCTAAACTTAATAACTTAGACGATACAGTTCTGGCAAAATTGGCACAGATTGAATTGGCATGCACAACTAAAAATAGCGAAATTATAACTGCACAGGACAGGTTACAAAACAGATTTAATAAAGTGGAGAAAATAACCGTAGTTATACAGGAACAGATAAAGGCGGTAGATGAAAACGTGACCGGCCTTATAAAAGACATAGACCGTCTCGAAAACCAATCAACAGATCGCTGGAAAAATGCAGAAGTAGACCGGGAGGGATTAAAAGCCACTATTGATGAAAACAATGTACGCGTGGAGGATCGCTTGGAACGGATCGAAGTGAGCCAGGACACTAATAATCTGAAGATAGAAAACGTTAGAAAGGATTGGCAAAAATTATGTAAGGACTCCAAGGAAGAAAGGTTGGCGGTAATTAAGAAGCTGGGGGAGAACCACACACGGATACAGACGTTAGAAGATGAGATAAAAGCAAAATTTAAAGAACAAGGTGACAGGCTGATAAAAGCAGAATTATTTTCTATGGAACATAATGCAGGGTCATTAGGCGTGAAGGGGAGAGATGGAGACAGAGATAGCCCGGGGGCGACTCATTCAACTGGTAGTCAGGTTGACACGGAAAGTCCAATTGCTCGGAACACGGAAGAATTTCGTAATCACATAGGGAGAAATTCTACACCACGTGACGGTAATCAGCACCCTCAACTTGTACAAATCATCCGTTCTAATGAATTCAAACCGGCTAAGTTTATGGAAAATTCTGGAGTCACACCCAAGGCATTCTTGCGGGAAGTCGAACATTATTATAATGATAATGATATAGCTCCCGCCCGGCAACTGCGCATGATGGAAATTTTTTTAACTGGAAATGTTTTAACGTGGTACTTGAGCTTCAAATACACGTTTGAAAGCGTAGATGCATTCAAGCATGCTTTCCTTCGAAAATATTGGTCGTCTTCATATCAACAGGGGCTAAGAATGGAATTGTACTCCAGAAAGTACCAATCTACTCAGCAAACTAAGTATTCAGATTTTTTTTCATCACAGCTCCTTAAATTTAAAGATCTGGATAATCCTTTAAGTGAGGCCGAGCTAGTCATGACTATCGGACGGCAGCTGGGTAGATTATAGGTTAGGGAATAACCCACCCACCAAGGGAAGATGATGAAAAGAAGGAAGTAGATTTTGGAATTGGAAAAGAAGGATAGAAGAATAGGAGGAGAGTCCCACAAAAGTAAAAAATTTAGTGTAAAACACACTTAAAGGTAGTTGCCACCGCAAGTTAACACCTTGATACCTAAAATAGGAACGAGCTTGGTCGAGGCTGACGGGAGCCGCAGCTAAGGCTTGGGCAGTTTGCCAGAGAGAACCTGTAGTGTATTTCCTCCCAAGCACGAATGAAAGTACTATAGGGAAGGGTGATGATCTGGCAAGACTGAGAGGAACAAATGTACTGTATGTCTTCTCAAAGAAATTAGGTTTTTCAAAGGGATTCAAAGAATGCCAATGATTTAACTCAAGCTTGGTATTTTCAATTTACAAAATTATGGAGTTCCTGTAAGGGCGACCAAGTGTCTCTAAGAAGGAATATAATAAAAAATTATGCCTTATTGGGTAATCTTGGTAAATGAACCAATGGTTGCATTGGGCAATGGCTAAGCTTTTACTCAGCGAGGAGCCGGCTAAAAGTTTAGACAAAAAGAAACACTTATTTTTTAGAAAACTGACCATAAGTTTTCGGAGAGGGTCTCCACAAGCAGGTAGTTGGCTTAGCGAACTTTACTTGCCTTACTGGCCAATTCGAATTAGCTATTATCGCTAAGAAGAACTTTAGTAAGGTGAAAATTAAGAGTTCTTGCTCAAAGGCAACAAATGGTGAAAGCCCTATTAAAGATTTTAATATCATTGAGTGAGGAGAGTCAAGGAAGACAGGATTTTGCCTAAACTTTATATTCGAAAATGAAAAAGCAAAGGGAAAAGATTTGTTTATTTTACAATTAGAAAAAAGTTTTTGAAGAAATTAACAATTATGCAATATAAATTTAATGAACATGGTTCATTTGAACCTTTTAACAAATAGGGTCGCAGACCTCTTAACATCAAACAGTTGCTCCAGGCAATTGACAATTTTTAAGGTTTTTTAAACCGTGTATTAAAATCTTGGTAAGATTTCATAAATAGGCAAAATGGAATAATTAAAGTTTTGACATTTACAGGAGTACAAGCAGTGTACTTATATGAAACCTCTAAAAGAACATTCTAACGAGAATAACAACTTCGAAGATAACAAAATGGAAAACATAAGGAATAAAAAGGAAGTTCCTACAACTTCTTATATTTAAACAGAATTACTTTGTGAGATTTGTACAAAGAGAGCAGGTCACTTACTGTGAACCTGAAAAGTTAATCAGAAGGAAGGTTCTAGACCTTTTATACTTTGAATAAGACTCGCCAGTCAAATGAGGCAGTTTTCATTTAGCGAGACCAAAAAATAACTCACTCAGGAGTTAAGAGAATTGTTTTCCCTGCTTTTGAAGGGAGGAACAATGTAAATTTAAAACTTGTATCACACAAGAAATTATGCAGAATTTAATTAATGTTAAACTAGCAAAGTTGGAAGGGCACTTCGTAAGTAACACCTTATAGAAAGTTACATTTTTATAAATAATGGTTGTTAGTAGAAGGTTAAGGAAAGATCATTGGGATATAGGAACAATGTTCATGGCCGTATTTAATATAACCGGACGATCGCGACGCGGTAGAAAAGTGGAGCAAGCACTGATTAACACTATAGTCTGTAAAGATGGATGCAAAGTTCACTAGAGAAACACTGAAGTTTATGAGAAAAAAAGTTATTGCAATTATGGAGATAACTGATTGCACTATGTAGGTGAAAGTCTATTTCTTGAAAAAGCTGTAATTTACAATCAAATGCGCCGTAGAATTTTCCAGAGGTTCCAGCGGAGGACGAAAATTCACTATTGTAGTAATTTAGTTTTAAACAGGGTTCTCCCAAGTACGTGAGAAATACATGATGGCAGGACTCGCAGATAGAGAACAAGTTCTAGAAGGTTCCAGAACGACCTTAGCAGAAAATGGGGTTTGAAAAAATCCAACGGAGGAAATAGTTTCAAAATTATAGGCAGCGGGTATTAGATAATATCCCACGTAGCGAGAGGATTTCTCGTTTGAATCGCTTAAGAAAAGCTCTTTTATAGTAAGGTTGGCTTATCCAAGTAAAAGCTCAACATGGCAAAACCCACGAAGAATGATTATTGCCTCAAGTAAACAATTTCACACTGCCCACAATTAAAAGCACTTGAAAGTTAAAACCATGAAGATGAGGTTAAAACTTTTTAAAAATGGTACTTATCTCGATTTCATGTTGAAGTCGGAGTTCCTTATGAAGACTATCTAGCCAACATGGCGTAGAAGAGGGTGTGCCTCTTGGTTTGAGGAGGCTAAGCTCGAGCGGAGCTTTGACTGAACGAGTCAACTGCAGACGTAGAAGTGAGTGAGGCTCAGCGGAGCACGGAGGGTCCGAGAAAAAGGGGAAAGAGAGGGGGTAGGAGACAAAAGGAGAACATATAAACATAGCCAACATTACAGCAAAAAATTGTTCTTCTCTTGCTGAGCTGGTCTTCAAGGAGTTGATAGATGATACTAGCGCAGCATGGTGAGCAAAGAAGTAGACGTAGTCCTCTTGCTCAAGGAGAAAATAGCTAACGATGGTAACAAGATCTGGTAGCCAAATGGATAAGTAAGTCCTCTTGCACGATGAGGAATTGAGTAGCTTCAGAGGTTCGCTACTAGATAGCGCTAGGTGGATCACAGAAGTTATATATCTGAAACATACTTATGAAGACATAAGAGACATGCCCAACAGGGAGAAAACAGATGATCACTGTTGGTGTTTGGCAAGGAGGAAGGAAAAAATGAACATGCAAAGAGCAATAGACATTATATCTCTCGTACCGTGTATTCAAAGAATACACCATACTGGGGGGACAAACACCAACAGCGAGCAAGAAAGCAGTTACACATTTATTGGAAGCGGAGCGATCAAAGACAGTGGTCTTGTGATCGGTCCATTTGTAGTCAAGATTCTGGCCACCCTGACTCTCCCATCTCTTCCAGGGTAACATTGGGTCACCCTACCAGAAATCCATACTAGGGGGGGGGGTGAAATATCTCTAACCAAGACCAAGTCCCCTACTTTAATGTCGGGACTGGAAAGAAACCACTTCTGCCTCCGTTGCAAGGAAGTTAAATATTCCAAGTTCCACCTTTTCCAAATAGAATTACGGAGGGCTTCAAGTTTCCGCCAAGCGATAGGTAGATTAGAATCCCTGTAAGAATTAGGAAGAGGAGGAGGGGCAGAAAGAGAAGTGCCGATAAGGAAGTGACCAGGGGTGAGTGGAAGTAGGTCATCAGGGTCATTGGAAAGCGGAGTTAAAGGGCGAGAGTTAACAACACCTTCAATCAGAACAGACAGAGAATTGAATTCTTCGTAAGTCAGAATTCGATTACCTAAGACTTTTCTTAAATGACGTTTAGTGAGCTTTACGCAAGATTCCCACCTACCACCATGATGCGGAGCGTAAGGAGGTATGAAGCGCCATTTGAAACCTTTCGAATAAGAAAAATTAGAGATTTGTTCCATGGCAGGAGAGGAAGTGAGAGCTTTCTTCCACAGGGAAGCTGCGCCCTGAAAGGTGGAAGCGTTATCAGAGAACATCTCAGAAGGAACACCACGCCTAGCGGTGAAACGAGAGACAGCTGATAAAAAATAAGAAGTAGAAGCATTCGTTACTAGTTCCAAGTGGATTGCGCCAGTAACCATGCAAACAAAGAGAGAAACATAAAGCTTACCAAACAATTTGCGTTTAGCTTCAGGAGAGTTTTGTTGATATTGGAACGGACCCATATAGTCCACTCCAGTTAAAGCGAATGGGCGTATAGGAGAAGAACGAAAAGAGGGCAGATCGCTCATTAATTGAGTGTTGATTTTAGGTTTCGCTTTGAAACAAGGAATGCAGTTATGAATTACAGAAGAAACTTCATGAATTCCATTTATAATCCAGTACTTTTCTCTTAAGAGACAGAGCAGAGTACGTGTACCAACATGAAGATTACGATAATGAAAGTCACGTATAATTAAAGAAGTAACGTGATGTTTGGAAGGCAAAATAACGGGATGCTTTTTGTCCTCAGAGAGTAAAGATTGCGAGAGCCTTCCACCTACCCTAAGTAATCCATGGTCATCAAGGAACGGGGCTAAAGCACGAAGACGGCTGGATTTGGGAAGATCTCTTTTAGAAGAAAGCAATGACAATTCAGAAGAAAAGGCTTCTTGCTGTGTCAGTTGTAAAATCATAATGGTAGCGAGATTCAATTCATGATTGGTAAGGTGTGGTTTAGGGAGAAGAGGTTGGTCAACCACAAGATATTTCCATCTAAGGAGATAGGCGATAATTCGTAGTAATTTATGAAAGGAAGAATAGCGTGACAACAAAGGATGAGATGCGTTGGAAACAAGACACGAAGCAGTGGGTAGAGATACTTTAGCGTCAGGCAAATTGGAGTTTGTAGCTGGGGGTTTAGAAGGCCATGAGGAAGATTCGTCGATTAGCCACGAGGGCCCATGCCAGTACAATTGGGAAGCTGCCAATTGAGAGGGTAAACAACCACGAGAGATGATATCAGCTGGATTATCCGCACTGGGAACATGCCTCCATTGACATCCAGAAGAAAGAGTTTGAATTTTGGAAACCCTATTTGCGACAATAGTTTGCCAGTGAGAGGGGTTTTTGGCAATCCAAGAAAGGGCGATCATAGAATCGCTCCAGAGATAGATTTGCGAGAATTCGACCTTTAATACTTCCCGTAATTTCTTGACAAGTTCTGCAGCCATTAATGCAGCGCACAGTTCGAGCCTAGGTAAAGTGATAGTTTTAAGAGGAGCGACCTTCGATTTGGCACAAACAAGGTTAGAAACTGGAGATCCATAAAGTGAATCGTGATAAACTAAATATGCACAACAACCATAAGCTTTTTCGGAACTGTCCGCGAACACGTGAAGGAAAAAAGATGCATTAGAATGCGAGCTGATTAAATTCCTGGGAATTTCAATGAGGGAAAGATCCAGCAAATTGCTGCGAAACGAGAGCCAACGATTCAGAAAAGAAAGAGGGACAGCGTCATCCCATTCACATTTAAGTGACCACAGCTCTTGCATGAAGAGTTTGGCTATAACAATAACTGGGGCAAGAAATTGAAGCGGATCAAAAATTTTTGCAATTTCAGAGAGGATTTGTCTTTTTGTATTAGGAAGCTCTTCTGCGAGCGTAACTTTATAGATAAGAGTATCAGTGCTAGTGCACCAGTGAACTCCTAGAGTTTTTACAGATTCAGAGTTTCCATAAATTTCGACAGAAGAGGGATCTACGTCTTCGATGGGAAATTGGGCGAGAAACTCAGGGGAGTTGGAGTTCCACTTGTGAAGTGGGAAACCTCCATTCCTTAGTAATGCTTGAAGTTCTAAAGATACAAAAGAAGCTTCCTCCAAAGAAGGGAAGGATTGCAAATAATCGTCAACATAGAAGGACGTAGTTAGTGCTTCAGAGGCTTTGGGGTTAAATAAATGACCATCTTGTGAGGCAAGCAAGTGTAGGGATCGGATAGCAAGGAAAGCAGAGGGTTTTAAGCCATAGGTAACCGTTTTCAAGCGAAATACCTTAATGGGCTTACTGGTTTCATCACGCCACAAGATTCTTTGAAGATCTCGTTGTTCTGGTTGAATTAACACTTGACGGTACATCTGTTTTATGTCGGCTATGACAGCTATGGGAAATAATCGAAAGTTTAAAAGTATAGCAGATAAATCTGATTGAATAGCAGGACCAGAATAAAGAGTGTCATTAAGGCTGTTGCCATTAACGTCGGGTGATGAACCATTGAAAACAACTCGGATTTTATCTTTTACAAAAGGGTTTTTCCACACAGGATGATGATTTAAATAAACCGTTTCGATTGGGGGGTGCAATTCATCATCGGATTTGTTAACAACCTCCATATGATCTGAGCTTTCATACTCATCCATGAACTCAGTGTACTGCTTTTTGACGAGGGGTTCCTTTTTAAATTTGCTCTCGATAGCAAAGAGAGCTTTTCGAGCTTTAGGCTGAGAGTTAATAAGTTTGGGGGGATTGTGTAGTCTTGGCATTTGAACAACGAACCGGCCATCAGAAGAACGAGTGGTCGTGTTCAAAAAAAGTTGCTCACAGAATTCATTTTCTGAAGAAGTTACATTAGGAGAATCAACATTTTCAAGCCTCTAAAACTGTTCCAGGTCAGTATTGGAGAAGTAACATTGCGATGCAGGTTGGGGTGAATAATGGGGAAGTTGCCCTGTGACAATCCATCCAAAATTGGTGTCTCTAGCGACCACGTTTGAGGATAGCTTGCGAACCTGTTTCCGAAGGCAGTTCCAAAAGACATTGGCACTAAAAAGTATGTCAATGGGATTTTGTATGTTAAACGAAGGATCGGCTAACCTTAAATGCGAGGGAATGTTTAACCCCGAAATATCAACCGAATGACTAGGAGTGTCTTCTCCAATGCTATTGAGAATTAGACAATTAAGTTTAAGAAAGTTGTTTCTATGACAAGTATCTCTTATGGTTAGTTTTGAAAATTGTAAAGCTTGCGATTTTGAGCTGTTGATGCCTGACACATTGATAGAAGTGGGGTTTACGGGTAGGCCTAGTTTTCTAATCAGAGAATTAGATACAAAATCATGAGTTGCCGCTGAGTCTAGAAGACCGCGTGCACGGACCCAGTTGCCAAAATTATCCTGAACGTCAATTTGGACAGTAGACAACAATACTTGAGCACTGCGAATAGACTTAGCATTTTGAATGTATGATGAAGCATTAGAACTGTTGACACTATCATTTTTCGGCGAAGTAGATGCTGTCGATGACCTTGCCTGATCATGACGATGTAGCAGAGTATGATGAGCCTTTTCACAATGGTAGCAAAGTCTTGTAGACTTACAGTTAGAAGCAGAATGCGTAGGCGCTAGGCAGTTGAAACAATGTTTGTTTTGGGCGACTAATTTTCGTCTGTCATCGACTGACATTTCTTTAAAGGATTTGCAGAGGTATAAGGCATGGGGATCTTTACAAAGTATGCACTTTACCGGTTCGTTTAAACTTTTGCGAGGTTCACCTTGCGTGTTTAAAACAATGGAGCTAGCAACACGACGTTCACTAGACCTAGTTGGGTAACCAGTAGTGTTTGATTTGAATTTCGATGAGCTGGACCCTGGTTTTTGGGTATTAGACGCTGAGCGTTCGCTTTTGGGTTTGATGGACATTAATTCGAATTTGGAACTAGGAGATGAAGGTTCGCTCTGATTAGCTAGCGCAGTTAAAAGTTGGCATCTAGCGTTTATGAAAGTGACTAAATGCTCGTAAGAGTAGTCGTCTTCCTTAGAAAGTTCAATTTCCCAAGCTTTGAGGGTAGCAGCATCAACTTTAGAAACTACTAAATGTATTAGGAAAGTATCCCAATGTTCAGTAGGCTGCTCTAATTGGGACAAAGCTTTAACGTGGAGTTGGGTAGTGTCAATTAAAGTACGCAAACTAGTGACGTCATTGTGCTGTGACGCAGGTAGGTTAAATAGAGCCTTAATATGGCGTTGAATACGTAAACGTGAATTTCCATATCTTTCTTTTAATAAGTCAAAGGCAATGGGGTAATTTTCGGCACGCAGAGGAAGTGCTTCAACTAACTGCAAAGCTTGACCTCGAAGGATAGATCTCAAGTAATGAAACTTGTAAATGACTTGAATGTCTTCATTGTCATGAACAAGGGAGCAAAATAATTCATAGAAAGAATCCCAAGTGGATTCATCTCCAGAAAAATGGGGTAAATCAATTTTCGGTAAAGTAGGTTTGGGCTTGTGAGTGCCTTCACGGAAAGAAGTTTGGGGTTCATGAAGGGAACCAAGAACAGAAGCGTCCTTTTTCTGCTCCTCTTCGAGTTGGCGTATTATTCTGAAAGCAGAACCTATGCTTTCGTAATATAAGTTCTCTACTTCGACACGATCTTCTGTTTGATTGAGCATACAAGTTTCAATTTCAGTTTGAATGTTACAGTAGTTTTCATAAGAACGTTCAAAATCCTTTACACGATGTTTCAACAAATCTAATTGCGCATCTGAGGGATCCAATTCTTTTATGTACCTTCTGAATCGGGTAATTTGCCCTTTATAGGATGCTCGTTTAGAAGTAAGTTTTTCATCCTTATCCTTATCAGTGGGAGCCATATTAAAGAAGATAAATGAAAATGTAACTCACGAAACTGTGGAACCTTGGAAATGCTGTCAAGCTGGCAGCAGCGAATGAGTAGAAAGAATGGGACACACCATAGGAGACAGGAGCGGCCTCTTTCCCGTTCACAGGCTTTGCACGATGTGGTTATAGCTGAAATATTCAACACAGATATTAGAAATGTGCAAAGTATTGTCAAATGACACTATTTTAAAAAGAGAAAAGAAAAAATGGGCTCTCCCGGGTTTCTGGGACCAAATTTTGGGTAGATTATAGGTTAGGGAATAACCCACCCACCAAGGGAAGATGATGAAAAGAAGGAAGTAGATTTTGGAATTGGAAAAGAAGGATAGAAGAATAGGAGGAGAGTCCCACAAAAGTAAAAAATTTAGTGTAAAACACACTTAAAGGTAGTTGCCACCGCAAGTTAACACCTTGATACCTAAAATAGGAACGAGCTTGGTCGAGGCTGACGGGAGCCGCAGCTAAGGCTTGGGCAGTTTGCCAGAGAGAACCTGTAGTGTATTTCCTCCCAAGCACGAATGAAAGTACTATAGGGAAGGGTGATGATCTGGCAAGACTGAGAGGAACAAATGTACTGTATGTCTTCTCAAAGAAATTAGGTTTTTCAAAGGGATTCAAAGAATGCCAATGATTTAACTCAAGCTTGGTATTTTCAATTTCCAAAATTATGGAGTTCCTGTAAGGGCGACCAAGTGTCTCTAAGAAGGAATATAATAAAAAAGTATGCCTTATTGGGTAATCTTGGTAAATGAACCAATGGTTGCATTGGGCAATGGCTAAGCTTTTACTCAGCGAGGAGCCGGCTAAAAGTTTAGACAAAAAGAAACACTTATTTTTTAGAAAACTGACCATAAGTTTTCGGAGAGGGTCTCCACAAGCAGGTAGTTGGCTTAGCGAACTTTACTTGCCTTACTGGCCAATTAGAATTAGCTATTATCGCTAAGAAGAACTTTAGTAAGGTGAAAATTAAGAGTTCTTGCTCAAAGGCAACAAATGGTGAAATCCCTATTAAAGATTTTAATATCATTGAGTGAGGAGAGTCAAGGAAGACAGGATTTTGCCTAAACTTTATATTCGAAAATGAAAAAGCAAAGGGAAAAGATTTGTTTATTTTACAATTAGAAAAAAGTTTGAAGAAATTAACAATTATGCAATATAAATTTAATGAACATGGTTCATTTGAACCTTTTAACAAATAGGGTCGCAGACCTCTTAACATCAAACAGTTGCTCCAGGCAATTGACAATTTTTAAGGTTTTTTAAACCGTGTATTAAAATCTTGGTAAGATTTCATAAATAGGCAAAATGGAATAATTAAAGTTTTGACATTTACAGGAGTACAAGCAGTGTACTTATATGAAACCTCTAAAAGAACATTCTAACGAGAATAACAACTTCGAAGATAACAAAATGGAAAACATAAGGAATAAAAAGGAAGTTCCTACAACTTCTTATATTTAAACAGAATTACTTTGTGAGATTTGTACAAAGAGAGCAGGTCACTTACTGTGAACCTGAAAAGTTAATCAGAAGGAAGGTTCTAGACCTTTTATACTTTGAATAAGACTCGCCAGTCAAATGAGGCAGTTTTCATTTAGCGAGACCAAAAAATAACTCACTCAGGAGTTGAGAGAATTGTTTTCCCTGCTTTTGAAGGGAGGAACAATGTAAATTTAAAACTTGTATCACACAAGAAATTATGCAGAATTTAATTAATGTTAAACTAGCAAAGTTGGAAGGGCACTTCGTAAGTAACACCTTATAGAAAGTTACATTTTTATAAATAATGGTTGTTAGTAGAAGGTTAAGGAAAGATCATTGGGATATAGGAACAATGTTCATGGCCGTATTTAATATAACCGGACGATCGCGACGCGGTAGAAAAGTGGAGCAAGCACTGATTAACACTATAGTCTGTAAAGATGGATGCAAAGTTCACTAGAGAAACACTGAAGTTTATGAGAAAAAAAGTTATTGCAATTATGGAGATAACTGATTGCACTATGTAGGTGAAAGTCTATTTCTTGAAAAAGCTGTAATTTACAATCAAATGCGCCGTAGAATTTTCCAGAGGTTCCAGCGGAGGACGAAAATTCACTATTGTAGTAATTTAGTTTTAAACAGGGTTCTCCCAAGTACGTGAGAAATACATGATGGCAGGACTCGCAGATAGAGAACAAGTTCTAGAAGGTTCCAGAACGACCTTAGCAGAAAATGGGGTTTGAAAAAATCCAACGGAGGAAATAGTTTCAAAATTATAGGCAGCGGGTATTAGATAATATCCCACGTAGCGAGAGGATTTCTCGTTTGAATCGCTTAAGAAAAGCTCTTTTATAGTAAGGTTGGCTTATCCAAGTAAAAGCTCAACATGGCAAAACCCACGAAGAATGATTATTGCCTCAAGTAAACAATTTCACACTGCCCACAATTAAAAGCACTTGAAAGTTAAAACCATGAAGATGAGGTTAAAACTTTTTAAAAATGGTACTTATCTCGATTTCATGTTGAAGTCGGAGTTCCTTATGAAGACTATCTAGCCAACATGGCGTAGAAGAGGGTGTGCCTCTTGGTTTGAGGAGGCTAAGCTCGAGCGGAGCTTTGACTGAACGAGTCAACTGCAGACGTAGAAGTGAGTGAGGCTCAGCGGAGCACGGAGGGTCCGAGAAAAAGGGGAAAGAGAGGGGGTAGGAGACAAAAGGAGAACATATAAACATAGCCAACATTACAGCAAAAAATTGTTCTTCTCTTGCTGAGCTGGTCTTCAAGGAGTTGATAGATGATACTAGCGCAGCATGGTGAGCAAAGAAGTAGACGTAGTCCTCTTGCTCAAGGAGAAAATAGCTAACGATGGTAACAAGATCTGGTAGCCAAATGGATAAGTAAGTCCTCTTGCACGATGAGGAATTGAGTAGCTTCAGAGGTTCGCTACTAGATAGCGCTAGGTGGATCACAGAAGTTATATATCTGAAACATACTTATGAAGACATAAGAGACATGCCCAACAGGGAGAAAACAGATGATCACTGTTGGTGTTTGGCAAGGAGGAAGGAAAAAATGAACATGCAAAGAGCAATAGACATTATATCTCTCGTACCGTGTATTCAAAGAATACACCAGCAGCTTCCCGTTAACGTTCAGCAGGTATTGGTCGCAGCTAACGTTTCAGACGCGGTACACGCTGAACAGATCCTGCGCCAGATAGATGAAACCACGTCCCACTTACACAATAGAGTTGGAAGACAGGTCGAAATGGTAAATACAACCGAGGTGATTAAGCCGAGCCAGATAAACACAAGATCCCAGGCTACCAATACAAATACAAACATTTCAACACCCGTGAGAGGTCAGGATGATGTCGAGAAAAGACAGCGCCAACATTACGATAACAACCGTAATAACAACAGACAGTTCCAAGGACAGAATAGATTCCAACAACGAGGATTTCAACAATGGAGGGACAATCGGAGACAAGATGTACCCTACAGGAGATGGGGAGATCGGAATGAAAATCAGAGATGGCAAGACCGCAGATTTCAGAATCGTGAGGACTCTAGAAGCTACCGAGACGACTGGAACGATAGGCATGCTCAATCGCAGAAGTACTTAGAGGAAGTTCATACAAACGAGGGAAACGAACAAGGACGTTGGAAACAGGCAATTGACAAGCGGAAAAATCCCGACACATACAATGAGGAAGGCAGAACAAATCAAGGGTTTGAAGCCATGCACATAGAGACGCAGAGATACTTGGATCAGCTGCATGGAGAACAAGCACATAGCGAAGCCAGCAAGGAAGACGAACAAAGATTAGCGGCACAGGGCATTAGAGAACGCAGCCCGGTGGGGAAGAGAAACACCGGTGCGATCCGAAAAACGGGTCACTACTAGAGGAAGAAGATGGCAACACGTGGGAGAGAGGAAAAAGATGGCAACACGCGGGAGAGAGGAAGAGGATGGCAGCATGGAGGAGTAAAAAAACGTTCAGCATAGTGAGGAATCTTGGAAGTAATGCAGCGATTTAAATACGTGATCGTCCAACATCATGCAAGTAAACGGGGGGCAAGCAGAAGCCAGCACGACATCGAGGAAGTGATTAGCGTCTGGCCTGTTTACATCTTGAAGCAAGCAGAGTTGACAGGTATGTCGACAGACGAGCAACAGAGAGGGGAATAGTCTTTAAGCAACAAATAGCCCCAGGCGAAGCGCTGGGCAAGTGAGCAGCAGACTGGTACTGTCCTAATGAATGGGCGAGAATGTAAACATTGGAACGAGGAAAACACTTGTCAACTAGCAGAGGCGGACTGACTGAGCACTTTGAAGGGAGGCTAACCCAGTATCTGCACCATGTGACTTAGGGAAGAAAAATCGACTTTATCTCTAAGTTCGATTTTTCCCAACTAAGGGAGTTGTGAACCCTTAATAAGCTACGCATATTAATGATTCTAATTATTCATTTCATTATATTCTGATTTTACTGCCAGAATCATACAGGAAGGCCAGACTGGATTGCGAAATGTCAAGCTTATGTGGAGACAGTACGTTTGAACGTGCCCAGTCCTGAAACAAAGGAGTGACGAGATCGGAATGTTTGACAGACACTTTATCAGACAAAGGTGTGTTGGGGTCCTGACTCATTTCAGACCGTAATTTCTTTGTCACCCTAGCGTTACGAGTAAGATAGTTGCTGGATGAGAGAGACGAGAGGAACTTTCAACCAATCATAGGACAGAGGCTTCTGTTCTAAACTGCGATATTGACGTCATGAACTACCAATCAGAGAGGGTCACCAATTTTAGCGCCAAGGGAGCGTCTGACGCCGGCTTGAAGTTGAAAGCGGGAAAGATTGGATTAACGAAATCTATGATCGATTCCAGAGCACGATAGCCCCATTGTGACCTGTATAATTTTTCAAACTGTTTGATACCTGTTACATGCCAATAGTCGCATTATTATAGAAGTTAGTGATAGATTTCCCTCTCCCTCCGTCCTTTTGCTAAATTCACATAAATACTGTCGTCTGAGTGACGAGGTTGTTGATTCTTGGTGACACCGTGAGGTGATCACTTATTCTTTTCCATACCGTGAAGATATACTGTGTTAAATTTATCAGAGATAGGGTCATTATTGAAAATATTATAATAAAGTTGTGTGCGCACAGCTGAGTGTGAAATTTGTGTATCGGTAAGATTTTAGTAGTCTCCCACGACTACAACTATTAGGGAAAGTCTACATTTAATTTTGCACTAGACAAATGGTGAATAAAGTAACTATTGGCAAAATTTAGATAGAAAATTACGTGTGACTATAAATAACATTTTATTTTTGTTATTTTTATTCAACGTCAAGATGGAACTCCAGACCCAGAGGAAGACATCGAACCAACGTTTCTACGGCTCCATGTGGTCTGAGATGAGCTAAACACTTTGGAGAGAGAATGTCAGGCGATGTTCGATGAGACGACGCAGAAAGAGGAATAAGTACTAAATAATTTAATTATTTGACAAACTGGTTATGGTTTTGTGGGAACATATTATTTTGTGTAAATATTTTATTTTATTTTTGTCTTCGTGTTTTATTGTAGTTGGTTTGTGGTACTGACACACTTTAGTTTAGTTCATGAGCAACGTGGCATGTATTCTATCTGTATGAAGATTATTTTTTTGTTGATGTCAAGTACACGGGGCAAGCGTACTCGAGTGCGCTTCGCTACCGTAAAATGCGCGGCTAAGCGACACAAATTGGGAACCGATATCATAACAGAAGCGAAACTGAATTAACTAGAGTAGATAATAGAATTGGTGGGAAATCTTTTTATTGTATAGATTTTTATTGTTACACAGGCTTGTGTGTTAATTGCCGTTTGTTGCATTTTTGTTAAGTGAGGGGTCATATGCCCAATGACTTTATCTGTTGATGAAGTTTCCCTTTTAGTGTCTTGGTACACAAAATCTATGATATTTGATTGGAGTGTCGGCCCGTGGTAGATTTGTGTTGTGTTCTGCCCTATATGCTTTGTTGAGTCTGCAAATATATGTTTTATGGGATAGGAGTTTTCGGGAACCCTGGTTTCTGTGTGAAGCTTTGGCTAGGTTAAGCATTTAATCCTTGCGAGGAAAATGTTGGAATCCCCTTCTACGATGTCTTGCAATTCTTTGGAATTGACAAGAAGTGTGTGAATTTATGTGTCGCGATTAACAGGTGGCGGAACGGGACTGTCTAGTCTCTTGTTATAAATAGCATGACTCAAAGCTTCGACAAGGAGGGCTGGTTTTGAACACTGACGCTAATGAGTGGTAAGTGAAGGTATTTCTACCCGGCGCACTCCATCAGATAAGGAGCAAGCTGTGCTCATTAGTATTCACGGCCCAGGTCTCCGTTCTTCGTAAATGTTTATCTTATATTAAAATAAAGCCTGTTTAATGATAAAAGAATTGTAATCGGTAAATGGGTGCTGTTCGCGTTTTGATTGATCGAGTCCCAGCGTGTTAGCTTATTCATGCTTTTATTTCATGTAAATATCATCGGATTTTAGGCATCTTATTTCTTGTTTAATTATTGTCATGTTCTTTGACCTCGGGTGGTCTCGATGTTCGGCCACGTTGTTGTCATGTATATGTTGAGCAATTGAGCCATTGGGCAAGCTTCTGTTTTGCTGGGAGTTTCCTGACTCACTGCGATCTCGGTGGAGATCAATTAGTTTATAAATTTTAAATGGTTGCGTGTGTCAGTAAAATTTTAATTGTTGGTAAGTTATTCTACGAGTGTGTCCCATAAAGCCATAATAATGGTTTGCAGTATGGGGGTTTGCAAGCATATTGGCTGTTCCATCTGTGAGCGAATCTCCATCAAAAGTACTTATTTCTTCTCTAGCGTAGTTATACGCGTGCATACATATTAATCAGACAAGTGGAATTTGATCCACAATTTTATTTCTTTGGAGTGGACCTTTCTAGGCCACTCAGATCTGTGTAAATTATTGTACTGTGGGAGTAAAGTTCAGGGTGGACTTTGTTTATATTATTTTTTATGTTTTGTTGTTTTTATTCAGTTATTAAATGGTGGTAATTTTATTTGTTTTTCACTCATTTCTTAGTTTATAGTTTTGCATATGGTCCTTGTATTTGTAAGCAGCCGTCTGGTATTTGAGCTCTTGTGAAAGCATATCCGGACTGAACGCTCCCCGAAGTTTGATTCTCGTATATACGACGCTGTTATATACAAGGGCACAATATGTTAGACCTTGGATCAAGGGTTCAATTGCCAAAACAAATAGCACCATCGACTATGGACTCTCCTGTGTGATGGACTTTTGTACGGGGATTTATCGTGGTAGAGATCCATCTATAAAAACTCTGGGAGAAGGCGGAGTTGTACCCTCTTTGTAGACTGTGAATGACACATGTAGGAAATCGGAAGTGTCGCAAAATTCTGCATAGATAATCATGTGCGAATCTATTAAAGGCTTTGTTCAGATCAATATTTAATAAAACAGCGACGCTGTTTCCACTATGTGAAGTATATTGAATATGAGCTCGAATAGCAAGAACGTTGTGTAGAATGGTTTTCTTCGTACGACACAGGTTTGTCCAGGGCCGATCAAACTTTGGAGCAATGTGTTAATCCTAATTGATAAACCTTTGGCACACAGCTTGTGATCTGTGTTGAGAATCGGTATTGGCCTATAGTCGGTGATACTATTAAAAGCGTTTTTATTGGGAATAAGAACGACAACACCTTGCGTAAAGCTAGGTTTTAGTTCAGTTATAAGGATGTAGTTCAATAATTAGGTTAGATCTCCAACTAGGTGCCAGAAATGTTTGTACCACTCCTATAGTATGTAATCCAGTCCAGGAGTCTTGTATTCCAAAGTGCATACTCTACATCATCTCTTCTTTTGTAATTGTGCTGTTAAGTTGACACACACTTTCCTCATCCAGGTGTTCTTCAACACTTAGCAACATATTGATTATAGCCAATTTAGCTTCACGGGCTGTCAGGAGCCTAGTCTTCTACTATTATTAGCTTGTTTGCTAGAACAATAATTCATATACAGTATTATTGA
This sequence comes from Meconema thalassinum, assembly GCA_946902985.2. Lineage (NCBI taxonomy): Eukaryota > Metazoa > Arthropoda > Insecta > Orthoptera > Tettigoniidae > Meconema > Meconema thalassinum. Next base: position 1,636,400,675 of record OX336388.2, read on the forward strand.
AGTAGGGTCTTTGACATCGTGGTCATTTCAGTCCCGTGTTCTTAGGTGCATATATAATTCGTCTTATAACCCTCGTTATTATAGTGTCTGTACTAGTGTGTGTATTTGTGATAGGGATGAGACTTGGGAATTAGGTGATCGTGGTCGTAAGTTAGGAACCATCCCGGCATTTGCTTGGGGTAGAAGTGGGAAACTACTTCTAGAATAGCTGAGGTGGAGATCGGACCCATCCCTTCTTCCTAACGAAGCTGAGTGAACCCCGCTCCAGCAGTCAGACCGGAATTAAATTCCTTGGACAAGCCGGGCATCAATCTCGGATGTCAAGGTCTCTTTTGAGATCCGAGGCTTTAGAGACACCGGGAGGCCAGCATTTCGCTCTGAAGGAGATCTGCAGACACAGACACATATAACCACTCTCAAATGCCGAACGATTGCGCAGCGTCACGCAGCCAGCTGCAATCCTTATATCTCTACAATAATTTGTACTTTTACAGAACATTATTGTTATATAAACTAAAAAATCTTCTTGTTTTTTCCCGTGTCTCTTGTGAGGGTTTGTCTAGGTGCACCTGTGAGGCTCATCAGGGTACTCTTGGGCACCGTACCAGGACTGCTGCTGGGGTAGTGAACCATGCACTACGTACCCTGTGCTTCTTTACTGTGAGAGCAGACAGCTCTTACAGCTTTTCTCCGTCAGCTTCAGTGGTGTAGTTGGTAGCATGCTGAGCTTCTATGCCCAAGATCGCGGGTTCAAATCCAGCCAAAGTTGTCGGATTTGTTAAGAGCGTTAACAATCCTTCAGTATGCCTTCCTTCGGAGGGGAAGTAAAGCCAGCGGGCCCATGTCATATATTTATGGTATGTAAAAGAACCTTCCACTAACTACAATCGTGTGAAGCTAGTAATCAAGTAATCAAGTTCACAGCTAGGTGTCGTTGACTGTAGCATTTGGTAGCAATAGTAGGAACTACTTGAAATTGATCGTCTGCAGTCCTTACCAGAATTACAGAAACACACACACTAATACAGTCATCACAATTTTCACCGGTTCTCAGACAGATTCTACACACACCCAAAGTACACGGGGCTACGCGTTGTCTCAGCCCCTAAACTGAGGAACCAACCAATCAGCTTTACTCCTCCCAATAGAGGTTTCCAAAAATATGACATATTGGTTTTCACTTGGTGCACCTGGTAACATCCCGCAAAACCTAGAAGAAATGCTGAGTTTTAATTACTTGGCTGTGAAAGACCGCCATTATTGTTATTATTAACATACGAATTAAAGTTTCTATTCTTCTTTAAATTCGTGATATAAAGCAATAATTTGCAAGTCTGGATATTTTTGGTTAAGTTAGTGGTTAAAATCTATGTAGACTATTTTGGTATTTACTTTTGAAATAGCTTTATTAGAACTAAATCTTTATTGCTGTATATTTATAGAACTCATTGGTTTTAAAAGCACCTAGTGTTTGTGTTTACATTCAGCTATCGCGTGCCTAACTGCTTCAGATATAGTACATCGTGGCCCCATGTACTTGGGTGTGTGCGGATTCTGTCTGATAATCTGTGTTATTTTGACGGCTCTGCCAATAAATTTAATTCTGGTCTGAGGGCTGGAATGGGGTACAATCAGCCTCGTGAGGCAAATATGAGAAGAGGTGGATTCCCATCTCAGCCATCCTAGAAGTGTTTATCGTGGTTTCCCACTTCTACTCCAGGTGAATGCCGGGATGATTCCTAAATTAAGACCAAGGCCGCCTCCTTCCCAATCCTCATCTGAATTACAAATACACACACTAATACAGCCATCAAAATAACACAGATTATCAGACAGAATCCACACTCACCCAAGTACATGGGGCCACGATGTCGCAAAGCCCCGAAGAGTATCAAGAACAACAACAAAAAGAGATTCACAGTCGTATGTTGCGGCCAGTAAGTCATGCGAACTTCGGAATGGCCTTGAAGATGTACTCAATATTGTTGGGGCAATGAACAGTGTTCACTACTTGGCTAATATAGCAATAGATAGTAAGTACAGTGGAGTAGTCGTAAGCCCAATAAAGCAGCGATGTAGTGAAGCACAATCCTTGACATGGTTACCTGATCTGTCTGTAGCATGCAGCAACCATCTTGATAAGGCCGTCCAGAAACTGAAGACAAAAACGAACATGCACGCGCTGCACAGCAGAGCAGTTCAATTTAGCCAAGCCTTGCAAAAGCTGATACTTAGACCTACAGTGTTACCCCCACTTCTAAAAGTAAGCATTTCACTACTCGATGGTGAATTGAGCTGGTCAGAATCACAAACACACTATCACCATTATCATAATTTGAATACGACCCATTGTGTTCAACTCGATTACTGTGACTTAGTACTACACAATTTAGCGTATTGGCTCTTATATCGACATTTACAACTGGTTATGAGCTGTGATGGACGTGACTCTTTCACAATTAAATCTTTGGTTCAGTCACATCTATAGGATGCTCTTATTTTTTATCACTAACAGGAAATGTAGAAAAATGACCTGACCTTTTTTTACTGCTTGAATAGTTACTTCCTGCATTTTGCTTTTGCATTTACAAATGCTGCTTCCTGTACATCCAACGCCTCCAAACTTTTAGCCATTTCCACAACGTCATCCAACTTCAATGCAAGTTATAGCAGCAACTCCCTCCTAAGATGTGCAATGTTTTACCACTTAGCAACAAAGTTGTGATCCAAGAATTATCACAAATATCATAAGTTTTCGTTTGATTTCTTAGTCGAGACGCGTCTAGTTACGACGCGTAATTCGTCTGTCTCCTGTATCATTTACCGAAACCTCATACGTATAGCATGTTGTTCATTCATTTAAGGGATTTCAAATATAGTGGCCATACAGCCCCGTGCACTTGGATGTGTCTGACAAGCTGTATCACTGTAGTTTTAGTGTAGCCTAATTCTTATATGCAGTTATTATAATTATTATTATTATTTTTACTGTTGAGTAAAACAGCTTTTTGGGAGTAATGTAGTTAAATCTTACATTCACTGTTATACAAGATGCAAATGACTGCAAACGATGAAAGAGAGGTTTTGGATTACATCTACAGGTTGAGAACGTAACTTGTGACAAAAGATAAACGAGACTATTATTAGCATCAGCTGGATTTGACTTCAAGATATTTACTGTTCATTGCCCGGTTTCGGAGAGATGGAACAATATGCGAAAAATAAATGGTTGTCCTTAATAACTGTGGTTGCTTTGGATGAGTATTTTGTACCTAAGTTAAACTATACGTTTTTCCAGTTCGTGGTGTAGTGACTAGCATTCTTACCAGTCATCACGGAGGTCCGGTTTCGATAGAAATAATAGTTTTAATTATTATTAATGCATATACATTAAGCCAAAACTAATGTGTTTTTTCGCATCAGGGTCCTTTCTTCAATAACATTCGTTCGCTGTTTTTTTTTACAATCCACTACACATACATAGTCCTATAATGCCATCGTTAAAGTTCCACCTGATAAACTCTCGTGACACTGCCTGTGATAATATATCTCGCTATGGATGCGGAGTCTTAAGTTTGGAACTCTGCTTTAAATAGCCGCCCATGCTTGAGAAATGAATAATTCACATTGGACCCGTGGTGTTGCGGAAAATAACGCATGACATTGAATAACGACGTGCTATGTTGCTTGTAGTAGTTCACAGCTATGCACATGCTTGCAAGGAACAATGTGGCTATTCTTGGCCTCCTACTACTACAGTACGTAGCGTGTCCAAGGTCGCCTGCAGTGCAAATTGTGGCTGGCCTCT